>CM042139.1:154383159-154415659 GCA_023376005.1 Doryteuthis pealeii
AAGAGAGAGTATGTATACACTCTTTTTCTTTTTTATTTCTTTTTTGTATCCTTTCTCTTTCTCAATCTTATTTACAAGTCAAAATACATAAATTAAATAAATTATGATGATTCAAAGAGTGTATACATTATTTTGGGACACACACACATATACACACACCACCACACACACACACACACACACATATATGTGTGTGTGTGTGCGTGTGTGAAGATTTAGTAATATTCAAGAATTAAACGAGGGCAGAATATAATTCAAAGAATTTTTGCAATTTATTTTATAATATCAGAGAGAATAAAATTGGTGAAAGATTTAATATTCAAGAGTTAAAGACAGGCAATGAAATGAAACTCTTAAGAAACAACTACACAAAAAACATAAATGCACAATGTACCGGATTTTCTAACCTCTAATATGAATATGCCCAGACAGTTATGCGTTAAAATAAATCAATCACTCGAAATTCATTTAATAATCAACTCAAGATAATTCTAATACTAATAATATACCAGTCATCATAAACAGGTTGTATTGACAGCCCGGATATCCATGACCCCCTCTCCCTCTATCAGTCCATATCGGTCATACTACTTATAATCAAACATTGAAGACTAAGGTGAAGTTGGCATTCAGGGAAAAAAAATGAAAGCTTAGATTGAGTTTCTGCAGCAGATAATCACCGTACCTTAATATTTAAGCAACTCTCATGTTGTCTTTCTAGAAAGAGACACGAGCTTCGGCCGGTTTTTTTTTTCTTTCAATCTGTGCCATTCTCTAACAGCCGTAGATAAGTGATGGAAATTTCGATATATAGCAACTGGAATTACAATGAAAAGATACAAGTCAAAATATATAATTCATTATGCTTCAGCAAATAAATAATATGATATTACAATAAAACTTTTCATAACTATTATCAAACGTAATATATTATACAAGATCATTTGATTTCTTTGAGATATCCAATTATTCATAGACACGTTGGTGTCCTTTCTCTTGTCGATGATTGAAAACACTCCTGAAAACTCATTTTTACCAAAAGTACTTCAGGAAACGACAACATCATGCGAGTATCATTTCCTTTGTTGTGATTCCTGTTTAAAGACACATGTTAATCATTTCATTTTTTGACATAAGGAAATGGGATGATACGCGCCCTCTCAAGTGACGGAAATGCTTCATTTTTTGTCATTTCCTTCATCAAATATTGTAGCCAGCCATGCGTACGTATCCGTGAAAATATATGAAGAACAAGATGATAGTGGTTTAAGTGATTTGATTCAAAAAGGTATCAGTCCACTTAAAGAGAGTGGGACGTAGGTAGCTATCCAACACTTTCTCCATGGGTAGGATGTGGCACAAGGTCATAAGTATAGGATATCCAGCGAGGATAGAACTAGCTATTCAGTAGTAATGGATGCTGAGGGACTAGCTTACTAACCATTAGATAAGAGAGAAAGGGGGTGTCTATCATTTTGTTAAAATTGTAATTGTCTTGAAGTCCATAGGCTTTGTAAAACGTTTGAACAAAACCTTTCTCTTTATCTCTTCTTTTTCTTCTTCTTTGTAACTATTTTGCACAACAAATATTATTTTTCAACATGATCTCCTTTTTGTCAGTTCACTTTCCTAAATCTTCTCTATAGATAGAACGTAAATCCAGTGAAAATTTAAGATCAAAATTTACCTGTGTCAGGTTACGAATTTACTGACCCACCTTTGTACTGTCGGCGGGGTTTAGAATACGCTGACTATATCCCCTGCAGTAGGGTACCCCCACCCACCCACCCCAAAAAGGTGTCCTGTGTACGACACTAAATTGCATCTGGTGGTGATGTTCTGGTGATCTGGGAAGTGCGGAATACACCTTTATTGCCATTACTTCCAGGTTCATTCCGACCCCGATTGGTAGTATCTGTTATGGGTCAAATAGACTGTTTAAGAATTATTAGTATTTGACAGGAATACTTGATATCACATAATCGTGTGCAAATATTTTTTTAACTACACAAAAATATAAATTTACAATGAACACGATTCTCTAACCTCCAAAGAATAACACTAGACAGTTTGACATGGCGTTATCAACTATTTTAATTCTACTATGTAGGACTTCCGTTCCTTACATCGGGCATGAATATATGAGTGACCATCTCACTAAAACACTGATACTAACTACCGGTGTACTGTAAACAACTGAACAGACTCAGTTGGAACTCGTGTGCAGCTAACATGTGGCATATACGTTTATATACTTATTTGTCAATACCAATTTTTACTGTTATTCATTAAATTTAGATTAGAATGGCAAAAGCCAAAAACCATGGCCCAAATGAGGATAACATTTATTACATTTTTAGTAATCTGTGGGATTAGTTTGTTAACCATTGCTTTTATTGTTTCCTAGACAAAAATATACGTTTTAGATTTCAGATTTAACTACTCCTTCACTGAGTAATTTTAACATGTAAGTTTAACGTGATAGAAGAAAGTGCTTATGCACAGACAAGGACGAAAATGGCACTGTCACCATGGCTAGTGTCCCACTAGCGTACTGTTTGATGCTGCTGGGGTTGAAAACCTCACGACCACACCCATCTCTCATTCCCCCAATTGGATCACCTGGTGGCGACCCGTGAAGCTTTAAGGACGGAATCCTGGTGGCCGAACAGTTAACATAACATACAAACTCCAATTTGGCCTTTATTTGGGATAGACGGACGGTCGAAGAGACCCCCCCCCCGATCAAGCCCTAGCAACTACTTGATTGTCCCGACCGTATTGCTCTTATGACAAATATCTAACCTTTTTTGTCATTTATGTGCTACAAGGCGGTCCTTGAGGGTCTGTGTCCTGGGTATGGCATAAAACTGCATCAAGTAGTGACGTTCTGATTATGAAGCTCTGGGGTTTGTGGAGTACCTCTTCATTACCATTACTCCCAGGTTAACTCAAACCCAGAGTGGTAGTACCTATTAAGGCCCAATCTATGAGTTAAATAGATCTGATTGCATCTGCACAAATAACAACCGTACTCAACAAAGAATGAAAAATACAAAAACGTCTTGTGCATAAAATGACCCAAGGGTTGAAATACCGTAAAATCCAACCAACCAACTGGTTGTAGTAAGCGATACATATTCAGTTTAATGAAGCAAACTGCGAAAATGCACTAGGCAAGATCAAAAATAATCCCGGTCTTCTTGACCACAGCCACGCAGGTTTGGGTACTGCCAGTAAAGTGTGGTGCAGTCTGAGGAAATAAGAGAGGTGCTGTCACAGCGTTGGATCCCACGACCAAGCTTGCCTCGTTTATTTTTTGCCGCATCTTATCTAAGAACAAGATCCTGGCTGAGACAGGTGAATAGATGAAGGACTCTAATCCTAGCCTATAGGCTGGTGAGTACACAATAGTGGCCTTTCACCGTACAATAATGTCAACCCCTTAAAGTTCTTTTGGTATTTTATTAGTTTCCTTTATTTTAAATACTGTTTTCTTTTTCTTTTCTTTTTTCCTTTCTCAAAGTGTCATGACTTTTCTATTAACTTTCTGTTAAATCCGACACGGTTAAAAAAAAAAAAGAGAAAAAATCGCAAATCTTCAAATGTTTAATTACTTAGTCGCTGTGATGACCTCAGTGTATTCGAGATACTTTTACATTTTATTGTTTTATTTAACTCCTCAAATAAACACGTGTCTTGATTTGTTTGGTTATTATTATAAATTTTGTTTTATTTTTTCTGAGAAAGTTTTTTTTTTCATATTTCTTCGCAAGTTGTCAACTGGGAAAGTAATAATCCCCACAAATATCTCACAAAGGAATTAAAATTCCAGATGGTGTTCTTTAATACACCCAAAAATAATTATAGCACTGAACTGACTGCTATGAATAACACACAGGGATAATTAATTAGAAACTCCCTTTGTTTGGTCTTTTACAGTGTTGCATGTAAAGGGGTCTTTCGGGAGGGGGATTATCTGTTACTCTCAAAAAATATTTAAAATATTGTTCTCTATACAAGTTATGAATAACCGAGTGATTCAGTAATTAAATAATCTAAATGATAACTGGAGGAGCGTTGTGTAATGGTTATCGACACAGGAAATGAACTCTGGTTACCGAGTTCAAATCCTAGACAGGGTTGTAGGCATTTAACATAGCGCGAATTCCCTTTCGAAAAGTATGCATTCAACTATTTTCCCTTCAGCTATTTAATCTTTTTAGGCAACCAGTCTAAGATGGAGAGAAAACTACTCATGCGGAAATGTTGGTGAATACATATAATTGATAATTCAGTGCAGAATGTAATACATTTTAAGGGCATGTCAAACCATCTAGGGTTATTCTATGTATACAATCTCATTCATTGTAAGTTACCATTTACATTTTTATAGTTATTTCTTAAGAGTTTTTTTACACGGTCCTATCGAATACAAATAATTTTAAAAAGATCTATTTGACCCATAGTTGGAAACTGGAACAGAGTGGACCTGGGAGTAATGGCAATGAAGGGGTACTCCACACTCTCCAGAATTGGAGCCTTACTAAGTATATCAATAAAAAGCTATTTAATTTTAATAAAAAGATAAATCCGCTATAGTGTAAGAAGCAGAGTTTTATATATTCATACAGCAGCTACTAACTGCATAAGATTATGAACCTGTGACTGGGGGAACGGTTTCGGGGCCTAAACCAAGGCGCCCTAGAAGAACTTCACGATGCCAATATACATCTTCATCTGCACAACTATTTCCCCGTAGATGGAGGGATAATAGTTGTATTTATATATTTCCTCCAAGGTATTAGTTCTATGGAAATTAAATCAGTCATGTTAAGGATTTGAACTCTGGTAGCTGTGTCCACTTCCCACATTATGCAACGATCGCCTTCACATCTTGTATACTTATTTACCGAGTTTTGCTTCGTCATGCACACGGGGCTTAGGATGATTACACTACCAGCTGCTTCTCAGTAGTCACCCATCTAAGCACTGAGCCAGCTCGTCATTGCTTAACTTAGGTATTTTTTATCGTGACCTGACCGTAAGTCACCTACTCGTATACTTGGTGTACATTAGATCTATACTTGTACAAAACTTTGTACATCCCGTTGTGGTGTAAGAGTCTCACAGATCCATTAATACTGAATAACGAGTTCGATCTTCGCTGGATGTTTCATACTTGCGACCTCCTGTCACATCCTATCCGTGTCGAACGGACTGGGTAAATACTTTCGCGTACAAACCTAAAAACTAATATATATATATATATATTATATATATATATATATATATATATAAAGGCTTTCAACTCTGCTAGATGAATGCCTGATAACTACTTTCGCGCCTCACTTACCCTCGTTTTCATATCAGTTTTCCTAAACTAAGATATGCCTCAAAGAGTAACATCTTTTTTTTTTTTTACCAATGTCAGTAAAGACATTTATACAAGCAAAAAAGCGTGTAGATCATTGACGATAAGAGAATGAAAAATTAATCCACAAGGATTGTTCCATATCTTGACTCCCCCAAATTTCTTGTAACAAAAGGGACATTGTTACAACTAGCTGTACTAAGTCATATTTTATACGGATTGGAAGATGGTTATCATTAAAAATAAAGAATCTAGAGTCACTTTTATTAAAAATTTTGTTTAATTATTCGCATTTATATTTTATCGTTTATTTACTACGTCTTATAGCTCTGTTTGCACCAAGCGTAAAATACTCTTGAAACCCCCTTAAAAATGAAATATTTCGAATAAAAAAATCGAATATTATTTTCCAAACACACACACACACACACATATATATATATATATGGCCGGTTAGAAGTAATAAAATATTTTTTTTAAATCCAACAGTCCTAGGAACAAGGTGGGCGATCCCGCTAAGTAAGAATTTATTGAGGGGACAAAACCACCCAGAAAGCCAACATAACCACCACCTGGTTAACTAATTCCTTATTCATAAACACCACCATCTAAGATGATGAGAGGAACTGAAACCCGATACCTTTTCAGGAGTTCCCATAAAAATTATATATAAAACCTCATGAATTATCTGTTTAACATTTTCAATAAAATTAGCGGTCTGATGAAACTCATAGATATATAACCACAAAATGGCCGATTTTTACGCCTTTTTCTTTACCTATATATATTATATATATATATATATACATATATAATATATATATATATATGTATATATATGTGTGTTGTGTGTGTGTGTATATACTGAATCAACCTCGGAAATTCAAATAATCACCATGTGTAATCAGTTGCTGCGCTTAGTTTAGCTAAAGCCCAGAAGTAGAGAAAAATATAGGATACTTAGGGAGAATCAATCTCACTTGCAATTGTATGCTATTTTGGGTTGTTAACAATTACACTACGCGGGGTGACAATCCTTTAAAAAAAGCATGACTTGATTTTTGGCACAAGGCTAAAAGTATGGTCCATCCAGCGAGGATCGAATTTTGATGATTAAAAAATGACGTTCAGCGAGAATGAAGACCTCACAGAATATTCATTACTGTTCAAATTGTTTTATTTTCTTAGAGTATTTTAAATGATTAGCTCTAATAAAAATATCGTTATGATGTGCCATTTTTCCTAGAATACGTACACACACACTTATATATGTGTGTGTGTGTGTGTGTGTGATGAGACTTTTCGTAATATACATATTTTATTGCACAAATTACCACGACTGAGAAATGTATCCTATCCACTACATATGTTTCTGGTCCAGTATTTGCAAATATCATATAATTATTTACTAAGCTTAGATTACATGTGGCACAATGCCAGAAGTATGGGGCACCTAGTGAGAATCGAAGTCACTAACAATGGTTTGCGAATCTAGATTGCTAACCACGTAGACCACATATAGGCAAATATGACACATACAAATATGACGCACGCATATACATATATACGCATACATACTTACATACATACATACACATACACACACACACACACACACACACACACACATATATATATATATATATATATATATATATATATATATATATTGACGCATGCAACACACATGCATACAAGGTACAATTAAAAATGCTTTCTCAAAGAATGAATAATTAACAGAAAACTATTTTCTTTATTTTCTGGTCATGGCCAAATATGGCCAACGTATCTAGATAGACAAGGGAAATAACTTTTTGATTTGAAAGATGAACAGATTGACCATGCCCGTTAATTTGTTTTGGTAACAAACACTCACACAATACACACACACACACACACACACATACATATATATATATATATATATATATATATATATATATATATATATATATATATGCATAAGCAAATGCACCATCATGCATGATATATACATGCTGCAAACAAAACAACAGCTGCGTGTGCCGACAAAGCCTTCATCAGATGATGACTCTGGGTCAGGCGTGGTTTCGGCGCTAATTCATCATTACAACTAACCCAGAACGCACCAGCACTATCTTATGATACTACCAGACTTAGCGGTTAATCATCACATGGTGGGAATACCAGATCAAGATACAGTAATTTCATATAATCCTTTGTTGTATTCACAACCTTTCAGTAACGAAACATTAATTCAATAATGTAAGATTTTAATTAACTAACAAAAACACTGAACGTGAACGAGAAGGTAATTTAACGTGCAAAGTCAATGACAAGATCTCAACAATGAGTCGTTAATTCAGTGATGTAAATTTAAAATGTACGACGTGATGATAGAACCTTTGGAAAGTCGAGATAAAGTTCTACGTAGGTCAGGTTCAAACGACTAATTCGTTAAACTGATAATCCATACCGATAACCAAAGGATTCTTGTAGGGAAATGGTGACTCTGGATCCCGTCAATCGATTTAAAATCTTTGAGATTTATCGACTCAGACGATCAATTTTATTGAGATAGTTCTGTATTGTTTTCTGGTGTGATGATATTATTCTACACCCACATCACGGAGGCGTATTCCATTTCTTTATGACATGGGAGCGTTTGTATGGTCTTTTCCAGCTGTCACTAGTCTTTTCCTAATGTCATCTGATCGTATTTATACCCGTCTGCAGATACACACATATATACCCATATAGAGTCCGACTAGTTCGTGGATTTGCTCATATTCACTCGCATAAGGTTTTGTTTATATATATATATATATATATATATATATATATATATATATATCGTCTTCTATTTTCTTTTATTTTCAGAAATGTTTGTAGATATGAGTCATTTTCTAGAAATATAAAGTGCCCAAAAATTCATTTTACACCAAAAAATGTTCAACATAATTCGCTTCTTTGTCCCTATTTAAACATGCTCCCTCGGATGCAATATGTGATACATGGTCAGTTTAACAAATCCTACCATGTGCATATGCGTTGGCAAGACCAACAGTATTCCTAGTCCATACAACCACTGTCATTCTAGCAGCCGAATCTCCAGGACCAGGCTCCCCTTGAATTTTTCAACGTTTTGTCCCGTTCGGAGAGAACTGATACTACACTTTAATCTCAGGCTGAATAAAGTAGATCTGATTGGCCAACGGATTTATTGATTTGCTCTCACACACACACACACACACACACACACACACACATATATATATATAAATATTGGTCTGATGATCGCATAAGTGGGAAAGTGACAGTCACCAAGCACTATTAAAACTTAGATCTAAAACTATGCTTTATCACGGATATTGAGCGCTCTATTTTTATAAATATATCAAACAATAATATATATATATATATATATATATATATATATATATATATATATATATGCTAACATAGCTGAATTTTAAACTGAATCATTTATTCTATAACGTTCGATTTGTGTGATTAATAGAGAAGTGTTCTATTAAGTGTGTTGACAAATGGAAATTGTGAAAAATAAATGCTTTTTTAAACATTATACTATATATATATATATATATATATATATATATATATATATATAAAGATAATCTGCGAGTTTTCCAGATGATCCTTTTTGTTGAAATCTCGGTAGTTACCTTCTGTTACCGATTCGATTCTCTAAACCGGCTCTACGTACGTATTGAGCATTTTTAGATAGTTGTTGTTATTGTCATTCATTCTATTTTTCTTTTCTTCCGTCGTAGTCAATATTGTGACTCGCTCAGTTCTTTTTCTTTCTCCATTGAGTAATTTTCTATTCTATAAAAGATACATGAAACTTATAGTAAGAAGAGTAGATCTTAATTACTTTTAGCTTTTATCCTACTTTGCTTGCCAGCATTTGAGCAGTTTTTGATTTATCAAATGTTTATTATTTATTCTCATCCCTGTAATATATATACATATATATGCATATATACAGCGGTGGGATTCAAAATTTTAAGAACAGGTTCTCTCGCTAGAGGTCTCACTAACAACAGGTTCTCTCTCTGCCATGGTCTTTAGCAGATCCATGGGCAAAAAAGTGTTGATAACCGCCGATACTAATACTTCTATTCAAGAATATATGAAGTTTCTAATTAGCATTTCATAGTTATTTACGTTATTGTCAAAAGTTTGGGGGTGCATGGTGTAATAGTTACCGTCGTAGGAAATGGACACGACAGGACCAGTTCAAATACTGGACGAGGCTGTTTGCATTTCGCTAATACTCTTAGGAAATGTGTGAACCCAACTAATCTCCCCCAGCTATGGGTTAATAGTTAAGCAGAACGGGCTCTTTAACCTTGGTTAATTAACTAGTCTAGGAAACTTTGAATTCAAACCTGTTAAACTCAACTTAAGAAATTGACCTTGTGTCACATCCTACTCCTGTGGAGGCGTCATTAAATATGTATATCACAAATTTGAATGATTAAATATCAACACTAACAGTCCACAAAATAATTATCAATCAGTTCCATATTGGTTTGGAATTTGATTTATTCTCTCTGAGAATTCTAAGTGTCTTGCTCTAATATGATTCTCGCTATGATGTGTCGTCTTTGTAGGAATCTGTAACGTTCGTGTGATGAAAACAGCTCGTGAGCTTTTTTGTCATAACATTGTAATTGAATAATGAGACATGTTCCAAAAATAAAATAGATTTAAGCAATTCTTTTCAATTCTGTACTGTTTACTTTACTTAAACCCTCAGAATTTCTCGAATGTCTGCGTGTGGTCCCCTGTTGAGTAAATATGCCATTCAAACGTAACCAAGGAGGAATGAAGGAAAGCGCGAACGACGCGTAGAAAAAAAATTAAAATAAAAACAACTTTTGACAGAAAAACAGAAATGTGGCCAGATATGTAAAAAGTAAATTTACTGATAATATTTTTGCTTTTCATAACCCCCACCCCCCACATACCCCGCTTGCCGTTGCTGTTAAGGGCTTTGCCTTTTTTATCTTTTTATTTTTTGCTTTCTGAACTTTTTATTCGGGTTTAGGGATTATTCACCTTAAAAATCTTACGTCTGAACTGTTTCCCCTCGATACTGATTTAAGGCCCCTATTTACTCCTTCTCCTTTTCTGTACCCAACACGTTGGCTCTATCTTTTTTATACAATCCAGTACCTTGATTTAAAAAAAATCTTTCTTATTCTTCCATTTTCTTGGGGGGGGGGGTTGTACATGCTCGACTTCACATTTATTTTCTTAGTCTTTGTTTTTCTTCCTTCTTTTCTATTTCCATTATTCTAATTCAACGAAAATCTTTCGGATTTTCTCTTTCATTCTCTTTTCTTACTTTAATCTTTTACTCTTCTTTTTACACTTCTCTCTCCTTTTTACTTTTTTTTATTATGCCGTCTCTCTCTCTCTCTCCCCCTCTCTATCTCTATCTCTCTCTCTCTCCATCACCATGTCTTTATTTCCTTTTCCTCTCTTTCTTCTTTCGCTTACTTTATCTCCACTATTTCTCTCACCCAAACACACACACTCTCTCTCTCCTTCCATTTTCCATTCTCTCTCTCTCTCTCTCCTTCCATTTTCCATTTCTCTCTCTCTCTCTCTCTCTCTCTCTCTCTCTCTCTCTCTCTCTCTCTCTCCTTCTTTCCATTTCTCCTCTCTCTCTCTCTTTCTCCAATTTGTATTTCTCTCTCTCTCTTTCTCCAATTTGTATTTCTCTCTCTCTCTTCTCTCTTCTCTCTTTCTCTTTCTCTCTCTCTCTTCTCTCTCTCTCTCAATCTCTCTCTTCATTTCACTCTTTCACTTCTTTTCTTCATACATTTTTCTTTGTTTCCTTCTTTTTTCTCTTCATTCCCTTCTCCTTTCATTTCCCCCTCTTTTTCTTTTATTATCTCTTCTTTTCCCAATTTTCCGTCTTTTTATTCTTCTAGTAATTCCCTAGTAAGATTCTTTCATTTTCTCTCTTATAGTTCTTCATCTCCTTTTTAATCCCTTCCCGCTGGATTCTCTATCAACCTCATTTTTATTTTCTCTTTTTTATTTCTTTTCATCTTTTCTCTTCAGTCATTATTCTTGCGTCGCTTTCACCCACATACACTTTTTATATCCTCCATTCTCGTTTTAAACTAACACTACCTACCCCTACCTATCTAGCTCTCTTTCGTCTATTCAACCTTTTCAGACCAACAAAAAAAAAGTTATCTTTGTCGTTCCCTAAAGATAGTTAATCTTCCTGACATTTAAAGGAGAAATGAAAATACAAAAACTGCTTGAAGGAATTCCTTGTCCCAATCCAAAGACAATTATCCCCAACACCATTTTAAAAATCCCAAACATTTCTAAGCATTTAAGAGAATTTCCTTTTATGTTTGTTGCTATTTTTAAAAGATAGAAGGAACAGGTTCCAGTCTAAAAACATCTACTTCCCTTGTTATTTATGACAGATATAGTCCAACTTTTGAAATGTCTTCAGAAGAGGAAAGCGTCTAAACAAAAATCGACTTTGTTATCATTCTTCTTTACATTCTAGTACTTTCGTTTCTATTTAGAGAAGTAGACTGAAACTGTGAAGTTCAAAGTTCCATCCAAAATATCCACTTGTTGACAGGAGTTATTTCAAAGAGATGAAAATAATTCTAAGCACCTTTTCTCTAACAAGCAATAAAATTTGTCACATGGTGTAAAAAAAAATATTTTCTCTTCGGTTTTAGGAAGTCTCCCTTCCCTTCTTTCTTTCTCTCTCTCTGTCTCTGTCTCTCTCTGTCTGTCTGTCTGTCTGTCTGTCTCTCTCTCATATATATATATATATATATATATATAATGGTGATTAAGATAGTGTTAACATCCTTATGGGTCTACCTTTCTGATTACATGTCAAACAATCTCCACAAGTTTACCAACCTTGTCAACACATTCTCGGAATCTCATGTAATTAAAATAAATATTAATATTTCCATTGGAGCGCCCCTTCATCGCTATTACTCCCAGGTTCACTCTGACCTGATTGATAGTACCTGTTAGGGTCCCATATATGGGTTTGATAGAACAAAATGTGTTCTAAAAAATGTATTTTAAAAAATAGTTTAAAAAAAATTGAATACTCATCAAAAATGAATAAAGCAAAACATCTTCGGTGGAAAATTACCCAATGAGTTGACATGCCGTAAAATCCAACCAACCAACCAATCTATTTAAGTATTGAACTGGCTCGTCGCTGCTTAATTTCAGTGATCTAGAGGGAACCGGTGCTTTCAACGGGGCTTGATTGTAAGCAATATCACTTGGGTATAAAGACTTGTGTATGCAGCGGTACACGGCTGAATAGAGGTTTGTTTTTCGGTTTTAGTCACTTTTTTCTGAAAGGGTTAGGAATTCCGAATGAATGAAAAGAAAGCTTAGTTTCTGGCTGAGAGCAATAAAATACAATCAGCAGGTACCTTTTATTATAAGAGTTGTAACTTTTTTCTCATAATCTAATATATAACAAAATGGAGATTTTTATAGGATTCACAAGCTGTTTGCGATAAAAAGAAATATTCGTTCGTTTCAAATTTGTTTATTACGGCTGTGCGAAAACATTTTACATAAAACAAAAATCGTCAATCAAAATGACATTTTCTTCGAGTCATTCTTTTAATCTGGCATTGAACAGTTTGGTTTTTTATTTCCCTCCATATTGTATTCACAACAACAAAAAAGAAAATAGTGCATCAACTACTGCAGTTATAATCATCTAAAAGTAAATTCGGCCGAGTCGCCTATTGTCTGAATCGTCCGGACAGCGAGGGAGTCTCCCCTTTTTGCTAGCGCTAGACTAGGGAAATTATTTTGCTGATGTGGAGCGCCACACCTACCGCTGGCTCCCCTCTTTAATGCAAAAATCAGATTACCCAAGCTGTGAGTTGGTGAGGACCGGTATCGAACCTGGAAAAAAAAAGATTCTGTATGTTTGTAAAATGAAGTAGCGCACGCCCTTTTATGAATTATTCAATCTTAGTTGCTATAAAGTACGAAGACGTGATCAGTAGTGTTCAGGCGTCAAGTGCCGAATTGCCACTTTCATCCTTTTATTTATACTCATTCTCCAAGGGCGGATCACTCTGTTCAGCCTAGACTCAGGGGCAGATCACTCTATTCTACTTATTCAGTTGTCATACAGTTGGTAGAATGGGGACGGCATTTCTCCTTATACGCTTCTTTAGGATATATCTCAATGGGAGTGGGAGGTATCTCGCAGCGTATGTACTTACGTGACGTCAGAGAGTGAAATGAATTATAAAATGGCCGACTATTGAATGGGCAAAAAATCTCAAAGCTTTACCAAGAAATGCTGTAATGTAAACATTTTCTAAAGATATGTTTTGTATTTGATAAATGAATTTAAAATTATATTTCTATCATAATTTTTTTTAAATCTCTGACAAACCGAGTAGCTCTGCTATCTATAAAGATTCTGTGTGCCTTTCTATATGTTTGTTTTTACAACAACCAAGCGCACGTCCTTTATTAAAGGGAAGTTGGTGGAGACCAGAAAAGACCAAAGTTCAATAAGATACACACCCCTTTTTTGTCCGAGAGGGGGTTAAATATTTTGCCCTTTATTTTCAATATAAAACGGTAAATAACAATATAATAAGTGCATAAATTAAACAAAAATTAAACTGAAATTTTTTTTTTAGAAAATAAAACAAATTAATAAAGGATGAAACATAATAAAAAGCAAATAAAAGAAAAAATACAATAAAAAAATAATTAAAAAATAAACAACTTATAAAACAAGAATATATAAATAATGAAATAATGTATATATAAATATGTATAAGAGATTTATTTTCGACTTTTTAAATTCCGGACAATGCCGGGTAACACTGCTAGTATAATATAAAATTAGATATTCATTTCGACGGTTGTAGACTTAGTCAAGATTAAAAGCACGGTAAAGGTAACCCAAAGACGAACTTTTTTAGACCTTATTTTTCCGGTGCAAGTCTCATTGGGGAACGAGAAAATTTTTCTCTTTGTCTTCGCCTTCACTTCGAGATGTGTCCGCACATGAGCATTTTAATAGAGCGTAAATTGTAATTGTCTTCATGATCTTATATATTTCGATGTCTACGGTAAAATTGTCGGTGATGGTGAACCCCGAGGTATATGAACTGACGGACAACATTTACTTAGTTGTTGTTTAAAGGTGATAACTAGCGATTTCACCATACCATGTTCCAAGACGTCACCCCATCTTCAGATGCATGGTCAACCTGAAGTCCTTTCAAGTGGTTCACCAGGGACTGTAGTTCCTGTTGGGCGTGGGTCACAACTGCAGCAGCAAACAGCATGTCTCTAATGAAAACAGCTGATATTGTCTTGGTTCTGAAAGAGGCAAGATTGAATATCATGTATTCTGATATATTCCGCTGGAAGGGGCGTGTTTCAGGAGTACAGCGACGAAGATCTCAAGGAATGTGGAAGTTAGGGCACATCCTTCTTTGTCACCACTGCCAATGCCAAAGGGCTCCTCGTGAACTTACTTGGTTATGCAAATACCCAAATTCAAATGTAGATAGATCTTTCGCAAATGACTAAAATAGAAAACAATTCCAGTGTTTACTTCGGAATGATATTACTGACTCAAGTTTTCGACATCATTATCAAAGTTATATATGTATATTCTAATGTTCATTTTTGTTTTACTTTTTGATTATACATATATTATTAGCGTTTTATATTAAAGGTTAGTTTCTCTTTTATACACTGTTTGAATTAAAAATGATTTCCATCGTTGTAGATCTTAAATAGATTCATCTGCGGTTTGAACTGACAATTGAATAGAAAACATATGCGTTTACCCCACAAGCCTTTTGTATAAAGGTAATCTAACCTCTGATTGTCTTATCAGTGAAGGATACAAAACATTTTCCAAATTTAATCCATCTGCGAATATAATCACAAATCTTTACACACACACACACACACGCACACACACACACACACACATATATATATATATATATATATATATATATATATATATATATATATATATATATATATTCATTCATTTAAAAGATGGATATGCTATGTCACCAGTTCATTTTTTTTGTTTTCTTTCTTATAGTATATTAACTTTTAAAAGCTTTCTAAAAAATCTTTTTCACAACAAATTCTCCTGATTCTAACCTAAAGTCTAAACTAGTTCATAACAATTGAAACATAGTATTATCTGCGTTATTCGGACTATTGTCCCCATCTTCATTGTTATTTGTACAACGTTTCGGCCGATATACCCTCCAGCCTTCTTGTCGGACTCGGAAACCTCCTCGGACTCGGGAAATTTCTTGTCGTATTCGGAACTTTGAACCTAACCCTTTATTTATTCCACGGGGGTATCCTATTCTCATTCCGCTAACCATAGCTGGGGTAGGAGTTGTGTTAATTAATTATTTTTCTAACTGCTTTCACTCAGGATTGAACTCGGGAACCAGAGATAACTTTCACTTAGAACTGTTTTAACCTAACTGCCTAATTAACCTAATTGTCGAATTGGACACATGGCCGAGTGGATTAGGCAGTTAGGTTAAAACAGTTCTAAGTGACAGTTATCTCTGGTACCCGAGTTCAATCCTGAGTGAAAGCAGTTAGAAAAATAATTAATTAACACAACTCCTACCCCAGCTATGGTTAGCGGAATGAGAACAGGATATCCCCGTGGAATAAATAAAGGGTTAGGTTCAAAGTTCTGTGATGGCTCCCGATTACGACAAGAAAGTTCCCGAGTTCGAAAAGAACGTTCCCGAGTCTGAGAAGGTTCCCGAACCCGACAAGAAATACCTGAAGAAGGCCGGAGGGTATATCGGCCGAAACGTTGTACAAATAACAATGAAGATGGGGACAATAGTCCGAATAACGCAGATAATTCTAATCTTCAAGCCTCATCTCAAACATTCAGAGAAATTGAAACATACATAGCACAAAATAAATATTACTATTTGAGTTGGCACTTTTGTTCGTCTTTATATATACTAGCAAATATATGCACCCTCCGGGTGCAAGTATTTAAGTTTTAATGTAATAATATATTATATTAAATTAGAAAGGCTAATGAAACTAAATAAGAATGCAGATGAAAAGATTTGAAACGGAGGGGGGTATAATCGAAAAATAGAACAACTGAAACTTACTCTTCCATCACTCTCGTCTTTCATTGTTATTTTTTCTAATTTAAGTATTTAGTTAAAAGAGGAAGTGAAGAATAAAATGACAGTTATTTTTTCTTGTTAACGGATTTCATTTAAGATTCATTGAAGAAATGTTTGCTTATATTCATTAAAATAAATCCAAACAATTAGAAATGAATAATAATAACGACATATTTATTAAAATCACATGTTTAATATCGTTATGCAAATTAGTCTTCCCGTTCACACTGTAAACCGCTATTTTGCTGTATATATAAATATAATTGCATGGTATTAGTATGTATATATGGTTAACAGTATTAATAATGTAAACAATTTTATTAATAATTGAGGTTTAAATAAAAATAAAATCGTTGATAAAGTTATATAAATAACTAAGAGAATTGTGACTTGAGTAGTAATATAGTTTCGGTTACAGACGGAAAAACACACAATCTCCATTATAATAAGATATATATATATATATATATATATATATATATATATATATATTATATATATATAATCTCCAACCACTCCGCACGATTAGTACGTCAATTTTCAAGCGTAGTTGTCATACTAAGGTTAAATACTCTAATATTTACACATACCTGGAAGGAGAATAGTTGGGTGCATGATTTTCTCAAGGAAACTAACGCAATGTGAAATGCAAACATCCTCGTCGAGTGTATATATATACATATATATATATATATATATATATATATATATATGAAAAGAAAATATTTTAAAAATATAACAAACACAGGATGTTACAATCAGGAAACAATTTTTAGTGTCAATACTTAAGCATTTCGGTAGTTTATACCATCTTCAGGACACTGTTAGGTGATGTTTATGTGAGGAACAAAATGAAAGATGTTAAGTGTATAGTGGTTGTGTGAATCTGATGCTATTAACCGTTAATTTTTATATGCGCGTTTGTTTGCGAAAAGCAAATGACGTGATCAATGCATATTCACGTAAAAGCATACGTCATTATACATAGAATAAATCTTGTTTGTTAACGATGTCTCTATGAAATGTGCGTTAGATTTGCCTCAACACAGTTCATGTTATTAGTACCTTTTAAATCCTGCAATGTGTCTTATATATCACTAAGAAATAAAGGTTTACATAATATATGGTGTGGTTAATTTGCATCCTGATTTTAACAAAACCGGGTTTAATAAATAATTACTTGATGTTATTGATCTCTAATATTATTGTTTTATTCTCCAACGTATTAAATTCAATCCTATGAATGATTTCATATAGAAACCAATTAAAATATAATTGATGCTTCATGAAATAATTTAATTCAACTGCAACAAGCTTAGTTCGTTGCAGCATTTTCAGACATGTTTTTTTGGATGGCGGGTGGTGGTATTTTTTTGTTGTTTTTTTTCTCCGTGCCTGAAGATGCTGTAACGGGTTAAGAATGTTGCAGTTGAATTAAATAAAGCGAATTTAAAGTATTTGTCTTCATTTATTTTATATATATTAGAATAAATGAGAAATTAATCAAAATGCTGAAATTTAAAAAACGCCCACAAGTTAAACTCTAAATTTCTCTTCCTAAATACCAACGCAAAAAACAATCAACTTTTTGCTTCTTTCTTGTCTGGATTATTTGGACTATTGTCCTCATCTTTATTGTTACCTGTACAGATAACAATAAAGATAAGGGCAATAGTCCAAATAATACAAATTATCAAGCCTCATCTAAAAAAATTAGAGAAATTGTTTCTTGCCATTTAATACACCTCCATACTCTTCTATGAACTCTTCTTTCCTGCATTCCTCCATACTCTTCTATGTACTCTTCTTTCCTGCATTTTGCAAAGCTGTTCATCTTATCAAGGAATTTAAAAAAGCATCAGATCGTTGGGTAGAAGAGCAGACCAAAAACTGAAGCTAGGTTCCTTGAGGACGGCGTAATTCCAGCAACACGGAAAATTAAATAAAAGCCAATGATACTAGACAGACACTAATTAGTCTGCAGCTAATAAAAATAGATATAATTGCCATTTACTTGCAATGAGTTGTTTATCAAATCAAATCAAATGTTATGTTTTCTTAAGTTCCATTTCCGGAGAAGTCAGATTTTGGCGGCAAACATGGGTGCGGCACCGACACTTTAATTACAAGGTGCATTTTGGCGGCACGCGGCAAAAAAAAAGAAACTGCTGATTACAAGAAACCAAGGGTAAAATCCAATTCAGGGTGTTAAAGTATTCACGCTAAATGTTGCATATTTTGTCACATGACGAAATCAAATACGAACACGTCACCAATATTGTTTCCGCTAAAAAGAGGAAGCAAGTCCTGATTGTCGCCCTCTGCATTCTAGCATGAATGAAACTTTAAAGGCGACCCTTACGTGAGCATACATTCTTGTCATCTAGCCACCGGAACTTGATCGTATCAATGGAAAATGGCCAGACGTTTTTCTTTTTAGTCAAAGCAAGTGTGCCAGGATTATATTGCTCCCACACTTTTTGGCTCAGTCATATTGAAAGCCGAGAATACGAAATGCACCAAATACGCCTGTCTGTGCAATGTTTTTTTTAAGCCACTGAGATCTACGACAACGAGGCGGATACTCTCATTAAGATGAGATTGTTAAATGTCTCATCCGGATGTCCCATTACATTCTTATGAGACTGACCGTCGACATTGTGTGAAGGAACGCGGGGGCCATTACTTTGGCAGGTGGTGCTTACCCTCTTTTTAATTTATATTATTAACTTATATTAATATATCATCTTTTTTTAAATCTGAAAAGAAAGTTTGTTTATTGCATGGAATATACAGTGGTACCTTGACGTAGGAGTTTAAATCGTTGCGCTAGTAACTAAATTTCCTCGTATATATTGTTAGTAAATTGACTTTAAAAAGGCTCTTATAAAGCTATTTACAATCCAGTTTTCAACTTGATAATAGTATGGGTGTTCGGTCGTACTCACTCCGATTTATTATTTCTCAATGAAAATAACTGTTAAATATTAATTGTAGAGTACTCCCCCTTATTTTTTATCAACTAATTATATGTAACTCACCATTAAACCACAGAATAATATAATTTAGCAGGGGTTGACATGCTGCAAAATTAACCAACCATTTAATTTTGCGTTTATTTTAAACTGTCAATGTAAAATGGATAACAATCTCCACTTATTTTGTGGCATCTTACAAAAGGGCAAATAAATTAAAAGTATAATCGATGTAAATACTAGTACAGTGGTACCTTGACTTACGAGTTTAATTCATTCAACTCGTAACTCAATTTCCTCGTATATCCAATCAATTTTCCACATTGAAATAAACTGAAATACCATAAATATGTTCCAGCTCCCCACCAGAAAAAACAAAAAACAACCTAATTTTTTGTTACGTATTTTGTAAATAAGAAAAATAGCATTGTATTATATAAAAACATAATAAAATAGAATGTAATGAATTATGTGTTGTAATGTTTTAATCTTTATTTTTTTATGAATAATATTTTTCTTTGACATGATCAATTTGGAAACTTATTTTTAGTGAACTTATTAGCATAAACGAATCTGAAACTCGTTGTTCATTAGTCAAATCCTTCGTACAATTATATTTGTGTATAATATATAAATAATATCAAATTGTTTTACTTATGGATAACATTTTAATTAGATTTTTTTTTAAATCATACATAAAGATGAACCCGAAAAAATTCTCATTTTTATTTTTCTATTGCTGGAGCACTACAACCCTCAGCGGTTTGAAGAATTTGATCGAATTGCAACGAACAGGCTTTTTTCTCTCTCACTTTATTTAATGTCTTGAATAAAGACAGCTGATTTAAAACAAATAGACACCGTAATTCTTATTACACTATATTTTTACGACCAATAAAAACGGATCTACAATTTACTTATTTACTTAGCTTAGTTGTGGCGCATGACTAGAAGTATGAGGCACCCAATGAGAATCGAACTCATTTACAATGGTCTGCTCATCTAGCTTGCTGACCACTGCACTATGTAAGGCGCCAAACGGATCTATGATTTAGTCTGTTCAGGTACCCGTGGTGTAATCGTTACCGTTGTAGGAAATGAACACAAGTTCAAATCCTGGACGAGGCTGGTTGCATTTTATATAGTGCTAATACCCTTGGGAAAGGTATGCATTCAAATATTATTCTTCCAGTTGGTCCTTAATCTTCTGTCCGTTAGCATCTTGCAACATCCACTGGTTAAAAATGAGACCGTCCGAATCGTCAGAGTTGAAATCCAAAAATGTATATAAATAAATAGACCATTCCATTTTTATTATAAAGAAAGAAAGCGAAGGAAAATGTCATGCGATACAGAAAAAATCTAAAGAGAAAGAAAGAAGGAAACAGAAGGGGAAAGATATAGATAAGTGGTGAACGTGCGGAAGCGATAACGTTAATCTATTTCAATCGAACATAATGAAAAAATGAAAAGAAAGAAAGGAAAAAAGTCAGAAAGAATCAAATCAAGATAACACTTTTTACATATTGAACTATATTGCAATAGCTCTTTAGTAAACATATCAAACGTTGTAATAATTAACTTATCATACTTTGGCATATCCACAGGTTCTGCTAATAAATATGAATACGATACCCTAACCTATAAACATACGTTATACGGATTGACTTGCCACTAAAATCAATCAATAGCGTGCAAATTATTATGAAGGTTAGTTACAAATATTTTTTGTCATTACTTAACTCTTTGCCAACCAAATTTCCCCGGTATTTTTTACCTGTATAATAGGATTTTTTCAAAGTTCACTATTTCTTTACCTCAGAACTCATTCTAGTCAAATAAAGTCCGATTATTATTGTAATCTGCTCAATTTTAATGAACTAACCATCAGTTTTTGTACTTTGATTACTGTAGAATCATAGTGGTGAGAGAGCCGCTGTGAGCAGTCTAAAGTAGGCGAAGACTTAATTGGCACCATAGAGTTGCCTGTAAAAAATAACTTCGACATTAAATAATCTAATAACAGTTGAAATGCCATAAAACAAGTCAACATCTTTAAATCAACCGCTTTTCAAGGTACCTACTGCCTTACATACGGACTTAAAAAAGAATGCTCCCGTTTTGTCTCACACCGAATTCTATAACACATTAACACATGTATTTTATCACTGTATTTGTATTGTTGACAATCTCAGAATTCCCAGATGCTAAAAAAACACACCCTTCACTCTGAGAGGCAAAAAACACTTTCAGCTTTTCTAATTAAATATAAACACGCACACACACATACATACATACATACACACATATATATATATATATGAGCGTAACTGTTTCATAAGGTCAAACTACATCAAAGGTAAAACTCAGTGAAAAAAAAGTCGACACATAAAAGTGAAATAACATTGAAGAAATTTGACAAAATAATTTGACAAAAATAACATTAACGACAGATAAAAAAAAAATAATTACAGAAGAAGAAAGTTATTATTTTTTTTTTTTTTTTTGATTTCATCGTTTGTGCTACTATTCATTTTTCTAACCAAGAATTATTACGGACGGTCTCCTAGTAGACTAGAATTTGGATTTCATTTTAACGTCTGATTAAATACTATTCACCAGAACCTTATTCTCAGATGCCAAAACAATATCGCTGTCTGGCTGATACCGACTTTAGGCCGCCCCGACGACTTTACTTTTTACATATACAACGATAGGGACTGCTATTGGCTACGTAACGACCATATGGAAATCTGATCTCTCTCATAAAATAAAACGAAAATTCTTCCAAGCTGAAGTGATGTTCTCCTATATCGAAAATAAAAATATTAGTGTGTCTTTGGTTATAATGAGCTTCATACCAAACTTAACGGAGAGGAGTCCCCATTGTGTAGGGGCTAACGTGATGGACTGTGACTGCGTAGCAAGAGAGTTCGATCTCTACTCTCGCTATTACGTTCACTTTCGAACCAATACCCTTGGGAAATGTATGAACCCGCTTATCCTCCCAGCTATCAATTAAATAGTTCTGTTCTTCTACAAGGATGGCTTTGGTATTAAAATACACACGAAGGTTAATATGCCATTAAACAAAGAAACCAAACTTAATGAAACTAAAAAACACATTATATCATCTAGAGCAGGGGTGCCCAATATGTCGATTGCGATCGACCGGTAGATCACAAAGGTAGTGTAGGTAAGTCGCATGTCATTAAAAAAACAACATTTTAGCCTATCATCAGAATAAGTTAGTGACCATAAAAGTATTCAACTGTATTGTACCATAAAGGTTCATGTAGTGATGCAAGGTACTCGAACACATATGGTAAATATAAAGTATACTCAGTACATATATAAATAAATATATTCAGCATTTCTTATACAGTTGGATCATTTCGACCCGATCAGTTTAAAAGTAGTCCACAAGCCGAAAAAGTTTGCTTAGTTTACGACATACGAATCATTTTCGGGTCATTTAATGCTGAATCAAATTATTTTGATAAAGGGCTCGGGCTGCTTACAGTACCTGCTATTGCTTAAGTGGTCATCCAATTAAGTATTGAACAGACACATCGCTGCTTAACTAAGTGATCGAGAGGGAACCGGTGCTTTCAACGTCGTCGAAAAAATGTGGGCACTCCTTATTTAGAGTTAATAAACAGTGGATTTAACTCAGAAATGAACTCAAAAACTATTCTCAAATATTTATCGTAATAAATTCATTCAAAAGTATAACCCCGTATTTTATCATCGTTGATTTATTTAACAAATAAACTTCGTTTTGATCATGTACTTTAAACAAGATGGAAGTATCTCCACACTGAATGGCAAGCCTCTCAAGTTAATAGACTAGTTCATATACCAAGGTTGTATTATCTCATCTACAGAAAGCTATGTTAATATATGTATAGGAAAGGCATAGACTTATATTGACAGATTATCGATCATATGGAAATCTGATCTCTCTGATAGAATAAAGAGACAATTCTTCCAAGTTGTAGCCGTGTCAGTGCTACTGTGTGGTTGTGCTACTTTGACTCTAACGAAACGCTTTGAGAGAAAGCTAGATAGGAACTACTCAAGGATGCTGTGTGCTATCTTTAACAAACCCTGGAAGCAACATCTCCCCAAAAAGCAACTGTACGGCCACTTACTTCCTATCACACAAACCATCAAAGTCAGACATGCTGGACACTACTGGAGAACCTGACGTGGATACCTACACATGGACACGCCAGTGTATGCCGACCAGCAAAAACCTACATCAATCAGCTCTGCGGATTCTGGATGCCGTTCAGAAGACCTGCCAGGGGTGATAGCCGATAGGGACGGGTGGCGAGAGAGTCCTGGGAATATGTGCTGTCAGCGTGACCTGGTGAGGATCTATTTTAGCAAGTTTAAATACTCCGTATGTTGCGCATTGAACATCAGAAATATGGAAATGTCAGTAAATCCGGTAACTGTCATTGATGTGTGTAAATTTCTTTACTAAACTTTGTTTAATCTGACACAAAGCCTCCAATTGCTCACATAGTTACTATACAATTTCACACACCATGCTGATGTGTAAACAACAGCTGTGTCGCCAACAAAGCTATCATCAGCTGATTACCCATGATGATTTTTGTCGACCGAAGTGTCATTACATCCCCAGCAGTACCTTAAAGATATCAGCAGATTTTGTTGATTTTCCTTAACAGTGTGGGAATGCCAGGAAAAGAAAATGCGGCCTCTTTATATATATTCATAACCTTCCTTTGAATATTCATGTTTCCAGAAATAAAGAGTTAATTCAGTGCTGTGAGATAAAATAACAAAACGACAAAACGCTGAGCAGAGAACTTAAACTAAAAAGTCGGGTTAACGTTCTGCTTTATTCAATTCGAAACGATCGGTTTTCTTTATTAATTTAAACCGCTAAATTGTGCCGACATAGGAATCGTGTATAATGTGGTATTTTCCTACACTGGTTCTCTTCAATAGACTACTTCAATCTGAGATTTATCATTCATATATTTTTGTAACACGGTAATGATTGTGTGGTTTCGAAATTTCTTGCAGTCGACCCTTATCATTTGACGTTGTAGTCGTTCCCATCACTCGTTTTTTTTCTAGTGTCATCAGAACTTATATATAAGGCTGCTCATAAGTATTTGAACGAACAATTTGCTACTAATTTCATGATTTTCAGATATAAAAGCAAGAACATTACGCAGGAAGGACCACATCTTATTGCAATCAACAAAATAGCTCTTGGATTTAATTACAGTGGTATCTTTATTTACGATTTCTGCTTTGTGTTGAAAGTTAAAATTTGAGGTATAGATAGGCTATATTTATAGGTCAACGAAAAATATTTAAGTCTCCAAATTTATTACACTAAAGAAAAATATTATTCATAAAAAATAAACATAACATATTACATCACATAATTCATTACATTCTATTTTATGTTTTTATACAATATTGTTATTTTTTCTTATCTAAGAAAACGTAACAAAAAATTAAAGTGCTTTATTTATTTGTTTGTTTTTTGTTTTGTTTTGTTGGGTGCTGAAACAGATTAATGGCATTTCAGTTTATTTCATTGGGTAAAATTGCTTTTCTATACGAGAAAACTGGGTTACGAGCAGAATGAATTAAACTTATAAGTCAAGGTATCCCTGTATTTACTAAGCTTTTCTTGCTTATGGCACAAGGTTGGCTATTTGGTGCGCACAGGAATCGTGTAAACTGTGGTATTTTCCGACACTAGTTCTCTTCAATTGACTTATAAACCTCAATCTGAGGTTTATTGTTTATATATGTTTGTAATAAAATAACGATTGTGTAGTTTCGCAGTTCCTTGTCAACCCTATTCACTTGACGTGGTGGTCTGGTCTGTCACTCGTGTCATCCGAACTTATAGGACTTCTCATAAGTATTTGAACGATTCAATAATTTGTTTCTAATTTTTCGATTTTTTCGATTTAAGAACATTAGACAATAAGTATCAAGTTTTATGGCAATCAACTTTATAACATTCAGACAGGTTTCCGGGTCCTTAATGCTAAATTTCTGCAAATTATTTAATTTAATAGAATTAAATCAATAAATAAAATAAAATATTTTTCTATCTTTCTAAAATCTTGTTCATAAGCAATAAAAATGCCGAAATCTAGCATTCAAAACTAGAAAACTGAATGATTAAATATATGTGTTGCTATTTTATAACGATAAAATCTGGGTGTGCCTGAATGATGTTCCTGTTTTTTCCTCTAAAAGTCAAAAGCGATGAGAAGCAAATAATCTGTTTGTTCAAATAATTCTAAGCAGTATTGTGTGTGTGTGTGTGTAAACGTCTGGGCATGTGTGTATGCGCATATATATATATATATATATATATATAGAGAGAGATAGAGAAATGTTATACACACATATACACATACATTGATGTATATACATGTGTCCACATACACACACATGTATATGTACACAAATACACAGACATACACACACACACATATGTACACAAATACATAGACACACACACACAAATACATAGACATACACACACATACATAGACATGTACACACACACATACACAAATACATAGACATACACCCACACATACACAAATACATAGACATACACCGACACATATGTACACAAATACACAGACATACACAGACATACACAAATACATAGACATACAGACATACACAAATACATACACACGCACAGACATACACAAATACATACACACGCACAGACATACATACATACACACATAAGCAAAGTTCAGTAAATAATTATATATATACATAATTATTTACTGAACTTTGCTTATGTATGTCTGTGCGTGTGTATGTATTTGTGTATATCTGTATGTCTATGTATTTGTGTATGGGTGTATGGCTATGTATTTGTGTGTGTATATCTATGTATTTGTGTGTGTGTGTGTATATCTATGTATTTGTGTATGTGTGTGTATATCTATGTATTTATGTGTGTGTATATCTATGTATTTGTGTACATATGTGTGCGTGTGTATGTATGTGTATTTGTGTACATATACATGTGTGTGTATGTGGACACATGTATATACATCAATGTATGTGTATATGTGTGTATAACATTTCTCTCTCTCTCTCTCTCTCTCTCTCTATCTATCTATCTATATATATATATATATATATATATATATATATATATATAGGGGGTGCATTTATATTACATGTTAATGAAAATGCTATTGGCTTGTAATTCTTTATATTCTTTGGAAATATTGAATTTAAGTTTTATAAGACGGATGAGTTGACCCTCTTTCTGAATGTTAACCTTAACCTTGCTATGTATTAAGAAAATAGTGATCTCCCCCAATTTTGTTCTATCAAAGAGATTGTCATCATCCGCTATCGATGTGCTACCAAAGTCGAAAAACATTGTATTCTTTTTCATGACATTGTTGGCTCCCAAGAAAGTTTTGCATAACTTTAGTATGAATCATTCTTTGCCGTTTTCAGAAAAAGAAAACTTTTCAAGTCAAGTGTTGACAAAAGGATGCGATTAACCACAAAATGTTTCCCAGCACACTTCTTCTAAATGTAACAAAAGAAACATCGGCGGGAAAAATGTACACAAGTAAAAGAAGGAAGTGCGAATTCCAACTTATCGCACTGCCACCAACAAATGTTTTAGCGGTTGGGTAAAACGATAAAGATGAGGAGGGTCTTACCCTCTAAAAGTTGTCTACATAGACACCTTGGGTTGAATAGGATTTTGACAGGGTGATTGAATGATTATTTTTTAACAGTTTGTCAATCCGTCTAAGGTTATTTTATGCTTAAAGGTTAGGGAATTGCGTTCAAATAAAAAGCTGAGATGATAAAAATTCAATGTACCAATCTTTTGATAATTAACATATTAAACGTGAAACACTGTGGGGTCTTCGTTACTTCATTAACCATTACACTATGACGACTAGAGAGAAAAACTTTAATATACTATTTGATTTGAACGTCTAGAGTTATTTTATGTCTAGAGATTAGGGAATTGCATTCATTGTACGTTTATATTTACATTTTGTGTACAGTTGTTTCTTAAGAGTATTTTAGCACACGATTCTATCAAATAGGAATAATTTCTAAACAGTTTTATTTGACCGATAGATGGGAGCCAAACAGGTACTATCGTTCAGAGTCGGAATGAGTACGGGAGTAATGGCAATGAATGGATACTCCACACTCTGCAGATCTTCAGCCTTACCATCTAGAGTCATACCCAGGACATCCGTTTTTTTAAGGACTCTTACTACTTTAAAGGGAGCGTATATACAGCGTATTGAGAGTCGGAATTTTGGCGGAATTAGTGTTTAGTGCCTCTCTACTTTCAAGTCAGACACAACACGATCTTCTATCATACACTCATTTCATTTTGGTCTTCTACCACGCCAAGCTTTTTCAATTCGAATAATCAAGTCGTGCCGACACTACGGATCTCCATGACTCTTCCTCGCCACCCGTCCCTATTGGCTATCGCTCCTGGAAGGTCCTATGCATAGCATCCAGTATCCGCGCAGATTTAGCTTTTTGCTGGTCGACCCACACTAGTGTTTCCATGTACAGATGTCCACAGAACGTCACTTATGAGCTCGTCTTATCCACTTGAAAGACTGACACAACACGATCTTCCATCAACCACACACACACATTTCATTTTGAAAAAATGATATTGATAATAAATGTTGAACTTTCTATCATATTTGTTACCAAATCAAAATTTATGTTCATCTCTATCACATTAGAGGGTGGCATTTGTATTTCATCTCTATCACATAGGGAGGCATTCTTGTTGATAAAAAACGTTCTACTGACTGACAGCCACAGACATGAACAGAGAAACCCCTAAAAATAAAAATGTCCACCCAAAATAAAGCTCTTCTTATCTGATTCTACATCGTAATATGGTGGCGGGGGAGATAAAGAGCAATACATCCGTTTAAAAAATTAAGAGAAATATATAACGAAAATTGTAGAAACTTGAAACATCTTCAGATGCAACATCTCCTCGAATTCTGTCCGCCTATGATTTTTTTAATAACTTTTAGTATTTGGTGGTTTGTTTTACGGCATATTGAATAGGCTCATTGCTGCTTATCTTCGGTGATCGAGTTTTAGTATTTGTAGGTTTAGCTCAAGAAACTGCGAAAAGGGAGCGACTCACATGCTATAATAGTTAGTGAGCTAGACTAGTAGATCATTACGAGCGAGTTCGATTCTTAAGGACTGACCCATACTTCCGGCTTAGCTCCGCTTAGTAAATTATGGTTCCGGTCAGATCACCGGTTAAGTAGTGATTAGCCTGCTCAGTACTTAGATGGAAAACCACAAAAGAACAGTATTGTAAGCAATCTGATACCCATGTACTATACTAAGCATAGCCCAGTAAATTAAGAACTTACCGTCAAGTCAAGCTTAAAGAACCGGTTCCCACTAGACCACCGAAGTTAAAAAAACGTTGAGCCGGCTCAGTACTTAATAAGTTTTTGTTTTACGGCATATCAACCACGGTGGGTCATTTAATGCCGACAAAGTTTTGAAATAAACTCATTCTTGATAAATATTCATTTTTTAGTGAAACATTTTTTCTATTTAACCCAAAGATGGGACCCTAACAGGTACTACCACTCTGGGTCAGGGTGGACCTGAAAGCAATGATAATGAAGGGGTGCTCCACATTTCCCAGACCTCCAGAACTGGAACCTCACCATCAGATAGACATGAAGACCCTCGACCACCGCCTTCTAGCAACCATATGATAAAAAGGGTTGGGGCTTGCCATTAGGGTAATAGGGTTGGGACAATCATAGGTGCTAGGGCTTGACTTGACCAGCCGATTGATCGAAGGGGTACTTAATGAGTAACCACTAAATAACATGTGGTATTGTAAATAATCAGAGAACTATGTTCCAAAATAAGCATATGTTCGTAAATTAATGGCTTGCTGTCAAGTCAAGAATCGATGAGCTCGGGTTTTAATACTGAGGAATAGTAGGCAACATAAATAATCTGAGAATTCTCAGGAAAGCAAAACTTAGTAAATTCTAAGAAACCTCGAAAAAGACAGAATGTTGACATTTTTTAAATTTATGAAATGTGTTCAAAACGTATTTACTAAGATGAATATTAACAATGAGAGTATTTTAAAAGAAATTTGGTTTCCGAATCAGAGTAATCATCTATCTAATTTTTTGGGCCATAAAAGCCTACAAAGCTTTTGTAGCGGTTGTCTTTCCTTATTGGGATGGGGTTGAGTGTGGAAAAGGGTTATCTTCCTTTGCCGCCAGGGTTTGCCACTAGAGGGCGTCGCAACCTGGCTATTTAAACTCAGCCCGGGAAAACGCTTTCCCTCACCACTCTCTTTCATCTCCAGACATGCACTAGTCTCTGACTGTCCCCCAACTATAAGCTTATACGTGTGCTTTCAATGGCCACTATCATACTCTATCTCCGTAGAGGTGTCTGGCCCACCAGCCATTTTATAGCCGTGAACACGCGTGCCTATTTGCACTCTCATGTCTTCATCTAGAGACCCTTCCACGTGGCTCCTGTACGAAGTAAGTGATAACCTTTTGATATAGCACCTTCATCACTTCGTTGAACTCTTAACTCTGCAAGAACTCTGTCTTCTTTCCTTAGGACGTTCGTCCTAACTCTGTTGTATTGTTGTTGAATGTTGCTCCGACAATAAAGTTTGTATTGTGTTATGTACAACTTTGTTGTATGTTGTTGTATATATGTTCACAATCAGACACAAAAACGAAAGTGTTCCTTCTTCCATTTCCTAAGACGATAACCTTTATGCTAATCATGAACAATATACTACAGTTAATTGATCGCTCTTGTATTAAAGAGCTGAGTAAACTTTAACGACGCTTCCAAGATTTTCCTAACATTGTGCAAAATATGACACTGGACATGTTTGCATCTTAAACGAGGTCATACCCAGAACTTCAGAAAATTTGATGATTAAGAAAAAATAGTTACTATAGTTTCTCCCATCTCCTTCGTAGTAGTCTCTTTGACATGCGGTGATCTTATAAAGGCAAAAAATCTGTAGTACATTCCTTTCTTGCGTATTGTTTGAATTACCGGAAATCTTTGGGAAGAAAATATATTTTGGTTTATAAATTATTACTTATAAAAAATGTAAAAATTCACGATACGGAGTTTCACGTCAAACGTGTAGGTTCCCAGTTCACCTGAGATCGTGACCGTGAAACTCGGAATTGTGAGGATTTACCTTGTCTTACATTTTTTTATAATTGGTAATATATTATGATATTGCTCTATATTTTTGTGTATTGAGGACTGTAATGATTTTTATATTCGGAGGCGCTTTTGCCGTCGAATGTTAACTATATATATATATATATATATATATAGTCGGGATGGCCTAGAGTCGGTATCAGCCAGACAGTGAGAGAATCTATCCCCTTTTCACGAGCGCTAAACCAAGTAGATTGTTTTGGTGTCAGAGGCGGAACGCCACCGCTACCATCAGCTCCTCACTTTACTACACAGATCCCAGTTCTACTCATACGGCGAGGGCCGGTATTGAACCTGGATATTTTAATATATATTTAGCTCAATCAGAAGAGCTAAATATATATAAAAATCCGCATATTTTGTTAAATAACTTCTCATTTCTGTTATTTTGTTATTTATAGCCCAATAAAAACAGATTACCGTCATTACAAGTATCAGAGTATTATGAAACTATTTTTTCCTAAAAAAAAACGTAACTTCCGTCCATTTCAAAAAATAAAAGCTGTTAATTCTCTGACATTATCTTCTGCTGCAGAGCGAGACACTAGACATGAAGCAGACATAAAAGTCTATTTATGTCCTAACGTTACGATAATATCCATACTTCATACTAGCAAATATATGCACCCTCCGGGTGCAAGTATTTAAGTTTTAATGTAATAAAATATCGTATTAAATTAGAAAGGCTAATGAAAGTAAATAAGAATGCAGATAAAAAGTTTTGAAACAGAGGGAGTATAATAAAAAAATGGAACAACTGAAACTTACTCTTCTATCACTCTCCTCTTTCATTGTTATTTTTTCTGATTAAGTATTTAGTTAAAATAGGAAGTAAAGAATAAAATTACAGTTATCTTTTCTTGTTAATGGATTTCATTTAAGATTCATTGAAGAGATTTTTGCTTATATTCATTAAAATAAATCCAAACAGTTATAAACCAATGATACTAAGCATGTATTTATTAAAATTACATTTTTAATATCAATATGCAAATTAGCCTTCCCGTTCACACTGTAAACTGCTATTTTGTTGTATATATAAATACAATTGCATGTTATTAGTATGTTGATATGGTTAACAGTATTAATAATGTAAAACAATTTTATCAATAATTGAGGTTAAAATAAGGATAAATTCATGGTGAATGTGACGTCAATTACTAAGGGAATTGTGACTTGAGTAATGATTTAGTTTCGGTTACAGACAGAAAAACACACAATCTCCATTATAATAAGATATCAAGTAATGTTGTTTTCAAAATGTCTTATCATTGCTGCTTTTACCCCAAAGAAATATCGTTAATAGAAGAACTCGTCCCCTCTGAGTTTGGGTTTGTTATAGAAAAACTAACATTCGATAGCGTCGTTTAGTTTACCAAAGTTCTTCTGACAGAATAAAATTGAACGAATTCCATGATGTAATCATAACTCCCAAAGGACAAATTCAGTTAGAAAACAGATGCCAGTTTCCCTAAATACACGCACACCACTGATACACAAACTATATTGCTAAAATCCATATATATATATATATATATATATATATATATATATATATATATATATATATATATATATATATTACACGTGGGTCTCCAAATATTCAGAAATCACGGAAACGTTTATTG
>CM042139.1:154420659-154441782 GCA_023376005.1 Doryteuthis pealeii
ATGTATATATACGCATGCGTGTGTATATATGTGTGTATGCATGTATATATATATATGTGTGTGAGTGTGGTGTGCATGTTTCTATACATATATAATGTGTATATATATATATATTATATGTTTCTATACATATATAATATGCGTCTATATATATATATATATATATATATATATATATATATATATATATATATATATATATATATATATAATGTGTGTGTCTGTGTGTGTGTGTGTGTGTTATATATAATGTGTGTGTCTGTGTGTGTGTGTGTGTATATATAATGTGTGTGTCTGTGTGTGTGTGTGTAGTGTGTGTCTGTGAGTGTGTGTATATATATGTGTCTGTGAGTGTGTGTATATATATGTGTGTGTGTGTGTGTGTATATATATATATGTGTGTGTGTGTGTGTGTATATATATATATATGTGTGTGTGTGTGTGTGTGTGTGTGTATGTGTATATATATATATATGTGTGTGTGTGTGTGTGTATGTGTATGTATATATTTATGTGTGTGTGTGTATGTGTGTGTGTCTTTTATATGTTATACGGCGATAATTTATCAATCATTAAAATGTGATGTATATCCTTCGGTAATTATTTTCCAGAATCACTAATAATTTACAATGATCTTTTAGAGAAAAGAATACCTGAAACTCAATGAACCATCCCATAAATTCTTACATCTGAACATTTCTTTATAACGTAACCTTTAATTCTCCTTACTAAGTTCCGTGCAAATTGATTTAAACGAGTTTACACTGTGATCAATTGTCACAGGTTTCAGCACCTCGATGATGATAATCGTTGCGATTATTTATTGAATAATGCTGAAACATCTCGTTGATCCTCTTCAGACATTATTATCTTTACTGAACCATTGCCGCGTTAATATATATATATATATATATATATATATATATATATATATATATATATATATATATATATATATATATATATATATATGTGTGTGTGTGTGTGTGTGTGTGTGTGTGTGTGATCTTCTTGCCGTCTCGTTTGATACTTAAGGGATTAACTCCACTGTTAAATCGTTTGGCTTGAGATCACAATATCATAATTGTGAAATTGTATATTGCTGATTCCGCAAATGAGAAACAACTTGCATAGCGGGAAAAAGGCGCCGAGTAATTGTTCAGAATTTTGATCCAAAACTCGATTGTCAAAGTGCTGATGTCACACCCCGACGCTCGCGCTGATCATATGTCAAGATTTCAATAACAATACATCCGGCCTTGTAGATAATATAACGAGGGGGCGCGTGATATAATGGTTATCGTCGTAGGAAATGGGCTCGGCGACACTAGTTCAAATCCTAGACTAGGCTATATGTATTTCACATGGTACTAATTGTTAAGTTTTTTATGGGCCATCCTTTGGCCTTAAAGCAGGAGCGCTTGTCCAGTGGAATTGGATCCTTGATAAAGAGTCCTTCGATAATGAATACTTTGGTTTCTCTGGTAAAGAGTTCTCAGTTCCTGGTAATCGTATAAGTCCTTCCTGCGTTTTGGTAAATATCTGGTAATCCTATGTCTGTCCCCAGTGAGCGTAATTGTAATTATGACCAGTTGGGGGGGGGGTAAATAGTGTGACTTCCACGCAGTATGGTTAGTGATTGGCTGTAGGAACAACTCACGTGACCTTGGCGTGGGGAATTAGAGCACACCTTATATACACGAAATATTCCAACACTAATATCCTTTGGAAAGGTATGAATCCAATTATTCTCCCTCCAGCAATGAGTAAATAATAGGGCAGCCTGGGATCTTTAACCTTGGTTAGGCAACCAGTCTAGAAGGAAATCTGAATTCAAACCAGTTAACTCCGCTTAAGAAATTAACCTTGTGGCGCACCCTACTCGTGCAGAGGGTTAAATATATATAGTACTTCCCCTATCCAAATCATAACATGCCCCGTTCGCGAGACTTACAATACATTGACTGTATACCCTGCGACAGGGTGTCCTAGGTTAGACACTAAACTGCATCTGATTGTAGGATTCCGGTATATCTTCATTGTCATTACTCCCTGGTCCACTCTGACCTAGAGTGATAGTACCTGTTGTTGCAAAAATCACTTATGAAACTATTACACAAATGTATCAAAATGTAAGTATAAACAATGAATGTGATTCCTTAACCTCACGGCATAAAATAATCCTAGATTAATTGGCATTCTGTTAAAATGAAGCAAGTAATGAATCATCTAGTTATCTAAGTAATATATCATGTCAATTTCTGTTTATAATATATATTCTTAGTAAAAATATTGAAGCTGTGAGATTAGAGTATGTTTTTCTAGGGTTGTTCATTACATTAAACAATTATATCAAATTGTAGAAGTATTGATATTTATTTTTAAAATTCAAACATGTAAACATAGCCATGGGTCATAATAACGATATGGACTGACAGAAAAACAGGATCATATAAACATGTTGAGGAGTGGAAACACACTTTTTGAAATTGTGGGAGAACTGAAAAGATAGAAGAAAAATATAAATATTAAAGGTACAATTAACACAATTCCCTTACCTTTAGGTATGAAATAATCCTAGACGGGTTGAAATGCTTTTTACATCAAACAATTAATTAATCAACCAAATCTTAACATGAAATTGCTTTTTAAAATTGATAGAAATAAATTAATTTCCTGGCGGTGTGATTTTAAAACATTCGTGAAATGTCAGGTGAGACACGGGAAACGCTGGTTAGTTTAACACACACACACACATCTATCTATCTATCTATCTATCTATCTCTATCTCTATCTATCTATCTATCTCTCTCTCTCTCTCTATATATATATATATATATAATATATATATATATATATATATATAGTTAGTTAGTTAGTACATTTTATACTGATATGATTCTGCGAAGAAAACATCAGAATATAGACTCGAATACACTATCTTTACCAAAAGTTGAATTAAATAGACTACTTTTTTTCAGTTCATTCTTTTAATCGTGAGAGCTACCAGTTTCACTTTTGTCATCGGGCAAATATAGGATACCTCATCATTGAAAACTTTGTATTAAAATGTCTTATTTATAACTCTGTTATAATCAAGCAGACGCAAAGATTTTACAGACAGATAGGTAGATAGATTATGTATATTTTTATAACAGAGCAATCAAAAAAGCACGTCAGGATAAAGTTAAAATGAGAACCCTGGAAACATTTTTATAATGCATCTTTTTCAGCTTTTGAATATATTTTTAGTAGGGTTAACTTAATCTTTTTGTTTTGTTGGTACATATATTTATGCCACCAAAATAATCATAATTACATATGATTTTGCCAATTCAGATAAGATCTTCATCAGGTCGCGCTGACAGTACGGATTCCCATCTCTCTCTCTCTCTCTCTCTCTCTCTCTCTCTCTCTCTCTCTCTCTCTCTCTCTCTCTCTTCTCTCTCTCCACCCGTTTTTATCGGTTATCACTCCTGGCAGGTTTTCTGCACGCCATTCAGAATCCACATACTTGATTAATGTAGGTTTTTGCTGGTCGGCCTATATTGGTGTATCCATGTGTTGGTGTCCACAAGAAAACGTCACTCATGAGTTCGTCCTTGCTTCTCCAGCAGTGTCCATCACATCTAAAGAAACCGAAGTCAATACAAGCATAGGATACATATGAACAGATTATCAAGCATATTGAAATCTTTTCATGAGTCACTCAAGTAAAAAAAATAAGATAAAACTAATCTGAAACTATTTGCTCTTTATACACACACTTAGCCATGTACTAGTAAAATCAAAGTTCCTTACAGATAGCAATGATATAACTGTACATACTTCAAAGACCGGAAAATCATTCATTTCGGACTTTAACCCATTTGTTTTCATGACCGAATTATATACAACTCTTTTTTTTTTAATTATCTACCGTGTGAATGAAGAATAAAAGTTTGCCAGCGATAAACGCGTGAATGGCAAAGTTTTGTTCGGACAATTCATTTGTTCTCGAACCTTAAACCTAAAAGCCAATAACAAATCTAAAATTCCTATTTACGGTCACTTAAAAGAAATAGAGAATGAAAGACGTGAACGCATTTCCATCATCGGCTGCAAATACTTGGAATTGTTCTCAAGAATCAACGAACAAATAAACATTAATAATTAAATAAATCAACGAATCACAAAATCGGTTACAAATCTTGAATATTGCATTATCTAAGCGCACAATACAAAAATGAAAGCTGATTTTAATATATTTATATGACTGCTGATAATATGCGCGGACGAAGCTGAGAGTAGGTCACATGTCAATTAAATTGTTTAAAGAGCAACTCAGAATGTATCCATTCTTTCTTTATTTTTTAAACGATGCAAGTCGACAGCTAGACATAAATACGTGGAACTAAAGTAAAAAGTCAAATGGTCACAATAATGTCAGTAGAGACATACCTGGGAGATGCTTAGCCCCAAAGTCTCTCTCTCTCTCTCTCTCTCTCTCTCTCTCTCTCTCTCTCTCTCTCTCTCTCTCTCTCTCCTGCCAGCCGTCACAACCAAAACATCATACAAAAACCTCAAAGGCCTTCATAAAGTAACAAAAATTACTATCTTCAATTAACATATATACATACGTTTTTTTATCGGCCAACTAACGCATTAATATTATAGGACCGTTTTATTTTCTTCGAACTTAAACACACCGAAATATAAGTCTAGAATATTCAATGTTTTCATTTGAATTTATTTTTCTTAAATCTTCGTTGTAGATGTTAATTGCAAGTTATATAAATATGTATATTTGTAAAGTTTTTGCTCATATTTGTTATATACCCTTTTCATATCGGGTATATAATTGGCGAGAGAGAGAGAGAGAGGATGAAGGGATGATGATGGGTTCTTACTTTTCTGCTTCTTACTAGTTCGGTGGCCATTTTCCTTTGTTGGGCTGATTTCTTTCTTCTGCATTTCTTGTTGATTAATTAATTTTAGTGTACTTATTAACATAAGCGTATATAAAGCTCGCTCGTACCTCAAATTTTAGCTCTCAACACAAAGCAACAAATCAACCGAGTGGCTGCTCATAACTCGAAAAACACAAGTTGGGACACTTGTAAATCAAGGTACCACTGTATATCATTAAATACCGTAATTTAAAAAGAAGATAAGAGCATTTGAATTTGAAATATGTGTCAGATATGTATGTCCTTAGTCTCATAAACAAATAATTAAATATATATATATTAAGATTTTTTTTGTTGTTAACAGGTGACTCATAAAAAATATAAGAAAGTGTTGTTGTTTTTTTCTCATATTGATTTTAAAACATGTTGAACTAAAGTAATCCTTAATGCTAATTAACATTTGAGTCACAGTATTTATCCAATATGTAACCGATGTATAAAAGACCAGACGATGCGTATCGAATTAAGCTACTTATTTCTTGCTTGTTCATGTATTTTTGTAGCTTCAAGTCTAGTTTTTAACCAACAGCATTTGTGACATTAAAAATCCATTGTTCAACGCTCGTGAATTAAATTAGGAGACTTTAAATAAATCTTTGTTCATCCAGAATGTCTTCTCTGTTTTCTGTCTTTCATTCATTGTTGCTATTGGTAAAACGTTAAGCATTAACAGATGTCAGAAAAACCAGGTTAGCCAAACGATTTAAATACAATTACAACAAATGTCAAACAGAGAAAAATAATATTAGATTATATATATATATATATATATATATATATATATATATATAATAACTACAAATCCACAATAAAACTCAAATCACCGCATAGTACGATAGCACTTCACTTTAACCCCCCACAACACAACCTTAAACACCTCAAATGTAATTTAATAGACCACGCATTTCCAACAACGCAATCTCGAAAACAAGCAGAAACCAAATGGATTTTAAAACTACGAACTCACGTGAGGGGACTGAACGCCGATATTTTACAGACGCTGCCGCTGTCAATAACAACAGAGACAAAGGATCCGTTGAACAGTAGCGACATTTATTTGAAAAAGGGTATCTAACGATCCCGAAAATGTATGATAACAAATAATAAAAAATAAGTAAAAATTCAGTACTCCATAACATCGAGTTCCTTCATTTATTTTTAAATGCTTCATAATAACGCCCAACTTCAACATAAAAAAAACATAAATATATATATATATATATATATATATATATATATAGTATGCGTGTGTTTGTTTACTGGAAGAACTGTGGAAAGAGGAGTTTAACTCATTGGTAGTGCATAGAAGTCAAGTTTGGGGAAGTCCCTGTGGCGTAGAGAGTAATGTATTGGACTCCAACATCGTTGTAAGCGAGTTCGTACTCCAGTCGTGCTATTGCGTTCACATTCACACTAATACCCACTCTTAAGGTATGAATTCCTGCACACACACACACACACACCCATCTATGGGTTAAATATTACCACTACTCTTCTACAAGGATGGCTTTGGCATTAGATGACCCACGATGGTTGATATGCCATTAAACAGGGAGACCAAACCAAATCTATAGTCGAGTTTCTAGCGCCGTGTCGTGTGAAAGTATAGTGGAATTTCATACGACATTTAGATGGCTGGTCCGTATTTTCCACACACGGGGTCATTTTACAGACTATTTGGTCATATTTGTGTGATTTTTATTCGTTAGATGGCGACACTGTATTGTTGCCATAACAACAAGGCTTAGTATAAAAGAAAAAAAGGCGGGAAGAAATAATTCTCACAGCATGACCTAGACGCTCCTCTGGGGAACGATCGTCGCCAGTGTGCCTTGGGTGCATTGAACATGATACTAAACAATTGTATTCATTACACAATGCTGTAAGCTTACTTTCATACATACAGGCATGTGTGGCGTTGCGGGGTGTTGAACAAAGATGAGATGAAGAAATGACGAGTTCATATCAGAAAAAAGTCAAACACGTGGTCACGGGGGAAAATACCGCTCACTTTATAATTAGTCATTCAACCTCCCTCCGGCTTCAAAAGATATTTGAAGTGGCATTCTAGAGTCGAAGAAGTAAAACTCATCGCTTAACAAATGACACCCACCCCCACCCCCAATGTGGGGGTTACGGTTTCGCTTTCCCCGAAAATTAGGTCGTTACTTGTCCTCTGTCGGATACTGACTGACCCTTTTAAAAAAACAAATCTCGCGTGTGACCGTTTGAAATTATATCATAAAATTACTCCCATAGAAGTGTTGATGGTTTTTAAATCACCTGGTACTGTATCTGTATTCTATCTGGTGAGCGCATGCTTGCCTTCAAAACCAGCATTCGTAATTCATGGCTCAAAAATGGATCACTGCCACTGGCAGGAAATGCGAAATTTACTCGATTAAAAGACAGGCTTCAGATATATCCAGTAATTAATCATGTTCGTTTTGAAGGTGTTAGTTTGTCATTGTTCCTTCTTTTGTAATAGTTGTCGTCGTAGGAAATGGATTTGGTAATTCAAGTTCAAATTCTGGTCGAGGCTGTTTGCATTTTGCATAGCACTAATACCCTTGAAAAAGGTATGCATCCAACTATTCTCCCTCCAGCTATGGGTAAATAGTATGGCAGGCAGGGCAACCAGTCTAGGAGAAGTAAAACTCGGAATTAAAACCTGTTAAACTCCGCTTCAGAATCTGTAAATGTGTCATATCCTGCATGTGCGGAGGGTTTTGGTAAATATGTATGTCCCTTCTGGTCACTGCTATCCTGTTGTAGTTGACAGTGGATAAAATTGGTAACTCATGGTAGTTATCAAATTTCATCACATACAGGATCTGCCCCAGGTAATTGAGAACCAACCATGATAGAAAGAAAAACAAATATATTCAATAGAAAAAGATCAGCTTGTTTTCAAAACAAATTGTACATCTATATTTAATGGTGATTCAGTCTCAATTTGTCTGTAACCGAAACTACTTTATTTTGTAGCGTATGTTGTACGCTGGAAAGAGTAAATTTTGTTTTATTCTTTGAAAATTAAACAAAGTTATTCAATTAATTTAATGCTTGCTTTAATAGATATTAAATTTTATCAAATATCTAAGAAAATGAATTAAGTGGGTAAAACAACATGTTACATTCAGTTATTGATTGTACAAACATTTTTTAAATAAATCTTATTTATCGAAAAGAATTTTTAATTTAATTTTTTTTTAATTCTACTTTTCTACAGAGTTAACTTGATAAAATTTAGTTTAGTGACACTGAATTTTTAAACCCCCCCCACACACACACAGCAATATCTTTCGAAAATTAATTTTTACACGACCTGGAAGTCAATTTTTTTTTTTTTTTGCTAGTATATTTAATTTAGAAAAAAAAAAGGAAGGAACCGTTCAATAAAACCGCTTATTTGGTGTCCCATATTTCTGACTTTGTAGCATACCAAGCTAAGCTTAGTAAATGATTCCACCAAAAATGTCGTAAAAATTCAATAAAATTAATTTACTAATCTCAAAATAAAATCAGGGCACGCATCCGCATTGAATATTTCAAATTTTCTTCCTGCATTTATATTACGGCTATTTAATTGATATAATTTCTGTTTAAAACGTTCGTCTGTTGATAATTTTCAGGTCTATGGCAACATGGAATGGTCTAATTGGAATGAATGGAGTGACTGTACCAAGACGTGTAACCGAGGACTTTCACATCGAAGAAGACAATGCAAGAATGTTGAAAAGAAGTAAGTCAGATTTCGAGATTTTATTAATTTACGCAAATGGTAGGCTGTACTGAAAACATTTTTTTGAAATTGAATAGATTGTCTACATCTGTAGATTTAGTGCTTTTTCCTGAAGAGAACTGCTTCCTTTATTATTTATTGATTAATTTTACTTTTTGTAAATTACTTATGGTCATAGTCATTAAACCTAAGTAACGATGAGCCTGTTCACTACTTCGATGGATAACCGCATATTATCAATAGGTAAGTACTATAAGCAATCATTGGAATGTAAGCCAGACTAAGAAAAGCTTAGTAAATTATATATATATATATATAACCTAAATTGGGTCAGATACTACCTACTTAGGTTTCACCTAAAGGATCTTCAGGATAATTCAGTCAGAATTATCTTGTAAATACTATAGGTGAAACCTTGGTAGGTAGTATCAGATTCAATTTACGTTTTCTACTTTTTGCTCTACTCAGTATATTGAACACTGATTTTAACTATATTTTATCATAAATTGTAGACTATTCGTTCCATTTTCAAGTGACCCAATTTTGATGTGAATAAGAACGAACAGTTCTATGGCAAGGAGAAGGAAAAAAAAAACAAGTCAAAATATTGCATTTCTAGGTTTTACTGTTATGACGCATGTCTTAGACAGACTTTCCCAGTGTGTCAGAACATTTAACAATTCAGTGTATCCATGCATTCCCAGAAGCCTTTGTAATATCGCGCCATTTTTTCCCAGTCGCCCCCCGCAGCTATTGACGCTATCATCACTTTGTAGGTGGCGTCTGTAGTGGGGGTCAATCCAAACCACAATCCAAACCACTTTCATAGACTACCATCAAAGGATTCCTATACGACACATTCAGCTTTCTCACTACATTTAAGTCTTTCTGGATCAAGAATTTTCCTTTCTTTTCAATTTGTATATTACTTTATATATTTTCATTTCATTTAAAAAAATTGTTTTCTTAATTTTGACTAGAGTAACATGAGTCAACCATAGCAGAAACTCAATTCAAGTTATCTAAATAAAAGGATTTCTGCGTTAGTCTAAATATTTTTAATTTTCGGTGGTCGTTAAATACCAAAAATTTGCATTCAAGATAAATAAATCTTTCAATATAGGTTGACTCAACTCTGGTTACCAGTTTTTTAATTGGAATAAACCTACATATAAAATAAAACAAAATATAATATAAAGTGATTTTATATATAACTATAGTATATATGAATATAAACTATATTATATATAAATAAAAATTTGATGACCATTACCCGTTTGAGTGCCCATTATAATAGCGGTCCATGATGATATTGATGCTTCTATTTAGGAACGATTAAAAGTATTTCAGTCGGTAGACCATTCTCATGGGAACCACAAGTTTCCGGGTTCGATACCGACCCTCACCAACTTAGCGTATGAGTAGCACAGATTGGGTAATCTTATCTGTGCAGTAAAGTGGGGAGTTGGCGGTAGGTGTGGCGCTCCACATCAGATGATGAAATAATCACCCTGGTCTATCGTTAGCGAAAAGAGATATAGTCTCCCTCATTGTTCGGTTGATACCGACAATAGGCCACTCCGCATTAACACTTCATAACTACCTCCTTATATATTTACCAACCTCATGCACACGAGTAGGATACCACACAAGGTCAATTTTCTAAGCGAAGTTTAATAGGTTTGAATTCAGTTTTCTATCTAGACTGGTTGCCCAAACCAAGGTTAAAGAGTTTAGTCTGCCCTACTATTTACCCAAAGCTGGAGGGAGAATAGTTGAATGCATACTTTTTTAAGGGTATTAGTGCTATTCAAAATACAATTAGCCTCATACAGGATTTGAACTCTGTTCGCCAGGTTCTTATCCTACAATGATAACCATTACACCATGCGCCTCCTTATAGTGAGAATTTGGACGAATAAAACGTGTCGTTGAGTAACAAATTGGGTCGGAAATTGTTTTAATACCTAAGTCAGTGCTTTTCAAATTGTGGCTAAGGGGCCACAGGGGTCCGCAGGATCAATAATAAGGGTCCACAGACGCTGCAAGGGTGTCTTGAAAATTTATATTATCCGATTAGCGATAGAATCTGCATTTTTAGTTACTAGTACATCCATACATATGAATCATTTTATAACACGGCCAATTAAAATATGACCCCGAAAACATGGCTCTTTTGAAGTTATAACAATTACTTTTCACGGTTGCTTTGTGAATATTGCTTTCTTAAATTTCATTTTATTTATAAAGGGGTCCGCGTGACAAACCCTGAAATAGAAAGGATTAGAAAAAGTTTGCAAAACACTGATTAAAGTTACAGCATTTTAAGTGTATTCATATTATAAAAATCACCCAGTTTCTGCTCGATGATATATATATATGTGTGTGTGTGTGTGTGTGTGTGTTGTTAATCGAACCCTGAAAAGATATCAGAAGATCTGAAACACGTGTCGCCAATATAGAATAATCATTTTTTTTTTTTTACAAACATAATCCATTTTGCGGACTTTTTTTTTTTATAAAATATTTAATTTTCTCCCGTCGGACCCATAACAACACTTATATATATATATATATATATATATATATAAGTGTCCGCAAAATGGATTATGTTTGTAAAAAAAAAAAAATGATTATTCTATATTGGCGACACGTGTTTCAGATCTTCTGATATCTTTTCAGGGTCGATTAACAACACACACACAAGGTTTCTGGTTCGATACCGATACTCGCCAACTCAGCGCATGAGTAGCACGGCTTGGTTCTCTGTGGTAAAGTTGAGGACTGGTTGTATGTGTGACATTCCACCTCAGCAAAAAAATCTCCCTGGTCTATCGCTCGTGAACAGGGGATGGACTCCCTTGCTGTCCGGCTGATGCCATTAGTATGTCACTCATTCGATTTTACTACTACTTATAGATAAACCAACAGCTTCAAATAGTATATCCTGTTCTATTTCTTGAAGACTGTATCCCCTGCAAAAAGGTAAGACACCACCATCACCATCACCATCACCACCATCACCCCTATAAGTGTTGTCCTGGGTATGACATTAGCTTGCATCTGCAAGAACTGGAACTTCACCATCAGAAGGTGAAGCTCCAGTTCTTCAAATCTGAGGAACGTAGAGTACCCTTTTATTGTTATTACTCTGTGGTTCAATATGATCCGTAGTGGTAGTACCTGTTAGGGTCCTATCTATGGGTCAAATAGATCTGGTTAAAACATATTTTGTATTTGATAGGACAGTGTGCGAAAAAAAAATGCACAAGAAATGTTATTGTGAACTTACAATGAACGCAATTTCCTAACCTCTCAGCATTAAATAACCCTAAATGTTGGAATCAATCAAATAGTATATTAAAGTTGTTGCTTTTTTTTTTTTTTTTTCTCGTCGTCATAGTTTAATGATAAGCAAACTAGTAGGCCCTCACCTACCCGAAGGCTTCACTATTCACTGAGTTAATTAACAAAAGATTGACTATTGCAATAGTAACTTCAATTTTAACCTTGTCAGACATCTTTATTATGAACTAAGACAAAAGACCCTAAAAGACCGAGAGAAACAGAGATATTCTTATTGTGTCGGAGGGGGGGGGCACATTAATGAATTGTGTGTGTGCGTACAAGTGTGTGCTTTTCTCTTCTATTTCTGGGACTAACGGTATTTTACTGTGAAACAAATTACCCCACACACATACGCGTTTTTGCTTGGTACTGGGAGCTAAAATTTGATTTACGTATCTTTGTGTGTGTATGTACATATGTACATATGTGGGTGTGTGTGTATGTACATATATACATGTGCGTGCACACATATATATATACATGTGTGTTTGTATGTACACATATATACATGTGTATGTGCATATATATATGTGTGTATATATGTTTATATGTGTATATATATATATATGTGTGTGTGTGTGTGTATATGTAAATATATATACAGAATATGGTTATTTAACGCCCGAAGAAGATATCAGAAGATCTGAACCACGTGTTGCAAATGTAAAATAATAATAAAAATTTTTTAAAAAACAATCCATTTTGCGGACCTACTTTTTTATAAAATATACATGCATATATGTATGTATGTATGTATATATATATATATGTGTGTGTGTGTGTGTGTGTGTGTGTGTGTATGTGTGTGTTCGTTCATATACAAGTGCTTGTATGTACTTATATATATATATATATATATATATATATATATAATATATATATGTGTGTGTGCGTGTGTATATATATGTGCATGTATGTATATATATATCTTTATGTGCATATATATATATGTATATTTGTGTATATATACATATGTCTATGTGTGCATATATATGTGTGTGTATGTGTGTCTGCATATGTATGTGTGTGTGCATTTATATGTATATATATATATATATATATATATAGTGTGTGTGTGTGTGCATATATATATATATATATATATATATATACATGTTTGCCATTATATATATATATATACATGTATACCGTTAATGGGGGTGATCGTTGAGTGAGGAGAAAAGCCAAACAAAATAGTCGCCAAAAACTCATTCTTACCAAGTTTACGTCTTCAGAACTACATCAGATATGGATGCTGGATATATTAATAAAATTTCGCATCTAGGTTGATGCCAGGCCCCTATGAGACATATGGATCGTGATATGTGGAACTTACAGCGAAGGGGGTTCTCTCGTTCCTGTGGCTTGGGATGTTGAGTCGTCTCCCAGCAGATCGAAGCTTTTCTCAAAGGAACTGTAGTCGTGGCCGTCGTGTGTGGCTTACCTTAACAACAGAAAGGAACTTTTTTTCTCATATTTGAGCGTTATGTGATTCCCTCTCGGCTTGTCACTGTACCCTCTTTTTCTATCTAAATCGGTGAATTCTCAATCGAGGGCCACATGGACCCTGTGGGTTTATGTAACTACTGGGGACCCACACATAATCTACTTCAGTACAATTGTTATTACTGAGAATTAAATTTTCCATTGAATCACAAACTGATGAAATATTGCACGCCAAATTCAAGATGGGAAGCATAATAGATAGAAAACAAATGACACTACTAAAAAGTACCCACTACTCTGTGATAAAGCTTCTCCATAATTTTACCTGGTTCAATTAGGATTTAGACGTGTTTTTCACTTAACAAAAGCTCGTAATAGACTCGACATTGTATAAAAGGGATGATCTTCAAATGGTTAATTATTAATTATTTACTATTATATATAAATGCTCTATAGAATTTGATTTTAAATACGTTTATTTGCAATAAAATAGCTTTCCTTCAAAATAAAGCGTAATTATTTACTATTTAATTTTTTATATAATTTCTTTACTTTTTTATTTGTGAAAAATATAAGAAGCTTTTTATCTGTGGAATGACTATTCACAAATAAGTCCCTGAATGGGTCCCTGAGTTTTTAAAAAAAAAGTGTTGTGAACCACTGATCTGAATCTTCGGAATTTGTTTACCGTTGTGTCATTATACTCAGCGTGTTTTCTTAATCCGAAAACTATTTTTAGTCGCCAGACTCTCATATAAAACCATATCACCATACCACTCCTGGCGTTGTTATTAATTTTACATTAAAAACTTGCCAATGGGACATTCTTCTTGTATCTGATACGCAAAATGAAATTTACTTACTTATAAAATCCACGACACTCTTATATCCATTACCATTACGCAACGAGAGGCTCCCTATATGTGTATATACCCAACCCCTCCACATGAGTGGGATGCGACACAAGGTCAATTTTTTAAACGGGGTTTAAGAGATTTAAATACAGTTTTCCTTGTCCTAGACCGGTCTCCCAGTCTTCCCTACTATTTGCCCATAGCTGGAGGGAGAGCAATTTGATTCATACCTTTTCCCAAGGGTTTCGCACTATGTGAAATATAAACAGCCACGTCCAGGATTTGAACTCTGTTCGCCGTATACATTTCCTACGACGATAACCATTAAACACAATCATTTTGTGCGTGATGCATTATCAAGCTGTATACGTGCACACATTTTTTGTACGAGAACTGAAAAGTTCATAGACTGAAAGATTAATATCTGCTGTTGATGAATTCTTACTAATGGGGTCCAAGCACTGCAACACCGATGGAAGAAGTGTATAGACTGCAAGTTTGTTGAAAAGTAAACCTAATTTGGTCACATCATATGAGAGTGAATTTAGTTCAGTTTATCAATTTTGTAGTCGATTCAAGTATGCATGCGCGGATGCGCTTTTAAATTCAGATTGGGCATAAGTAATAGGGCGGTCAATAGAAAGTAAAAATATCCTATTATCCTTATGTCTCACTTTATACAAATATGTCATTAGAAAATCCAATTCATTCTTGTCTGTCGCCTGACCTACTGCTGAGCTCACCAAATGTGTGGTGACTCAGAGAAAACTGTTTTTCTCTAATGAATTGTGTATATCTCTACGCAGCTGGAAAACTGGGGTGTTTTCTATAGTCTGGGTGCTATCAGTTACGAAAGCATATTTCTTCTCTCTTGAATCTGTTTTGTGACAAATCTGAACCCCTGAATGAATCAGCAGACCCAGAGGAAGTAGATACTTGTTTTTAAAAGAGTCTGGGCCAAGGTTGTTTGGGCCTTTTTCTTAAATCTGTAAATTTTCCTTCACTAGAAATTATATTTTAAAAAAGACAATTTCAGTATTAAGCTTGATGCCGGTTATAAAAAATGGTTTCGACTTTTAAGATATAGGAAATTCTAAGATATATTTGAATCATCCAAATTATCTCTTTGATGCGATTTCAATGTTATTTATAACACTGTTTTTACTTTTAAGAAGGTACATTAACATTCTCAAAATTGTTCAGACAATTCAACCGGTAGTTTCTCCGGGCATCTTTAGGTGTAATATGCACGTCCGTAAAGAAAGAGATTATTTTCTAGTCATTTTCTTTGGTCGCACAAAAAAACAGGGAAAGTCCCCGTGGCTTTATGGCTAACGTGCTGGACTGTGATATCGTAGTAAGCGAGTTCGAGCTCCCGTCGCGCTATTACGTTCACTTTCCGGCTAATGTTCTTGGGAAAGGTATTAATCCACTCATCCCACCAGATACGGGTTAAATAGTACCACTACTGTTCTTCTACAAGGATGGTTTTGGCATTTAAAAACCCACGAATGTTGACATGGGATTAAACAAAGAAACCAACCAAATAAAAATGGTATCCACCAGGAGCAGGATGTGGCGCCAGGTCTTTTAAGCTAAGTACAGTACAATACAGCTTGTCTGAATTCAGTTTTCCTTCTCTTAGACTAGTTGTCTAATCAAGGCTAAAGAACCCAGTCTTCCCTACTATATACCTATAGCTGAGTGGAAAACACATCTATTCACGAATTCCCAATCGTGAAGTGAAATGCAAACAGTCGCGTCCAGGATTAGAACTCGGGTCACCGGCAACAGTTACGCTAAGTGTGCCATCTTACTAGTATGACTTAAGCATTTCTCTTTCATGATGATCTGTGTTGCTTCGGAGATTTCAAGACAATTCAATGCAACAGCCTAATCTGTTTCATACCATTTTGCTGCTGTCGAAGAAATAGACAACAAAAAGTCTCTTTCCTTAAAGAAGGCGCGTGTTACACCTGAAAAGGTCGGAGAATGTACCGATCAAAACGTTGTGTAAATAACACAACAAGAAAAGCAAGGAGTTTTAATTTGTGTGAATACTTCTTTGAGTATAAATACTTTTATTCAAGACATTCAGTTAAGTTTGAAACCAATCCTTTAACTTTTGTTACTGTCTGATGAGCTCCAACGATCCGATAAGAACCAAGAACGTGATGTTGGAGGTGGAAAAAAAGACCTCCGAAGTTTCCAAGATACTCTCATGGAATGTGACCAATAATACCGTTATCCACAAAATAGAATATGCAATTATATATTGATCTTCTAGTTTCGATAAAAATTAAAATACTAACAAATGATATGTGTATTAAGTTTTATAAAGGTTGTATATTTTTTATTAGTAATAATAGGATTATAGGTAATGAAATTGCAAATCATCTTTCTTGCTAAAATAACTTAATTCTTTTTCGTTTCGTAGAATTACACAGGTCCTGCTAGAGTCATTAATTTTCATCTAGTATGTTTCTTCAGATTTTTGGTGTTGTTTTGTTTCTTTAATCGTAACTCATTTCGAGTCGTTATCTCTACGACAGTGAGAAACAAGTTTATTTGAAAATAAAAATGTAAGCTCTCGATGAGATACGAACTCTGTACTCTTTTTTTCCCAGGGAAGTCCGGTTTCCTAACCAGCTGTCTTTACCACTTGACTACTAAAACAATAATACCGCGAATTTCGGTTCCTGTCCGGCCTTACTTTGAAGAGCTTGGCTCCAGGGGGACCATCTCCCCAGGCAGCACCTCCCCTCAGTCAAAAAAACGCAATGTTTAGGTTAATTTCCTGATACACATCCCAAGGGGTTGAGGATGCCCGAGGAATACCAAGCATTTTTAGCAGTGCACTCAAGACCGCTCAGTCGTGTGTGGGAGGACCTCCGCCCATGAAATTTGACCCCAGTGTCGCATGATTCTATCCGTAGCAGAAGGACTATATAAATAAGAGAGCAGTAGCATTGCAGTCGTCCAAATAACTTTTAATCCTGTCCAATACTCAAGTTTTCTGATTTTTCTGTTTCGTATTATTTTTACTCACTAGCCGTATTTTTTTAAGCAAGCAGAAAATAATCATTTATATTCAAATTTAATTACTTTTATTATGACACGTGCTATTTTGAAACAAATCCTACAAACAGCACCCTACATTACAGCAGTACGGCCACTTACCACTCATCTCACAAACATTCAAGAGGAACAAGATTACTGGACACTGTTGAAGAAGCCGGGACGAACTCATAAGCGACGTTTTCCTGTGAACTCTATACATACCAGTGTTGGCCGACCAGCAAAAAAACTTACGGATACTGAATGCTGATCAGAGGACATGTCAGGAGCAATGGCTGTTATAGACGGATGCTGAGAGAAAGTCAAGGAAATCGTGCTATCAGCACGATTTGATGATGTGGATGATGTATATAATAATATTCTGTATAGATATCAGTTATATAATGCGGAGAAATATATCTAAAGCAGAATATTATATTTTAAATTGAAACCAGTAACGTGGCCTAACGGTTATCTTCTCATGAAAATGGGCAAGGTGACCAGAGTTCAAGTTCTGGACGATCAGTTCCTCTTTCAAGCTAGAGCAAAATTACAATGAGGCTGGAATACAAATCTTTTTTTTTCTTTTTTTTTTTTTAACAGACAATAATCTCTCTCTCTCTCTCTTCTCTTTCTCTTTTATCTTTCTCTCTCTCTCTCTCTCTCTCTCTCTCTCTCTCTCTTTCTCTTTCTCTTCTCTTTCTCTTCTTCTCTCTCTCTCTCTCCTCTCAAGCATTTAAACAGAAAAGAGATTTTCTATGCTTGCATAAGGATCAGTTCATGTTGTATTTATCCAACCCCTATTCCCCCCACACGCGGATGGGAGGTGTGACATAAGGTCTCAGAATAGGGCATCCAGCAAGGATCGAATTCGCTATTCAGTAGTTAATGATCTGCAAGACTATCTTGCTAAACATTACACTACGTCCGGTACGCCTTAATGATCAGTTTAAAATGAGAAAGAAAAACTAATTAATCAAACTAAATGATTTCATAGAATTTGGGATTATGTGGCTTGTTTATTCATCATTATTTTTACTTTGAAATCATTTGCTTTAGTTTTCTTAATTACTTAAATAAAGGTCAACCAAGTTTATCTTTTTTATATGTAAAAGATACTTAGCTGCTGACCATTTGGGTGCCGTAAGCATAATTGATTTGTGGTACTTTCTCCAAGAAAACCACACACACAGAAATGTGTATTATCAAAACGGATTAATGATGTGTCAAATTCGGGATTTCCTGACCTCCCACGGCGCCGGCGGGGGGGAGGGCTATCGCAAAGAACGAAGTTCATGCGATGACAGTACAAAAATGTGTGGTCTCGTCAAGCATTCCCCTTTGGGACGCCTCAGGCAACCGTGAATGACTCGGTCCTCTTTTTTTAGGCGAGGGACAGGTGCTTCCTGGGGAGGAAGAACCCCTTGGACCATTGTGGATAATGTGTAAAAGTATGTTTTTGTGTCAAATTGGCTTTTATGAAGGCGAACACAAACTTAGCTTATTTGGAGCAGGATGTTGCTCAGTTAAGAACGGTCCCTTGGGATTCCTCATGAACCCGGTCTCTTTACAATAAAACGACCGGACTTATCGCTTCAGATCCTGGCGGTATCAGCAATGCTCTCTTATAAACAACATTTTTTATTCACTCTTTTTCTCATCGGCCTTAATTTTAGTTGGTTTGAATTTTCTTTGGGTTAATAGCATATCACCCTCATGGGTTATTGATGCCCAAAGCATTGCTTGTAGAAGAACTCTAGGTGGTATGAACGCACTGGAGACTATGTCGTAGGGATGGGAGGAGTTCATACCTTATCGGGTGGTATTAATTCTGAAAATTGAACGTAAGTAGTTTGACCAGGAGTTCGAACTCTCTTACTACGATAGTTTAGGCATCCGCAGCACGTGTCCACCAGAATTTTTTTTTGTGAAGGATTACACTAAGAAGCTGTTAATAAATCAAATTATATTTAAAATTTACAAATAAAAGCATCTAAGAATAAATGTAGATACTAGGCAATATTTTTTTTTTTTTTTTTTTGTACTGCACATTTTATTATGAAAAAAAATTCTTAGACAGAAAACTATGAACGTTATTGAAATACATAAACGTTCATGGGGAATTTCGTCTAAGAGAGTTTTTTTTTATCTTTCTCAGGAAAGAATCTTTCTTGTGACTTTTGGGTATTGGAACATTCTTTTAGGAAGTATGTAATTCCCGTGGGTGGAAAAATGTAACTTGTCCTCTGGGTCTCGAATGATATAATTAGAAAGCACTGGAGTACTTCAAAATCAAGTGGTTTGGCACTCATCCATGAGCTTCTTGCTGATCCGGCCATAATATACACGCATCACCAGGGCCTTTTGATTAGAACTAGCGTTTATTTTGGATAGCATTGGATTATATTCGCATGCACTTAGATTAGTTTTTGATTGATTGGTTTGGTTTTAATTGTGTGTCAACCTGTCTAAGTTCTATTTTAATCCTAGAGAGTGGAGGAATCGAGTTTATTGTACGTTCAATTTACATTTTTTATGTAGAGGTTAGGTTAGGCACATCGCAATACGAATAATTTTTAGTTGATCTATGTGCTATTAGGACGCTCTAGGCATTTTGGGGCTGTGTATTGTCGGGTCTGTTTTAGTTTGCTTTCATTATTTTATTTATCCTTTGATAGTTTTTGTGTTGTGCATTCGGCATACTTACCCTGTCTGACTAGCTTTATTCTGATTCATGCGTCCTCCTACTCGTTTGTTCCACATAAGATGGGGCCCCAACAGGTAGCAGTTTAGTGTCATGCCCAGGACACCCATTTGTCTGAATATCTTAACTTAATGTAGGGATACAGATGGGATACACCCTGTTGAGGCCTGTCATCTGGCGTATAGAAGTACCTTTGCGAGAGGGGGAGTATACTCCAAGGGGGGCAAAATCCTGTTGGCCGTGGTGGCGCGACCTGTGATGCTCAAGGATGGAAATCCTGAGGCTGAGCGGTCCATTACATTCAACACTGAGCCACTTTGACCTTACTAGGCTAGACGGGTGATTGGAGAGACGACCTCGGTCAATCGACTGGTTTTATCGAGTCAATAGTTGCACGTGGTTAATATGATTGTTTCCGAGCCTATTGCAACCCCCATAGGTGCCCTTATTTATATGTACATGGTAGTGGTCTTGAAGACGGTGGTTGGGTCCGTCTTAGCGGTCCTGAGTTAAACTGCATCTAATGGTGAAGTTCCAATGTTGGAGCTCCAGATTACCTTCATCGCCATTAACCCCCCAGTTCCACTTGACCCTGGTGGTAGTATTGTTAGGACGTCTCCATCTATAGGTTAAATAGAAAAAGTTAGTTTGAAAGAGGACATATTTAAAGATGACAGTATAAATTTTTTTTAGAGTACCCATCAAAGAATGAATAAAACAAAAACGTCTTAGGTAAGAAATACCCCCAGCTGTTGATATGATCCGTAATTTTCAACCAAACACAAACAAATCAAAAGTCAGTCATATTCTTAAGCCGCACTGTTCACAGAAGTCTACTTAGTAATAAATTTTATATATTGGTCTATAATAGCTGTAAGCTGGGCTGCGTGCCAACATCTTAAAAGCAACTGCAACAAAAAATGTAAATATTAAATGGAAATGAACGTAATTCCCATGAAACTCTAGATACAAAATACCTAAATGGGTTAACATGCCTCTAAAATCAGTTGACCTTAGTGA
>CM042139.1:154441882-154619382 GCA_023376005.1 Doryteuthis pealeii
ACAAGAGAGAGATCGTTCATGAGAGCCTAGAAAGAGACTGATAAAACTGGAAGATTAGAGGAAGAAGTGAAACTATCCAGCGCACAGCACTACTAATCGGATGGAACCTAGAACATTAGAGCTGGGAAAGTTTTTACTATCATAAAAAATATTTTAAAAAACGTAGTAGAACTGGAGTAAAACTAAGATAATTTCATAAAAGAACTCGAAAAGTGATTATAGGAAACCAGAGAGGAACTAGTGAGACGCCGAGATACAGATCTACTGAGATCAGCTAAATACTTAGAAGAGCTGAAAGAGACTTTGCACTTCGATTAGTGGAAAAACTAAGTTAAAACTGGTGTGAAAAATCGACATGAATAATGAATAATATTGAATTTATTATAAGACTTTGCATGTTAAAAGATTTACGATAATATAAAAGATATGCTATTATTATTTACGTCATGATCCTCGACTGTCATGAATAAGTAGAATACACGTAGCACATTAAAGAAAAAAAGGTTGAATACACTTAATAGTGTTTAATTCATTTGGGCAAATTTTCATTTTCTTTTATTAACGCTGTCCACCGACATAGCACGAATTCTCCGGACGAAAAAGATCGGCACCGTGGTTAATGAGGAATATTAATTGAGAATTAGTTTCTTAACATATACAAAGAAATAATATGTAAATAAGGTTTGGACATTTTAAATGAACGGTCATTGAATATTAAAATGCGCATTTTAAAAGAGACGATGTGAGACTAACATTAAAAAATCTCATGTCATACATTGTGATCAGATTTTTTGACATCTTAATAAAATAATAATTGACTTGTTCGCCTCGACCAAAAACTTGGAAGAAGGACAACGCCTTAATAGTTTTGGTACTGAAGGATATGCTCTACCACTACTTTACTTATGAACCATCAAAATATTCTTTAAAGAATTGATTAATACCGTAACTAAATATGAAATGTTATCAATGTAAATTCAATGTTTGAAAACTAGACTTGCAGTGAATCGCATTGGTTCCAATTGTACCGAGGGTTGCATGATGATAACATTGGAGGTGCTTCGTAAGTTAAGATTGAGAGTTCTTAATGTATTTATCAATACCTCGCCAGACGAGTAGGGTGCTACCAAGGTTAGGATTTCCTTAAAAGCGGGTGCTAACAGAAGTTTCCTGTCTAGACTATTTCCTTACTACCAAGCTTAAAAGCCAGTCTGTCTACTTTTTTCCCCACAGCTAGAGGATTTAGCATAAAGTAGGGAAGGTGGGACAGACTGTGCTTCGGCTAAAGAGGAAGATAGTTAGATTCATACCTATTTCTGCGCACAGAAAAGGCTCGGTCCAGATTACGAACTCTTCTCGCCGATTCCATTCTCTCGATTATAACCATAATATACAAAACGCAGGCAACGATTGATGTTAGATTTTTAAACAGATATGACAACCATGCGGTCTAGCGGTAATTTTAGGCCTCAAGGGTTAGGGAATCGCGTCGCTACATGATATAGTCCATTTTACATTGTTCTAGTGACTTTTTTTCTATTTGAACAATTTATCGAGACATGAATAATATTTTGAAGGAGATATATTGAGCTTAGTGGATCTACCAGGTACTCCCCTCCGGTCCAGGAGAGAGAATGTAATGAATGGTAAGCATCCACATTCAGAGCACCACTGGAGCAGTCACATCAAATGCAATTTGAGTGTCATACCGGGAATCTTGAGTGGTTTAACCTCTGGCAGGGTATTAGTCAGATCCAGCGTATCTAAAGCCCCATGCGGGACAGGGCGAAGTTCTAGATGTAGTAATAAGTTAGTCTATTGCAGAGAGAATTTTAAACGGATTAAGATAATTTTCAGAGCCCCTTTATCACAGAAAAAGTTGGACTCTGGAGTTGCTTTATTCTCTAGAAGGTTTTACAGTGTGATTGTTATAGATAAATCATGGCTAACATATTAAAGTAAAGAGGGAGTCTATATTCAAGGTGTGACGAGAGAAGAAAGGACGCTCAATTTCGTAGACAAAGAAAGCTGAGAGTGAACGTCGAATTAAGGCTTGTCGTATTGAATTACAACGTGGAGTTGGATCTTTGCTTCTCGATGGAAAGAGCTAGGATTAGTATCATTTTGGATATGTAAGAGGTCGTAAGCATTATATGAATCCTGACTGAACGTACTCATTTTTGAATATGGTTACGGTGAATTGTAGTAGCATTTGATGAAAAATTCAGACACCATTGTTAATGACCGATATAAGTATTTCTTAACCGAAGTCGTTTCATAAACAAAAATAACAGCTTTGAGGATTTTTGTTTGAGTAATCTGTTTTAGTATATATCAGGTGTAAGATAGACATGGCTTTTGAATAACCCTTTGAACTGAAAGGAGCGGTCGACTTTGTGTGCGCTAATTAGAGTGTATATAAACTTCCAAAGAATAAATAGCAACGAAACAAATCGAATTATGAATACTAACCACACCCCGAGGTCAACAGTGATATGGTATGAAAAGCGGCTAGCGTAGAGAATAATTGGAAACTCTCTACCATTTGGATCAGATATGACTGAGGTTATACGCCAAGTTGTTCGTCTGCTTTTCATTTTAAAAACCGAATGTAAAATGTAATTAAATCGATTATTAAGGTCAGCATTTTGTCTAAGTCGGAAGAGTAGTAATAGATAAGCCTCTTAAAAAGAAAACTGAGATATATGTTATGCAATCTAGTTTTTAATACATTTTAAACATTAGATTGGCTTCAATGTGACGAAATGGCATCGATTTAAACTTTTAAACATTATATTAAAGAAAGTTTTTAAAAGATTAATAAATAAAGTAACGTCTCTTCTTACAAATAAGTTAAACGTGACTTTAATAACATATTAAACAAATGCTTATTCACGTCGTTTACTAATAAAAAAAAAATTATTCGAGGCAAAAATATTATGAAAAATGTCTAACTTAAACCGGTAAAGGTTAATATAGCATGTGATAGGTATTCGTGCCATGTATGGAATCGCCAAAGGACGTAAATATGAATGGGTATCTACTGTTTATTCTTGTTTGGGCGAGTATGGAATATTATTTTGGACGAATCATTTGTTCTTATATATAATCTATATTTGATATGTTATCTTAATGTCAATTCTAATTTGATTTAAATTTATCGGAAAAACGCCTAAGGTAAAACAAGGAATTCAAATTTGTGTTGTTGCTGTTCATTATAAATAATCGGGTATACGTGACTTAAATGTAATTACAGAATAAGTTTAAATTTTAAAATAGTATTTCATTGATGATTAACGTTTAAGAAGTCATATTTTTGATTCTAAAAACATTTTAGAATTTTAGAAATCGCTTATACGGAGAACTTCATCAGATCTAACTTATTATTATAAACCAAAGTACACACATGTTGTTTATGTATAGAGAGAAAGTGGTATGTGCATGAAACTAGTAGGGGAAGGGATTACTAGAAGATTTGGGTAATGAATCAGAGAAATACTATCATGATAAAGTGAGTAGCGTCAGAGGAGAGTAGATATATGTAAGGGAAGAGTAAGATGGAGAGGTTGCTAGGTGCTTGTTTAAGAAAGTGGTGGTAGGGAGAGAAAGTGGGTTAGAATTTTGTTAGTTGTAGATGTTCTTGGCATTGGATGATAATGGAAGAAGAGGATGTGCGAGTAAGATGGTGGTATTTAAGTTAGGCATGTAGTTTTATGTAGGGTGAGGATAAGGATCTTTGTTTAGTTGAGAGGTGGAGAAAAGAGACGAGATGAAATGGGTAGGGCGTAGTCATATTTATTAGTTGGCGTGGTGATTTTAGAAAGTATAATATTGGTGGGGTGTTTATACGCGATTTTGAGAAGTAGGTTTAAAGGACGTAATATATTATCTTCATATTAACCGAGTTGTAGAATGCATTTATCGAAATAAATTATCAAGCATATGATCTATCTGACAGAAAATAGTAATAGTAATCACTTAAGAAGACATTGCAACGTGTACTGTTTGATACTCCCTTTATTTTCTACCTTCTTCAATGATGTGTGATCTATACTCGAACGTCTAATCTTGAGAAATCATGTATATTAATAGTTATGCATTAGGTTTGGTACAAAGGCAGAAGTAATGGGACAGCCAGTGAGAATGGAGCTCGCCTAAACGTTAAGATTGCATAATCACGCACCTTAAAACAAGCTGCAAGTATAGAGTACATTGTGGAGGGGCGTAAGCTATCGCAAACGTGCTGATAAGACCATATCACAATGAGAAGGATAAATCACTTTCAATATTGAGTAAGTGGCAATATCAATATTCATGTTGCCCTTATTGTTTCCCGTTTTTAGAAGATTACGATTTAATGCACATCTCATTCTATTACAAACATTAAATTACTCAATATATAGCACCTCCCCGGGTGTCAAGTATTTAAGTTTTAATGAATAATATTAGAGTAGAAAGGTTTTATGAAACTCAATAAGAAGTAGATAAAATTGATTTGACACGGGGAGGAGGGGGTAAATCGAAAAACAAGAACTAATTTGAACTAACATGCTTCCATCATTTTCATCACTCCCGTCTTTCAATTGCTAATGTTTCCTAATGTTAAACATGAGTTAAAATAGGAAAGTTAAATAATATTAAGTTATATTTTTCTTGTTAATGGATTCTTTTTAAGATTTATCCCCGATATTTTTGCTCATAATCATTAAAATAAAAACCAACAATTAAAAATCAATAATAAAGCATTTCTTATTTATAGAGATTGTAAAGATCAATATGTAAGTAGATTCCAGTTTCAACACGGTAAACCAATATCTTTTGTATATATAAATTACAATTGCATGTTATTAAGATAAGGCCAACAGTATTAATAATGTCAACAATTTATTATAATTGAGGTTTAAATAAAATAAAAATCATCGAGAATGTGACGTAAAATACTAAGGGAATTGTGGCTTTAGTAGTGATATAGTTTCGGTTACAAAAACAGCACACAATCTCCATTATGATAAGATAATTTCGTATCTGACACATCAATTTATTTTCTATTTATTACGTGTGCCTTCTAACCATAAATAATTTATAGTTTACAACAGAGTATAGCCTTGAAGTATTCTTAAGATTGATTATAGAAAGAATCTCTCCTCAACAACAAATAAATAAAGGCTGAATGGTAAGGTGAAACGGTATTTCTCCTTCCCACGGAGCAGTGAAAGCAGCTGCGTATGTACTTTTTAACAAATATCTGTCAACTGATGGCAGAGCTTATTTGCAATAAACAGGGTGTTACTGAACAACGGAGATGATCACACAGTCACACTTGTTACTCGGAAACTGTTTGCTTCGTGTTAATTGACATATTTTAAAGTATACAGCAAGTAGTGCTAAAAACATTTCTCGGCCAAGAAAGGAAATGAACTGTTATTCACAGATTCATCTCGCAGTCAATATAACTTGGCACATGTTTTCTCAAATTTCACCCTTAAAAAGAAAAGTACGAGCGCTGAACGTGGAGAGCAACATGCGGCACGAGAATACGAGTCTTGTTTCTGGAGCCCTATCGAACAAGAGAGAGGGAGGGAAGGGAGCGGGAGAGCTTGAGTAAGAGAGGGGAAAAAAGAGCAGCTCCAAGCAGTGTGCGAGCATGAAGAAAAAGGAGAGCAACTCCAAAGTACGTGAGTGATGACGGAGCACGTTGCAGTGAATCAAGGTGCGCATTGCGGAGCATGAAGTGCGAGCACGGATCACTGAGGAAGCAGAGAGAGCACTGAATGTTGAATAGTTCGGGTAGGGGTCAGCCAGCCAGCCCATCTCGGTTAGACTGAGAATTTTCAGCAACATTCATATTTATTAGTAAGTAAAATCGTCGGGGCGACTAAAGTCGGTATCAGCCAATAAGCGAGGGAGTCTATCCCTTTTCATTGCGTAAGACCAGGAGATTTGTGTTTTGCGTCTGAGGTGGAGCGCCACAACCTACCATCAGCTCATTGCTTACCGCTCAGATTCTGTGCTACTCATACGCTGAGTGGCAGAGTGCCGGTATTGAACTAGGAACCGTTGTGGTTTCTAGCCGAACGCTCTACTGACTGAGCAACCGCCCCTTATATATATTAATATATATATATATTAGTATATATATCTCAGATATCACCGCCTGGTTAGATACCGGCCTTGAAAACTTAGTGCATGTGTAGCAACCTTGAATCTGTGCGGTAAATTGGGTGCTGGAGATAGATTATGGTGCTCTACCTCAGACGCTAAAGCAAATCACTGGTCTAGCACAGAGAAGGGGGATAGACTCCCTCATGTCCGGCTGATACCTATATTGGCCCTCTCTCTCTCTCATATATATATATATATATATATATGTATAATATATAATATAATAGTATATATATAATAAAGATTAGATTCAACGAAAGAAATGATTTAAGGGATAGGTGTTCATAAATGGAGAAGAGTCAGTCTGAAATTTACTATATATTACTAGAAGTCTGTATATGTATGAATCCCCAGGTGGATTATGAAAATATAGCTGCCAATTTCAACAATACCTGTTGTCACACATGTGGAAAAGAATGCTAGTCATGTGAGGGCTAAAAGGCAGATTAATAGAAATTGTGTAATAGCTGTTTTCATAAGACTAAATCTCTGTGTGCAATTTGTTCTACAGACTTTAAATCCCTTGGGGTCTTAAAAATCCACATGCATTCTATTAGGGTTATTCTTTAGAAATATGCAATGCTATATCGAATCTAAGATCACAGCCATTATTTTTGTAATTTTTTTATTAGAGAAACTTAGTACAATTTGCAACTGAATGAACTTTATGGGTCAATTTCGCGCTGAACTTAATTTTTTATAATAATCCAAATACTCTATATAAGGTTTCGGTTTCTTTGATTTTAATGGCATATCAATTTAATTATAAAACCATCCATGTAGAAGAACATTAGTGTTACTATTTAATCACCACCTATAGCTACGGGAAGAGAGTTTGTACCTTTCCCAAGGGTATTAGTCCGAAAGTGAACATAATAGCGTGAATTGATTACTACGATGTCGCCGTTCAACCATTACCCAGTATTCCACCACGCCCCCCCCGCCGCCTGTGTAACGGAGATAACCGTTAAATGTTAAGTCTAGTCAAAGTAGAAGCAGAATTATAATAGTTGATCATTTTTACAACGGTAATCCAACGGGTTTCACGGATAAAATCTTGCATATTTCAAGAGAGAGAGAGAGAGAGAGAGAGAGAGAGAGAGAGAGAGAGAGAGAGAGAGAGAGAGAGAGAGAAGAAAGAATCAAAGACACAAAACTAAAGTTCATCTTCAACCATACAATCGTCATCTTCACTGTTTCAATTACAAGTTACCCATAACTCTCACATTCAACCTATCAAATGATAAATTGGAAAAAATGAATATCAAAGTTCCTGTTTGATGTTGTTGGTTTAGTGTTCTCCGTCCACCAGAGACGATTGTTTCCAAAATAATCATTGTGAATCCTTCATGCGTTGCCCACACCAGATTACATCATCCTATAATCAGATTTGTCCGTGGTGTAATGATTGCCGTCGTATGAAATAGACATGGCGAGGCGTGTTTAAAACCTGGATGAGATCGGTCGCATTTCATATAGCACTAATACCCTTAGAAAAGGATGAATCCAACTTTTTTCCGTCTAACTATGAGTAAATAGTATGAAAAACTATATTCCTTAACCTTGGTATGGCATCCGGTCTAGAGGGAAAACTCTGAATTCGAACCTGGTAAATCCCACTTAAAAATTCACCTTGTTTCACATTCTGCTCGCGCGGAGAGGTTGGTAAATACATAAATATAATTAGATTTGGATACTACAGTAATATTTATCTATATAATGATAGGAGTGAATCTGTGTTAACGAGAAAGTAAACTGTATATACGCTAAAGTTGAACTACTAATTATTTAGTTGATATTTTGGTACGTGCTAGTTTGCGGCGCATATATCACGTGATCAATTCAGGTCGTGGAAGATACCCGCTGTAAGTTGCGTAGTATTGCGTTATGCATTGTTACACTACGTGTGTGTGATTTGAAAGTCTCACAGTTGAACGTGTAATGTCGTCTAATTTAGAAACTTATGCTTTACGAGTTCGAACTGGGCCATGGAAGCAACTAAACATTTTTTGTGCGAAAGGGGAATATGGTGTAGATTATAGTAACCAGATGTTTCAAGAAATTTTGCTCGGTTTGCAAGAACCTCGACGATCAGGCAGAGCTAAGTAGGCATAAAACCGTGGATTCCGTGCTCTAAGCCATAGAGACAAACTCGGCATGTAGAACTCGGAGAGTATCAGGCGAGCTCGGCATCCTAAATTTCAGTGTGGTTCGTCACCTTCACGACCTGCTGAGTTGTGCCTGATCTTACCAAAATAGTGCAAGACTTTTGACTCTCCCAAAAGGCTATTTAGACATTAGAAAAGTTTATAAAACGAGAATTGCTCTCAATCAGAATTTTTTTTCATCGATGCATAAATTTTCAAGAAGAATTAGATGACCTGTTAATTCGTTGGTTTCTCAATGTAATAGCGATCCATGATGTTACTTATGCTTCTATTTAAGGAGGGAAGGATTCTGATTAGTATTTTATAGTTATCTATGTTATATCTAGAATTTGGATGACTAATAAATGTAATTCAGCGCAATGAAAGACCCCACAAAATGTATCCTTCAGTTACAAATTGAACTGGAAATAGCGTTATTCTATTAGAATATTTTAAATGTATTGATCTAATAAAAATTCACTACGATGTGCCGTTTTAGATGGGTTATGGTTACACATACTCACATGTGTGTGTGTATGTGTCTTTAAATGACACCCAGCAAAACGTCACCTGATAGTGATAAATTTTTCTCTTAATATATATATATATAACGTATGTGTTTGCCTATATCATGAGAGTGAGCAATGATAATTATAAAAAAACACCAAAAAAGAAACAAGTATACACACACGTGTGTACGCGCACTTGTCGCACATGACTTTCAGCCGGCAAAATCATTTGGTTAAGCTCGGTTGATTTCCTCCCAAGTTTATAGTGATGATTGAAAAAGTTTTACTCTCCTTGGTGGGCCATTATGGCTAGATTATTTAAATAAACAGGACAATTCATGAGAATTTAATGCTTGAGATACGACGTCTTAATAGAGAATGCAAACGGGTTTTTCAAAAGGCTACACAGGTTTGTGGTAGAGGACTGGATTGACGACCGCAAGGTCTAACTTTTAAATGTAGTTCCTTTTTGTAATAATTAAAAAATAAAACAATAAGTCAGAAAAAAGGCTAATGACTAAATAATAAGCCACATCTAAAGATAGCATTTCTAAATTAAGAGAAAGAAAACATTATTCATGCGATGAAATTTGTTGTAAAAAGAATTATGATCATTGTCTATACTTTTGCAAGTTTTAAAATCCACGATATACACTTAATACGAGTACAAAAAATAGAGCGGTTTCAAGATTAACATTTTTACAAAATACAGAAAAGTTATTATAAATGGAATATTGAATCATAGTAGCACCCACACCAGGCTAAAAGTTGCTATCACTACCTAGTCACCCATCAAGATACTAAGCAGGCTCAATGTTGCTTAACTTCGATGATTAACAGAAACCACACTTTTCAGTGTGGTTTGTTGACCGTAAGCCTCTTACAATGAATGATCACCGGTCTTAACACTGTGTTGCTTTACTTCAACTATGGGACTATACTCTTATGATATTTATTAAAGTCTGACATAATGTCGCAATAGTGGGGGATTGGTGAGGATCGAAGTCTATTAACAGTTTGTCTGCTAAGACAGCTGTCTATCATTGCATCACGTTGATGTTCACTAAATTGGTCAACTGATTTTAGAGGCATGTTAACCCATCTAGGGGTATTTTGTATCTAGAGTTTAGGGAATTACGTTCATTTCCCATTTATATTTACATTTTTGTGCAGTTGCTTTTAAGATGTTTTTGCACGCAGCTACAGCTATTTAAATATATAAAATATTCATACTAAGTAGACTTGTGAACAGTGGGGCTAAGAATATGCTGACTGTTGATTGTTTGGTTGGTTGAAATTTACGGCATATCAACAGCTGGGGGGTTATTTTCTACCTAAGACGTTTTGTTTTATTCATTCTTGATGGGTATCTAAAAAAAATTATACTCAATCTTTTAAAATATGTCTTTTCAAACTAACTTTTTCTATTTAACCTATAGATGGGACCCTAACAGATACTACCACCCAGGGTCAAAGTGGAACTGGGGGTAATGGCGATGAAGGGGTAATCTTTGGAGCTCCAACATTGGAACTTCACCATTAGATGCAGTTTAACTCAGGACACTAAGACACCCAACCACCGTCTTCAAGAACCTACATAATAAAAAGGGTTGGGGGTTGCAATAGGCTCGGAACAATCATATAAGTGCTAGGGTTTGACGTGACCAGTCGATTGATCCGAGGTCGTCTCTCCAATCACCCGTCTAGCCTAAGTAAAGGTCAAAGTGGGGTGTTGAATGTAATGGACCGCTCAGCCATCAGGATTCCATCCTTGAGCATCACAGGTCGCCACCCACGGCCAACAGGTGCCCCCCATTGGGGGAATTTTACCTCTCTGCAAAAGGTACATTCTATAAGCCCAGATGACAGGGGTGGTATTCCCATTGTATCCCCTACATTAAGTTAAGATCATTCAGACAAAATGGGTGTCCTGGGCATGACACTAAACTGTACCTGTTGGGGCCCCATCTATGGGACAAATAGATCAACTTAAAAATTATTCGTATTCGATGTGCCAAAATAACCTCTACATAAAAAATGTAAATATGAACGTACAATAAACTCGATTCTCCACTCTCTAGGCATAAAATAGAACTAGACAGGTTGACACACAATTAAAACCAACCAATCAATCAAACTAATCCTAGTGCATGCGATATAATCCAATGCTATCCAAAATAAACGCTAGTTCTAATCAAAAGGCGGTGATGCTGTATATATGGCCGGATCAGCAAGAAGCTCAAGGATGAGTGCCAAACCACTGATTTGAAGTACTGCTTCTAATTATATCATTTGAGACCCAGAGACAAGTTACATTTTTTTCCGGGAATTACATACTTCCCTTAAAAGAATGAAATATCCCAAAAGTCAAAAGAAAGATTCTTTCCTGAGAAAGATAAAAAAAAATTCTTAGACGAAATTATGAACGTTATTATTTCAATAACGTTCATAGTTTCGTCTAAGAATTTTTTTTCATAATAAATGTGCTGTAAAAAAAAAAAAAAAAAAAAATATTGCAGTATCTACAATTTATTCTTAGATGCTTTTATTTGTAAATTTTAAATATAATTGATTTATTAAACAGCTTCTTAGTGTAATCCCTCCAAAAAAATAGGTGGATCACGTGCTGGACTGCGACATCGTAGTAAGAGAGTTCGAACTCCTGTCAAACTATTACGTTCAATTTCAGATTAATACCACCGATAAAGGTATGAACTCCCCCATCCCTCTAGCTATGCGTTAGTACCACCTAGAGTTCTTCTACAAGCATGGCTTTGGCATTCAATAACCCATGAGGGTTGATATGCTATTAAACAAAGAAATCAAACCAATAAAATAAGGTAATAAAAAATGTTGTTTATAAGAGAGCATTGCTGCTACCGCCAGGACCTTCAAGAGTAAGTACGGTCGTTTTATTGTAAAAGAGACCGGGGTTCCATGAGAATCCCAAGGGACCGTTTCTTAGGCAGACAACATCCGGCTCAAATAAGCTAAGTTTGTGTTCGCTAAAAGCCAATTTGACACAAAAAACATACTTTTACACATTATCACACATGGTCCAAGGGGTCTTCCTCCCCAGGAAGCACCTGTCCCTCGCCTAAAAAAAGCAGGACCGAGTTTATTCACGGTGCCTGAGGCGTCCCAAAAGGGGAATGCTGACGAGACCACACATTTTTGTACTGGTCATCGCATGAACTTCGTTCTTTTGCGTATAGCCCCCCCCGCCGGCGCCGTGGGAGGTCAGGAAAATCCCGAATTTGACACATCATAATCCGTTTTGATAATACACATTTCTGTGTGTGTGGTTTTCTTGTGAGAAAGGTACCACAAATCAATTATGCTTACGGCACCCAAATGGTCAGCAGCTAATTTGGTATTTTCTTTTACATAATAAAAAGATAAACTTGGTTGACCTTTTATTTAAGTAATTAAAGAAAACTAAAGCCAAATTGATTTCAAAGTAAAATAATGATGAATAAACAAGCACATAATCCCAAATTCTAGAAATCATTTAGTTTGATTAATTAGTTTTTCTTTCTCATTTTAAACTGATCATTAAGGCGTACCGTCGTAGTGTAATGTTTAGCAAGATAGTCTTGCAGATCTATTACTACTGAATAGCGAATTCGATCCTTGCTGGATGCCCTATTCTTGAGACCTTATGTCACATCCCATCCGCGTGTGGGGGGGAATAGGGGTTGGATAAATACCAACATGAACTGATCCTTATGCAAGCATAGAAAATCTCTTTTCTGTTAAATGCTTGAGAGAGAGAGAGAGAGAGAGAGAGAGAGAAAGAGAAAGAGAAAGAGAAGAGAGAGAGAGGAGAGAGAGAGAGAGGAGAGAGAGAAAGAGAAAGAGAAAGAGAGAGAGAGAGAGAGATTATTGTCTGTTAAAAAAAAAGAAAAAAAAAAGATTTGTATTCCAGCCTCATTGTAATTTTTGCTCTAGCTTGAAAGAGGAACTGATTCGTCCAGAACTTGAACTCTGGTCACCTTGCCCATTTCATGAGAAGATAACCGTTAGGCCACGTACTGGTTCAATTTAAAATATAATATTCTGCTTTAGATATATTTCTCGCATTATATAACTGATATCTATACAGAATATTATTATATATCATCATCCACATCATCAAATCGTGCTGATAGCACGGATTTCCTTGACTTTCTCTCAGCATCCGTCTATAACAGCCATTGCTCCTGACATGTCCTCTGATCAGCATTCAGTATCCGTAAGTTTTTTGCTGGTCGGCCAACACTGGTATGTATAAGAGTTCACAGGAAAACGTCGCTTATGAGTTCGTCCCGGCTTCTTCAACAGTGTCCAGTAATCTTGTTCCTCTTGAATGGTTTGTGAGATGAGTGGTAAGTGGCCGTACTGCTGTAATGTAGGGTGCTGTTTGTAGGATTTGTTCAAAATAGCACGTGTCATAATAAAAGTAATTAAATTTGAATATAAATGATTATTTTCTGCTTGCTTAAAAAAATACGGCTAGTGAGTAAAAATAATACGAAACAGAAAAATCAGAAACTTGAGTATTGGACAGGATTAAAAGTTATTTGGACGACTGCAATGCTACTGCTCTCTTATTTATATAGTCCTTCTGCTACGGATAGATCATGCGACACTGGGTCAAATTTCATGGCGGAGGTCCTCCCACACACGACTGAGCGGTCTTGAGTGCACTGCTAAAAATGCTTGGTATTCCTCGGCATCCTCAACCCCTTGGGATGTGTATCAGGAAATTAACCTAACCATTGCGTTTTTTTGACTGAGGGGAGGTGCTGCCTGGGGAGATGGTCCCCTGGAGCCAAGCTCTTCAAAGTAAGGCCGGACAGGAACCGAAATTCGCGGTATTATTGTTTTAGTAGTCAAGTGGTAAAGACAGCTGGTTAGGAAACCGGACTTCCCTGGGAAAAAAAGAGTACAGAGTTCGTATCTCATCGAGAGCTTAACATTTTTATTTTCAAATAAACTTTGTTTCTCACTGTCGTAGAGATAACGACTCGAATGAGTTACGATTAAAGAACAAAACAACCAAAAATCTGAAGAAACATACTAGATGAAAATTAATGACTCTAGCAGGACCTGTGTAAATTCTACGAAACGAAAAAGAATTAAGTTATTTTAGCAAGAAAGATGATTTGCAATTTCATTACCTATAATCCTATTATTACTAATAAAAAATATACAACCTTTATAAAACTTAATACACATATCATTTGTTAGTATTTAATTTTATCGAAACTAGAAGATCAATATATAATTGCATATTCTATTTTGTGGATAACGGTATTATTGGTCACATTCCATGAGAGTATCTTGGAAACTTCGGAGGTCTTTTTTTCCACCTCCAACATCACGTTCTTGGTTCTTATCGGATCGTTGGAGCTCATCAGACAGTAACAAAAGTTAAAGGATTGGTTTCAAACTTAACTGAATGTCTTGAATAAAAGTATTTATACTCAAAGAAGTATTCACACAATTAAACTCCTTGCTTTTCTTGTTGTTGTTATTTACACAACGTTTTGATCGGTACATTCTCCGACCTTTTTCAGGTGTAACACGCGCCTTCTTTAAGGAAAGAGACTTTTTGTTGTCTATTTCTTCGACAGCAGCAAAAATGGTATGAAACAGATTAGGCTGTTGCATTGAATTGTCTTGAAATCTCCGAAGCAACACAGATCATCATGAAAGAGAAATGCTTAAGTCATACTAGTAAGATGGCACACTTAGCGTAACTGTTGCCGGTGACCCGAGTTCTAATCCTGGACGCGACTGTTTGCATTTCACTTCACGATTGGGAATTCGTGAATAGATGTGTTTTCCACTCAGCTATAGGTATATAGTAGGGAAGACTGGGTTCTTTAGCCTTGATTAGACAACTAGTCTAAGAGAAGGAAAACTGAATTCAGACAAGCTGTATTGTACTGTACTTAGCTTAAAAGACCTGGCGCCACATCCTGCTCCTGGTGGATACCATTTTTATTTGGTTGGTTTCTTTGTTTAATCCCATGTCAACATTCGTGGTTTTTAAATGCCAAAACCATCCTTGTAGAAGAACAGTAGTGGTACTATTTAACCCGTATCTGGTGGGATGAGTGGATTAATACCTTTCCCAAGAATTAGCCGGAAAGTGAACGTAATAGCGCGACGGGAGCTCGAACTCGCTTACTACGATATCACAGTCCAGCACGTTAGCCATAAAGCCACGGGGACTTTCCCTGTTTTTTTGTGCGACCAAAGAAAATGACTAGAAAATAATCTCTTTCTTTACGGACGTGCATATTACACCTAAAGATCCCGGAGAAACTACCGGTTGAATTGTCTGAACAATTTTGAGAATGTTAATGTACCTTCTTAAAAGTAAAAACAGTGTTATAAATACATTGAAATCGCATCAAAGAGATAATTTGGATGATTCAAATATATCTTAGAATTTCCTATATCTTAAAAGTCGAAACCATTTTTATAACCGGCATCAAGCTTAATACTGAAATTGTCTTTTTTAAAATATAATTTCTAGTGAAGGAAAATTTACAGATTTAAGAAAAAGGCCCAAACAACCTTGGCCCAGACTCTTTTAAAAACAAGTATCTACTTCCTCTGGGTCTGCTGATTCATTCAGGGGTTCAGATTTGTCAAAACAGATTCAAGAGAGAAGAAATATGCTTTCGTAACTGATAGCACCCAGACTATAGAAAACACCCCAGTTTTCCAGCTGCGTAGAGATATACACAATTCATTAGAGAAAAACAGTTTTCTCTGAGTCACCACACATTTGGTGAGCTCAGCAGTAGGTCAGGCGACAGACAAGAATGAATTGGATTTTCTAATGACATATTTGTATAAAGTGAGACATAAGGATAATAGGATATTTTTACTTTCTATTGACCGCGCCTATTACTTATGCCCAATCTGAATTAAAAGCGCATCCGCGCATGCATACTTGAATCGACTACAAAATTGATAAACTGAACTAAATTCACTCTCATATGATGTGACCAAATTAGGTTTACTTTTCAACAAACTTGCAGTCTATACACTTCTTCCATCGGTGTTGCAGTGCTTGGACCCCATTAGTAAGAATTCATCAACAGCAGATATTAATCTTTCAGTCTATGAACTTTTCAGTTCTCGTACAAAAAATGTGTGCACGTATACAGCTTGATAATGCATCACGCAAAAATGATTGTGTTTAATGGTTATCGTCGTAGGAAATGTATACGGCGAACAGAGTTCAAATCCTGGACGTGGCTGTTTATATTCACATAGTGCGAACCCTTGGGGAAAGGTATGAATCAAATTGCTCTCCCTCCAGCTATGGGCAAATAGTAGGGAAGACTGGGAGACCGGTCTAGGACAAGGAAAACTGTATTTAAATCTCTTAAACCCCGTTTTAAAAATTGACCTTGTGTCGCATCCCACTCATGTGGAGGGGTTGGGTATATACACATATAGGGAGCCTCTCGTTGCGTAATGGTAATGGATATAAGAGTGTCGTGGATTTTATAAGTAAAGTAAATTTCATTTTGCGTATCAGATACAAGAAGAATGTCCCATTGGCAAGTTTTTAATGTAAAATTAATAACAACGCCAGGAGTGGTATGGTGATATGGTTTTATATGAGAGTCTGGCGACTAAAAATAGTTTTCGGATTAAGAAAACACGCTGAGTATAATGACACAACGGTAAACAAATTCCGAAGATTCAGATCAGTGGTTCACAACACTTTTTTTTTAAAAAACTCAGGGACCCATTCAGGGACTTATTTGTGAATAGTCATTCCACAGATAAAAAGCTTCTTATATTTTTCACAAATAAAAAAGTAAAGAAATTATATAAAAATTAAATAGTAAATAATTACGCTTTTTTTGAAGGAAAGCTATTTTATTGCAAATAAACGTATTTAAAATCAAATTCTATAGAGCATTTATATAATAATAGTAAATAAATTAATAATTAACCATTTGAAGATCATCCTTTTATACAATGTCGAGTCTATTACGAGCTTTTGTTAAGTGAAAAACACGTCTAAATCCTAATTGAACCAGGTAAAATTATGGAGAAGCTTTATCACAGAGTAGTGGGTACTTTTTTAGTAGTGTCATTTGTTTTCTATCTATTATGCTTCCCATCTTGAATTTGGCGTGCAATATTTCATCAGTTTGTGATTCAATGGAAAATTTAATTCTCAGTAATAACAATTGTACTGAAGTAGATTATGTGTGGGTCCCCAGTAGTTACATAAACCCACAGGGTCCATGTGGCCCTCGATTGAGAATTCACCGATTTAGATAGAAAAGAGGGTACAGTGACAAGCCGAGAGGGAATCACATAACGCTCAAATATGAGAAAAAAATTCCTTTCTGTTGTTAAGGTAAGCCACACAACGACGGCCACGACTACAGTTCCTTTGAGAAAAGCTTCGATCTGCTGGGAGACGACTCAACATCCAAGCCACAGGAACGAGAGAACCCCCTTCGCTGTAAGTTCCACATATCACGATCCATATGTCTCATAGGGGCCTGGCATCAACCTAGATGCGAAATTTTATTAATATATCCAGCATCCATATCTGATGTAGTTCTGAAGACGTAAAATTGGTAAAAATGAGTTTTTGGCGACTATTTTGTTTGGCTTTTCTCCTCACTCAACGATCACCCCCATTAACGGTATACCATGTATAATATATATATAATGGCAAACATGTATATATATATATATATAATATATATATGCACACACACACACTATATATATATATATATATATTATATACATATAAATGCACACACACATACATATGCAGACACACATACACACACATATATATGCACACATAGACATATGTATATATACACAAATATACATATATATATATGCACATAAAGATATATATAACATACATGCACATATATATACACCACGCACACACACATATATATATATATATATATATATATATACTATATATAATATATAAGTACATACAAGCACTTGTATATGAACGAACACACACTACACACACACACACACACACACCACCACACATATATATATATATACATACATACATACATATATGCATGTATATTTTATAAAAAAGTAAGGTCCGCAAAATGGATTGTTTTTTAAAAAAATTTTTATTATTATTTTACATTTGCAACACGTGGTTCAGATCTTGATATCTTCTTCGGGCGTTAAATAACCATATTCTGTATATATATTTACATATACCACACACACACACATATATATATATATACACATATAAACATATATACACACATTATATATGCACATACACATGTATATATGTGTACATACAAACACACATGTATATATATATGTGTGCACGCACATGTATATATGTACATACACAACACCCACAATGTAATATGTAATACCACACAAACGTAAATCAAATTTTAGCTCCAGTACCAAGCAAAAACGCGTATGTGTGTGGGGTAATTTGTTTCACAGTAAAATACCGTTAGTCCCAGAAATAGAAGAGAAAAGCACACACTTGTACGCACACACACAATTCATTAATGTGCCCCCCCCTCCGACACAATAAGAATATCTCTGTTTCTCTCGGTCTTTTAGGGTCTTTTGTCTTAGTTCATAATAAAGATGTCTGACAAGGTTAAAATTGAAGTTACTATTGCAATAGTCAATCTTTTGTTAATTAACTCAGTGAATAGTGAAGCCTTCGGGTAGGTGAGGGCCTACTAGTTTGCTTATCATTAAACTATGACGACGAGAAAAAAAAAAAAAAAGCAACAACTTTAATATACTATTTGATTGATTCCAACATTTAGGGTTATTTAATGCTGAGAGGTTAGGAAATTGCGTTCATTGTAAGTTCACAATAACATTTCTTGTGCATTTTTTTTTCGCACACTGTCCTATCAAATACAAAATATGTTTTAACCAGATCTATTTGACCCATAGATAGGACCCTAACAGGTACTACCACTACGGATCATATTGAACCACAGAGTAATAACAATAAAAGGGTACTCTACGTTCCTCAGATTTGAAGAACTGGAGCTTCACCTTCTGATGGTGAAGTTCCAGTTCTTGCAGATGCAAGCTAATGTCATACCAGGACAACACTTATAGGGGTGATGGTGGTGATGGTGATGGTGATGGGGTGTCTTACCTTTTTGCAGGGGATACAGTCTTCAAGAAATAGAACAGGATATACTATTTGAAGCTGTTGGTTTATCTATAAGTAGTAGTAAAATCGAATGAGTGACATACTAATGCATCAGCCGGACAGCAAGGGAGTCCATCCCCTGTTCACGAGCGATAGACCAGGGAGATTTTTTTGCTGAGGTGGAATGTCACACATACAACCAGTCCTCAACTTTACCACAGAGAACCAAGCCGTGCTACTCATGCGCTGAGTTGGCGAGTATCGGTATCGAACCAGAAACCTTGTGTGTGTGTTGTTAATCGACCCTGAAAAGATATCAGAAGATCTGAAACACGTGTCGCCAATATAGAATAATCATTTTTTTTTTTTACAAACATAATCCATTTTGCGGACACTTATATATATATATATATATATATATATATATAAGTGTTGTTATGGGTCCGACGGGAGAAAATTAATATTTTTATAAAAAAAAAAAGTCCGCAAAATGATTATGTTTGTAAAAAAAAAAAATGATTATTCTATATTGGCGACACGTGTTTTCAGATCTTCTGATATCTTTTCAGGGTTCGATTAAAACAACACACACACACACACACACACAATTATATATCATCGAGCAGAAACTGGTGATTTTTATAATATGAATACACTTAAAATGCTGTAACTTTAATCAGTGTTTTGCAAACTTTTTCTAATCCTTTCTTTTCAGGGTTTGTCACGCGGACCCCTTTATAAATAAAATGAAATTTAAGAAAGCAATATTCACAAAGCAACCGTGAAAAGTAATTGTTATAACTTCAAAAGAGCCATGTTTTCGGGTCATATTTTAATTGGCCGTGATTAATAAAATGATTCATATGTATGGATGTACTAGTAACTAAAAATGCAGATTCTATCGCTAATCGGATAATATAAATTTTCAAGACACCCTTGCAGCGTCTGTGGACCCTTATTATTGATGCGGACCCCTGTGGCCCCTTAGCCACAATTTGAAAAGCACTGACTTAGGTATTAAAAATTTCCGACCAATTTGTTACTCAACGACACGTTTATTCGTCCAAATTCTCCATAGGAGCGCATGGTGTAATGGTTATCATTGTAGGATAAGAACCTGGCGAACAGAGTTCAAATCCTGTATGAGGCTAATTGTAGTTTTTGAATAGCACTAATACCCTTAAAAAGTATGTCATTCAACTATTCTCCTCCAGCTTTGGGTAAAATAGTAGGGCTGAAACTCTTTAACCTTGGTTTGGGCAACCAGTCTAGATAGAAAACTGCATTCAAACTATTAAACTTCGCTTAGAAAATTGACCTTGTGTGGTTCCTACTCGTGTGCATGAGGTTGGTAAATATATTAAGGGTAGTGGAAGTGTTAATGCGGAGTGGCCTATTGTCGGTATAAACCGAACAATGAGGGAGACTATATTCTTTTCGCTAACGATAGACCAGGGTGATTATTTCATCATCTGATGTGGAGCGCCACACCTAACCCAACTCCCACTTTACTGCACAGATAAGATTACAATTGGCTACTCATACGCGCTAAGTTGGGTGAGGGTCGGTATCGAACCCGGAAACTCTGTGGTTCCATGAGAATGGTCTTAACCGAACTGAAATCTTTTAATCTTATCCTAAATAGAAGCATCAATATCATCATGGACCGCTATTAAATGGGCACTCAAGGGTAAATGGCATCAAATTTTTATTTATATATAATATAGTTTATATCATATATACTTTGTTTATATAAAAATCACTTTATATTATATTTTGTTTTATTTATATGTAAGGTTTATCATTAAAAAACTGGTAAACAGAGTTGAGTCGAACCAACTATATTCATTTTACTCTTGATGCAAATTTTGGTATTTAAGCGACCACCGAGACAATTAAAAAACGTATTTAGAACTACGCGAAATCCTTTTATTAGATAAACTTGAATTGAGTTTCTGGCTAATGGTTGACTCAGTGTTATCTAAGTCAAAATTCAGAGCACAATTTTTTAAATGGAAAGTAAAATATTGAAGTAATTACAAATTGAAAAGAAAGGGAAAATTCTTGAATTCAGAAAGATTAAATGTGATGAGAATAGCTGAATGTGTCGTATAGGAATCCTTGAATGGTAGTCAGTTGACAGTGGTTTTGATTGTGTTTGGATTGAACCCCACTACAGAGCCCTACAAAGTGATGATAAGCGTCATGCTGCGGGGGCGACTGGGGAAAAATGGACGCGATATTCAAAAGGCTTCTGGGAATGCCATGGATACGCACTGAAATTGTTAAGTTCTGACAGCACTAGGGAAGTTGTGTAAAGACTGCGTCAATAACAGTAAAACCTGAAATCAATATTTTGACGTTGTTTTTTTTTATTCCTTCTCCTTGCGCATAGAACTGTTCGTTTCTTATTCACTATCAAATTGGGTCACTTTGAAATGGACGAGGTCTACAATTTATGATAAATATAGTTTAAAATCAGTGTGCAATATACTGAGTGAGCAATAAAGTAGAAAACAGTAAATTAGAACTGATAACGTACCACCAAGGTTTCACCTACTACGTAATTTTACAAGAGTAATACTGACTGAATTATCACTGAATCGTTTTAAGGTGAAACCTAAGTAGGTAGTATCTGACATCAGGTTATATATATAGATATATAGTAATTTACTAAGCTATTGTCTTGTCGGTACTTAATGATTGCTTATAGGTATTATCCTATTGATAATATGCGGCTATCCATCGAAGTAGTGAACAGCTCCTCGTTCACTATAGGTTTAATGACTAGGATCACAATAAAAGTAAATTTACACAAGTAAATTAATCAAAAATAATAAAGGAAGGCCATCTCTGCGTTCAGGAAAAGCCTAAAATCTACAGATGTAGACAATCTATTCATTTCAAAAAATGTTTGTCAGTAATCAGCCTAACCATTTGCGTAAATTATATAAATCTCGAATCTGACTTACTTCTCACAATTCTCTGCATTGTCTTCTTGCGATGTGAAAGTCCTCGTTACACGTCTTGGTAACGTCCCTCCATTCATTCCAATTAGAACCATTCCATGTTGGCGGATAGGAACCGAAATTATCACAGACGAACGTGATTAAGACAGAAAGTTATATCACATTAAAATAGCGTAATAATAGAGAATGGCCTGGAAGAAATTTGAAATTATTCATGCGGATCGCGTGCCCTGATTTTATTTTGAGATTACGTAAATTTAATTTGGTATTGAATTTTAACGAATTGTTGGGGGATCATTACACGCTTAGCTTGGTATGCTACAAAGTCAAGAAATATGGGACAAGATAGCGTTTTATTGAACGGTTCCTTCTTTTTTTTTCTAAACTTAAATATAAACTAGCAAAAAATAAAACAAATTGACTCAGGTCGTGTAAAAAAATTAATGTTTTCGCACAAAGATTTGCTGTGTGGTGTGGGGGGGGGGTTTAAAAATAGTGTACTAACTAAATTGTTATAAGGTTAACTCTGTAGAAAAGTAGAATTAAAAAAAATAATTAAAAATTCTTTTCGATAAAATAAGATTTATTTAAAAAATGTTTGTAAAGATAACTGAATGTAACATTTGTTTTTACACCACTAAATTCAGTTTTCTTAGATATTTGATAATTTAGATTCGTATTAAAGCACAGCTTAATTATTGAATAACTTTGTTTAATTTTAAGATAAAAAAAATTACTCTATCCACCGTCACATACGCTACAATAACAAGTAGTTTCGGTTAGCAGACAAATGAGACTGAATCAAGGTGGGTAAAAATAAACATGTTACATTCGTTATTGATTGTACTAAACATTTTAAATAAATCTTATTTATCGAAAAGAATCTTGTTAATTTATTTTTTTTAATTCTCCTTTTTACAGAGTTAACTTAGATAAATTTAGTTTGTGAGCACTGAATTTTAAACCCCCCCCACACACACACAGCAATATCTTTCGAAAAATTAATTTTACACGACCTGGAAGTCAATTTTATTTTTTTTTTGCTAGTAGTATTTTAATGTTAGAAAAAAAAAAAGGAGGAACCGTTCAATAAAACCGCTTATTTGGTGTCATATTTCTGGACTTTGTAGGCATACCAGCCTAAGCGTTAGTAAATGATTCACCAAAATGTCGTAAAAAATTCAATAAATTAATTACTAATCCTCAAATAAAATCAGGGCAGTCGTCCGCATTGATATTTGACATTTTCTTCTGCATCTTATATTACGGCTAGATCTTAATTGATATAGATTGTCTGTTTAAAACGTTCTCTGTGGTTGATAATGTTCAGAATCGTATGGCAACAATGGAGAATGGTCAATTGGAATGAATGGTGCGTGACTGCCGAGAGACGTGGTAACCGAGGACTTTCACATCCGAACGAAGACAAGCAGAATGTCTGAAAAGAAGTAAAGTCTGATTTCGAGGTTGTATTAATTTAGCCGCAAAATGGAAGGGGTACTAGAAACATTTTTTGAAATTGAATAGATTGTCTTACCATCTGTAGATTAGTGCTTTTTCCTGACAGAAACTGAGCTTCGTTTATTATTTATTGATTAATTTTACTTTTTGTAAATTACTTATGGTCATAGCATTAGAACGTAAGTAACAATGAGCCGTGATTACTACTTCGAAGGGATAACCGCATATTAGTCAATAGGTTAAGTACGTATAGTGCAATCGTTGGAATGTGTAAGCCAGACTAAGAAGTTGAGTAAATTGATATATATAAGTATAATAACAGTACCTAAATTGGTCAGATACTACCTACTTAGGTTCACCTAAGGATCTTCAGGAGTAGCTTATTCGTCAGAATTATCTATGATAATACTATAGGTGAAAGCCCCCCCTTGGTAGGTAGTAAGATTCAATTGTACGTATTTCTATTTTTGCTTCCTGTCAAGTATAGTTTGAACACTGATTTTACTATATGTTGTATCATAACATTGTAGACTATTCGTGCATTTCAATGACCGCAATTTGATGTGATCAGACGAACAGTTCTATGGCAGGAGAGGAAAAAAAGAGACAAGTCAAATTATCTGCATTCTGGTTTACTGTTTTACGCATGTTTAGAAGAACAAGTTCCAAGGAATCTTGTTGGGGTGTCAGACATTCTAACAATTCGTGGTATCCATTAGCATTCCCAGAAGCCTTTATGATAATGATCGCGGAAAAATTTTTTCCCAGTCGCCCCCGCATGTCATTGACGCTATCATACTTTGTAGGTGGCGTCTGTAGGTGGGGGTCAATCACAAGACAATACCAATCCATTTCATCAGACTACACCCAAAGATTTATACGACCAATTCAGCTTTCTCACATACATTGCTAGTTCTTTCTGGATCAAGAATTTTCTTCTCTTTTCATTTGTATATTACTTTATATATTTCATCTTCATTTAAAAAAATTTGTTTGCTTATAGGTTTGACTAGAGTAATAGCATGAGTCAACCTAGCAGAACTCAAATTAAGTTATCTAAATAAAAGGAGTTCTGCGTAGTCTAAATTTTTTATTTTCGGTGGTGTTAAAATACAAAATGTATGCATTCAAGCAAGTAAATAATCTTTCAATATAGGTTGCCTCAGTACTCTGGTTACGAGTTTTTTTAATTGGAATAAAACCTAAAAAATAAAACAAATATAAATAAGAAGTGATTATATATAACTATAGTATATTATAGGAATATGAATATAGTGTATACTATAAATAATTTGACTGACGCATTACTCGTCTTGAGTGCCCATTATAAGCGAGTCCCATGATGGGATATTATGATGCTTTATAGGGAAGCATTAAGTTCTTCAGTCGTGTAAGACAGGTCTCATGGGAACACAAGTTTGCCGGGTTCGATACCGACCCTCACCAACTTAGCGTCTGAGTAGCACAGATGTGGGTAATCTTATTGTGCAGTAGAAGTGGGAGTTGGCGTAGGTGTTTGGCGCTGCCGAATCGAGAATGATGAAATAAATCCCACTGGTCTATTCGTTAGCGAAAAGAGATATACGTCTCCTCATTGTTGGTTGATACCGACGAAGTAGGCCACTTCCGCATTAAATTCTTACCTCCTTATATAATTCGCACCTCATGCAGCAGAGTATTGGATACCACTACAAGGTCAATTTTCTAAGCGAAGTTTAATAGGTTTGAATAGTTTTTCTTATCTAGACTGGTTGCCCAAACAAGGTTAAAGAGTGTAGGTCTGCTACTATTTACCAAACTGGAGGGAGAATAAGTTTGAATGCATACTTGTTATAAGGGGTATTAGTGATTCGAAAATACAAATTAGCTCGATAAGCAACGGATTTGAACTTGTGTAGCGCCATGGTTCTTATCCGCTAAATGATACCATAACCATGCGCCTCCTTAATAGTGAGAATTTGGACGAATAAAACGTGTCGTTGAGTAACAAATTGGGTCGGAAATTGTTTTAATACCTAAGTCAGTGCTTTTCAAATTGTGGCTAAGGGGCCACAGGGGTCCGCAGGATCAATAATAAGGGTCCACAGACGCTGCAAGGGTGTCTTGAAAATTTATAATTAGCGAGAATCTGCATTTTTAGTTACTAGTACATCCATACATATGAATCATTTTATACAGGCCATTAAAATATGACCCGAAACATGGCTCTTTTGAAGTGTATAACAATTACTTTTCACGGTTGCTTTGTGAATATTGCTTTCTTAAATTTCATTTTATTTATAAAGGGGTCCGCGTGACAAACCCTGAAATAGAAAGGATTAGAAAAGTTTGCAAACACTGATTAAAGTTACAGCATTTTAAGTGTATTCATATTATAAAAATCACCCAGTTTCTGCTCGATGATATAATATATGATGTGTGTGTGTGTGGTGTGTGTGTTGTTAATCGAACCCTGAAAAGATATCAGAAGATCTGAAACACGTGTCGCCATATAGAATAATCATTTTTTTTTTTTTACAAACATAATCCATTTTGCGGACTTTTTTTTTTTATAAAATATTTAATTTCTCCCGTCGGACCCATAACAACTTATATATATATATATAATTATATATATATAGATGTCCGCAAATGGATTATGTTTGTAAAAAAAAAATGATTATTCTATATTGGCGACACGTGTTTCAGATCTTCTGATATCTTTTCAGGGTCGATTAACAACACACACAAGGTTTCTGGTTCGATACCGATACTCGCCAACTCAGCGCATGAGTAGCACGGCTTGGTTCTCTGTGGTAAAGTTGAGGACTGGTTGTATGTGTGACATTCCACCTCAGCAAAAAAATCTCCCTGGTCTATCGCTCGTGAACAGGGGATGGACTCCCTTGCTGTCCGGCTGATGCCATTAGTAATGTCACTCATTCGATTTTTTACTACTATATAGATAAACCAACAGCTTAATAGTATATCCTGTTCTATTTCTTGAAGACTGTATCCCTGCAAAAAGGTAAGACACCACCATCCCATCACCATCACCACCATCACCCTATAAGTGTTGTCCTGGGTATGACATTAGCTTGCATCTGCAGAACTGGAACTTCACCATCAGAAGGTGAAGCTCCAGTTCTTCAAATCTGAGGAACGTAGAGTACCCTCTTTTATTGTTTACTCTGTGGGGTTCAATATGATCCGTAGTGGTAGTACCTGTTAGGGTCCTATCTATGGGTAAATAGATCTGGTTAAAACATTTTGTATTTGATAGGACAGTGTGAAAAAAAAATGCACAAGAATGTTATTGTGAACTTACAATGAACGCAATTTAAACCTCTCAGCATTAATATACCCTAAATTGGAATCAATCAAATATGTATATTAAAGTTGTTTGTTTTTTTTTTTTTTCTCGTCCGTCATAGTTTTAATGATAAGCAAACTAGTAGGCCCTCACCTACCCGAAGGCTTCACTATTCACTGAGTTAATTAACAAAAGATTGAACTATTGCAATAGTAACTTCAATTTTAACCTTGTCAGACATCTTTATTATGAACTAAGACAAAAGACCCTAAAAGACCGAGAGAAACAGAGATATTCTTATTGTGTCGGAGGGGGGGGGCACATTAATGAATTGTGTGTGTGCGTACAAGTGTGTGCTTTTCTCTTCTATTTCTGGGACTAACGGTATTTTACTGTGAAACAAATTACCCCACACACATACGCGTTTTTGCTTGGTACTGGGACTTAAATTTGATTTACGTATCTTTGTGTGTGTATGTACATATGTAATATGTGGGTGTGTGTGTATGTACATATATACATGTGCGTGCACAATATATATGAATACATGTGTGCTTTGTATGTACCCATATATACATGTGTATGTGCTATATATAATGTTTGTACTTATGTTTTATGTGTATTATATATATATGTGTGTGGTGTGTGTATATGTAAATATATATAGCAGATATGGTTTTTAACGCGAAGAAGATATCCAGAAGATCTGACCACGTTGCAAATGTAATAATATAAAAATTTTTAAAACAATCATTTTGCGGACTACTTTATTTATAAAATATATCATGCATATATGTATGTATGTATGTATATGTATACTATATGTGTGTGTGTGTGTGTGGTGTGTGTGTGTGTGTATGGTGTGTTCGTTCATATACAGTGCTTGTATGTCTCTATATATATAATACTATACTATATCTATAATAATAATATAATTGTGTGTGCGTGTGTATATTATGTGGCATGTGAGTCTATATATAATCTTTTGTGAATTAATATTACTTGTATATTGTGTAAATATACAGTATGTTTGTGTCATATATATGTGTGTGTATGGTGTCTGCAATGGTTATGTGTGTGTGCATTATATAGTAATAATAATTTATTATATATATAGGGTGTGTGTGTGTGCATATATATATATATTTATTATATTACTATTACATGTTTCCATTATATATATATATTACTGTAACCGTTTAATGGGGTGATCGTTGAGTGAGGAGAAGGAGCAAACAACATAGTCGCCAGAAAACTCATTCTTAACAAGTTCACGTTTCAGGAACTCATCAGATATGGATGCTGGATATATTAATAAAATTTCGCATCTAGGTTGATTGCAGGCCGCTATGAGACATAATGGATCGGTGATATGTGGACTTACCGCGAGGGGTTGCTCTGTTCCTGTGGCTATGGATGTTGAGTCGTTCCCAGCAGATCGAAGCTTTTCTCAAGGAACTGTAGTCGGTGGGCCGTCGTGTGTGGCTTACCCTTAACCACGAAAGGAATTTTTTTTCAATATTTGAGCGTTATGTGATTCCCTCTCGGCTTGTACATGGTGACCCTCTTTTTCTATCTAAATGGTGAATTGTCATCGAGGGCCCTGACGCTGGATGGTTATGTAGATACTGGGGACGGCCACACATAATCTACTTCAGTACAATTGTTGATTTACTGAGAACATTAGATTTTCTGTATGCTCGAAAGCAGGGTGGCTCGCTACGAGGCGCGATTGATCACAAAACTGACTGATAATATTGCACGCCAATTCAAGATGGGAAGCATCATAGTAGAAACAAATGACACTACTAAAAAGTACCACTACTCTGTGATAAAGCTTCTCCAATAATTTTACCTGGTTAATAGGTTTGACGTAGTTTTTCTACTTAAAATAGCTCGTAAATAGACCGACATTGTATAAAAAGTGGATGATCTTCTAAGATGGCTTAATTATTAATTATTTACTATAGTATATTAATGCTCTATAGATTGATTTTAAATACGTTTTATTTTGCAATAAAAGGTTTTCCTTTCAAAATAAAGCGTAATTATTTCAACTATTTAATTTTTTTATTATAATTTCTTTACTTTTTTTATTTGTGAAATATAAGAGCTTTTTAATCTGTGGAATGACTATGTCAAATAGAGTCCTGAATGGGTCCCTGAGTTTTTAAAAAGAAAAGTGTTGTGAACCCTGATTGAATTTCGGAATTTGATTTACGGTTGTAGTCCTTATAACTCGAGCGTGTGTTTCTTAAATCCGAAAACTATTTTAGGCCAGACTCTCATATAAAAACATATCACCAATCACTCCTGGCGTTGTTAATTAATTACATAAAAACTTGCAATGGGAACATTCTTTTGTATTGATACGCAAAAGTGAAATTTAACTTACTTATAAATCCACGAACTCACTCTTATATCATTACCATTACGAGAGCACGAGGGCTCCTATATGTGATACTCACAACCTCACTGAGTGGGGATTGCGACACAAGGTCAATTTCTTAAACGGGGTTTAGAGTTAATACAGTTTTTCCTTGTCGCTAGACGGTCTCGCCAGTCTTCCCTACTATTGCCATAGCTGAGGGAGAGCAATTTGATTACAGTACGTTCCAAGGGTTTGCACTACTGTGACTAATAATAAACGCCACGTCCAGGATTGAAACTCTGTTCGCCGTATACATTCTTACGACGATAACCATTAACACAATCATTTTGTGCGTGATGTCATTATCAAGCTGTATACGTGCACAATTTTTGTAGCGAGAACTGAAAGTTCTAGACTGAAAGATTAATATCTGCTGTTGTATGAATTTTACTAATGGGGTCCAAGCACTGCAACACGATGTGAAGAAGTGTATAGGAGCTGCAAGTGTTGTTGAAAGTAAACCTAATTTGGTCAATCGATATGAGAGTGAATTTAGTTCAGTTTATAATTTTTGTAGTGATCAAGTAATGCATGCGCGATGCGCTTTTAAATTCAGATTGGCATAAAGTAATAGGGCGGTCAAAGAAAGTAAAAATATCTATATCACTTATGTCTCAGGCTTTATACAAATATGTCATTAGAAAAGTCATTCATTTTGTCTGTCGCCTGACCTAAACTGCGAGCATCACAATGGTGGTGACTCAGAGAGCAACTGTTTTTCTCTAATGAATTGTGTATATCTCTACGCAAGCTTGGAAACTGGGTGTTTTCTATAGTCGGGTGCATCAGTTACACGAAGCATAATTGTCTTGGTCTCTCTTGAATCTGTTTGATGACAAACTCGTAACCCTGAATGAATCAGCAGACCAGAGGGAAGTAGATCACTTGTGTTTTTAAAAGAGTCTGGGCCAGGTTGTTTGGGCCTTTTTACTTAAAAATCTGTAAATTTTCTCACTAGAAATATATATTTTAAAAAAAGACAACTTTCAGTATTAAGCTTGAGGCGTATAAAGAATGGTTTCGACTTTTAAGCATTAGGAATTCTAAGATATATTTGAATCATGCGAAAGTTTCTCTTTGATGCGATTTCCAATGTTAGATTTATAACAAATGTTTTTACTTTTTAAGAAGGTACATTCAACATTCTCCAATGTTTCGACAATTCAACGGTAGTTTCCCAGGCATCTTTTAGTGTAATAGTGGCACGTCGTAAGAAAGAGATTATGTTTTACTAGTATTTTCTTGTGGTCGGCACAAAAAAACAGGGAAAGTCCCGTGGCTTTGATGGCTAACCGTGTGGACTGTGATATCGTAGTAAGCCGCGAGTTCGAAGTCCGTCGACGACTATACGTTCACTTTCGGCTAATGTTCTTGGGAAAGGTATTCACATCATTCACAGATACGGGTTCAATGAGTACATACTGGGTTTCTTTTACAAGGGATGGTTGTTTTGCATTTAAACCGATGTGAGCTGGGATTAAACAAAGAAACCACCAAGTAAAAAGGTATCCACCAGGAGCAGGCATGGTGGCGCCCAGGTCTTTTAAGCGTAAGTACGTAAATACGCCTTGTCTGTAATTAGTTTTCTTCTCTTAGACTAGTTGTCTATCACGGCTAGAGAGAACCAGTCTTCCTACTATAAGTCCAGTATAGCTGAGTGAAGAACGACATCTATTTCACTAGAATTCCAATCGTGAGTGAATGCAGACAGTCGGTCCGGATTAGACTCGGTCCCGGCCAACAGTTTGACGCTAAGTGTGCAATCTCTTCTGAGCTCATGAACTTGAAGCAATTTCATCTTTGCATGATGATCTGTGTTGCTTCGAGATTAGTCAAGACAATTTCAATGCGACAGCTAATCTGGTTTCAGTACCATTTTGGGTGCTGTCGAAGAAAGTAGACAAAAAAGTCTCTTTCCTTAAAGAAGTGCGCGTGTTACCTGAAAAACGTCGGAATGTACCGATAATAACGGTTGTGTAATAACCAAAAGCAAAAAGCAAGGGTTTGAATCGTGTGTGATATGACTGTACTTTGAGTATACAATGCAACTTTTATCAAGACATTCAGTTAAGTTGAAACCAATCCTTCTAACTTTGTTTACTGTCATGATGAGTCCCAACGATCGCTAGAACAAGACGTGATGTGATGGAGGTGGAAAAAAAGACCTCCGAAGTTTCCAGATACTACTCAATGGAATGTGACAATAATACACGTTATCCACAAGAATAAGAATATGCAATTTAATATTGATCTTCTAGTTTGGATAAGAATAATAAATACTACAAATGAATGTGTATAAGTTTTAATAAGCGGTTGTGAGGTATTTTCTTTTAGTAATAATAGGATTATAAGGTAATAGAAGATTGCAAATCATCTTTCTTGCAATAACTTATTCTTTTTCGTTTCGTAGAATACTTCACAGGTCCGCTAGAGTCAATTTATCTTTCATCTAGTATGTTTCTTCAGATTTTTGGTTCGTTTGTTCTTTAATCGTACCTCATTCGAGTCGGTTACTCTACGACAGTGAGAATAAAAGTTTATTTGAAAAGTAAAAGAGTGTTAACGCGTTCGATGAATACGCACTCTGTACTCTTTTTTCCCAAGGGAAGTCCGTTTCTAAACAGCTGTCCTTACGCACTTGACTACTAAACAATATACCGCGAATTTCGGTTTCTGTCCGGCCTTACTTCTGAAGAGCTTGGCTCAGGGGCGGAGGCATCGTCCGAGGCAGGCCACCTCCGCTCAGTCGAGAAAAAAAGCCATGGTTAGGGTTATTTGGCGCGATACACGATCGCAGGTGGATGCGGAGAAGGAGCAACGCTTGTTTAGCGTGAGCTCAGAGACCGCTGCAGTCGTGTGTGGGAGGACCTCGCCTGAAATTTGACCGCAGTGGTCGCATGATTGATGCCGGGAGCGCAGAAGGACTGATGATGAGAGGGAGACAGGTAGAATTGAGTGGTCAGATGATTGTAGATTGTCGAATATCTCTATAGTCTTGATTCTGTTTTCGTTCTCCTCTTATGTTTCGTTATATATGCATTGCTTAGTATTATTATCTTATTCATAATTAATATCTTTTTATCTGTTATGTTACTATTATCTAACTAGTTCTTATTCATTGTCAGCTGTGCTACTATATACTTCACTATTAATTCCTATTAGAGGTCTAATATTGTGTCTTACTTTGTAATTGTATTATGGTATCGATCTTCTAAGTTGATCGTTCTCTGTGATATCTAATCTCTCAGTTGGGCTTGTCCAGTTCATATATTTATTAATTTTCTTATGTGATACTGATTGCTGATCAGGAGGAATTGTCAGGAGCATGGCGTGTTATACGACGGATGGTGAGAGAAGTCAAGGAAAATCGTGTATCAGCACGATTTGATGATGTTGGATGTGATATATAATATATTCTGTATAGATATCAGTTATATTAATGCGAGAATATATCTAAAGCAGATATTTATATTTTAAAATTGACGGCAGTAGTGGCTAACGTTTATCTTCTCATGAATGGCAAGGTGAAACAGAGTTCCAAGTTCTGACGAATCAGTTCCTCTTTCAACGCTAGAGCATCAAATTACAATGAGGTGGAATAAAAAATCTTTTTCTTCTTTCTTTTTTTTTAACAGACAATAATCTCTCTCTCTCTCTCTCTTTTTCTTTCTCTTTCTCTCTCTCGCTCTTCTCTTCTCTCTCTCTCTATCTCTCTTCTCCTTTCTCTTTCTCTTTCTCTCTCTCTCTCTCTCTCTCTCTGTCTCTCAAGCATTTAACAGAAAAGAGATTTTGTATGCTTGCATAAGGATAAGTTCATGTTGGTATTTATCCAACCCCTTTCCCCCACACAGCGGATGGGATGTGCACATAAGGTTCAAGAATAGGGCATCCAGCAAGGATCGATTCGCTATTCAGTAGTAATCGATGCTGCAGACTATCTTGCTAAACATTACCTACGACGGTACGCCTTAATGATCAGTTTAAAAATGAGAAAGAAAGAACTATAATCAACTAAATGATTTCTAGTTGGATTATGTGCTTGTTTATCATCATTATTTTACTATTGAAATAAATTGGCTTTAGTTTTCTTTAATTACTTAAATAAAAGGTCAACCAGTTTATCTTTTTATTATGTAAAGAAATACCAAATTAGCTGCTGACCATTTGGGTGCCGTAAGCATAATTGATTTGTGGTACCTTTTCAAGAAAACCACACACACAGAAATGTGTTATCAAACGGATTATGATGTGTCAAATTCGGATTTTCTGACCTCCCACGGCGCCGGCGGGGGGGGGGCTATACGCAAAAGAACGAAGTTCATGCGATGACCAGTACAAAAATGTTGGTCTCGTCAGCATTCCCTTTTGGGACGCCTCAGGCACCGTGAATTAACTTCTGCTTTTTTTAGGCGAGGGACAGGGTGCTTCCTGGGGAGGAAGACCCTTGACCATGGTGTGATAATGTGTAAAAAGTATGTTTGTTTGTGTCAATTGGCTTTTAGCGAACACAAACTTAGCTTATTTGAGCCGGATGTTGTCTGCTAAGAAACGGTCCCGGGATTCATGGAACCCCGGTCTCTTTTAATAAAACGACCGTACTTACTCTTGAAGGTCCTGGCGGTAGCAGCAATGCTCTCTTATAAACAACATTTTTTTATTACCTTATTTTATTGGTTTGATTCTTTGTTTAATAGCATATCAACCCTCATGGAGTTATTGGAATGCCAAGCCATGCTTGTAGAAGAACTCTAGGTGGTACTAACGCATAGCTAGAGGGATGGGAGTTCATACTTTATCGGTGGTATTAATCTGAAATTGAACGTAATGTTTGACAAGAGTTCGAACTCTCTTACTACGATGTCGCAGTCAGCACGTGATCCACCTATTTTTTGGAGGGATTACACTAAGAAGCTGTTTAATAAATCAATTATATTTAAAATTTACAAATAAAAGCATCTAAGAATAAATTGTAGATACTGCAATATTTTTTTTTTTTTTTTTTTGTACAGCACATTTATTATGAAAAAAAATTCTTAGACGAAACTATGAACGTTATTGAAATAATAACGTTCATAATTTCGTCTAAGAATTTTTTTTTATCTTTCTCAGGAGAATTTTCTTTTGACTTTTGGATAATTCTTCTTAAGGAAGTATGTAATTCCCGGAAAAAAATGTAACTTGTCTCTGGGTCTCAAATGATATAATTAGAAGCAGTACTTCAAATCAGTGGTTTGGCATCATCCTTGAGCTTCTTGCTGATCCGGCCATATAATACAGCATCACCGCCTTTTGATTAGAACTAGCGTTATATTTTGGATAGCATTGGATTATATCGCATGCACTAGGATTAGTTTGATTGATTGGTTGGTTTTAATTGTGTGTCAACCTGTCTAGTTCTATTTTATGCCTAGAGAGTGGAGAATCGAGTTTATTGTACGTTCATATTTACATTTTTTATGTAGAGGTTATTTTGGCACATCGAATACGAATATTTTTAAGTTGATCTATTTTCCCATAGATGGGGGCCCAACAGGTACAGTTTGGTGTCATGCCCAGGACCCATTTTGTCTGAATGATTTTAACTTAATGTAGGGGATACAATGGGAATACCACCCTGTCATCTGGCTTATAGAATGTACCTTTTGCAGAGAGGTAAAATTCCCCCAATGGGGGGCACCTGTTGGCCGTGGTGGGACCTGTGATGCTCAAGGATGGAATCCTGATGGCTGAGCGGTCCATTCATTCAACACCCACTTTGACCTTTACTTAGGCTAGACGGTGATTGGAGAGACGACCTCGGATCAATCGACTGGTCACGTCAAACCCTAGCACTTATATGATTGTTCCGAGCCTATTGCAACCCCAACCTTTTTATTATGTAGGTTTTGAAGACGGTGTTGGTGTCTTAGTGTCCTGAGTTAACTGCATCTAATGGTGAAGTTCAATGTTGGAGCTCCAAAGATTACCTTCATCGCCATTACCCCCAGTTCCATTTGACCCTGGGTGGTAGTATCTGTTAGGGTCCATCTATAGGGTTAAATAGAAAAAGTTAGTTTGAAAAGACATATTTTAAAAGATTGAGTATAATTTTTTTTAGATAACCCATCAAATGAATAAAAACAAACGTCTTAGGTAGAAAATAACCCCCAGCTTGTTGATATGCCGTAAATTTCAACCAACCAAACATCAACAGTCAGCATATTCTTAGCCCCACTGTTTCACAAGTCTCCTTAGTATGAATATTTTATTATTTAAATAGCTGTAGCTGCGTGCAAAAACATCTTAAAAGCAACTGCACAAAATGTAAATATAAATGGAAATGAACGTATTCCCTAACTCTAGATACAAAATACCTAAGATGGGTTAAAATGCCTCTAAATCATAGTTGACCAATTTTTGAACATCAACGTGATGCAAAATGACAGCTGTTTTAGCAGAAAACTGTTAATAGACTTCGATCCTCACCAATCCCCCACTATTGCGCATTATGTCAGACTTTATAAATTATTAAGAGTATAGTCCATAGTTGAAGTAAAGCAACACAGTGTTAAGACCGGTGATCATTCATTGTAAGGAGGTTACGGTCAACAAACCACACTGAAAAGTGTGGTTTCTGTTAATCATCGAAGTTAAGCAACATTGAGCCTGTTAGTATCTTGATGGGTGACTAGGTAGTGATTAGCAACTTTTAGCCTGGTGTGGGTGACTATGATTCAATATTCATTTATAATAACTTTTCTGTATTTTGTAAAATGTTAATCTTGAAACCGCTCTATTTTTTGTACTCGTATTAAGTGTATTCGTGGATTTTAAAAATTGCAAGTATGACAATGATTAATTCTTTTTACAACAAATTTATGCATGATGAATAATGTTTTCTTTCTCTTATTTTAGAATGCTATCTTTTGTGGCTTATATTTAGTCATTAGTTTTTTTCTGACTTATTGTTTTATTTTTTTAATTATTACAAAAAGGAACTACATTTTAAAGTTAGACCTTGCGGTCGTCAATCCAGTCCTCTACCACAAACCTGTGTAGGCTTTTGAAAAACCGTTTGCATTCTCTATTAAGACGTCGTATCTCAAGCATTAAATTCTCATGAATTTCCTGTTTATTTAAATAATCTAGCCATAATGGCCCACCAAGGAGAGTAAAACTTTTTCAATCATCACTATAAACTTGGAGGAATCAACCGAGCTTAAACAAATGATTTTGCGGCTGAAAGTCATGTGCGACAAGTGCGCGTACGTACAACGTTGTGTGATTTGTTTCTTTTTGGTGTTTTTTTATAATTATCATTGCTCACTTCAATATAGGCAAACATACGTTATATATTAATATATTAAGAGAAAAATTTATCACTATCAGGTGACGTTTTGCTGGGTGTCATTAAAGACACATACACACAACATGTGAGTATGTGTAACCATAACCCATCTAAAACGGCACATCGTATGAATTTTTATAGATCAATACATTTAAATATTCTAATAGAATAACGCTATTCCAGTTCAATTTGTAACTGAAGGATACATTTTGTGGGGTCTTTCATATGCGCTGAATATACATTATTAGTCATCCAAATTCTAGATATAACATAGATAACTATAAATACTAATCAGATCCCCTCCTTAAATAGAAGCATAAGTAACATCATGGATCGCTATTACATTGAAACCAACGAATTAACAGGTCATCTAATTCTTCTTGAAATTTATGCATCGATGAAAAAAAATCTGATTGAGAGCAATTCTCGTTTTATAAACTTTTCTAATGTCTAAATAGCTTTGGAGAGTAAAAGTCTTGCACTATTTGGTAAGATCAGGCACAACTCAGCAGGTCGTGAAGGTGACGAACCACCTGAAATTTAGGATGCCGAGCTCGCCTGATACTCTCCGAGTTCTACATGCCGAGTTTGTCTCTATGGCTTAGAGCACGGAATCCACGGTTTTATGCCTACTTAGCTCTGCCTGATCGTCGAGGTTCTTGCAAACCGAGCAAAATTTCTTGAAACATCTGGTTACTATAATCTACACCATATTCCCCTTTCGCACAAAAAATGTTTAGTTGCTTCCATGGCCCAGTTCGAACTCGTAAAGCATAAGTTTCTAAATTAGACGACATTACGTTCAACTGTGAGACTTTCAAATCACACACACGTAGTGTAACAATGCATAACGCAATACTACGCAATTACAGCGGGTATCTTCCACGACCTGAATTGATCACGTGATATATGCGCCGCAACTAGCACGTACCAAAATATCAACTAAATAATTAGTAGTTCAACTTTAGCGTAATATACAGTTTTACTTTCTCGTTAACACAGATTCACTCCTATCATTATATAGATAAATATTACTGTAGTATCCAAATCTAATTATATTTATGTATTTACCAACCTCTCCGCGCGAGCAGAATGTGAAACAAGGTGAATTTTTAAGTGGGATTTACCAGGTTCGAATTCAGAGTTTTCCCTCTAGACCGGATGCCATACCAAGGTTAAGGAATATAGTTTTTCATACTATTTACTCATAGTTAGACGGAAAAAAGTTGGATTCATCCTTTTCTAAGGGTATTAGTGCTATATGAAATGCGACCGATCTCATCCAGGTTTTAAACACGCCTCGCCATGTCTATTTCATACGACGGCAATCATTACACCACGGACAAATCTGATTATAGGATGATGTAATCTGGTGTGGGCAACGCATGAAGGATTCACAATGATTATTTTGGAAACAATCGTCTCTGGTGGACGGGAGAACTAAACCAACAACATCAAACAGGAACTTTGATATTCATTTTTTCCAATTTATCATTTGATAGGTTGAATGTGAGAGTTATGGGTAACTTGTAATTGAAACAGTTGAAGATGACGATTGGTATGGTTGAAGATGAACTTTAGTTTTGTGTCTTTGATGCTCGTTTCTTCTCTCTCTCTCTCTCTCTCTCTCTCTCTCTCTCTCTCTCTTCTCTCTCTCTCTCTCTCTCTCTCTCTCTTGAAATATGCAAGATTTTATCCGTGAACCCGTTGGATTACCGTTGTAAAATGATCAACTATTATAATTCTGCTTCTACTTTGACTAGACTTAACATTTAACGGTTATCTCCGTTACACAGCGGGGGGGGGGCGTGGAATACTGGGTAATGTGTTGAACGGCGACATCGTAGTAATCAATTCACGCTATTATGTTCACTTTCGGACTAATACCCTTGGGAAAGGTACAAACTCTCTTCCCGTAGCTATAGGTGGTGATTAAATAGTAACACTAATGTTCTTCTACATGGATGGTTTTATAATTAAAGGTTGATATGCCATTAAAATCAAAGAAACCGAAACCTTTATATAGAGTATTTGGATTATTATAAAAATTAAGTTCAGCGCGAACATTGACCCATAAAAGTATCATTCAGTTGCAAATTGTACTAAAGTTTCTCTAATAAAAATTACAAAAATAATGGCTGTGATCTTAGATTCGAGTATAGCCATTGCATATTTTCTAAAAGAATAATTAACTACGCTATGAATGCATGTGGATTTTTAAGACCCCAAGGGATTTAAAGTCTGTAGAACAAATTTGGCACACAAGAGATTTAGTCTTATGAGAAACAGCTATTACACAATTTCTATTTAATCTGCCTTTTCAGCCCTCACACTGACTAGCATTCTTTTCCACATGTGTGACAACAGGTATTGTTGAAATTGGCAGCTATATTTCATAATCCACCTGGGGATTCATACATATACAAGACTTCTAGTAATATATAGATAAATATTCAGACTGACTCTTCTCCATTTATGAACACCTATCCCTTAAATCATTGTTCTTTCGTTGAATCTAATCGTTTATATATATATATATATATATATAATATATATATATATATATATATATATATATATGAGAGAGAGAGAGGGGCCTATTATAGGTATCAGCCGGACAGTGAGGGAGTCTATCCCCCTTTCACTGGTGCTAGACCAGTGAGATTGCTTTAGCGTCTGAGGTAGAGCACCATATCTATCTCCAGCACCCAATTTACCGCACAGATTCAAGGTGTGCTACACATGCACTAAGTTTTCAAGGGCCGGTATCTAACCGAGGCGGATGCATATCTGAGATATATATATATATATATATATATATATATATATAAGGGGGCGGGTTAGCTCAGTCAGTAGAGCGTTCGGCTAGAAACCACAAGGTTCCTAGTTCAATACCGGCACTCGCCAACTCAGCGTATGAGTAGCACAGGAATCTGAGCGGTAAAGCAATGAGCTGATGGTAGGTGTGGCGCTCCACCTCAGACGCAAAAACAATCTCCTTGGTCTAGCGCTAATGAAAAGGGGATAGACTCCCTCGCTGATTGGCTGATACCGACTTTAGGTCGCCCCGACGATTTTACTTACTAATAAATATGAAAGGTTGCTGAAAAGTTCTCAGTCTAACCGAGATGGGCTGGCTGGCTGACCCCTTACCCGGAACTATTCAACATTCAGTGCTCTCTCTGCTTCCTCAGTGATCCGTGCTCGCACTTCATGCTCCGCAAATTGCGCACCTTGATTCACGCAACGTGCTCCGTCATCACTCACGTACTTGGAGTTGCTCTCCTTTTTCTTCATGCTCGCACACGTGCTTGGAGCTGCTCTTTTTTTCCCCTCTTTACTTCAAGCTCTCCGCTCCCTCTCCCTCCCTCTCTCTTGTTCGATAGGGCTCCAGAAACAAGACTCGTATCTCGTGCGCAGTGTTGCTCTCCACGTTCAGCGCTCGTACTTTTTCTTTTTAAGGGTGAAATTTGAGAAACAATGTGCCAAGTATATTGAACTGCGAGATGAATCTGTGAAATAACAGTTCATTTCCTTTCTTGGCCGAGAAATGTTTTTAGCACTACTTTGTATACTTTAAAATATGATCAATTACACGAAGCAACAGTTTCCGAGTAAAAGTGACTGTGTGATCATCTCCGGTTTCGACGTAACACCCTGTTTATTGCAAATAAGCTCTGCCATCAGTTGACAGATATTTTGTTAAAAGTACATACGCAGCTGCTTTCACTGCTCCGTGGGGAGGAGAAATACCGTTTCACCCATACCATTCATCCTTTATTTATTTGTTGGTTGAGGGAAGAGATTCTTCTATAATCAATCTTAAGAAATACTTCAAGGCTAACTCTGTTTTGTAAACTATAAATTATTTATGGTAGGGCAACGTAATAAATAGAAATAAATTGAATGTGTCAGATACGAATATCTTATCATAATGGAGATTGTGTGCTTGTTTGTAACCGAAACTATATCACTACTAAAGTCACAATTCCCTTAGTTATTTACGTCACATTCTCCATGATTTTATTTTTATTTAAACCTCAATTATTAATAAAATTGTTGTACATTATTAATACTGTTGGCCTTATCTACATACTAATAACATGCAATTGTATTTATATATACAAAAGAATATTGGTTTACCGTGTGAACTGGAAGGCTACTTTACATATTGATCTTTACAATTTGATCTTAATAAATAAAAATGCTTGGTATTATTGATTTTTAATTGTTTGGTTTTATTTTAATGAATATGAGCAAAAATATCGGGGATAAATCTTAAAAGAAATCCATTAACAAGAAAAAATAACTAATTTTATTATTTACTTCCTATTTTAACTCAATAGTTAAATTAGGAAAAATTAGCAATGAAAGACGGGAGTGATGAAAAATGATGGAAGAGTTAGTTTCAAAGTAGTTCTGTTTTTCGATTTACCCCCCTCCCCGTTTCAAATCATTTTATCTACATTCTTATTGAGTTTCATAAACCTTTCTAATCTAATATTTTATTCCATTAAAACTTAAATACTTGAACCCGGCGGAGGGTGCATATATTTGCTAGTACATTTAATGTTTTGATAGAATGAGATGCTTAAATCTGTAATCTTCTAAAAAGGCGGGAAACAAAAGGGCAACATGAATATGTATTGCACTTTACTCAATATTGAAAGTGGATATCTCGTCATTGTGTAATGGTTATCAGCAAGTACTGGATTCTGAGTTCGATACTTACGATGTACTCTATACTTGCAGCTTTGTTTTAAGGGTGATTTGCATGCTGTAAGGTTTAGCGAGCTCGATTCTCACTGGCTGTCCCATACTTCTGGCCTTGTACCAAACAATGCAACTATTAATAAATGATTTCTCAAGATTAGACGTTCGAGTAAGGATCACACATATGAAAAGGTTAGAAAATAAGGGGAGTATCAACAGTACACAGTTGGCAATGTCTTTTAAGGTGTAGCTATTTTATATTTCGTCAGATAGATCGAAATATGCTGAATTTATTTCTGATAAATGCATTCTAAAATGGTTAATATGAAGATAAATTGATATTACGTCTTTAAACCCTATTCTCAAATCGGTATAAACACCCACATATATATATTTTTAAAATTCACCAGCCAACTATATAAATATTGACTACCCTACCCCATTTCATCTCGTCTCTTTTCCCTCCACTCTCAATGAATAAAGATTCCTATCCTCACCTACCATAAAACTAATGGCCTAACTTAATACCACCATCCTCTACTCCACATCTTTTTCCATTATCATCCACATGCAATAAATCTAAACTAACCAAGAATTTTAACCCACTTCTCCCTACCACCCACCTTTCTTAACAAGCACCTAGCAACCTCCTCATCTTATCTTCCTGTACAAACTACTATCCTCTGACCTCCACTTTACATGATAGTTATTCTCTGTTCAACCAAATCTTCAGTAACTTCCCTTCCCCTCTATTTCATGACCAACTCACTTTCTCTTCTATAAATACAAATGTGCGTACTTTGTTTTAAATAAAGTTAGACTGATGAAGTTCCTCGGGTAAAGCGATTCTAAAATTCTAAAATGTTTTTAGAATCTAAAAATATGACATTTTAAACTTAATATCATGAAATTACTATTTTAAATTAAATTGATTTTGATTACATTTAAGTCACGATACCCGATTATTTATATGAAAACACAACAAAAATAATTTGAATTCCTTTGTTTTTACCTTGGCGTTTTTTCCGATAAATTTAATCAATTAGATTGAATTAAATAAATCAAATGTAATTTAATATAAGAACAAATATTGGTCCAAAATAATATTCCTTTTCCAAACAAGAATAAAACGTATAACCCAATTATTACGCTTTGGCGATTCCATACATGGGCATATTTATTTCACAATATAAATCTTTACGGTTTGAAGATAGAATTTTTATTATTTTTGCTCAATATTTTTTTTTTTTTTAGTTAAAAACGAGTGAATAACATTTGTTTAATATGTATTTAAAGTCACGTTTAACTTATTTGTAAGAAGAGACTTTTATTTTATTTTATTAATATTTTAAAAACTTTTTTAATATAATTGTTTAAAATTAAATCGATGCCATTTTTCGTCACATTTTGAAGCCAATCTAATGTTTAAAATGTATTAAAAATAGATTGCATATATAATATTATTTTCTTTTTTAATGATGCTTATTATATTACTACTCTTCGACTTAGACAAAAATGTGACCTTAAATAATCGATTTAATTAATTTTAATTCGTTTTTAAAATGAAAAGCAGACGAACAATTGGGTATACCTAGTATATCTGGATTCAAATGGTAGAGATGTTCCATATTCTTACCCTAGCGCTTTCAACCATTTCACTGGTTGACCTCGGGTGTGGGAGTATAGTAATTGTTTGTTTGTTGCTAGTTTTATTCGTTTGGAAGTTATATACACTTCTAATTAGCGGCACAAAAGCCGACCGTTCAGGTTCAAAGGGTTAATTCAAAGCCAGTTATTTAATGTATAGATAAATACAGAATACCGAAACTAAAATCCTCAAAGTTTTATTTTTGTTTTATGAAAGATTTTTGGTAAGAAAATTAATCTGGTTATTAAAATTGGTGTCTGATTTTCAAAAGTTGCTACTATCAATCAACCGTAACCAATTAAAATAGCACGTCATAGGATATCATATAATGCTTACGACCCCTATCATATCCAAAATGAACTAATCCAGCTTCTTTCAATGAGAACAAAAATCCAACTCCACTTGTATTCAATACGAAAGCCTTTATCGACGCTTCATCAGCTTTCTTTTGCTCACGAACATTGAGCGTTCCTTTCTTTTACACCTTGAATAAGACTCCTCTTTACTCTACATATTTAGCCAGATTTTTATTATAACAATACACTTAAAACGCTCTAAGAGAATAAAGCAATTTCCAGTCCAATTTTCTGTGGGGAAAGGGGGTCTGAAAATTATCTTTAATCGTTAAAATTCTCTCTGTAATAGATAACTATACTAATTAGAACTTCGCCCTGTCGGTGGGGCTTAGAATACGCTGGTTGTATACCCTGCAGAGAGGTAAGACCCCACCTAAGATGCCCCGGGTATGACACTAAATTGCATTTGATGGTGAGGCTCCAGTGGGGCTCTGGAATGTGTGGTGTACCACTTCATTACTATTACTCTCGGATCCTCTGACCCGGAGTGGTAGTACCTGGTAGATCCCATCTAAGGCTCAAATATATCTCTTCAAATATTATTCGTGTTCGATAAGATCGTGTTCAAATAGAAAAAAAGTCATAAAAATGTAAATATGGACATACAAGGAACGCGATTCCCTAACCTTGAGGCCTAAAATTACCCTAGAATGGTTGACATACTGTTAAAATCAATCAATCGTGGCGCGTTTTGTAATGGTTATAATCGAAGGAAATGGAATCGGCGAGAAGAGTTCGAATCCTGGACGAGGATGTTTGTCTTGAGAAAGGTATGAATCTAACTATTCTTCCTTTAGCGAAGCACAGTCTGTCCCACTTTCCCTACCTTTAGCTAAATCCTTTAGCTGTGGGGAAAGTAGGACAGACTGTGCTTTTTAAGCTTGGTTAGGTAAATAGTCTAGAAGGAAAATTCTGTTAGACCCCGTTTAAAAAATGACCTTGTGTAGCACCCTACTCGTGTGGGAGGGTTTGTTAAATACATTAAAATCTAATTATAGAAGCATCAATATCATCATGAACCGCTGTTACAATTGGAACCCAATGGATTCATGCAACGTCTAGTTATATTCAACATGAATTTACATTGATAACATTTCATTAGTTTGTATTAATCAAGTTTTAAGAATTATTTTGATGGTGTCATAAGTAAAGTTATGTGGGTAGAGCATATCCTTTCAGTACAAACTATTAAGGCGTGTCCCTTCATTCCAGTTTTTGGTCGAGGACAAGTCAATTTATTATTTTTCATAATTTCAAAAAATCTGATCAAATGTAGACATAGATTTTTTTAATTGTTTATTGTCACAATTCTTCTCTTTTAGAAAAATGGCATTTCTAATATTCAATGACGTTCATTTAAAAATGTCAAACCTCATTTACATATTTATTTCTTTGTATATTTTAAAAACTAATTCTCATTTTTAATATTCCTCATGTAACCACGGTGCGATTTTTTTTTTCGTCCGGAAATGGTTCTTAAGTTCGGTGGACAGTGTTAATAAAAGAAAATGAAAATTTGCCCAAAATGAATTAAACAACTTATTAAATGTATTCAACCTTTTTTCTTTAATGGTGGCGTACGTGTATTCTACATTATTCATGAACAAGTGGATTCATGACGTAAAAAATAATAGCATATCTTTTTATATTTCATCTTAGAATCTTTTAACATGAAAGTCTTTAAATAAATTTTCCAATATTAATTATTATTCTATGCGATTTTTTCACACCAGTTTTAACTAGTATTTTTCCACTGAAATCCAAGTGACAACAAGTCTCTTCAGCTCTTCTAAGTATTCTAGCTGATCTCAGTAGATCTGTGATCTGGGCGGTCACAGTTCCTCCTCTGGTGTCTCCATAATCACTTTTCCGAGTTTCTTATGAAATTATCTTGAGTTTTCACGCCAGTTCTAACTGATGTTTTTTAAAAATATTTTTTACTGAAGTAATAAACTTTCCCCAGGTCTCTAACTCTTCTAGGTATCCTATCCGATTTTAGTAGTGCTGTGGTCTGGATGGTTTCACTTCTTCCTCTAATCTCCAGTTTATCGAGTCTCTTTTCTAGGCTCTCATGAACTGTTCCAAGGACCACTACTACGATTGGTATCACTGTCTACTTCATGTTCTACAGCTTTTTTCAGCTCTCTGGCAAGGTCCAGGTACTTGGCCAGCTTTTCACCTTCCTTCACTTTCACTATGATCTGCTGACACAGCAAAATCTACTAGATGACAATTTATTTTCTTCTTAATTAATACTAGTTCTGATTTTCAGACTTGTATTTGGTAAGAATTTGTATTATTCCCACAAACTGCATCCGGTAGTGAGTTTCCTGTTTTGGAGATCTGTGGGTGTAGAGTTATCCTTTTTTGCCATTAGTCCCAGTTCCACTCTGACTCAGAGGTAGTTTGGTTTGGGTTTTTGTTTAATTCTATATCAACCTTCGTGGGTTATTTAATGCCCAAACCATCCTTATAGAAGAATAGTACTGATACTATTTAACCCATAGCAGGGGAAGGTGCATTAGTCTTAGTGGTAGCATCTGTTAGTTTCATCTATAGGTCAAATAGACCTGCTGAAAATCTGCTTCAATCTTGTGTTTTACAACTTATATAAAATTTCAAAAGATGATGCTAATTTTACGGTCCTCTCTGGCAACCATTTCATGATATTCAGTTGTTTAATTTTGATGCACAATTGCACGTTGAACTATGACTTTTGATTTTAACGGCACATCAACCTGTTTGGGGTTATTTTATGCCCAGAGGCTAGGGAATTGAACATATTGTATGTTTATAGTTACCATTTTGTGTAGTTGTTTCTTAAGAGTTTTTTTTAAATAAGAATAATTTGTAAACAGATCTATTTGACCATAGATGGGACCTTAATAGGTACTACCATTCCAGGTCAGAGTAGACCTGGGAGTAATTGCAATGAGTGTGTACTCCAGACTTCCCTGGGCTCCAGAACTGGAGCCTCATCACCAGATGCAGTTTAATGTCATACCAAAGACATCCTTTTTGGCGTGTGTGTGTGTGTGGGGGGGGGGTTACCTCTCTGAAAAAAATGCAATCGGTGTATTCTAAGTCTTAATCGACTAGGCGTTAAGGTATAGAACAATGAATTTCAACAAATAATAAAATGTAGATTATTACAAATGAACTGTGCATGTTTCAAATTCTGTGGTATCTGATTTCTGGAAAAGATTTGGCATTTGAGAACCTCTACCGATAAGAGAATTTTGAGTAGGAGAACTGTGCCTTTTTTTATTGGGGGAAAGACAGAAAAAACAACTAAATGAATGCACCTGTCGAAACAGACTTTATCAATAATCTCTGGGTGTTGACACATTCTTTCAAAATCCTTCTGCTCATTTGGAGTGTAGATGTAATGAAAGTAACGTACCTCGGAACACAAAGCGTGCGCGGACGAGTCTGGCTTGCATCGCAGGAAAGAAACATGGCTGCTGTAAGCACTACCTTTAATAATGGGCGATCTCGAACCGGCGAGAATAATATTGCACGTATGCAAATTCTCACGAGATCGGGTGTGTATAAAAACATACGGCGACGGAGAGACAGGGAGTCAAGCGATTACGTACGACAACTGAGAAACAGCTAGCAGTATTATTTTGACTATTGCGACAGGTAGAGGCCTTTCGAGGATATATTTGTGACATCATTACTAGTGTCATTGAGGAGCGAGTTCGATTCCCACTAGAAGCTATTTCGGCATTATGGTCTTCGACCCCAAGTTGATACCCTTTTTGACGGGACCGATTCTGGGCAATCGGTAGTTGAATGGGTAGAGAAGGCGGAACTAGTGTGTCAGCTGAGCGACGTGAAGAGAATCGAGTGTGTGGTTCGATGCGCCTTACAGGTGTGCATATGCTGTTTACCAACAACTGAGCGACGAAAAGAGGGCCAACTTTGCCTGTATAAAAGAAGCCTTATACACAGCGTTTGCCCTTAACTCTGTGACAGCTTACAAAGCAGTTTGCGGCACGCCGCTTGCGTCCGGGAGAAACGGTCGATGTTTTCTTGCAGAGCTGCGCAAGCTTGCAGTTCTGTTCGGAGGTATGCCAGAGCGGGGTTTTGATATGTGCGTTCATTGCCGGGTTGCCAGAACATGCAGAGGAACTTCTCCAGGCCACATCCCGGGTGGATGACCTGGGCATATCAGAATATTGGCCCGCGCCCGAGCAATATTAAAAGACAGCTCTGCAGGTATAGGGCTGGCAGCCGCAGCAACACATCCACCATGTTGTCAGGCAAAGGAAACTGCTGCCCAAACAAAGTGTTACGCATGTAACGGACCCAATCACCTGGCTCGTGATTGTCTCATGCGACGTGAAAGTCCCAGACCGCGAACAACCCTCACCTGTTACCGGTGCAAGCGACAGGGTCACATTGCTCGAAATTGTCCGGGAAACGGAAAAGGGGACGATTCTTCAGCGCCAGTCTCCTCCCCAAACCTCAACTGAGCGGCGCGCTGCCTGTGATCGCTGTACGGATCAATGGGAGGATGCGTACCGCCCTCGTGGACACTGGTTGTACGCAATCACTGATACGCATGGCATGGTGCAGGTACTAACAGTGGGTGGAAGGACACTCAGTTGCTGCGGAATTGGAATAGTCCAACTTGGCGTAAGCAACAGGAACCCCCTCGACATTAAAGTTCTCGTCGTGGATGTGGGGTTACTAGGATTTGACTTGTTGCTAGGATTGGACGCAATCAAGCAGCTGGGCGGAGTGATCGTTACTAGCACCGGCGACGTCAAATTTCCCCAGTCTAGCGAACCGTTCTGCGCTGCCATCCGGATCAGTGAGCCTGACTTCTGTGCAGAGTATGATGCACGTGAAAGAATTTGGACTGCATCGTGGAAGTGGTCCGACAACCAGCCACCAGCCGCGTTGAAAAACAGGCTAGCAGGATATACCATCCCTATCCATCTCCAAGAGGAGTACAATCGCGAACTGCAGAGTTGGATAGACAATGGCTGGCTGCTTCCGTACCCTGAAGACGAGCTTGGACCCCCAAGGGGTCTGATTCCGTTGATGGCTGTAGTACAGGAGAATAAACACAAAGTTCGACCAGTCATGGACTATCGCGAGCTGAATGCGTATGTGGATGCGTACACAGCCAATGCAGACGTTTGCGCCCAAAAGCTGAGGGAATGGCGACAGCAAGGGTCAAATGTCGCTATAGTAGACCTGCGCCGTGCTTACCTGCAAATTCACGTTGACAAGTCTTTGTGGCCATTCCAAACGGTGAAGGTTAACGGGCAAAGGTATTGCCTTACCCGTTTGGGGTTCGGGCTGAACGTGGCTCCACAGATCATGCGATCCGTTGTCAAAGCTGTGATCGGGCAGGACGAAACAATCAACAGCGCTACCTCGTCATACATCGACGACATATTCGTCAACGAGAGTGTATGTCTGGCGGCTCATGTGAAGGCGCATCTTGAGCTGTTTGGGCTGACCTGTAAGGATCCGGAGCAACTGAGTAGTGGCGCTCGTGTGGGGCTTGCATGTCTGGGAGGAGCACGGCAGACTCCAATGGCGACGAGACGGCGAGTACCCGACAGCTCCTGACGTACTTACACGTCGAAGCATCTTTTCAGTGTGTGTGGGCGGCTGACCGGGCATTTTCCAGTGTGCGGCTGGCTCCGTGTTGCAACAGCGTTCTTGAAACGGAGAGCGAACGCCGTAACAACAGGATGGGATGACGAAGTTGAAGACCCTCCACTGCGTCGGATGATGGAGGAGATTATTGTGAGGACGGCACAAATTGATCCGGCACACGGTGACTGGTGCGTGAACGGTCGGGATGTCACTGTGTGGGTAGACGCAAGTTCCTTGGCCACCGGTGTGGCTATTGAATATGGCGGAGCCATAGTTGAAGACGCAAGCTGGCTACGACCAATACACTCAGATCAGCACATAAATCTGGCAGAGCTTGATGCAGTGTTAAGGGGTGTTAACCTGGCATTACAATGGAAGGCGAGAGTGATTCACCTGCGGACGGACTCGGCCTGTGTGCAGAGATGGATTTTGGACACTCTGTCTGGGAAAACGAGGATACGGACTAAAGCAGCATCAGAGATGTTAATAAGACGCCGGCTGAGCACGCTCCATGAATTAGCTGCGGAGTATGGACTAACAATCGACGTGGTGCTCGTCAAATCTCACGCAAACCGAGCTGATCCACTTACCAGAGTGCCCCAGCGATGGTTGGATGCAATCCGTAAAGAAACGGAACCCACTGAGCCAGTATGCGCCGCGTCCATAGGAGAACTGGATCCCGGTCGCATTCGGACTATTCACCGATCTTGTGGACATCCCGGCGTAAAACGCACACTCTACTTCGCAAGGTTGGTTAGTCCCAAGGTCTCTAAGGCAGCTGTGCGGGAAATAGTCAGGGACTGCGAGGAATGTCAATCCATAGATCCGGCTCCGGTAAGGTGGAGGACGGGTAGACTGGACGTATGTGAGAACTGGAGCAGGGTCGGGATGGACGTGACCCACCTTGAAGGTCGGCATTACCTAACGTTGATCGACTGCGGTCCCAGTCGATTTGCCATTTGGAGACAGTTACTGCGCCAGGACTCTGCCAGCATCATCCGGCAGCTAGAGACTATATTCTACGAAAGGGGGCGCCTGCCGAATTACTCACGGACAACGCCACGGCCTTTTGTGGAGAGACATTCACTAACTTTGCCGAGCGCTGGGGTGTCCGGATGAGATTCCGATGTGCACACGTGCCGTCGGGTAACGGGATTGCAGAGAGATCCCATCGTACGATCAAGCGCATTGTCACAAGAACCCGGTGTTCAGTGATGGAAGCAGTGTACTGGTATAATGTAACTCCCAAGGATGATACAACAATTTCAACTGCACCAGCAAATGCGATACATACATACACGGCCCGTATAAAGGGCATCGATGTAGCATCGATACCAGAAGACTCTGGTCCCAGCAATTACAAAGTGGGTGATATCGTCTGGGTCAAGATCCCGCATGGGCGATGTACAACTCAGTTTGGAAAGGGACGGATAACCAAGGTCTACAGCCCACATTCGGTCCTTGTCGACGGGACACCTCGCCACATATAAAGGATGTTCGTCCTCTGCGTGGAGCAGACGCCACTAGTTGTCGCACCACCTCCTCTGACGATGAAGCACCGAGGCTGTATGAGGATTTGACGCAGGAGGATTCAGCAGCATCTGAAAGCGATCACGAGTGTGGCCAGAATGGGCCCAGAAACATATCCGATGTTACAACTGAGGACGGAGATACCACAGAGAGAGACACATCCGATGATACAACTGAGGATGTAGATACCACCGAGCGTGTCCCGCTTAGACGAAGTAGCAGACTAAAGAGACCTGCTCCGCACTGCACTTTGTGTGATCCTCAGATCAGGGAGGAGTGTAGATGTAATGAAAGTAACGTACCTCGGAACACAAAGCGTGCGCGGACGAGTCTGGCTTGCATCGCAGGAAAGAAACATGGCTGCTGTAAGCACTACCTTTAATAATGGGCGATCTCGAACCGGCGAGAATAATATTGCACGTATGCAAATTCTCACGAGATCGGGTGTGTATAAAAACATACGGCGACGGAGAGACAGGGAGTCAAGCGATTACGTACGACAACTGAGAAACAGCTAGCAGTATTATTTTGACTATTGCAACAGGTAGAGGCCTTTCGAGGATATATTTGTGACATCATTACTAGTGTCGTTGAGGAGCGAGTTCGATTCCCACTGAAATGCTAAGGCGTAATTCGCCCAAAGTCACATAGATGAATCGAATCACAAGAGACGCCTCCAAGAGAGAAGAAAGAATGAACGTTGCTAATCAGAAAGAGAGGAGAGTGCAGATAACATGTATACTTTAGGTTTAACTGAGTAGATATGAAACCTGACTATCAAGTGGTTCCGGGTGCTAGTTGTCATATAACAAATTTACTGAACGAGCCAAAATGTACACTTTGTTTCTGATTAACGAATAAGAAGATGAGAATCAATCTAGTTGAAATATCGAGTTATCTCGCTTAGGAATAATGCAGTCCAGAAACCGTTGTAGATGTTTATACAACAAGAACTTAGTGAATCTTGCGATAAACTCAATTACGTTTATCTTCATTTTTTATGCTTTAAAAATTCAACTTAGGTTGTTTTTATCATAAAGATTAACTGTAATCAAAATCGTTATTAAAAACGGCTTTTAAAAAGGAAAAAACTAATTCTTTAACACAAGATCTATATATCTATTAATAATGGAGATTCGCTTCCTGTTTTTGTCTGTAACAAAAACTACGTCAATGCTTACGTCACATTGCCCAAACTCGTCATAACATAGAATAAATACACTCAAAAGTTGAATATGCAACATTCGACAGTCCTCATTGTTTTTTTTAAACAAGTTTTAATAGATACATGACTGGTATTATATATCTATATATAGTTTGTTTTATTTTAATACATATTTAAAGTTTACATTTCAAATTGTTTTATTTTTTAATCCTTTAATGAATTCGATGATTTTACTTACTTAGGGTACAAATTCGATGACATTGAATTTTTAACTCCCACCCCTCAGGCAATATGTTTCAAAAATCTATTTTTACATCGCCCGGAGGGTGTTTTTTATTTTGCTATTTCGTCTAATGATCGAATAGTATTTCGTGAAACTGCCAATTATTAAAGAACCGTTTTAAGACATATATATATATATATATATACACACATTTGTTGCTAGGGAACCCACGTATGCTTCTTTATAGATATGTGATGGATGTTGAAAACTCTCTCTCTCTCTCTCTCTCTCTCTCTCTCTCTCTCTCTCTCTCTCTCTCTCTCTCTCTCTCTCTCTCTCTCTCTCTCTCTCTCTCTCTCTCTCTCTCTCTCTCTCTCTCTCTCTCTCCTCCGCAAATAGCTGATTAATGTAGGTTGTTGGTGTGTCCACGTAACTTATAAGTTTGTCCTTACTTCTCCAGTGACCAGCATGTCTTGTTGATCTTACTCGGAGACATATATAATTAAGCAATCAGTTTTTTCGCAGATTGTTCATAATAACAAACATCACGAACCCAGTAACTACAACCAATTTCTCTAATTTTAAAAGTAAGTTTTAATTGTGATGCGAAAAAATAATTTGCAAAGATCTTAGCTAATTTTTGCTGATGGTTTGTCACTGTGAACATAACTCCAAATTGATTTGAATTTATTTTGCATTCACTCGTAGCGAAATGATTTATTTTATCACAAATAGAGCAAGGACAGTCTAGAGATTTAGACTACATGAAAATTACTCTTCAATCTCTATAATAAGCGGCTATGATAGACCATTACAAGTATACACAATGACACATTCAGTCGAAAGAGCGTGAAATTGTGTGACAATTCCTGTTAAGGAATCCGACTATTGCAGGCTTTTTTCATTGAGATACGACAGGGAATTATAAGTTGCTAGGAGTGAATAAACAGGTCAAAAAATAAATATCTTTTTATGAGTACTAAATATTTCATTCTAATACTTCCTGTCTGGGATTGCGTAGTGGCTAACATACTGAACTGTGATATCGTAGTAAGCGAGTTCGAACTCCAGTCGCGCTATAACATTCACTTTCGGACTAATACACTTGGGAAAGGTGCGAACCCCCTCAGATTCCCTGATATGGGTTAAATCAGCGCTTCTTAAATTTTTTTCATTCATGACTCCATTTTTCATCACAAGATTTTTCGCAATCCCCGGTATTAAATATGAAATAAAACATACAAATAAATACATAAATCCTTCATTTTTTGCTGAACAATATAAATATACAAAAATGAGTTACATCATCTAATTATTAGATATACAGATGAGGAATCTGTAATAAGTTCATATTTATCTCGCAAGGAATTCTTAGCTTCGATGAAAGTGATTTACATTCAAGAGTTAAAATCCTTTGAATTTTTCAAATGAATCAACCAGCTACACTGTAAATATATCGATTGTCATTGCAATAGTCGCAATGGTGCCGCGCACTTGCGTGGTGTATCACGGTAAACATTTCAACTAAAACTCAAGTGTTTGAATTTAATTTTCTCGATCCCAACATTTCGATTTGCGATCCATTTTAGGGCCGCAAATTGTGGTTTAAGACGCGATGGGTAAAATAGTACAAGTTCTGTTCTTTTACGAGAATGGCTTTGACATTAAATAACCCACGAATGTTGATATTCCTTTAAACAAAGAAACCAAATCAAACCTGTCCAAGTCGTTTCAAGACACCATGCAACAGTTTATCAACCATCACTGCTTAACCGGAATGGTAGTCCTTAAATGGTTAGCAATCTACACTACCTTTTTATTTATTCATATATATATATATATATATATATATATATATATATATATATATATATATATATATATATGTCTCTGTCTTTCGAGTGTATCTTTTAGTTGAATACCCAATGAATCTTTTGTGGGTAGACAAGGTACAGCCATCTTTCACATTCCTGGGGAATTTTCTAATCCGCTGCCATTTTTGGCATGTGAATCCTGGCTAAGGCGAGTTTATGTTTGTTGTCAAGTGAAGATCGTGTTGACTGGCGTAGATCTTACATTCTCCGCCTATCTACATTTCTTAAAAAAAATGAAGCTAAGAAAAAAAATGGTAAGAAAAACTTTGGAAAGGGGAGGGGAGCAGTTTCCGAGTAGGAGAAAAATAGTTCTCCCGAATTTCTGACGAAAGAATATTTGCAAAATAAGATTCTGGTTTAGCTCAGTCTGTAGAGCGTCCGCCTAGGAACCACAAGGTTTCTGGTTCGATACCGGTGCTCGCCAACTCAGCGTATGAGTAGCACAGGGATCTGTCTGGTAAAGTAAGGAGCTGATGGTAGGTGTGGCGCTCCACCTCAGATGCAAAAACAATTAGTCTAGCGCTCGCGAAAAGGGGATAGACTCCTCGTTGTCTGGCTGATACCGACTTTAGGCCTCCCCGACGACTTTACTTATTTTACTAGAAGGGCATAATCACCTTCAAGATACATCTGATTTTTCTTAAATATGTCAAAGATCGGACAGTAAGATTGTGAGAGAAAAAACTTGCTCAAGCGTATCTTTATTCTGGATACTACCGCCTAGATAACTATTATTCTGCAAATCAACTTTGTCAACCTATAAAAATTCAGTAACAATAGGGCATCATAATAATAGAAAATTTTAATAGTATTTTTTGCTATACATTGGCTATTGTAACCAAAGCGAAAGAATAAAGACTAAAGGGGGGTAGAGAAGTCTGTTAATTTGCAGCATTTTATATTGCCAAAAAAGTCACCCATTCTCTTTTGACTAATGACAATTTATGAACCCTCTATTTATTTAGCATCTTGGGTGTTTTGTATGCAGATTAAATTTCATAACTCAACTTCTAAGGGATTACGTGTGGCTATAGATATTGGGTCGGTTGAGCATCCTCCTAGAACGACAAGGTTTCGAGTTCGATACCGGCCCGCGCCAACTCAGCGCATGAGTAGCAGATCTTGGAGCTGGTGGTAGGTGTGTTGCTTCAGACACAAAAATAATTTCCCTGGTCTAGCACTAATGAAAAGAGGATAGACTCCCTCACTGTCCGGTTGATACTGATAATAGGCCACTCCACCGACTTAACTTTTTCTTAATGATACTTTGGAAGTATATATTAGGAATGTTCAAAAGTTTCCAGCCTCTTTTTTTTTAAATTTTTTGGCAATGTTATATATATAACGCATACATTATTATATACTTTATGCTAGCTTCTCTGGTACGAATAGGGGAACTTATGTTCTCCATGTTTAATAATAATCACCTTTAGCTTTAAAGATTATTTAAAAACAGGTCGTTTATTTTATATTTTTACTTCAAAAATATATAATAACCTCAATGCATGTATATAAGCCTATAAACAATATTTTCCCCTTTCTTTTTAGAAGATCATTTGTTTTGTTATTACTCTTTTAATTCTTACATTTGTTTTATTTCAATCTTTCCAGTGAACGTAAACCGACATCGAGTGATAGTTCATCAAGAAGCTGTCCTGGTTTATACAGACAATACAGAATTTGCAACATAAAGGCAAGTCGCTAAAAAATATTCGATTTTTTAATGTTTTATTTGGATTATGTACAGTTGCTTAAAATACGACTTCCGCCCGATCGGCCATGTTAAGCAATATTTTCCTCAATCACGACTAAATCAATGAATAATCAGTGAATTCTATAAGCAGAAAATAACCAAATAATCCACGCTTAATTCATTCATATGTATGTGGGTGGTTGCTTTGGTTTTCTGCTGTAATTTTTTTAAAGGGGGGGGGGTATTAGTTTTACTCTATTTCGTATTCGGAATTATTGAAGGTTAATTTTACGGAAAGTAAGAATTAAAAGAAAATACAAAAGTGAGAAACTATTAAGAACCGTTAATTTAATAGCAAATACAAAAACAAGGTGCGTAAAACAGATGTGCTTGCGTGGGTGGTACTATATTGTATAAATAGTAATCATTTAGATAAATATTTATGTAAAGAAGTCCCACCCACGCAGTTTTGCCTATTTTAAATACTCTTTTCTTTTCCTTTTTACTATATACATCTTTTTGTATCCTTTGTTTTGTTGGGGGTTTATATAATTTTCATAGCATCTTGACGCCTTATAAAAATTTCATTAATTTCAGACCTTTATAAATGTGTGTGTGTGTGTGTGTGTGTGAAAATCAAATACCGATAAATAGTAATATGTACATTTGTCTAAACAATCGACACCAAACGTAAAAGAAAATACAAAAAAGGAAGCAATTTCAAACATACAAATTACAACCACATTTTTATTCTTTCCGACACAAAATAATTAACTAGAAGATTCGTGAACTCGTTGGTCTCTCGTTGTAATAGCATTCTATTATGATATTGATGCATTTATTTAGGAACGAGGGAAAGATTTCTCATTAGCATAGCATAGCTATATTCATCATATCAAGAATTTGAATGATTGAAAAATAACGTTCAAAACATGAAAACTCTTAGAAATTATCAATCGGTTGCAAATCGGGCAGGTTTATTCTTCATATTGAATCATTTTAAGTTTATTTTTCTAATAAAAAATCTCATGAGCCATTTTTCTGGGTTACGGTTTCATACACAAAAATAATAAAGGGTTCAATGCATAAATCTAACATTTTATGCTAAGAAATTCGCATATTTGTAGAATATTGGATGCGTTTTCCTTCATTACTGTTAATTCGTTTAGAATCATTGATTTTCTCTGTACTCACAGCTGCTTCCATATAGAGATGGTTTAAAATTTAAGAATCCTTCTAAAACTGATAATTTATATATATATATATATATATATATATCAGAAGTACTTGGTCCATGACCGGGCGAAAAGTATTCGTTCGAAAATTAACATAATAGTGCGATTGGATTTCGAACTCGCTTACTGATATGTCGCAGCCCATTACGTTATCCACTACGCCATTTTTGTGTAGTTGTTTTTTAAGAATTTTGTTTGTGTTTGTTGTTTTTATTTTGTTGTTTTTTTTGTATTGTTTGGTTTTTTGGGGGTTTTGTTTTTTGCACACGGTTAAGTGATATCAAGTATTCCTATCTAAAACAAATAATTTGCACAGTTATATGGGTTGGAGTAACAAATAATAATAATCCTTAGTATAAAAATATATATATATATAAGTATTCTTAATACAAATAATATGCAATTAAGTTTCAAGTATTCTAATACTGATATTTTTCAAACAGTTTTTGTTGACGCATAGATGATGCCTTAACAGGTACCACTACGCTGGGTCAGAGTGGACTTGGGAATAATGGCAATGGGGATGTACTTCACCCACCCACCCCCTCTGATCTCCAGAACTAGAGCCTCACCATTAGATACAGTTTAGTGCTATGTCCCGTAATTCCTTTTTGGGCGTGTATTATCCCTCTGCAGAAGATACAATCAGCGTATTTTACCCCCCCCCCAAGAGGGCGTTCTCAATATACGTTATAAGAGGAATGAAACAAACAATTAAAATGTTAGCTTATATACATTCTCTGTCTGAGACAAAAAAATTCGATTATGTAAAATAAGATGTCTTTTTAAAGAAATAGTCTACACACGCAATGTTAAATACAATATTGATCAATTTAATTCGATGCACTGCAGTAGAGAAAAAAACGCCGTCTGGTGATTTTATAACGAACCTAGAACAACAACATACTAAACGTTAACAGCTTAAAATCTATCATAATCTCAAAAGGAAAGATTTAGCGAAAAAAAGCTACCCATTAAAACATACAAATAAAAAGTATTCAAACAAGTTTTTTTTTTTTTTTAAAAGCAAATGGGTGTTGTCTTGGGAACTACTCCAGGAGGGTGCGGGGATCCTCATGCTGGTTTCTGTAGTGTAGAAACTTTGACTGTGATTTAAAGTGCTTCAAATATCAAAGGCAAGTCTGACTTCCATTATGATTTCAAAGAAATTTCTGTCATGCTGGAGACTTACAAACAGGAAACTCATAATATCACTCTTTTCATATAGCCTATATCTATTCAATTTCTCTAAATACTCTGACAATCAGGTTTCATACCATGTTGGAGACCTTTTTATACACATTATTATGATTTCTTTTAAATGACTTCAATAGCCCCTTTCATCATGTTGTACACGAATCGTACCACAATCATTTTTTAAAAAATAACTCAGAAAGGAAAAGTATTTTGATGCAATTGCTCGATAATATTTAATTGTGCACATAATTATAAAACAATGATAATATCTACATAATGGGAGTGGTAGTACCTGATAGGGTTCTACCTATGGGTTAGATACATCAAAAAGTGAGTTTTAAAAAGTATGAATCAGACAAATCTTCGACATAAAATAACCCCACAAGGGTTGAAATGCCGTAAAATCCAACCAACCAATCATAAAGATAATGCAGAAAAAAGAGGCACCTTTTTTTTCTACATAAAGCCTCAAGATTTGCGACATTTAAGTTTGATCAATATTTAGCTGGATTGACAACAAATGAACACCATATACAATAAGCAATTTATGGTCTTGCACATTTGTAGCGGGGGGGGGCTACAGATTGAACTGGTAACCTCCAGGTTGCGAGTGGTGACACGTAGTAAGCCTCCTGTCACCCCCTGTTGGTTGGAGTGGTTCTCCCAGCTAGGATCAGTTGGGAGGCATAAAAGCCCAGTCAGTATCTCTCTGGTAGGTGAATCACTATATTAGCTGAAGAACCCGTTTTCCGTGGCACTATTAGGAACAGCACGCGTTCTAGTAAGTCCCTACTAGAAGAATTTTAAAAAAAAATTTACCGATCAATATCATTTTACAAAAACTCAATTTTCTTAAGATTCCGTTCTTGGTTTGGTCTAAAAGTCTTCAACATCCCCTAGTTATATTATTTCTATGAAACGGATAATCCAATTTGCAAATAAAGAAATTTTACAAATAGAGAGCCGGAGAAAAAATGCAAAAAGAAAAAGCAACCGAAAGAGTTACTTAAGCTAATACGTAAAAAGTGCCCAATACATGAAGTAGAGCAGAATATAGAAAACTTAATTTGAGCCAAATATTACGTACCTAAAGGACTTTCAGAATAATGCTGTATTATCCGGAAAATCTTTTAGGTGAAACCTAGATAGGTAGTGTCTAACTCAAATTGTTTTCTCTCATATATATATATATATATATACATATATAAGCAAAACTGCTCAATATCATTGAAATAGCATATATTTCTAAGTTAGGGTAGCGAAGATGTAAAGTCAGCGACGTTTGGTAACTGTCAGTGTCTCGCCTAGTTCAGTATGAGAACGGCATCCCTCAACACAAGAACTCAGTCCGCTATCATGAAGAAGGTAAAATAGACCGAAACGTTATAACGTCGACATCACTACCTATAATAAACATCCATCCAGTACTACATCTCGTGTTTGACTACTTTTCTCCACATACTTTCGAATTGATTTCATCTTTTTACTCGTATATATATATATATATATATATATATACACATGTCCATTTTTTATATAGACAAGGTAGCGCATGATTATTCACTTGCATATAATTAAATTAACAGACATTTCCAAGTACTTTTATTACCTTGAAGCTAATTTTGAGTTTTGTATAGAAATGTTAAAAGCGCTGTAAGAGTAACCCGAAGCCGCGCTTTTTTTGAATTACTCTTACCGCGTTTTTAACCTGGACTAATAACTATTATTACTGATCCTTGTGATAGTGGATGATTCAAACTATTGTTAGTTTGAAGCATTTATTTACTTAATTGTAACTAAAGTTTTTTTATTCCTTTTACTAATTATAAGTGGAAATGTACAAAAGATCTTGACTTTTTTCCTGTTTTTTACCAACAGTCTATCAGCTGGCCGTTTGGTAATTCGACCAAAGGCATGAATGATTGATCAAGACGCCGAAACGCGGCTCACTTACGTTGTAAGTGGTGTATGTGACTAAGGTCTACATGAGGTTTATTTTCCCCTATTTGCTATGCAGATGTTTGTCTACACATCTGCACACGTGGTACAGCTCTTACGCTTCAGTTATCCCCCATTTTTATAGACTGTTTGGGACGAATAAGTGCGTAAATTCACCGCCTACAACTCCGGTTGTTTGAATAGGCGAGCGAAAACTTATCTCCATTGGGAATGCCGGTTGTCAGTCGTTGCACCAATCATGTGTCCACTGGTTCTGAAAATATAGTGACGCCCTGTGAATAAAAAGAAAAATTGGGAGACGTTGCGCGGCCTTCCCAAAGAAAGTTAAGTCGGTTATCTATTAAGATTTCAATCTCTACCACTACTTACATCAAACAAAAACGATTACTATCAAATACTATTGTTGTTTCAAAATGTAATATATATTTTATACTATATTTGTGGTCTCTCTCTCTCTCTCTCTCTCTCTCTCTCTCTATATATATATATATATATATATATATATATATATATATATATATATGCAATTGAAAATCAACTTTTTTTAGAGTCGAATTTTTATCCAGTTATTAATTTTAATACTGTTGATAGTGTCTCACTCACTTTCAAAAAGTATTATTGCGTTATTGGTAAATGGGAGTTAACGGACGCAGGTTTCTGTTGTGACATTTTCTCGATGTGCACATTGAGAAAATGTCACAACAGAAACCTGCGCCCGTTAACTCCCATTTATCAATAACGGAATTTTAAGTCTACAGTTGAATTTAGCTGGATACTGTATAACCTAGACTTGGCATGGGGTACACAACAGGTGTTTATCTTTACTCTGGGTAAACGATAAATACATATAAAGCCCCCCGAGCTAAAAGGTGCTAGCCAAGAAGACCATCATGAAATGGAACGAACACTTCAAGATTCTGCTTGGAAACACTCCTAAAATCACAGATAAAAATACCTCTACATTCATGCCACCAACATTAGTCTCTGATGTCATGGGATAACATAATTAGATAGGGGTCACTTCTTTGGCAACAACCTCTTTCGGGCACGACATTATTGATCGCTGACAACAATGCATAGCCAATGGTGGTGACCAGGTAAAAAAATGTTTTGTATCTGAAAATTTGTTCAATGCAACAGTGTTATAGTTTTCTCCGTGTCCGTTATAGTTTCTGTGAAAGAGACTTTTACTTTCGTAGCGTACCTCATAGGTATCGCAAATCTTCCAAACACATAGAAGAATACTATTGATTTTAACGACCGGTCGAACCGTCTAGGGTTATTTTATTCCTAGAAGTTAGGGAATCACTTTTGCAGTACTTTTATAAGCACATTTTTGTGAAATTCTTTCTTAAAAGGTTTTGTTATTGTACTATTTCTCTGAATGTTTGAGATGAGGCTTGATGATTAGTATTATCTGCGTTATTCGTACTATTGTCCTCATATTTATTGTTATTTGTACAACGTTTCGGCCGATATACCCTCCGGCCTTCTTCAGGTATTTCTTGTCGGACTCAGGAACCTTCTTTTCGAATTCGGAAACTTTCTTGTCGTAATCGGGAGCCATCACAGAACTTTGAACTTAACCCTTTATTCAGTCCACGGGGGGTATCTATGTAATATATATTACATTCCGCTAACCATAGCTGGGGTAGGAGTTGTGTTAATTATTTTTCTATGTTGTATTCATTTCAGAAATTTTTTTTTTTTTGGACACGGTCATATCGAATACGAATAATTTTTAAACAGATCTAGTTGACCCATAGATGGGACCCTAACAGGTACTACCACTCCATGTCTGTGAACCTTGGAGTAATAGTAAAGATGGTTTACTCCACACAACCCAGATCTTCAGAACTAGTCACTAACAGATGGGTGGGGCTGTCTTACTCATCTGCAGAGAATACAGACAGCGTATTTACACCCCACCTACAAGGCGCATACACGAATGTCTTAGAATAAAATATGCATATATTGATCCATGAACAAGCAGTGTGTGAAAGGGGTACAAAAGTGGAAAACGGCTTAATTGGTTAGTGTAAATAATATAGCATATGGCTTTACCGTTCCCATGTAGGATTAAAGATAATGTCTCAAAATGAGATCGAGAATGAGTTTGAGTTGATTATGGGACACCTTACGTATCTCCTAACGGACATGCCAATTCTATCAGAAGAGTATATCAAATACATCTAGGTATAAAATAACCAAAGATGGTTTGACATGCCGTTAAAATCAATCAACAAGTGTGTATTCTTTCTTCTGATACAACTTGTATGTATATTATCTTTGCTTTAGCATTTTTTACCCCTCGGGTTTAACTAGCTTCAGCCTTCAATGAATACTCTCGTCTGCAAATCATTTCTTCCGTAGGGAAGGTCGTTCCGTACCTTTTGTAACTTGGTTGGACCTGCCAGGGTGTACACCAGGCTAGCATGGCTACCGAGCAGCCATTGCCATTGCCTCATCACTATCAAGCTCTGAAATAACATTTGCACCTATTTATATATTCAGAAGGTTAAATGTTTTTGTATATGTAAATGAGTTTCTTTCGTATTTCTTTCGGTTGTTGTTCCTTTTTTTAGCGAGGACTCTACTAAAATGTATTACCTACCACCAAGCATTAATTCCACTAATTATGCATGAATGTGTTTAGGGAATTTTTAACGGTAGTAAAAAAAAAATGTAATTCAATATGAAATAGTAAAGAGGCAGGAAACCAGATCCTTACTTTTATGGGTAAAGTGTTTTAAAATATCTATAGATTTATATTATGCTATGAAATATATCACTGTGTCACTTCAATTTACAGAGCGATACCTAAAATAGCGGGAAATTTAAAGCGCGAATTGTGGGGAAATGTCCGACGTGAAACGCGAAACGTTAATTTGACACCAGATCAAATTAATTTCTTTAAATCCCCCGAAATTATGGATATCAACCTTTTTAAATATTTTGTATATATCAATTTATAATGTGTTTATTGTTCCACTAGAAATTTCGAAAATTGAATACAATTTTTATGATTTAATGATAATTTTCGGTTAGTAAATTCCCATATAAACAATGACAGTATATATCTATGTATATGTTTTGTACGGTTACCAGAGTTTAAATTCTGGACAAGACCATTTTAGTTTCACTTCGCGCCAATATACTTGGGAAAGGCATGAATCTCTTCTAGATAACGATAAATGATATGGAGGAATGGGTGTTTTAGCTGTAGTGAGAGAAGAGACTTACCTCGGGCAAAAAGGACTAGGACTTGCTTAGCGTGTAAGTCCACCTGAACTGAACGGTGGAAGAGGAGTGGGTGTAGGCAGGCATGCAACGTCAAAAAGTTTGAGAAGAGAAGGAGAAGCCTCTTTATAGAAGCGCCTGAGATTGTGGGTAGAAGTTAGAAATAAAACGTCTGCTTCTCTGAGAGGGAGGAGTGAACGTGGATTCAGTCGATAGACTGCAAAGAGTGTTAGACATTAGCCTTGGTAAATCAAACAGTCGAGAAGGAAAACTCTGAATTCAAACTAGCTGTTCTATGCTTAAAAAGTGGGTAGGGCTAATGCATACAGTGTCTATAATTTAATGATTTTCATTTAGTAAATTTCCATATATATTTTTCCGTGTATATTTTTTGTTTGTGTAACACATTTGTATACCAAGAGGCGTGCTTAGCGTAATGGTAATAGGCCTTAGAAATTAAATCAGTGACCCGAGTTCAAATTCTGGCTGAGGATATTTGTATTTCACTTCGTGCTACTGCATTAACCCATATCTTATCCTCCTACCTCTGGGTAAATAGTAGGGCGGTCTAGGTTCTTTAGCTTTAAGGCAACCAGTCGAGAAGAACGAAAACTCTGAATTCAAATCAGCTGTATTTATCACACCCTGCTCGTGGTGGACAGTGGATAAATAGATCAGTATATTCCACTTTAATTAATAAAGCCACATTTCATGGCAGATCTGGTACACATCGGGAGTGATTTTCCAGGGTTCTTCAGGGTTTTGGGTCTTTCCAAAGTACAAGCCCTCACCTTTCAGCAGCGTCGATCCATGAGCTCATTCTCTTAATCAAAGGCCACATTGTCCACCCTGTCGACGGGGTTTAGAATACGCTGTATCCCCTGCAAAGGCGTAAGACCCCCTAACTCAAAAAGAGTTTCCTGGGTATGTTGCTGAATTGAATCTTATGGTGAGGCTCCAGTTCTGGAAATCTGGAGATTTTAAAGTACTTTTTCATTGACATTACTCCCAGGTCCACTCTTATCCAGAGTGATAGTACCTACTAAGGTCCCATCTATGGGTCAGATAGATAGGAATACTTGATAATATAACCATATACCACATCACACAGTATGCAAAAAGCTCTTAAAAAGCTACACAAAAATATAGATATACAATGAACGCGATTTCATAACCTCTGGGCATAAAATGACCTAAGACTGGTTGACATGCCGTTAAAATGAATTAATCAAAGCCTCCTCGTGAATCCTTGGCGGATTCCATGATGCTTATTATGACACCTTTTAACAGCTCCTGTTATTCTCCGTCAAGTCAATGTCTTGCAGAGAGAACGCCCTGTAAGTCTCTGACAACCACTTCAGTTCGCTCTTACAAAACTCGGAAGTCCTGGCTTCTACACTGTTCCACTAGCTTCTGGTATTTTGCGAGCGTCCTTTCATGTGTTACCCGCAGATACTCCTCCCAGGGTACAGTTAATTCCCACATGCTAACCTTATTAGTCACATCAGAGATGACCATGTCTGGGCGTTAAAAAGACAATTCTTTGAATCTCTTCTAGTCTAGTAGTTACCATTTCGATCATATGTGCTGGCTTCTTTTGTAATCAAATTCAAAACGTCACAATGCAGACATCCTTAGAAAAAATATGGAAAACTTTAACTGCAACCATTACAAAACTAACACCCACACATTAAACACACTCTTCAAAAAATTAAATGACATTAATATGCCTTCTGGTAAAAGATTAAGTACCCTTACTTCATTTTACCGCCCTGTCGGCGGGGCTTAGAATACGCTACAGCGGAGTAAAAAAACAATCCTGGTATGATATTAAACTGTATCTGATGGTGAACTTCTAGTCCTGGAATTCTGGGTAATGTGGAGTATCCATTCACTACCATTACTCCTAAGTTCGCTATGATTAAGGATGGAATCTTGGTGGCTGAGCAGTCCATGACATGCAACACCTATATGATTGTCCCGACTGTATTGCTTTTTTATCATGTGTTCTAGAAAGCGGTGTCTTAGGTATGAAGTTAAAGTACATCTAGAGGTAAAGTTTCAATTCTGGAGCTCTGGGGAATGTGGAATACCTCTTTATCGCCATTACTCCCAGGTCCACCTTGATCCGGAGTGGAAGTACCTGTTAAGGTTCCACCTATAGGTTAAATAGATTTAAAAATTGAGTTTGAAAAAAAAATGAATACCAAACAAGAATGAATAAAACAAAACGTCTTCAGCATAAAATAACCCAACAAGGGTTGATATACCGTAAAACCCAACAACCCAACCAGCCTGGGCTCACTCTGACCAGGAATGGTAGAATCTGTTAGGTTCCAGTCTAATAGATATTGTTAATTTGGATTAGATAGGAAAACTTGATAAAATATAACGCTTTCCAAAAACACTAAAACTGCATTTAAATATAAATGTACAAAGTACGCAATTCCCTAACCCCCCAGGCATGAAATAATCCGAGACGAGTTGAAATGACATAAAAAAATCAATTTAATCTGTAACCAATGTACTCTAGCTGCAACTGGCTTATATCTCTGTAAATGAGCAGATGCTAAAGATAATCTAAAACCTTAAATGTTTATTTGATTAACTTATTTTCTTAGTTAACAACGTGAATTAGTAAATTTAGAAGGTGTCAACGTTTCATATAAACTATTTTTCGGTCATAGATCAAAGTTAAGTACCTGTACGAGTCAGAATCTTGCTTTGTCGGTGGGGGTTAGAATATGCTGACTGTATCATCAGCAAAGTGGTAAGTGAGCAAAAAAAGAACTTGTCCTGGGTATGACATTTAGATGCAACTGATGTTGAGGTCCCAGTTCTGGATATCTGCAGAGTATAGAGTACCCTATCATTGCCGTTACTCCCAGGTCCACTCTGACCTAGAGTAGTTATACATGTTAGAGTTCTATCTATTGGTCAAACAGTTCTGTCTAAAGATAATTCGTATTCGACACCTCTTTAGAAACAAATACACTAAAAATGACAATATGAATATACAATGAAAGCGATTCCCTAACCTAAAATAACACAGACGGGTTGACATGCTGTTAAAATTAATTGGTCAGTCAATCAACTCAGAATAGGTAAATATCATTTACCCTTTACATATAAGAATAGATACAGGGTATCCAACTGTTTGGGAATTTAATCATTGAAAAAAAAATACCTATCTTAATATCTAGTTTCTACTATTTTCTTCAAAGTATTTTCCTAAAGCATTGTACATTGGTTCACAATGGGCACCGTCACTGGCGGCAAATTCCACACTTCATTCAACTCACTCTCGCTGTTCAGATTCCGTGAAATTTCAAGTAACACCTCGAATATAAAAGTTCGGCAAATCTGCTAAGTTACTGAAATATATTTTCTATACCCGTGGAAATCTACTGAAATATATTATTGAAACTGTTGTAATGTCATGCTGGTTTTATCATTATTATTATTATTATTATTATTATTATTATTATTTTGTTTAAGAAGGGGAGAGGATGAGCTCTCAAAGTAGTTTTGACTAAGAAGAAGTAGCCCATTTGGTTTTAATTTTTCCTTCTCCTAGACCGGTTACCATATCAAGGTTAAAGAGCCCCATCTTTCCTAATATTTACTCATAGCTGGATGGAAAATAACTAAGGGTATTAGTCCTATGTGAAATACAAATAGCCACGTCTAGGATTTGATCTCTTCTCGTCGTGTCCATTTCCTACGACGGTAACCATTACACGCACACCTCCAAAATAGATATTCATAAGTTAAACAGGATATCATTCTCATGAAAAAAGTAAGTTACCTCTTGAAAAACTTCATGTATCACATTTTGTATTTTAAAAATTAGCTGAATAATCGTTCTACAGAAAATTAAGTTGTAATACATATCTTCTTCAAGGAAAGGACATCCCACTGTGGTGCAATTGTTAGCAGGCTAGTCATGCAGCTCCATTAATACTGAATAACGGGTTTGATCCTCGCTGGATATTCCATTCTTGTGACCTTGTGTCACATTCTACCCGTGGTGAACAGGATGGGTAAATACCCAAACATAATTTACCAAAGAAATTAGTATTGTGTTAAATGCAAGCAGTATCGTCTAAGATTTTAACTCTAATTACCGTGTCCATTTCCTACGACGATAACCATTACACGCGATTGCATCCTTTAATTTTATAATGTTACGGTAGGGTTTTGTCTCGCTTCTGAGTTACAATTACATGAAAAATAAGAATATAGAGTTACAATTAGTTTGTTACGTGCTTACCACAAAATTAAGTTTAGCTTAGTTGTGACATAAGGCCAGAAGTATGGGTTACTAGCTTACTAACCATTCCACCACGCGAGGTGCCCATAAAATTAGGACACAAGGTCAGAAGTTTGCTAACCATTACAGCACGTAAAGTTCCCTCAAAATTAAGACACAAGACCAGAAATATGGGTCACTAGCTTGCCAACCATTACACCAAATGAGGTGCCCACAAAATTAATTTATCATAAAAGTATACACAATTGATTATATATGAAGAATAAAATCAAATTGAAAATATATAACAGAACAATTATATATTAAAACCTGTTTTTAAAATATTCTATGCAAATTACATATCAGCATTACTCCGATAAACGCTGTTTGATAGTAAATAAAATATACATAATACAGTTAATAAATCGTGCCGACGCCTGGCATTCGTGACGGATGAATGAAAGGAATGCCCTATGAACAAGAGCAGTTTTTACATCCACTCCTCAGGAGACTTGCTTCCTGTGGGGTACTTACCACATTAAACCGACCTTGTGTCATATTCTGACCACATGCTGATATCTCCCTAGAAGTATCACTATTTCTATTGAACCACCTGTTATTCGTTGCGGGTGGTGATAAAATTACCCATCTCAGTTCCAGGGGGTCTTCTCCCCTGGCTGCACCTGTCCCTTAAAAGTGGTAAGGGTTGAGTTTTGGGTTAGATATCCCATGAGGCAACGGGAGCAATTTTTAAAGTCACCGCCCGGTACGCTGTGGGGCACCCGACTTAAAATATGACCTTGTGTTACATATCCACAACCTGGTGGGTGATTAGATACTTAGAAGTATCATTACTTCTCCCAAACCACCTAGCATTCGTGACGGGTGGTGCAAAATTTACCTAGCTCAGTTCCAGGGGGTCTTCCTCCTAGGTAGCACCTGCCCTTTTGCTGAAACGATGTGAGGGCTGGGTCTATTGCCCACTGTCTAAGGCGCTCCTGAATTAGAATGACGAAGGAACTGAGCAATTTTTAAATCTTCCCCTTCTACCTGCGGATCTCCCCACATTAAACCAACCTTGCGTCACATAATAACATCGTTTGTTGATCTATTGATTTTAACGGCATGTCAATCCGTCTAGGGTTATTTCATGCCAAGAGGTTTCGGAATCATGTTTATTGTACGTTCGAATTTACATTTTTTTGTGGGGGTACTCCCGGTCCAGTCGAATACGAATAATTTCCACTTTTACACTACTGCTCGCTGCGCCTTCCGGCAGATACGGGATGGGATAATTTCCTTCACGTCAAATAGGGGAACTGTGGCAAGTTAGGAATATACTCCCTAAAGAACGAATAACATATCGGGACAGACGTTTCGTTTTACGTGCATAAACTGTCAATTTTGTATTGATTTCCGATTGAATAAATTATTTTGCTACTCAGATTACTGTGAAAAAAAAACTATTACGAAAACCAAAATAATCTATTTTTTCATATTTTACAATATTAATTCCAAATGAATATCTGTAGTTAAAACCTAATACATCCGTCTTGGAACCTCAAGTTTCCGGGTCGATATTGGCCCTCGCCAACTCAACTTGGATCTGTGCGGTAAAGAGGGGAGCTGATGGTTGGTGTGGCGCTCCACTTCAGCCCCAAAAACAATCTCCTTGGTCTAGCGATAGTGAAAAGAGGATAGATCCCCACGCTTTCCAGCTGATACCGACAATAGGCTACTCTGCTGACTTAAAACCTAATATTTGAAGTACTCGTGATTTAAGTACATTTCATTTATATATTGTTGAGCAAGAAAACATTTTTCAATGCAAAAGCCTTCACGAAACTGTTGAAGAAGAACCAGCGCTTCGTGGTGGTAATTTACTTAATTAGAATGTTAACACTTTTCTCTTTGGTGTTTTTTTTTTCTGGGAGGCTCAGATTCCGCCCAGGGCGTACATGACAAAAATATCAATTTCTTTTGCTCGATTTAATTGCGTCTTTTTTTCCAAAAGATTTGTTATTCAGTTGTTACAGTCTACTGTATTGGGATATTCACAATAAATCATCTATAACTAGCATAGAATCTCCTACGCTTTTGGTAGACCGTTACTGTAGGCTCCTCATCCAAACTTGTATATATATGTGTGTGTGTCTGCTAATAACGACAATGTTGAGAATGTGTCCTATTAACATGACAAAGTTGCTAGTGCGTTCAGCTGTAACTTGGCTTGCTTCACATTGTTTTGAACTCTTCTTTTGCTCCTTTTACGTTTCTTATTGCTTTTATCTTTTTGTGTGGGTTACATAAACTATAAATATCCTTACAAAATAAACATGTCCTAGAAAGTAAAGACTGGTACGAAATTTATCAAATCTAGCAGCATTATCCGTTATAGGGTTTAACTCAGTCAGTAGAGCATTCGCCTTCCTAGGTGAATGATCTAACACTAGGTGCCGGTTTCGATACTGGTCCCCGCCAACTCAGCGCATGATAACCACAGCTTAGATAAAAGGGCGTGCACTCCGTCATTTTCCAAATATATAGAAATACAGAATCTTTATATATATATATATATATATATATATATATATATATATATATATATATATATATATATAAATTAAATAAATAACAAAAGACAATGTTGAGAATGTGTCCTATTAACATGACAAAGTTGCTAGTGGTGAATCATTTTCGGGTAACACCCGGCGCAAATATGGCGTGTTTTCTCTCTGGACTTTAAGTCATAGTCAACACTTTCTCATTACACTAATAAATGAACACCTGTTTACGCATGCACATTCGATGTTTGCGATTAATAATAGACTTAAAGATCGGAATGAGTGACATAGTAAAGTCTCGCTAAAAACCACCGCTTTCCGTGGAATCACCGACGTTAAGTAGCTCAGTACTTAGATGGGTGACCACTTATTAACAGCGGGTACTATAAACAATTTGTGTTCCGTGTACCAGACAAAGCCAATCTTGGTAAATAACAAGATATTGAGATAATTACACTTCAATAATATTAAACATTGATGGCGCCATGTCATCGAGGCTTAGAATATGCTGGCTGTTTTCCCCAGAAGTGGTGTAGGAGCCCACATGTATGTCAATAAACTGCATCGAATTGTGATACTCTAGTTCTGTATATCTGAAGTGTGTGGAATAGCCCTTCATTGCTATTATTCCCAAGTCCACTCTGACCCGTAGTGATAGTACCTCTTAAGTTCCCATCTATGGGTCATAAATCTGTTGCAAAATTATTTGTATTGGATAGGGCACTGTCAATCTTAAGAAACAACTTCACAAAAGAAACTTTAATATAAACGTAGAATGAACAAGATTCTTTCACTTCTAGGCATGAAATAATCCTAGACAAGTTGACATACCGTTAAATCAATCGATTTAATTTTTTAGCTGTCGTATTTAGCAGTTTTCGGTTGCTACTAGTGCCACATTTTCGAGAAAAAAGACAACCGATTCTAAAAATATTACTTTAAGTCTTTTAAATCATTACAAAACATTGCGATAATCAATGCTATTAGAACATTGAAATGGATAAATTCTGAATAAAATCAATTTGTTATGTACAGCATCATGTGTATCGTCTATACCTGTGTAATCGAGATCAGAATCGACTTCATAGTCGCTAATTTTATTCACTGGAACACTATTAATAAATGTATCACTGTGATGTGCCGTGTAACATATATACGAGGGTGGGCTGAAAAGTACATATGATGACTTTATATCTGCTTTTGATTAATTTGTACCATTGGGGTGCAAGTATTGCAACATTAATGGAAGAAATGTGTGGATCGTAGGGGTAACTGGGATGAAAAATAAACCATTTGGTCAAATTCCATGAGATTATCTTGGTCAACTTTTCAGCTGACCCTCGTACAAACGTATTAAGAATTTTATCAATACAGTGGTATCTTGGTTTACGAGTTTAATTCATTCTGCTTGTTGCTCAATTTCTTCGTATGTCAAATCAATTTCCCTATTGAAATAAACTGAAATGCCATTAATCCGTTCCAGTCCCACTAATTTTTTGTTACGCTTTTTAATGCGAAAAATAGCAGTGTGTTGTATAAAAACATAATAAAATAGAATGTAATGGATTAGTTTTCTTTGGCGTAATAAATTTGGAAACTTAAATGTTTTAGTGAACTTAATAACATACGCGTATTTGAAGTTCACTCGTAGCTCAAATTTTGGACAGAAAGAAAATAACTTGGAAAACTCGTAAGTTGGTGCACTCGTCAAGGTAACACTGTATATTATCAATCAGATTTTCTGAATTGACTTTTTCTTTCTGATTCCGTCGGATTTCCTTCCAAACTTTATTCATTGATTATTGATATAAGTATTCGTTTGTTATCCTTTTGTTTCTTCTTTCTTTTTCTAAAACATTTTTCTTTTATCATTTGAATGCTTCTTCCTGACACTTATTCAAAAAGAAAAGGAAAAGACAAACTTACGCATGCCCATACAACTCCCACTCGAGTGTTTTTGTCATTAATATCGTCCTTTTCTAGAAGTTCTGGCGAATCACAAAGTGCAAATATAGTGGCCACAGAAAATTCAATAAAGTTTTTATTTGTTTTTGAGCACACAAATATCATATGTGCTCACACACATATACGTCTTTGTGTATGAATTGAGGTTTACAAAGAATGTACACAGGTTTATAAAAGAACCGTTGTTCAAATGTGGCATGCGAACTGAACATAACTGCACTTTGTAGTACTAGGTGTCACCGGTCGACACTATTCGGTGCAAGGCTTCCCTGTAGCTTGGTTCTGGATTTACTACTAGTTTCTTGGACTTTCTTCTGCTGTTTGCCAGCACTTTTGACGATTTTAGCAATGGCTAAAAAATGACCAGAAAGTGTTTAGAGTTTTTTTTTTCTTTTGGGTAATAAATATTAAATAAAGTAATAGTAATGATAATACTTAGTAAACTGTGACTGATTTGACTGATTTTCAACAAACAGAAGATCGTCGTCGGGCCATTGATGAGATATTAGTCCAGATTAAAAACACGCTAAGAGTAAACCGAAAGCTGAACTTTTTTAGATCTTATTTTTCCGATGCAAGTATCATTGGGGAATGAGAAAAGTTCGGAATTGGGTTACCCTTGGCGCGCTTTTAACCTGGACTATATCTGACGTGAGTGGTTTGTTTTTGAGTTTATATCGGCGAATGTTAGCAAAAAAAAAAATTAAATACGCCTCCACGAAATTGACACTTTTTCTTTTAAAGTGGGCGTCCCATTGGGTTATAATTGTTAGCAAGCTAATCTCGCAGATCCATTACTACTGAAAAGCGAGTTCGATCCTCGCTTGGTGCTCCATATTTGTGACCTTGTCATGTCCTACCCGTGGTGAACGGGTTGGGTAAATTAAGGAGCATCCCATCGCCCTGTGTAGTTAGGAAGCTAGTCTTGCAGATTTATTACTACTGAGTTTGTTCGATTCTCTCTGGATGCCCCCATACTTACGATTAGATTTTCTTCCCGAAGCTTTGCATGGGGTGGAGAAAATAATTTTGACATTCTTCGTATGTTCTTGGTGTTTCCGGCAATCAAAACGGGCAACTTGCGGGTTTATTGGCCAGCGTTTGAGGCACCCTCTGAAGGAGGATACCTACTGGACCACTCATTTCTCGAACTGGCCATGCCTGAGTTTCGGTTTGTGCGTGGCTAACCATGTAAATATACTTACTGTTAATCCGGCCTGCTTCGAAGCCCGTAATATATAAAGGAAAAAATAGCCACAATCTAAAAATGGAACATTGGTCCCCTTCATAGTACTCTTTGGGACTCGCATATTTATGCCAACATCCCTTCCACCTTTATCAGTGACCCCCATCCACAACCTTGAATCGTTTTCCTTAATCTCGTTCATGTTCTGAAATTTCTCTTTCAACGGTGAATTTTGGTCGGACCTAAAAATTGCAGGGAGCAAAATTTTGACTGTAGAGGATGCTCACATAATTTGGTGGTCCAGTGCTTTTCCAAAAATCTCTCCACAAGAATGAACACACACACTGTCAAGATGAATGTGAAGGTCACATAATACACAAGCTCGTTCAGAGGTGACAGAGTGCCACACTCATGCCCAGTAAGTCGGTAACCAACTTACATCTAAGCAACGCAGCCGGTTCACGCACATATATACATACACAAACACACACACACACACACACACATATATATATATATATATATATATATATATATATATAATGCAAATACTTACGATTTGGTATCAACCCCATTATTGACAAATAAAATCGTCGATTGTCGGGTGGATAGCTAACCAATTTGGTGAATAGATAGATAGGTAAGTAAATGTGAGGCGATTGATTAACAAGCGTCCGTTTTAATACTTCCGGTGTGTTTAGTACAATTAAAGCGACTGTTTGCTAAGCACAAACAACGATGCCTCTTGAATTGAGACGAGCGGACAAGCCGGTCCCAGTCCCTAAAGATTTGATGAGATTTTATTTGTCACACAGTTATTGTTTGCGCTAAAACTTTGAGAGAAACGAAGCGATGTGTGGGAGTTACTTTCTTTTTTAATGCTGTCACTGTGGAAAGAAAAAATAGCTTACCTGTAGGTAAAGACCAGCTGGATCAGGTAATCACCGGATGTCTTCAAATGCACCCCCCCCACACACACACACACCAAATGCTTTTTAATGCAAAAATTCCTGTGATGTTAAATGAATAGTAATTTTTATCTTTTATTTATTTTTATTTATATTTTTTCATTTTTTTTTTTGTGTCAGTCAATTCAGAAAAAGATTTATTTCATTATTGTCGAAGTAACCCGGTCGAACTTTTTTTTTTTTTTTAGGCCTTATTTTTCCGATGCAGATATCACTGAGAAACGAAATAAACGGGTCAGACTTTGTCCCGTTTAGCAAAACCTTTCATCGGAAAAATAAGGTCTAAAAATATTGGACTTCAGCTTATCCTTACCGCCTGTAACGTTATGAATGGATTGATGACGTGTTGATAATAAAATTAATTGTATAGTTATCATTTCTGTGCCAGGTGGAGAGGCTTGAATCCGTTTGCTGGACCAATGCTGTGTTGGCTGACAATTGCTAGATGTTTGGAGTCTGTAAACCAACTTGTCAATGCTGGGGGGACATCATGCCTTGTGTAATTTATAGTTTTTAGTAATAACACAAGGCCACTTTTTTTCTCATGAGATTTTTACGCTCCCCCCCACCCCGCAAGTCATAACTGCCGAAAGCAAGAGCCCATGTCTCACTCTGTCAACGCATCGTACCAGACTCTATCAACATTTTCACCTCTCACTCTTCCTTTCTCCCACTGCGTCACGTCTCAGGTTTCGTCCAATAGAAAAATGTCATGTAGCCTCATGATGATTCATTTTAATAAATCTACTATAAATAGTAAGGCAGACTATTAAATTCCCGCTTAAATTTGTGTGAATTTTTTAGATGAGGCTTAATATGAATAATTATGATATTTCGGACTGTTGTCCTCATCTTTATTGTATATAAACACAACGTTCAGGCCACTGTAACCTCAGACTCTGTTTTAGGTGGTTTCTTTTAATTTTTTTCTTTTTTAATTACCTTAAAATAATTCATCTTCAGACGATTTCCCATGAAACTGCGTTTGAATTAATGGGTAATCGTCAGAAGATGACTTATTTTAAGGTAATTAAAATATTAAATTAAAAAAAACACCTACAACAGAGCCCGATGTTACAATAGCCTGAATGTTGTGTTTAAACACAATAAAGATGAGGACAACAGTCCGAAATATCGTAATTATTTTTACATTTATAAAAACTTAGGTTTAGCTCAGTCGGTAGAGCGTCCGCCTAGGAACCACTAGGTTCCTGGTCCGATACCGACCCTCGCCAACTTAGTGTATGGGTAGCATAGGGATTTGTGCGGTAAAGTGAAGAGCTGACGGTAGGTGTGGCACTCCACCTCAGACGCTGCCACCCCGACGACTTTACTTATATATATGTGTGTGTGTGTAAATTTGATTCATAAGTTTGTTTTTTGTTTTGTTTTTCAGACTTTATGTAAATGAAAATCTGTCAATTTACATAAAAAATCGGTTTATTTCTATATTTCATTATCCAGGACAGAGAAGCAAAATTTAAAAGTAATAGTGTCCCTTTCCTATACTTAGCAATAAGCAACATAAGCAATTAATAAATAACACATACTCCTCGGGACTAGAATTTGTGTTACATAATGTTATCCAGTGCAGAAAAGCAAAGTTAGAATGTTCCATACAGAAATCAGCAGGGAAGTATGTTGCTTCAAGACATAAGTAATCTTACAGGACTTTTAAATTTGGAAACATCAAAAGAATTTTTGTTTCTCTTATTATTCTTACAAATATAATTATTCATATTTAATTAAACATTACACGTTAGTTTCACAAATGTTTACTTTAAGCGAGAAATTTAAATTATAGAGAATTATCATTTGATGAAAACAAAATATAAATATTTTCTGATATAGTTACAATTCTCTCCATTTCGTGGTTAATGTGCTGAAATGCACCATCATAGTATGCGGGTTTAAGCTCTAATCGTGCTATTGTTCACTTTCGGACTAATACCTTTCAGAAATGTATGAACACCCTCATCCTCTCTAGCTATGGGTTAAATATTACTACTACAATTCTTCTGCAAGGATGGCTTTGGCATTAAATAATCCACGAAGGTTGATATGCCATTAAAACAAAATAAACCAAACTATTTCGTTTGAATGTCTGATACAGATTGTAAGATATAATGGATATAAGACTTAAATTATTTTTTTTAAACTTACTCTCCCCCTCCCCGTCATAGAAAAACGAATTATGAAGATGAAGGATAATGCGAGTTCGAATTACTAATAAGGACGAGTGACAGAACTTCATCTAAAAAAAACGAAAATTAGAATTATATATATATATATATATATATATATATATCTTATTATAATGGAGATTGTGTGTTTTTCTGTCTGTAACCGAAACTATATTCCTACTCAAGTCACAATTCTCTTAGTTATTGACATCACATTCTCCATGATTTTATTTTTATCTAAACCACAATTATTAATAAAATTGTCTTACATTATTAATACTGTTAACTATGTCTACATACTAACAACATGCAATTATATTTATATATACAACAAAATAGCGCTTTACAATGTGAACGGGAAGGCTAATTTGCATATTAATATTAAACAATCGAATTTAATAAATATGTGCTTAGTATTATTGATTTCTAACTGTTTGGTTTTATTTTAATGAATATAAGCAAAAATCTCTTCAATGAATCTTAAATGAAATCGATTATCAAGATAAAATAACTGTCATTTTATTCTTTACTTCCTCTTATAACTAAATACTTAAATTTGAAAAAATAACAATGAAAGACGAGAGTGATGGAAGAGTAAGTTTCAGTTGTTCCATTTTTTATTATACTCCCTCTGTTTCAAATCTTTTATTATACTCCCTCTGTTTCAAATCTTTTTATCTGTATTCTTCTTTAGTTTCATTAGCCTTTCTAATTTAATACAATATTTTATCACATTAAAACTTAAATACTTGCACCCGGAGGGTGCATATATTTGCTAGTATATATAATTTCTTTTGGTCTTGTCATGTTGGCGATCCATATCATAGCTTTTACATCAACACAGAAAGATACTTCAGCTATTTTTCTAAGAAATGAGAAGGCAAAATATATAAGCAGAGTGGCCCAGTAGATTCGGAATTCTTGCATCTATGGAATACTTTTTCTAATGTACAAGTTAACAAAATGAATGAAAAGAGTCGTCGTAGAAGCGCATTAAGCGGTTTGTAGATCGAAACTAATATCCGTTTTAAATACTTTTATCATTGCTGCATTATTTACAATGAATTATATCAACATTGTGCTGTGATAATCCGCTATATTCATTACCAGGCAGATTTACTACTATTCCGGTCCAGAGCGGATCCGGAAGTTATGAGAATGATAGGAGACTCCGCATTCACCATTGCTTCAGAATTGGAACCTCACCATTAAATACAGTTCAACATCATACCTAGATAAATGAGAACAGGCTATGATATACATATACATATAAACAGACTGTGAAAGGAATTGGGATAGTTTAAACAATTCTAGAGACTAATTTATTCAGATACAGTTTATATCTATGTGTCCATATCAAAGTCACTGTACCAGTCTACTTTATATATATATATATATATATATATATATATATATAAAGTAGACTAATACAGTGATTTTGATATATACATATAGCTATGTGCAAAATATCGCTGGCTCTAAAAAAGGGTGATCACAGGAAATTCTTCTAAAAATCATATAAAATAAAATAACCGATTTTGATAAAACTTTCGGTATATGAAGTAATAAAAGACGAACTTTTATTGTAAATAAATGTTTACTAAATTGAAAAGGCTAATAATTTTTTTCGTTAGTTTTTGTTTCGCGCATTGATCCCCCGTACCATGATTTTTTTGATTTTTTTTTTTTTGTACATAAATAAATTTTACATTTTTTTGAAAGACAATTTAATGACGGAACATATGTAAAAAACGATAATTCGCTAATACATCGGTTTTGGAAATAGGGAATCTTAAACAATGAAACTTAAATCTCGTAAATAAGAAAAAATATGTATCTTTTTCTTTTTTCTTTTTTAATTGTTAGATTATTTTCAAAAGAATTTTATTAAAAGTTCCTATAGTCTACATTTTTATTTTATTTTTCAGGGATTTTTAAAAATTTATATAATGTAAAATAAATACTTTTCTTTAATGTACAGCAAAATCGCATTTATTTAATCAAAGAAAATATTGTATAAAAAATATCTTGCTAAAAATAATGACATAATATATGTCGGTTTTTATTTTATAAATTTTTGAAAATAATGTTTGAATTAAAAATTGTCGTCATTCTTATTACGGATGGATCAAAGAGAAATAAAAACTGGGTTTTGGGGAAAACTGTTGTTGTTTTCACTTTGTTTTGGGTACATAAGTTAATAGGTTCGAATCCGTGACGCGTGTATAATTATACTCTGTAGAAGAAAACTCAAACAAACAGTGTTTGAAGAAATTTATTATTTTATTTGGAAACAAATAATTCTCCCGTTTATATCCAGAAAGCAGATATTACCGTTCAGTTAAAATTTATTATAAATAATTTCTAACATTCTAATTTTGATTTTCGCAACTTTCTTTTTCAATAATATTAAGAGTTAAATTGTGAGACATCAAGACTAAAATAGTTTTTTATACGTATACTTCTCCATACTAAGAAAAGGTGCACACGTCAAGATGCGATAACTGTCAACAAAGAGTGGGAATTTACGGTAATTTACGGCAATTTACTTTAAAATGCAAAAATTTAGGTTTTATGTAAGAGAAATTTCTTTTTTCTTTTTTATAACACATAAACTTGGAATTTTTCTTTATATTAAACGTAAAGGAAAACATTAAAAAGTTAATTTTCCATTTTTTATTGACGTTTTAAAATATTTTTAACAATTAAGCAGACTTTTTGAAAGTCCTCGTTTTTCATATCACTATATACATACATATGAACACATGGTGATTTGGGGGGGGGGGTATGAGAGAGGAAAAAGAAGAATGACGTAAAGCGAAATTATAAAGACAGAAAACTAACTGGGACGAAGATAGCAAAAAGGTGAAGAAAAATTATAAAAGGGAAGAAAAAACAAAGTAAAAGAAAAGAAAATGACCACTGTTAGAAATAATAGTTTAATGCATTCATTTCCAGTCTGTGACATAAGACTGGTCGCCTTTCACTCAATAAGATTGGTGCCACGTTGAATATTGGCCAAATACTAGTAATCTGCATACAGTTTCATGTCCGCCCATTCACACCTCTAAACAATACATTTCATATGTACGTGTGGAAAGTGATTCGAGAATATAAACATCGTTACGGAATTATGTGTACTTTATGTTGAGAAAGAAGGTTTCTATAGAAACCAAGTGACGTGAACTTAAAATCAAATGTATCCTGTGTAGGTATTTAACCCAACCTGATTGCCAAGAGTAGGATGTGACACAAGGTCACAAGTATGAGGCATCCAGGGAAGATCGAACTCGCTATGCAGTAGTAAGGGTTCTGCGACTCTAGCTTACTAACCATTCCATCACGATGGGACGCATCCAAATGTCCTAGTTATGACACTAAACTGCATCTAATAGGGAGACTCCAGTTCTGGATCTTTGGGGAGTGTGGAGTACCATTTCATTGTCATTATTCCCAGGTCCAATCTCACTTGGAATGGTAATACCTGTTAGGGTCCCAGCTATGGGTCAAATAGATATGTTTAAAAAGTATTAGTATTGGATAGGAACATGTGAAACCATATAATTGTATGCAAACAAATTATTATAATTATTAGATAGAATTATTAATATTAAATGTTAATGAAATTAAATTACCACGGCCAGAAAACTCAACAAAAACCGTGTGCGACATGCAGAACACTGGACAGTTGTTTCGACCTTTCAATAGGAAAAACAATAGTCTACAAACATTAGAATAATTGAAGTCGGTTGAACAACAGTAGAATATGGTTAATATAGATTGTCTGCAAAAGTTCATGATTTATTCATTCTAACGGCATGTCAAACCCGTCCAGGGTTATTCTAAGCCTAAATGTTGGTGAATCTCGTTCATTGTCATTTATATTTACATTTTTAAACTTTTTTTTCACACAGTTATATCAAGTATTCCTATCTAATACAAATAATTATGATTTCAAGTCATTAGTCCTATTTAGTAATAGTCATTTGTTGGTACACATATGGTTTCAAATAATTAATAACCATTAGTAATTAGTAAAAAATTATATCTTCAAGTAATTTTTCTTAATACAGATAATTTAGTTATGTATAAATCATTCCGATATTATTCAAATAATTTGCACACAGTTGTATAGTTTCAAGCATTAATTTATACACAATTATATAGTTTCATTAATTATTTTTATCTAATAAAAATGATTTATTTGCAAACAGTTCTGATTTCAAGTAACTAATAATAATCATTAGTAAACAATTATAGCTTCATAAAACTATCAATACAAATATCGTAGTTATATGGTTTCAAGTAATAATTTATACACAATTATATGGCTTCAAGTAATTATTCCTATTCTCTAATATTAATTATTTGTTTGCATACAATTATTTTTCAAGCATTTCTACTCAGATTTATTTAACCCATCATCAGATGCGGTTTAGTTTCCTACCCAGCCCCCCTTTATATATACTAGCAAATATATGCACCCTCTGTAGGGTGCAAGTATTTTAGTTAAATTTTATAATAAAATATGATATTAAATTAGAAAGGGTAATGAAACTGAATAAGAATGTAGATAAAAAGATTTAGAACAGAGGGGGTAAGATTGAAAAATAGAACAACTTTGAAATTAACTCTTCCATCATTTTCCGTTACTCCCGTCTTTCATTGGTAAATGTTCCTAATTAAACTGTTTAGTTAAAATAGGAAGTAAAGAATAATATTACAGTTATTTCTTCTTGTTCAGGGATTTCTTTTAAGATTTATTGAAGATATTTTTGCTCATATTCAATAAGATAAAACCAAACAATTAGAAATCAATAATACTAAGCATATATTTATCAAAATCAGTTTTTTAAGATCAATATGAAAATTAGCCTTCCCGTTCACAATGTAATCCGCTATTTTGTTGTATATATAAATACAATTGCATGTTATTAGTATGTAATTATGGTCAACAGTCTTAATAATGTAAAACAATTTTATTAATAATTGAAGTTTAAATAAAAATAGAATCATGGAGAATATGATGTAAATAACAAAGGGAATTGTGACTTGTATAGTAATACAGTTTCGGTTACAGACAGACTAACCCACAATCTCCATTATAATAAGATATATATATATATATATATATATATGCAAGTATTGTTAAAAACTACGAAATATTTCTTTTTCATGATCTTTATCTGAAGTTTTTCTAGTTGTCTATTTATTTTTCTTAGTTCGGGATCCAGCTGGTATAGGAATCATCCTATATTCTTTACCCTAGAGTTTTCAACCGTTTCGTCGGTCGTCATCAGAGGATTGAAGGTTGTAGTGTGTTAGGTATCTTTTGTTCTTTTATATATTGCATTTTCAAATTAGGAGAGTTTATCATTTTTAGAGGGTTGCTAAGATTAGTGTGTTAGTTATTGAAGATATATATATAGAAAGAGAGAGAGAGAGAGAATTTGGGATTATCTGTTAACCCGTTGGGTTTCCATTGTAAAAAGTTTAGCAATATAGGATCTGTGTTAAGAAAATATGGAAATTGAAGATGTATTTACCAGAACAGAAACAAATAATGAGTGAAATATCTTTAAATTTTCTTCACAATTTAATTAAAGACATACAAGATGTGATAAGTCTACATGGACCACTCCATTAATCTTCGTTCACGAAGCCAAGCCTTGATATGATGATGGTCTTTGAATATTAACGTCATTTCACATTTCTTTGTAAGCTGATTGGTTGGTTAGCAAGCTAGACTAGTAGGTCATTGTAAGTGAATTCGATTCTCACTAGGTGTCCCGTACTTCTAGCCTGGAGCTTAACTTGATTTAGTAAACGACTATTAACAATAGGAGCGAATTCTGCTGTTAAGTGCTGATCCTCGATCCAGTTTGGTAAACTATTACTACGGCAACGAGTTAGATTGTCAGTGTTGGACACCTGTAGCCTGGCATCTGGCTAAGCTAAACAAATACCTGTTAATGATATACGTATGTTTGTCAATACGTCTTATAGCCTAATAACAAATAAAAATATTTAATTTACAAATTTAATATTTATTTTTTCAACGTAATATTATTCCTAGTACATAACCCAAATCTTCTCTAAATACTACAAACAATGAACATGACAGAAAATGTTTCCGATCAAAATTGAGCTAATGTTTGTGTCAATTTACGAATATTGATCTACCAACCTCTCTCTCTCTCTCTCTCTCTCTCTCTCTCTCTCTCTCTCTCTCTCTCTTTTATATATATATATATATATATATATATATATATATATATAAGAAATGGATATAAAATCCATTTACAATGTAAATATGTATGTTTTTGAAAAAATAAGCTCAACTGGGATGATAATTTTCAAAAACAATCCTGACTAGGGGCGAAAACAATCTACAATATTTAACATGGCTTAACACTTGTATAGTGATTTAATGGTTAGCAAGCTAGTCTCACAGATCCATTACTTTTCAAATAGCTTGATTGATCCTCACTGGATGCCCCATATTGCGACCTTGTTTTCCATCCTATCCGTGGTGAATAGGTTGGATAAATACCTGTCTACAAGTCAGATGCTTGATTTTGAAGTTGCCTTCTCCAAGAAGAGTTACCTGTTATTTTACGCATATAGGAAAAATCCCTTAGAATTACCTCCCTTAGTGTTCAATTTTAACGGCGGGACAATCCCATATTTTCACCGTTTTCGTTGCCCGTTCACCAACCCAAAGATGCCGGGATTTTCTTTCTTTCCATCTTAAGGCTTCATCAAAGAAGCATGTAAATGAACTTTACTTTCAACGTTCAATATAGCGCTAACAATGAGAAAGTTGGAGCCCTATTTATGAGAAAAACCTACTACACCACGAAACTTAGCTGTTATTACACTTTTTTAAAAACTGCTGAGCGAACCAAATTTTAATCCTTAAAATCTACACGAAATTCAAAGAAATGATCGACATTCAAGGTGCGCTAAATTTAAAATGCAAGTTTTGTTAGTGTGCATTTGTCTATTAGAATATTTAGGGATGATATTTGCTCCTGGCTACTGATTAAACTTTCGCTTTTAGATTTTACTGTCCACGTGTGTGCGTACATTGTTTCTGAATCCTATTATGTTCACTGTATATAGGAATCAATGTACTTAGCATCTTATAGATTGTTCACATCTGTATGCACACACATAGATATAAAAGTGCGCCTGTAATTGTAAGTATGTAAAAGTATTTGAAAGAATGTATACACCTTGATTTGCATTCACTGTCCTCGGGCGTTGAAACCTACATAATATATAATTTGTCTGTTTGTGGGTAAGAGTGAGCGTAAGTAAATGGGTGAGTATGTACGTTGAGGGTCGGGATAGGGGAGAGAACAAAGATGCTTATTTTTAGCCCAGGTGCTCGTATGCGTGTTGACATTAGTTAAATAAATACAAGGCGAACAGGAATATAAAGTTATTGTGTTCTATTAGAAAAAAAAAAACGCCGCGACATCTGCAGCTTTTGGTCGCCACTCCTAAGTAGATTAAGACGTGCACAGCAACGCCTTAACTAAAACTGCCTTTCGACCAAATTAACCCCCCCCTTCCCCCCCCCCCCCATCGCTAATTTTCAATTCAGTAATTTATAAACGTCTAATTTCCTGAACCTTTTAACGTTGTAAGCTACTATTTTCTGCTGACTCGCTTAAAGCAACATTTTAAGAGCCGTTATCACATGCTTGACTGTTTCGGGATCCGAGGTGATAACAATGAAAAGGTGTAAAATTATTATTTTAATTTGTGTCTGAATATTTTTATTCATTGTATATGGGTTCATTCGGACTAATTACTCGTCTTTGCTATTTTTTTATTATAGCTTTTCGGTGGCTACCCGCCCTGTTGCCGAGTCTCCAACAGTGGTATGGCCTCTGCATTTGATGGTAAAGCTCTGGTTCTGGGGAGTGTGGAATACCATCTTAGGCGCTTACTTGGTCTAGACGAGAGGTTGAAGAGGCCCCATCCGATCAATCAGCTGGTCACGTCAAGCCATAGCACCTATATGATTGTCCCGAAAGTATTATTCTTATGGCAAACCCCAAGCCTTTTTATCATGTATGTGCTAGAAGGCGGTTGGTGGGTGTCTTAATGTTCTGGGTATGCATCTAGTGGTGGGGTTCTAATCCTGGAGCCATGGGAAGTGTGGAGTACCTCTTCATGCCATTAGGTGATCTGTTTGTATCCCAGAGAATCTTATGATTCGGTAGTATTGTAGTAATGCTTTTGGGAAGTGAAATGTACACCGCCTCGTCCAGAATTTGAACTTGAGTCACCGATTTCATATCCTCCGACGGTAACCCTTACGCTAAGCGTGTGTGTACGTGGGTAAGTGAGACATTTTAAGCAAAAACTAAAGCTCTCTGCAAATACGAAATAAATTTTCAGTCATTTATCATTTTGCACGATGAATTTAATTATATGACGATTTATTTAGTCAAGCCGCCTCCTTTATTCATAGGGTCGTATCAAGACATAGACCTCAAAGGTATATGTCTAAGAAGTCATGACAATCATCACCATCAATGTCATCATATATATCCTGTATTATATGTCCTCTTGACTGTAACTATTTACATTTACTTATATTTGTATCTAATTTCTCCGACGGTGCAAATGTTCGCAAACTCTTCTGATTTGAATGAGGAAATCTATTACAAAGTAATTTATAACATTTTTAATTTAATCTCAAAACTTGAATGGATTCAATACTTATCAGTTGGTGAAAGGGAATAAGTAAGAGTTTTTTCCCCTTTGTTTACACGCGCAAGTATCTGGGTGGACTGAGCGAAGTGTCAACGGAGAGGAATACGTTGATTATTGTGTGTCTAGATACAATGAATATCTGATTAATCTGCACAATAACCAAATATGCTAGCAGACACACAGCATAGGGTGCTGTGTTTGATTTTGAGTAATGAGTCGGGATTAAACATTTTTTTTTGTGGGGGGGGGGTATCCAGAACTTTTATTTAGCATAACGGAAATAATAAAACTAACAGAAGATTTGTACTGCAGGTGGTATACTATCAATTCGAGTCTCCACGACCGGGATCTTTGTAGGGATTACATTCCATACTTGTCACAGTCCTCTTATTTGATACCTATCGGCTGAGACAGTAGAATATCCCATGAGCCTCTCTGCAGAGGGGTAAAATCCCCCTCCAATGGGGCCATATGTTCGCCTTGGGTGGCCACCCATGATGCTTAAGGATGGAATCCTGGTGGCTAAGCAGTCCATAGCATGCAGCACTCTACTTTGGCACTTACTTGGGCTAAATGGGCTGTCGGAGAGGCCCCTTCCGATCAATCGTCTGGTTACGTCAAGCCCTAATACTTATATAATTGCCTCAACCGTATTGCTCTTATGGTAAATCGTCAACACCTTTTATTATATACGTACTAGAAGACTTGGTATGACGTTAAACTTTATCTAGTCATGAGGTTCAAATTCAGGAGCTCTGGGAAGTGTAGAGTATCCGTTAGTCGCCTTTAATCCCAAGTCCATTCTGAGCCAGAGTGGTTGTACCTATTAGGGTCCCATCTATAGGTTAAATAGATTAGAAAATGAGTTTAGAAATATTTGATTATCAAACAAGAATGAAAAAAATCAACAACTTCGGCTTAAAATAACCCAATGGTTGACATGCCGTAGAATCCAACCAACGTATTTGATGTTAGGAGACACGAAAGATAATTACGTGCTGTATCTGCCAAAAGCTACCAGGTGGCGTAGCCAGCGGCATAATAAAAGAAGCCTCGACAGACTTAAAAACGCAACAGTTGCATTCCTGTCATCAACAATAAAATATTCTTGTTATTACTTCGATTCCGTATGAGGAAACGATATTCAACCAACTATCGTTCTTGTACATCCACCCGACCCTGGGTTTCTGGATGAACACTTAAAATGTTGTAATTTGTTATCTAACAAGCTGTTAAATAACTTTGATCGGCATTTCTTTTTTAAACAATTATAGAATGACATATAAAATACAACAATACAACATTTTATAAAGCAATAGCTATGGAGGAATAAAGATTCCATGACCGGAGTTTAGTTCGCTTGAGTATATGTACTTCTAAGTACTGGCACAAATACCGTCCGATCGATTCCATAATCCCAGCAATGAAGTAATGTATTTCATTGAATATAACTAACCGAAATGAATGCATCAAATCCTGGTAATTTATGTGGTGAAGAATTATATACTGATTTGTGCGAACTGTGTTCCTTAATTTGGTTTGTATAGTCACACATTTACGCCTTTGTATACTTCAGCTCTATATAAGTACTTGTCATATTTAGTCAAATCATGCGAATTTTCAAAACCCTTTATTTAATTCGCAGAGGATATGTAGTTCTTATTTCGGTGTCTATCATGGGGAAAATCTCATCGTAAGAGGTGTCTCCGTAACATACTTGCGAACTATGACATCGGAGTAAGCGATATATTACGTTCCCTTTCGGACTAATACCCTTGGGAAAGGTTATGAACTCCCTCATCCCTACCAGCTATAGGCTAAATAGTACTGTTCTTTTACAGTGATGGCTTTAGTATTAAATAACCGACGAAGGTTGATATGCCTTTAAACAAAGAAACCAAACCACACTACCCCTCTGAGTATGAATAAACCTGGGTGTAATAGCAATGAAGGGTGTATTCCACATTGTCCAGAACTCAGCTTCACCACCAGATGCAGGGGACTCCTTTTGGCGTGGGTCTTGTTTCTCTACAAGGGCTATAGTCGATTTCATTCTAAGCCCCACCGACAGGACTATGGTTCGTTAGCCTAGTCCTTTAGCTATAACACCACACGAACACAGCCTTCTACTAAAAGAAAGTAATTTAAATACAAGGCTGCAAGTATAGGGCACCCAGTGAGGGTTGAAGTCACTCGCTGTGTATCTGTGAGAATATGATGACTACCACATCTTTATAGATGATAGCCGTCTTTACCACCAAAATTACAATTCAAATATCCTGATTAATAACTAATTCAACTTGTGGAAAATATACATGCAGTTAAATAGTGCCACTGCTGTTCCTATACAAGAATTCCGTTGGCATTAAATAACCCACGAAGGTTGATGTGCCATTAAACAAAGAAACCAAACTTAACCAAATCTCTTCATAGTTTTAATTCACCCCTGTGATGCTATTCAACTGAATCAATATCTAATCGTAAGGATTGAACTCTCATTTACTAGATAACTGCATATACTTAGCTAACATTAGACCATTGTTCTAATATCTGTTCTTTCTTAATCAAATTCATATCCAGTGCATCAGGGGAACGAGCAGAAACTGCATATCTTATCAGTGGGAAAGAAGAATATTCTAGTATTACCTTATATATAAGTAGAATGCTTCTACTTAGAAACGAATGAAAGATTCTAATTTTATAGTTATCTCCGTTATCTCAAGTATTTGGATGACTAAAGGTAATGTCCAATTCCAAAGCAAATTATATATATATATATATATATATATATATATATATATATATATATATAAATACTGTTTGTGTGCTCGTTTGTTTGTGCAACGTCCTTTTATAAAGGAACATTGGTGGAGACCACCAAAGTTCAATAAAATCCGCACCCTTTTTTTTTGTCTTAAAAATCTGTTTGTTCTTCATTTTCCATAAACAAAGCCGAATGAAAAATATAATAAGGGTATAAATCGATGATATATTTAAAAATTAATTTAAAAAAATATTTTTTAAATTAGACCATAAAATATAATAAAAAACAAATATGCCAAATAAAATAAAAAAAATACAAACCAGAAGAAGAATAAAGATAAAAACACTAAAAAAACAAGAATATATAAACAATAAGATAATAAAAAATAAATATATAAAAAAATAATTTTATCATTATAGATGAGAAATCTATTTTTAACTTTTTAAATCCCGAGCAATGCCGGGTAGCTCTGGTTATCAATATGTTGCAGAGTGGAATGGAAATTGCTTCATTCTCTAAATTAGTGGAATGGAAATTGCTTCATTCTCTAGATTAGTAAATTCTAAGTGTATTCTATTAAAAAAGCTGGTTGTATACATTTTTGACACACACACATACACACACACACACATATATATATATATATATATATATATATATATATATATATATATATATATATATATATATATATATATATATCCAGAATATCTAGTAATTATGCTTCACTTAATCACCAAGCGTTCCATAGATGAAATGGTCAAGTTGACGGCCATAGACAAGCTCCTGAAATTTGAAATGCAAGTTCAAGTCTCTTCAGTCGTTACTTCAACCATAACCAATATGGTTTTTTTTGTTTCGCACTGTTTACACTAACAGTTGAAGAGTATATCAACCCAAGGTATTGTGATGAAAATCAGCAATTATAATCAAGAGAAAAACCAGTAATTAATTAATAGTCTGAATATTACTTTTAAAACACACACACACACAAACACACACACACACACACACACACATATATATATATATATATATATATATATATATATATATATATATGGTAAGGAAAAAGCTTAAAATCGGTCATTTGTGGTTCTAGATCTATTTCTACCCACAGGTATCAGTATATGTGTATATATATATATATATATATATATATATATATATATATATCCTCCTGCTCGAGTAGGATGTGGCACAATGTCATTTTAAGCGGATTTTAAATTCATTTTACTTTCTCCTAGACCGGTTTCCATACCAAGGTTAAAGGGCCCAGTATCTCCTGATATTTACTCATAGCTGGAGGGAGAATAGTTAGATACATACCTTTCCAAAGCGGATTAGTACTATGTGAAATGCAAACAGCCTCATCCAGGATTTGAACTCGTGTCACTGCGTCCATTTCCTACGATGGTAACCATTACACAATGAACACCTCCACATATAATATAAAAATAAGTCTCTTGGGAATTGTAATATATACACCAAAATGTGAAATGGGCGTAATAAAGTATAGATTTTATCTTAATTACTAACAAATTATATTGTAAATGAATGTCTTAATTGCTAAATGAAATTACTTATTCCTCCAAGGGAATTCTTTACATCATGTTCTTTTTATTTACGTATAATGATGTTACATATTAAACGTTCTGTTTTGGATAAGTTTTTTTTCTTCCTATTGTATCATGATTTGACCCTGGATATGTTCTAGTTAGTTTAAAGCAAAAATGTCTATGCTTTCAGCCGTTTAGCATATGCCGAAGACTCAGTCATGTATTAACAAAAATGTCTTTCCCTCTAAAGGCAATGTTTGTATAAGAGTAACGTGGCCCCCATAATGGGGTCAAAGACAGGACAGTATGTGAAAGTTCTCTCACTCTCTCTCTCTCTTCCCCCTCTCCCTCAATTATCCTGTTCTGTTTCCAACATATCCCCTCTCTCTTTCTCTTCCCTCTCTCTTCCCACCTCTACTATCTCTCTACCGCTTCTCTCTCTCTCTCTCTCTCTCTCCACCTCTACTATCTCTCTACCTCTAATATCTCTCTACCGCGTATTTCTCTCTCTCTCCACCTATTCTATTTTATCTATCTATCTATCTATCTATCTATCTATATATATATATATATATATATATATATATATATATATATATATATATATATCACTCTAGATTATCTTCGTTCTGTTTCCGTCACATTTTTACCTCTTCTCTCTTTCTCTCTCATCAAATCTTTCACTTCGGATTCCTCTTTCTTTCGCCCTCTCTCTCTCTCTCTCTCTCTCTCTCTCTCTCTCTCTCTCTCTCTCTCTCTCTCATCAAATCTAATCCTTTACTTCTCTATATTCTCTTACTATATCCAACACATATCTATTTATCATGAAATGTATCTTCTTCCTTCTTTTATCACAGTTCTATCTATTCTCTCTTCACTTTTTTCGTCTTTGTTCATTTGCATAGCTGTTTCCCCCGTTTATTATTTTATTCATTTCCTCTTTTTTTTCTTTTTTTTCTTTTTTTTTTTTATTGAAATCTCTTTTCTTTTTCCTAAACCCAAAAATTTTAATTATGCGTCGGCGTATCTCTTTCTAACGCCCGCAGATAATACCCGGACACACGTATGAACACAACGCACCCACGTGGATATCAGAACTGCATACATACACCCGCCATATATACACCAATAAATTCATGAAATAAATTTAGAGACAAAATCTTCAAAAGAATCTTCAAAGAAAAATCAACGATATTCATGTTACTGAAAAAACATTACGCTATTTTCTTCTACTGTCCGTGGATTGTTGTTACTTTAATCAAAGAATTTAGCATCTTATTTTAGTTCCGTTTTTATTTGCTGTTACATTCTTGGGGGAACAAATTCGCCAACTACAAAGGAAAAGAAGAGAGGACAGAGCTAGCTGTGTTTTTCAATGTATGTTTTATTGCTTTAAACTTGTTTTTATTTTTTATTGGTAGCTTTTGAGGTTTAATATTAATTTTATCTTTTTTACTAATCTTATGTCAAGTCAAACTGAAGACTTGGTCTGTTTTTTCTTTCTCTAATTGAAATTTCGATATGAGTAATATTTAAAGACTTGGATGAGCAACATGGGCGATCTGAAAGAGAAACTAGCCATTTTAACTATTTCTGTAATTATAATGATCGCTTGTTTAAGTTATTAACATATAAACAGTTATCTAATCCTGGAGGCGCGTGGTGTAATGGTTATCGCCGTAGAAAATGGACACGATGACACAAGTTTAAATCCTGGACGAGGTTGTTTATATTTTCCATAGCGCTAATATCCCTGGAAAAAGTATGGACCCAACTATGGGTAAATAGTAGGGCAGACTGAGCTCTTTAACTTTGGTAAAGCAACCGGTCAAGGAGAAAGAAAACTCTGAATTTAAACCAGATGTATATCTGGAGAGGGATGCGTTATGCAAGGTTATTCCTGTCCAAGACATGCTACATAAGTTTCACCCTCACGAACAAACCATGTTATGAGGTAAGTCTCTTAATGTTTAGATGAATTAGAGCCAATTTAAAAACGGAACATGAAGAGTCTCGATATTTTTGATAAAAATCCTGATTGTGCATGTGCAGCACCCTCTATTATTAATAGACCCTCAGACTTATGTGACTTTTTGTTTCATAAACTGAAAATTCATCCAAGGCATTTAGTCAACTGGTTTAGAAGAAGGCAAACTCTGAATTCAAACCTTTTAAACTTCGTTTAAGAAATTGACGGTCAAGCGAAGGGGTTTGGTAAATATATATAAACAGGTATCTAATACTTGAGTAAATTTGAAATTCATTTACTCTCAAGTTGAATTTTAAGCCTATGAGACGTAATGTATGTAAATCTCTGTTTAGAATTCAAACTTTGTTTCAGCCGCCATAAATTATGTAATCAAACTGCATAAGAAAAGATTTGCGACAAAAATCCAAAAATTTGTTTGAATGTTTTAAAATTTTTTATTATAATTCTATTTTGTAAGTTGTGAAACGTTATTAGGAAATAAATGTCTTTGATTATTTGAGAAATATAAATTTTCGGCTGAGAAGATATTCTGATTTTGTTTAATCAAAAAACTATTTTGCAGTTAACATGAACAAAAAAATGTTTTCTTTAAACGTTTTATCGGATTTCTTCAAAGATAATTTTTTTTTTTTTTTTTTTAAACTTTTAAATGAAAAACATTACCTTAATGTTAAATTATAAAAAGAGAAAATGTAAATTAAAAAGTTTATACTAAAAATATAAACATAAGCTGATTTTTTAATGTCTGTTAAACTCAACTTCAGAGTTGTATTTAAAAAAAACAAACATTGTATACTAATTTTAGTCCAGATTAAAAACGTAGCAAGAGTAATCCGAATCCGGAACTTTTTAGACATTATTTTTTTTATTATTGGGCCACAAAAAAGTTTTCTCGTTCCCCAATGATCCGCCCTGTCGGCTGGGGCGTTAGAATGCACCGACTGCACCTCTGCAGAGGGGTAAGACTCTCCCAATGGAGCCATCTGGTGGCCGTGGTTGGCTTCACGTGATAATTAAGGATAGAACCCAGGTGGATGAGCAGTCCATGACATGCAACACTCTACTTTGGCCCTTTCTTGGGTTAGACGAGCGTTCAGAGAGGCCCCCTCCGATCAATCGGCTGGTCACGTCAAGCCCTAGCACCTATATGATTGCCCCAACCTTATTGCATTTATGGCAAGCCCCAACCCCTCTTTATCATATGGGTACTAGAAGGCGGTGGCTGAGGGTCTACATGTCCTGGGAATGATGTTAAACTCTATCTGATGGTGAGGTTCCAGTTTTGGAGGTTTGGGGAACGTGGAGCACTCCTTCATCACCATTGCTCCCTGGTCCACTCTGACCCGGAGTGGTAGTACCTGTTAGGGTCCCATCTATGGGTTAAATAGAAAAACATGAGTTTATAAACAAAATTAGATTATCCATTAAGAATTGATTTATTTCAAAACCTTGTCGGCATTAAATGACCCACCTAGGTTGATATGCCGTAAAACAAACCAAACCAAATCCCCAATGAGACCTGCATCGACAAAAGGTCTAAAAAGTCCAGCTTTGGGTTAACCTTACTGAGCTTCTAACTTGGACTATTCCTATGGTATGTGTAACAATAATAAAAAAAGTTAGCACTCGGTTAAATCTGCTAGTTTTGCATTAAACAATTTGATTTTGTGAACAATGTCAAACCGGGTCGGAATGAACCTGGTAGTAATGGCCATGATGGGTACTCCACACTCTTTAGAATTGGAGCCTCATCATCAAATGCAATTTGGTGTCATACTTATGGGGGGTGGTCTCACCCACTGCGGAGGATACAGTCGGTGTATTCTAAGCCACACCGACACGGTGGTCGAAATAAGAGATTCTATTTGCTGTACAAAAAATTATAAAACCCTGAACTGAACTTGAAAATAAAGATTTATATTTGAAAAATAATACATTTTTAAGTGAAGTCAAAATATATTCCTATTACTATTAGAAATCTTAATATAAGGCGATATTAAGTGACGAAATTTAAGATAAGTTGCAATTAAAATTTTATAAGCATGATAGCAGTAACATATTTGTAACAAAATCTTTTATCACTTGATGAAATTGGTTTATACTGGCAAAATTTATACTAGCTATTTTGTTTGCTTGTGTGTTTCTTTTTTACTTGCAATTGTCTCGTTAGTTTCACTATAAAGACATTCATTTTCTGTCTGATATAACTCACGTGCATTGAATTAAGCAAATATTATGATATCGTCGCCTCATTACCCATAATGTCTTTGGAGAAGGAAGAGAACTTATTATGCCCCATTTCATGAAACCAAATTGAGTGAATATATGATAAATGATCTACAAAAGCTTCAAATACTGTAAAAAAAGATTCTGAAAAAGCTTTTTTTTTTTCTTGGCGTTTTTATTTCAAACGTAATATTTTTTTAAATTGAAACTGACTTGTCGCCCTTAAATTGATAAACATAATTTATACCATATAACCGTGTGCAAAAAAAAAAACTCTTAAGAAATACACAAAAAATATACATGTAAATGAACAATGTATGCTATTCCCTAACCTCAAAGCATAATATAACTCTAGACGATATTGTGTACGGCAGCCAGTAAAATTGATTGATCGGTTAGTTTAACAGCATGTCAACCCGTCTATGGTTATTTTATGCTTAGAGGTTATGGAATTGCATACATTTTATATTTGTATTTATATTTTTGTGCAGTTTAAGGATTTTTAACATTGTTATATATCAAGTATTCCAATCTAATACAAATAATTTGCAAACAGATCTATTTGACCTATAGATGGGACCCTAACAGGTACTACCACTCCGGGCCAGAGTGAACTTGGGAGTAATGGCATTGAAGATGTACTCTACACTGCCCATAACTTCAGAATTTGAACCTCACCACTAGATGCAGGTTGGCGTCATACCCAGGATAATCATATTTTGGGTTGGTTGGTTTTTAATGGCATATCCAACATATAACAGGGTGGAACGTGTAAGAATCGAACTCATATAAAAAAAAATATATAGCATGCAAATCAAACACATTAACACAAACTCATCAGTAAAATAGAAAATTACTGAATCACTCATATAAGCCGCACTTGTGTAACGGTTATAGCCCATGGAAATGGAATTGGCGACTGTTTAAATCCTGGACGTTTGTGTTTCACTATTTGCTTGGAGGGACTGTTTTTCTCCAGCTATAGGTAAATAGTAGGATAGACTGTATTTTAGCCATAGTAAGACAACCAATCTAGGAGAAGGAAAATTAGGTCAAACTAGCTCAACTTTAAAGAAAGTTGACCTTGTGTCACATTCTGATCGTGACGAAGGGTTGGGTAAATACATACTGTATTGCCCATATATAAGTATATCCCTTCCATATATATATATATATATATATATATATATATATATATATATATATATATATAAGGGGTGTACTTATTTTTGCTACATATTCATATTTTTGATTAGTTTCAATGCTGTAGTAAGATAATAATACCTGCTATTCATGATATCCGTTTCGATTGTATGGTGATTGTCATGTAGTAAGATTATATCTATAAGTTATCTTTTGATTTACAAGTACTCTATAGAAAATTGTCATTGGTTGGCGTATTCTGATTCGATGGGACCGTGTGCAAAATAATTATCAACTACGCAATAAATGTAAATATGATCATGCAATGAACGTGATTCCATAATCTCTAAGCAGAAAATAACCCTAGATGCATTGACATGCCGTAAAAATCAATGGATCTCATTTCAGAATTAGAATTCCAGCATTAATCGGAGGAGAAAAAAGCATGATAAAAGAATGTATACTTTTTCAAACGCTTTCCTGAACAAAACTTTTACGGGCAGATCTTTTTAAGTTCTCATTGATGTTTGATAACCTGTTGATATTTATCTACTCAATTTGATTCTCAGTTGCTCAATTAATTGCTCAATATCGTCGGAAAACTGCGGAAAATGAAGAGGAAAAAAATCTGGTTAGCCAATTTCATTAACTTAGAAGTAAAAAGGGCGTAAAAGTAAAAGTAAAAAGTTTTAAAAAAATATTGCCATTGAAATTTCCCTGAATTAAAACGAAACGCCCTTAAATACAAAACAGGGAGAAGTGTGGCTGGTAGATTATCGTCGGTTGTTCGACCCCTCCCCCCCCGCCCCCAACAAGAATCTAAATCAAATCAAAAGCGTCGAATTTCGGGTTAAAAATGTCGTGCCGCTTAAGGCCATTTCTGACTTTATTATTGGTATCACAACAAACATTCCACCAGCGTCGTTTTATTTTTTTCTTTGGCTTTCTTATAAGTAAATGTTTGTCTGCCTATGATTGCGATCCTCAATGTTATTTGTGTTTCTCTGTTTGCCAGTCACCCCATTTTAAATAAGCAACATAACGTTTGCCTTCCTAAAACTTTTATATACTTTCCATGCCCTCCAATTCTTTGCTTTCTCAGATATATATGTATACTCATAAAACTACACATATATGTGTACGTTTGTGATCATATGCACTTTATATGTAAAGCTACGCACCCACACACAAGTGTGTATATATATATATATATATATATATATATATATATATATATATATATATTATAGTGATGGGAATCCTCGAGGCGCAGTGGCTAATGTGCTGGACTGTTACACAGTAGTAAGCTATTTCAAAACTCCAGTCTCACTATTACGTTCATTTTCGGACTAATACCCTTAGTAAATATATGAAACCCCTTATCCCTCCAGCTATGATTTAGATAATACTACTACAATTCTTCTGCAAGGATGATTTTGCCATTGAATAACTCACAAATGTTGATATGCAAAGAAACCAAACCGTGTATGTATGTGTATGTATATATATATATATATATATATATATATATATATATATATATATATACACGAAGAAGTTAAAAACGTCCTTTCACATTGTCATGGAAAACCCAGATTTATTTTAATGTAAAATCGAAATTGTGCCTGTTCCGTTGGGCTGCAATCTTTGAAAATGAAACTAATTACATTTTTAGGGATGATATCTAAATAAGTTTAACTTACATTTGTTTTTATGTGATCTTCTCTGACAAAACGTAATTTCAGGACACCCTTTATATATATATATATATATATATATATATATATATATATATATAAATGTGTGTGTTTTTGTGATGGGATTCAAGAAAAATTGAGAACTCAAATGTGCATATTTTTACAGTAACGGAGTACATTATAAATAGATAAATGAAAACTTTAATTTATCCGAATAAGTCTATCGAAACTCTTAGAGAAAAATCTAGATGGAAACTACGCAAGGATGCTGCGTGCTGTATTGAACAAATCCTGGAAGTAGCATCCCATAAAAAAGCAGCTGTACGGCCACTTACTCCCTTTTACATAAACCATCCAAGTAAGACGAATAAGATATGAAATACACTGGAGAATCACGGTCGAATAAGTAACTGACGTTCTCCTGTGGACACTTACACATGGAAATACCAGGGGAGGCCGACCAACAAAAGCGAATGATTGTGACTGGGATAGAGGCAAAGAGAAACTCTTGATGAGGAGGAGGCAATTTGTTAAATGGCTTTCGGGTTTTATTCATCTCTAACCTTAATAAGGGGGCGCATTTTTTCACAACAGATAAATGCAAGAAGCTGGCATGATAATACATTTCTCTCTCTTTCTCTCATATATATATATATATATATATATATATATATGAGAGAGAGAGAGAGAGAGGGGGATATAATTATGCAACTTAAAACTTTTTTATGCGTGCTATGCAGTCCTGTTTAATTAAACAAAGCACCTGCTTTACCTTAGGCGAATGAACCATCTCATGCACTATATGAACATTTAAGTTGCAAATGGGACTCATATTTATTTTCTGACATATCGCTACAAACTCCCATGTACACAGAAAGAGTTGGCAGGTTTTACGGCATGTCAACCTTTGTTAGGTTATTTAATGTCAAAGTATTTTTATTTGTCCTCTTTTTTTCTTTTTTTTTTCACATTCTTCACATTTTTGTTTTTTCTCTATTTTTTTTTCAAGAAATTATGACAGGATGTGACACAAGACAAATTTAAGCGGAGTAAATCTGGTTTGAATTTATAGTTTTCATTCTTCTTCTTCAAGACTACTATTTACCCATGGCTGGGGTAGGGGACAGATGGTACATGCCTTTCTAAAGAGCATTAGTGCGAAGTGAAACACAAACATTCTCTTTCAGTATTTGAACTCGGGTCGCCGATTCTATTTCCTTTGCATTACGTTACTTGAAGCTATGATTAAGTATTATTAGTTACTTAAAACCATCTCTTTCGCAAGGGGGGCCAAAAAAAATCAAAAGTTATATTACTCTAATTCTCTCCCAACTATAAGGAAAACTTCAAATAATCTCAGCTATTTCGGTTGTATTGGAACCATGGCATCTAGACAATTCAAGATTCGGCTTACGCCCCTGTTTCCGTTTCCCGGACAGTTTTTCCCTAGGTGCCCTGTTTTGTTGCAGAGATAACATCGCATGATCGATCTTTTCAGAGTGACTTCAACTGTTTCAGATGCGGAGGCCCGAACCATCTGGCTAGAGATTGCATGCAACGCGGCCGTGTCAGAAAGAAAAGATCGATCATGCGATGTTATCTCTGCAACAAAACAGGGCACCTAGGGAAAAACTGTCCGGGAAACGGAAACAGGGGCGAGATGTCAACGCCACTCTCTCCCCAGTCAAATTAAACGAGGCGCTCCCCGTGATTGAAGTTGTTGTTAATGGCAGGAGGTGCCTAGCACTAGTAGACTCTGGATATTTCCGGTCTCTCGTGACCAAATCAGTGTGCAATCCCTGGAGTCGGCAGGCAACGGACGTCCTAACAGTCAACGGTGAAATTCTCCGTGGTAATGGCGTCGGGACTATCACACTGGCAGTAGATAACGTAAGCCCCGTGAAAGCTGATGTTCTGATCGTGAACAGTCTGCTGTTAGGCTTCGACATGCTGATTGGAATGGATATCATCAAGATGATGGGTGGAGTCCGGATAAACCAGTCCGGAGACGCTATCTTCTCAAGGATGGAGCCGAGTGCCTGTGCCACGATTAGAATAGAGGAACCAGACTTCAGCGCCGAGTTCGATGAGAGGACCAGGGCTTGGACAGCGTCGTGGAAATGATTAGGAAACTAGCCACCCAATGGACTTACGAATAAGGTGCATGAATATCCTATGTCCGCTCAAGTTCGACAGCAGTACCGCCATGAGCTGGAAACGTGGCTAAACAATGGATGGCTGCTTCCCTATTCTGAGGAGAAACTTGGTCCCCCTAAAGGCCTGATTCCAAGTCCAAGGTGCACCCAGTGTTAGACTTTCGTGAATTGAATGGGTACGTCGACGCCTACACAGCAAATGCCGACGTCTGTGTCCAAAGGTTAAGAGAGTGGAGAAAGAAAGGCTCCAACGTTTCGTTGCTTGATTTCCGAAGGGCTTATTTACAAGTGCGTGTGCACAAATCCTTGTGGCCGTACCAGACTGTTATCTTCGAAGGAAAAAGGTACTGCCTATCGCGCATGTGTTTTGGACTCGATGCGGCACCATCTATCATGCGATCTATCGTTGAGGCCACACTTTCGAAAGATGACGCTATCCGGCAAGCAACTTCGACATATATCGACGACGTTTTTGTCAACGAAGACATAGCTTCCGCAACCAGGGTGAGGCAACATTTGGCTAACTTTGGACTGGCGAGCAAAGAACCGGAACGACTGCAGAACGGGACGCGAGTGCTTGGCTTGACAGTTCGAGAAGAAGGCAATATGCTGATATGGAAACGAGGGAACGAGGTCCCGAGCGTGCCACGTGTTCTTACCCGACGTAGTGTGTTCTCATTTTGTGGAAAGCTAGTCGGGCACTTCCCAGTAGTTAGATGGCTCAGGGTGGCTGCAGCATTCATCAAGAGAAGAGCGGCAGACATAACAAAGAGTTGGGATGACAAGGTGTGAAGATGGCATTGATGTGGAAAGCGACTGTATTGCATATTCACACTGACTCCGCCTGTGTGCACAAATGGATTACAGACACCCTCACTGGGAAGGCTAGGGTGCGCACCAAGGCAGCAAGTGAGATGCTAATCAGACGGCGGCTTGATGCACTCGCAAGCTTGGTCGGAGAATATGGACTGTCTGTAGATGTGGCACTGGTGAGGTCGGAACATAACCGAGCAGATAGTTTGACGAGAGTGCCACAGCGATGGCTTGATCCTATTAAGAAGACAGTTGAACCTTCGTACTATGCAAGTGCTGTGTCGCCAAGCGAGCACGATCCTGACCGCATAAGGTCCGTACATCACCGAAGCGACCACCCTGGCATAAGGCGAACACTGTACTTTGTCAGGCAGATTGATCCCACAGTTTCTAAAGCGTCGGTGAGAGGTGTGGTAAGAAATAGTGAGAAGTGCCAGACGATTGACCCACCATCCACGCGTTGGCAGAAGGGTAGGCTGGACGTCAGCGACACTTGGTTTCGAGTGGGAATGGATGTGACCCACTACCAAGGTAGACACTATCTGTCGCTCATTGACTGCGGGCCCGCATGGTTTTCGATCTGGCGTCATTTGAGATGACAAGATGCAGCAAGCATCATCAACCACTTGGAAGGCCTGTTCTGCGAGCGTGGGGTGCCGGTTGAAATACTCGTTGACAATGACACAGCATTTCGCAGCAAGGCCTTTGGGGACTTTCTGGGTGAATAGAGAGTTCGATTGTATTTTCGCTGTGCGCTTGTCCCCTCCGGTAATGGCATTGTGGAACAGTGTCATCGAAGTATAAAACGGATCGCAGCGAGGAAACAGTGCACCATAATGGAAGCAGTCTATTGGTACAATGTCACCCCTAAGGATAGTGTGTCGCCGCCGACTGCCCCTGCCAACCTGATTCATCGCTATCGCGTTCGACTGAAGGGTATCGATGCACTCCCTCCAGATAAGCCCAACCAACAGCAGGTTGAATACGATGTGGACGATCGTGTCTGGGTAAAGACCCCAACCGGACGGTGCACGTCCCCTTATACACGTGGACGCGTCACAGGTGGGATCAGTCCACAGAACGTCCTTGTCGACGGGATACCCCGCCATGTAAGGGACCTGCGTCCCGTTATAGGCTCGGATACTTCGGCAAGTGGGAGTGACAGCGAACTGTCAACTCGAAGTGCAAGAATAATCACCATCAACGAAGCAGGTAGTGATCCCCTTGAGGTAAGCAACGCGGGTACAACAGATGATAGTTCTGCAGACGAGTCGTTCGAGGAGGAAGTACCATTACCGCGAGGGAGCGCTAGACTCAAAAGACCCACCCCGGTTTGTCATCTTTGTGATGAGGACAACACGGGGGAGTGTGGCGGAGAACGAAAAAGAGCAAGACTTTGTCTTGCCTGCCTGGATCGAACCCGCGTCCGCCCGCATGCAAAAACAAATGCAATCTTGGTACTGGACGGACGCGAGGTTCGACAGGTGCCCGGATGTTTGGTTTTTGTGTGTACTTAAAATAACCAAAGCGAGTGAGGGCGACGGCGTTCTTTTAGAAGAGAAGATTGAAAGCTGAGGACTGAGATTATTTGAAGTTTGTCAACTGTAGTGTAGAATTGGATTGTCCCGTTATGTAATGGAGGCTTCTACAGGAAGCACTAAACTATACAACTTACCTCCTCCAATAGTATAGAAGAGTTTGGCTTTTTAGAGACCGGGGAACTAGTTTTCACACATAATGCGGAAAAGTATCTTAGTGTAAATACTAATTCTAAAGCTACAAACAATTCCGAAAATTCGATTTTTTATAACACCAAAAAGAAAAAAAAAAGTTGATTCAATCTTCGGACTTCCTAAATTGTTTATTGCATCCGGTAGGCTTAGAGGTTACTCAGTAAACATAAAAAAAACTTTTACTTTTCTATGATGAATAAATCTAAGGTTATTTAAAAAAAAACTTTGGTAACATGAACCTATTGATGCTTTCCATATCAGGAGTTCAAGAAAAGCTAATTCCATTTTAAGATTTGGTGGTTTTCTTCTAGTTATATTCTAACTTGACTTCGCAAGATCATTTGATGCAAAAGAACTTGAAAAAAGGCCGATGAATTTATCGACCGGAAAGTTAAGGCTAAAAAGTCCCTAAATTTTCAAAACAATATCCGCGATCTCAGTGTTCGTGATCTAGTTTGTTCCTCAAATCTATTATGTGGCACCGTTGTTTCTAGACCATCCGAAAACTCCTTGTGTATGGTTGTGTAGGTGCCTAATTTTCATATAAAAATGGTATGAGGGTGGCAGTTTAGTCTTTTCTAATAGTTTTTTATGCAAAAAAGCGTTTGAATTTTGCATGCGGGCGGATGCGGGTTCGATCCCGGCAGGCAAGACAGTTTTTTTCGTTTTCCGTCACACCATCTAACTACGCAAACATGATTAATCAATACGAATTGTTACTATAAACAATACAATTGTTTATAAACTATAAGTATTTGACAGGAATATTAGATGTTTTATATCAAGCTGAGCGCAAACAAAATGCAATGAACATTCAAAATATAGTTATGTCAGGAACTGCAGCTCGGACGATCATTGTTCTGCATTAATCAAGTTTGGTTCAATCGTTTGAGCAAAGCATTTTTCAAATCTAGGGTTTATGCTTCTTGCAGTTAACTTATCTCAAAGAAATGGATTCCCCATTTTAAAAAGGGAAAGAGTATCATATTATTATCAACAGTATTATAATAAAAACAAGTTGCAAAACAATCAATCATGGTAATAATTAATGAAATATATTATTCTTGGTGGACCAGTGCTTTTCAGAGTCTTAACGAAGTATGGAGTTTCCTCCTCATTTTGTCTTACGCTCAAACGGGCAACAGTATCGACGGGATGTCTGACGTCAACCTGATCTACTTTCCTTGGTCTGGAGCTTCGGGACAGGTTGATGAGGTAAAAATTATTCACGTGGTAGCAGGGTGGGGTGGGATTCCTCCCAGTCAGCACCTGTATCCTTGCTTAAAAGGGACGAAGGCTGGGTTTATTGCCCAGCTCTTGAGGCGCCCCTGAAAGAGAATGTCAATGGGACCACGCGTTTTTTGCACTGGCCATGCTTATGCTTTGGTTTGTATGTGAAGTCTGGAAATATATAAACTCTTTTATACGTATTCATAGTGGAAACAGGTGATGTTATTATTACGTACTTTACTTTCATTGGACAACACTTAACATTGACGCGTTAGTAACATGGACTACTATTAATTTCAGAAGTCAAGGCAGACTGTAAATCAGATTAAAGTCCCGCACTCGTAAATTTCAAATTACTATTCCTAAAAAGTTGTTTATTAAGTGACACGTAAATCATTAAACCTATCGAAATAATTTCTATTTGAATTTCCATGGTGATAATGTTTATGCACTTTTTGAAAAAGAAAGTCCAATCTTTTTTATGTGTCATTACAACTGTCGCAATTCGTTCATTTTGTTATCCGAAATAAATGCATAGAGATAAAATAAAAGAATGTCTTACGGTAAAGTCATGCTTAAAACATCAGTTCCGCAAGATCATCGAAGTTAATCCTGCTCATAACTTAGATGGCTGAACACTCACCAAAAGCAGGTACCATAAGTAATCTGAGAACTGTGTCAGACTAAGTAAAGCTTAGCAAACTCTAAGAAACTTAAAAAGACATTTCGATTTACGAGATGTGTTCAAAATGTATCTTTATTGAACATTACTATTATTGTATTTACTAAGACAAGAATTAACAATGTGAGAAGTTTTCTTCAAAATAGTCTCTTTTGGCATTCAACTCACTTTATAGGTGACCATTAAGAAAGACAAAGTACTGTAAGTAATCTGAAACCAAAGTGCCATACAAACAAAAACTTACAAAATTCTAAGATGAAATATAAAATTTAAGTGGAAATTCCAACTTATCACTATGCTTAGAAAATCATCTGGCATATCAGTTTTTAGTTTTTTTTTTTAGTAGCACGACGACGATGGTCCCTATTTGGTTATGGGTTAAAATTCGCTGGAATTTGCTGTAATAGGGTCAAACAACTACCGAGCACAAATGCACTGTCACTGCACAAACTTTCTTGGTAAGCTGCGGACCGACCTCCAAAATGTAGGACATGGAGCTAAGGACCCTCGCATAAGAAATGACGGACGCTTCATATGTGGAAAGACCGTAGGATGCTCCAAACTACGACTAGGGCAGAATAGTGTAAGTCATTCTCAGTAACTTCGAGTGCTTCATTCTTATAGCCTTATGTCAGACGAAGCTACATTTTGGAAATAGCGGATGAGGCAGTGCAAATCTTTTTCGCAATAATCCAATTCAGGCATCAGACAATATCGAACTTAAAAACGTTAGATATTTAAATTACGAAACTTTGTTACTCAAAAACTGTTATCAACGAGCACTGGTCGTAAAATTCCCAATCTGCTATCCAATCTCAAACGTGTTGCTACCAGTTTGATACATACTCTTTCTTTGCTTCTTTTAACTGAGGAAAATTTTGTTTTTCAAAAAATCTTTTCCTTCTCCCCCTTCTCCAACTTAATCTCGTGGGTTAAATAATAACCTAAATAGATATCACTTTCTCCAGCTGTGATTTTTATTTACCTACTTTTCTTTTTCATCTCGCTATCTCGGATTCTGATTAGAAAAATAAATTAAATCTTTTTTTTTTTTTCTTGTCTAGTTCTTTCTTCTTTCCTTGCGGCATTCAGGATATTTATGGACTTTTTTCTTTTCTTTTTTTCTTCTTTTCTTAAAACATTTTTTTTTATTCAAGGTGATGAAAATATACTTTTCCTTTTTATTTAATTTATTTGTTTATTCTTACAAACTCACCAACAAAAATGGAAACTTTTCAAAGAAACAATCCCCGCCATTTCTCTTATCTCTACGATCCAATAGAAAAAACCTTTAATATTCCACATCTTTGTGTCCATTTTCTATTCATCTGATCATTCAGTCTTTTTATAGCTGAGTAAACAGTGAAGTAGACATTCATAGTTGTTTTGTTTTAATGACTATCAATCGCGCATTTATCGTTAACCCGAGTTTCGTCCATGCTTGGAAGTTCCTGATCTTAATGTAAACATTTGTAGCGGAGTGCGAGTTATGATTTCGACGCGTGAAGGTTGTCTTCGTAAGTTTGTCGGTTTTGGAAACCATAGTTCACTGCTAACATTTTTAGCTGTAATTGAACAAAACTGGATACTGTCATTTAAGCCTGTATGTGTCAGGAATATATTATCGTATGGATGTATATACAAAACCATTCACGATTAATTAACAAGAAAAATATTTATTCAATGAGCAAATCTAATAGAATAGAAATACAGAAATAACAAGATGCAATGAAGGAAAAGTCCGAATAGGAAGATAGACGGGTTTACATGCCATTAGAATCAATAAATCAATCAACATTTAAATTCCTGAATACCACCTTGTGCAGAACCCAGATGGTTGAGCAGTCAATGACATTCAATACTCCACTTTGGTCCTTATTTGGGCTAGACAGGCGATCGGAGAGGCCCCCTACGATCAATCGGCTGGCCACCTATCTAGCACCTAAAAGATTGCCCCAACCGTATTGCCCTTATTGCAGGCCCCAATCCCTTTTTATCATATGGGTGCTAGAAGGCTGTGGCTGAGGGTCTACATGCCCTGGGAATGACGTTAAACTCTATCTGATGGTGAGGTTCCAGGTTTGGGGATTGTGTAGCACCTCTTCATCACCATTGCTTCCTGGCCCACTCTGACCCGGAATGGTAGTACCTGTTAGGGTCTCATCTATGGGTTAAATAGAAAAACATGAGTTTAAAAACAAAATTGATTATCCATTAAGAATTGATTTATTTCAAAACCTTATCGACATTAAATGACCCACTGAGGTTGATATGCCGTAAAATAAACCAAACCAAACCACCTCGTGCAGAAGGGTTTATAGATATAGACAACAACTTTCAATGTGGCCTTTAAACATAAAGATTCCCAATCCCTGGTCTAGATATTACAGTTATTATAGCTTGTTTCCTATAATTGAGAGTTTTGTTTACAGACAATCCAAAAGATAATAACCTAAAATATCCCTCAACTTTTGATTAAATCAAATGAGTTAGCATTCTCTATTATGTTTTTTTTCAAAAAAAAAGTTTCCTCACTCTCGAAGAAATATAATTTTACACGCATGGACTCTTTAAGGGATTAAACAGGATAGAATGAAACAGTAATTGTCATAAAATTACATGTGTGGTCGGTACACTTGCTAGCAATAGAAGAAATCAAACAGATTTTACGACTGGGAGAATCAAGATACTCTTCGAAGTTTTTATGTTCCCAGCAGGAAAACTTAATGAAATATCTTAATATTTTGTCATATTTCAGCATATATATATATATATATATATGTGTGTGTGTGTTTGAAGGTTGTAAAACAGAACCCACTTGAATATTTTATCTAGCTGCACATCTATATATATTCGCGTTTACTGGAATCATTTTATCTTAAAACTAGCTTAGTTGCCGCTTGAAAAACCTAAATTGTTTAAAACTCAGTATATTGTAACTCTGGACCATTGCTTCTCCGCCTGTTCTATTTTATTACTTTAATTATGAATCTCATAGGTCCAATACCCATTCTGAATGGGTTGGGTAAATACCTACTACTTTAATTCTGATATTAAAACCATTTTAGTAACGCTTCTCCTCCGGTTGTTGTTTTTTATTTTCTGAATTCATAAAAAAGTATCATTTCTCGCTTTTTTTCCTTCTGATTATTAAAAACACTGAATGTTTCTCGGCGTAAATTGTCGAAATCTTAAACTTGCAGACAATTCAAAATGTGCTTATCCTTCCACAGATAATGTTACTTGACCGTTTCATGTTTTGAACTGATTTTTTAAAAGTAATCAGGATATATTTTCCAGCAAAACATCAGTGTTTATTTTAGCTGATGATTCCCCTTTTTAAGTGAATATTTGTTTGTTGTGAATGTTTAATACATGTTAAATACACATACGGATGTTAAATACACATGCTTGTATCTTTCTTTTTCTTCTTTGTTTACCATTTTCCCCCAGTCTGATCGCTTGAAATAGTTCGATTAAACCGCATACGTAACGTTTATAAGTACAATGTTTCTTGAATTATATAAACTTTCGACATTTTAAGATATTGGAAAATTTTCACAGCTTTTGTTTTAGAAACAAGAAACGTTCATAATATTTTTTCTCTTGGGAAAGTTTGTTTGTTTTTTTTTTTTTTTTTTTTTCGTATAGTCAAATGAAAAAAATTTGAAACCAATCTTACAACTATTATACACATTTTTATTATGTATTTTTATAATAATGCTACCTTTCAATTTAAAATGAAATTAATCAGATTTTTTAATATGCACTTGTAATTTAAAGAATATTTTTGGAATTCTTATGACAATTGGTGTCGTCGTCTTAAGAAAATTTTGATTCACGGATTATGAAAATATTCAATTTTTTCTTCGATACATGGATCATATTTATGTTAAATACATTAATTTTACAAGTATTCATTTTTTTCTTTTAATTATTCCGTAATGTGTCACGCCAGCAGCGCGTGTTAATCATTAACATTAGTGATAATATTATACCAAGACTTCAAGAAAAGATATTTTTACCGAAGTAAAAATTCACTTTTTTTTTCTTATTTCTGACGCGTATGGTCTTCTGCAGTGAACATTTTTGAGGTACCTTCAACAAATAATTACCTTATTTCTTTAAGGACGTGCGTCCTGTCTGATGGTGAGCCATGTCTCATGCAACCCGCTTCTCAAAAAAGGTTGTCCATGCATGTCACACTAGTTTAATAGGCAATCTCTCAGCTAATGTGACCACTAATGTTTCAGCCGATCCATTCTATGGTCTTCCGCAAGAATACAATCTATATGTGAAGTTAGATCTTTTCTTCTTCAATACATTTCTGAAGGATTCTATCCATATGTTAATAGTTCTCGCTGAGCAAAACAAAACAAAAGATTTGACATGGGTTGATATGCCATTAAACAAAATAACTAAAATCTGCATACAGAAAGCATGAAACGAACAATCATTAAAAAAAAACTCATAGGTAAATTCTATTGCAACATCATTGAAAACAAAATGATTGTAATGAAATATATTTCATTAAATTACATAAACCATTAACTTATATATTAACATTTTAGTTTTATAATGATATAAATATATAATAGGATTATATAATTTGTGGTGATATGTACATCCGTAGATTAGAGATCGTTGTATTCAAATGAGCAGGAAAGCAGCAGAAATCTGCTGTGCATATACTCGCAGCAGAATTGGCGCCACTGTCCAAAATAATTTTCTTCGAGGTTTTTTTTTAATCCTGTCACCTAGATATCATCACACTTTCCTCTCAACTCTAATTAAGACTGGAAATAACTCGTGTGAATGTTTCAAATATTCTTCACACATAACATTCTACAAAAATGGAATCGTGCTGATAGTCCTCCGTCTTGTGGTATCACATTTTAAAAGTATAATTACTGCCGGAAGTAGGAGTTGTCTCTTTTTTCCAGATTTAAAGATAATTTTTTCCAGGACGAATAGTGTGAATTTTTAGTGTGAATTTAAGGGTGGTTATTTCAACTAAGCATTTTGTGCAATAGTTGGCTCATTAATGCCGTCGTGAGTTCGATCCTCACTTGATGCCTAACGCTTGTAGTCTAGATGTCGTTCTAAAATATTTGTATTTCTTCCCGTTATTCTTCTTTTTTTGTATATATGTGGTTTGTAAATAAATGGTTTGTAGGTAATTTTTTATTTGGTAGCAATTAGAAATAATTTTCATTAACTTAATGTGTTTTAATAAAGTAAAAGAAATAACTTCATGGGCATTAATAAACTATAAGATGAAAAGGGTTGAGTGTTTGTTTGCCGTAAGAGCAATTTGTCAAGCCCTCGTACCTATATAATTAAGACCTGAGTGTATTACACTCAGGTCTTAATTATATAGGTACGAGGGCTTGACTCGACTAGCCAATTGGACGGATTGGGCCTCTCTGATCGCTCGTCTAACCCAAGTAAGGCCTAAAGTAGAGTGTTGAAGGTCGTGCGGCCACTTAGTATTCCGGTTACAGACTGCTTCGCCGCCATGATTCTATCCTCGAGCATTACGGGTCGTCATCCATGGTCAACAAGTGGGCCCCATTGAAGGGCGGGGGTCTTACCACCTCTGCAGAGGCGCCGTCGGCGTATTCCACAACCCGAGCCAACAAGATGAAGATTTTAGAGGCATAAATATCAGTTTAAGTATATTTTATCACAGTAACCAAAGGAGAAATTTATGAATTAAATAAGCTGATTTTAAACATCTTCCCATCTGAAATAAACCAATATTTTTTCTGGGCATACACACACACACACATAGGGAGGTTAGCGTGAATATGAAATCAACGGCGCTTGGTAGGTGTCAGTTTCTCGCGTATGCGATTTTCAAACCAAGTGGATGATTTTGTTTCTGTTTTTCCTTATATACTGTAGTGTGGCGAATTATTTGAAAGGTTGACTCACTTGATTTTGTTTCAGTTTGTGTTGTATGCTGGGAATATTTTTTGTGTGAGATCTACTGTGTTTAACAAGTTTGAATTCGGAATATTTCTTCTTCCATACTGGTTTCCATACCAAGGTTAAAGAGCCCAGTCTGTACTATTTACCCATAGCTGGGGAGGGATGCATACGTTTCCTAAAATAAAGATAAAATCAAATATATATATATATATATATAATATATATATATCTAGCAAGAGAAAATTCCCATTATGTGTATGTGGCCCTTTCCTCCACACACCTCCATTACAGAAAAATAAAATGTCATAAAATCGCTCTATTAGTCAGAATAGTGCAAGTTAAGTCAGGGCCTCTGTTGATTAACCTACACCACTCAATGACAGACTAAAACGACCACATCTAAATGAAGAAGACAGTTACCAACGAATTATTCACCACTTTGATGCCAACTTCATTTTTACCCTTTAAGTTGTCATATACATGAATAATTATCAATTTACTTCATCAAATACTCATTTCTTAAAATTTGTACAAATATTCTCGTACATGTAAGTTTGGCTATGTAACTGACAAATATGCAAAAACAAACCTCATACAGTTTATTGTATAGGGTGGTCCAAAAGTCTTGTCATCCTAATTATTATTATTTATCTTTAATCTATATATTAATACGCTTGTTTTTAAATCTTCCGTTCGTTATCATCTTGCAACACCATCTGGTTAAAAGTGAAACCGTCCATATTGTTCAAGATGTAATGTAAAAATGTAAATCTAGATTATCTGATATCGCTTAATCGCAGATTTCTTATTTAATATATTTTGGTAATTTTGATCTTTTGTCGACAACCTGCTTTAATTTACGCTATGTTTAGCGAGCCAGCGTCAGGCGAATTTCCGCCTAACTTAGATATTTTCACTCGTGTTTTTGTCACTTTTTTGTCGGCAAATTAATGTAGATATTTTAAACGACACCCCCCCCCCATTTTTATCGGCAAATCAATGTAAATATTTTACAACCCCCTCACCTTTTAAGAAAGTTAATTCAAGATAATACTACTTTTTACATATTGAACTATTTCCCAATAGCAGTTAAATAAATATATCAAACGTCGTAATAATTAAATTATCATACTATCCACAGGTCCTGCTAGTCAACTACAATTACATGAAATAAGCTGCTGGAAATTGAATAGAAAAGTATTATTATTATTACAAAGTTGGCGAAGTGGCCTATTGTCGGTATCAGACAGGCAACAGGTATATCCCCTTTTCACTAGCACGAGACCAAGTACATTTTTTTTGCGTCTGAGGTAAAGAACCACACCTAACATCAACTCCCCCACTTTACCGCACAGATCCAAGCTGTGCTATTTATGCGCTGAGTTGGTGAGAGCCGGTCTCGAACCCAGAGCCTTGTGGTTTCTTGGAGAATGTTTTACTGATTAAGCTATGAAATAAGCCACTGGAAATTACATGGAAAATTATATTATTAATATTATTGTTATTAAAAAAAAATAAGTTAAAACAATACGTATGGATGACAAGACTTTCGGACCACTCTGCACACTGAGTCCATTTAGCCAACAAAATAAGTTCAAAGTATTACATAATTGCCATCCCTGTATACTTAATTCACTTTCCGGTTTCGTCTACCTCACAGCATCTTTTCCTGTCTGTTGCCTAAGATTACTGTCGACATAACATTATTCCTGTGAATGACGTTTAAGTGAGAAGTAAGGTTTCCCCAATTCTTACAAGTAAAATACAATGCTACATTCACTTACGAGTGCCCCAACATACGAGTGTTCCGAATTACGAGCTGTCACTGGCTCGATTTTTTGCTTTGTGTTGACAGCTGAAAGTAAAGGTACGAGTGAGCTTCAGATACGCTTATGTCAATAAGTTCACTAAAAACGTTTGTTTCCAAATTTATTACCACAAAGAAAAATACTATTCATAAAAAATGAACATTAAAACATAAGTGAAATTGTCGGGGTGGACTAAAGTCGGTATCATCCAGACAGTGAAGGAGTATATCTCCTTTTCACTAGCACTAGACCAAGTAGTTTCTGCGTCTGAGATGGAGCGCCACACCTACCATCAGCTCCTCACTTTACCCCACAGAACCCTGTGCTACTCAAACGCTGAGTTGACGAGGGCTGGTATCAAACCAGTAACCTTGTGGTTCTTAGTCGGACACTCTACCGACTGAGGTAAACTGGCCCTATTGTGTTATGTTTTTATACAATGCAGTGCTTTTTTCTTATTAAAAAACGTAACAAAATAATTAGGGTGTTTTTTTTTTTTTGGGGGGGGTGCTGTAACGGATTAATGTCATTTCCGTTTATTTCAATGGGGATTTGATATACAAGGAAATTGAGTTATGAGTGGAAAAAAATAAACTCGTATACCACTGTATATCTTAAAATAAAAAAAATTATTCTTTTCATCAAAAATATCAATAAAATGTATCGAGAAAACTGTACGCATTAACCCTTAAGAAAAAATCGATGAATTTGGGTCAACTTGACAACAGAAAAACGGGCATGTTTCTTTGTGTACATTTCCTGTAGTGGTGGTAGGAAAATGGAAGTCTTACACAGGAAGAGTGTATCGCGTGGAGAAGACGCGAAGGCAGGCGTGTTGTTGGTTTTTCTTTATTCTTCTTTCTTCCCCGAGTGTCCTATCGTGATGTGATGGTTAGCAAGCTAGTCTCTCTAATCCATTACCACTAAATACCGAGTTAGGTACTCGCAGGATGTGCTATACTTCCTTCTCGTCGCGAATGGATGGGTAAAATACCTACTCTTTCTTTCATTTTTTTTTTATGAATGCATAAATATAATTCTCTTCTTTCCTTGTGACGCACATCTTACACTCTTAAGTAAGTAGGAAGGTACTTCGGTATTAATATAAAGGATATTTTATATATCCTCAAGAATATACTTGGAATATAAGTTTATTTGCTGCTCTGATGATGAACGTAGGAAAAGTCTGTAATTTATTTGGAATAATGTATGAGTGTATTCCAAAAGTATCGAGAATGAAGCTGTATTTATCAAGACAGAAATCAACAATGAAAGAAACGTTAATGTTTTTCAAATACTCTACTTTATACGCTTATTCCAGCGTGTTTTCCTTTGGTAGAAACATCTCTAAAACTTATTTTGGGATGGTGTGTAACTGAACCGTCTCATCTGTGTTTAGGTCTTTCACGTCACCAAACTTAACCCTGCACAATTCTTTGTTTAGCCAAAAACTGGTATTCAGAAGTTTTAGGAGGGAGTCCCCGTAGTACAGTGGTTAACGTGCTTCGACTGCGACATCGTAGTAAACGAGTTCGGACTTCAGTCTAATTACGTTCATTTTGGACAAATAATTTTGGTAAAGGTATGAATTCCTTTATTCTCCATCTATGGGTTAAATAGTACCACTACTGTTCCTCTAAAAAGATGACTTTGACATTAACACAAAAAGGTTGGTATAGCAACAAAGAAAATAATCAAAGTGTTGAAACCGCTGACCAAATGTATCAAGAATTGGTTCTGGCTTTAACTAGATGTCTTGTCAGCAGTCTAGACATCCTCACTTCATTATATGTTGTTCAGCTGTGAACACGCCTTCATTTAAACTTTAATATTAAAAAGATTATTGATTCAAACCTCGTAAAATATCATCTCCTTAAGCTATGTTTGTGTTTGAAGGAGCAAGCTAACCACTGCATAAAAATAATTATAGAAAAACGTTAAAATTAGAAAACCAAAGAAGCAAAATAATAAAAGTTACAAAGTTTTTGAAAAGATTAAAATAAAGTTACTTAACAATTTAGAATGTTAACCGATGATTTCTCATGCTAATATAACAATTTTCTTTTCTTTCTTTCTTTTGTAATGTTATTGTATTACAAATGCAAATTGTTAAAAGTGTTTCAAGATTTGTAAGGGAATTGGAGGTCAAAAAACTCTCAGCGATGAAACTTAATATTTATTTTAGAATGTTATTATTAAATAATCAAATTAAAAAGATTTTTCTGAGCTTAGATGACTCAATCTATTGAATCTTTTTTATCCTCGGATTTAAAAGGCTTAATTCTCGTGCATGAGAGATTTTCTTTGAAGAAAATGAATACTTTTATTAACATTATTGAATGGTGTAGTTTATTTGGTGTGGTTTTTACTTGTTTATATTCTAGCATAGTTCCCAACAAAATCAATGGATCATTTATGTGGATAGACAATTCTACCTAATGATTAGAGTGTAGTATCTGTTCACTCTGCCTAAGATAAGTGTCACTCTTAAGGATTCTGGTTTTGAACAGAATATTTGACCGAAAAATATGAATTCTTACCGGAATTTTGGTGGCAATTACGCTTTTTAAATCCAAGCATTAATATTTAATAACGTAGAATAGTCTATTTTAGATCAAGTATTGTCAATCATCTATATATTTATACGCTAGTACCTACCTATGTGTGTCCTGTCCTGATATCACCTCAGATGACCAATGGACCATTCCATTTTGATTCATAATATCTGAATGCATGTGTTCAAATCAACTCAGATAAATAATGGACCATATAAGAAAGAGAAGAGAATAAAAAGAACGCACTACACGTCAGAGAAAAAAGGAAAGCAAATATAGAAAGAAAGGTAAGAGATAGAAAGCACTTCAAATACAGTGGTACTTTGATTTACGGCTTTAATTCGTTCTGCTCGTAACTCAATTTCCTCGTATATCAAATCAATTTTCCCATTGAAATAAACTGAAATACCATTAATCCGTCCCAGACCCCACCCTCCCCATAAAATTGTTACGTTTTTAAATGAGAAAACTAGCAATATATTGCATAAAACAAAATAGAATGTCGGGAATTAATGTTTTAATGTTTATTTTTTTTATAAATAACATCTTCATTGGATTAATAAATTTGGAAACTTAAATATTTTTAGTGAACCTATTAACATAAACGTATCTGAAGCTTGCTCGTACCTCAAATTTTAGCTCTCAATGTAAAGCAAAAAATGACCGAGTGACAGTGCCTAACTCAGAAAACTCGTAAGTTAAGATACTGGTGTATTTGAAAACGGGAAATAAGGACTATTTTCACTAACACTTGTTTTTTTATTTCTTTCAACACATTTCTCGATTAATTTTTCATTACAAGAAAGAAAAGAGACATTTCAACACTCCTGAAAGTGGTGATGAATTTTATAAGTATGTTTATAAGGAAAACAATTTTCCTGTGAAACAATTGTTTATTTTCTATGTTAGACTTTTACAGTCTAACATAGAAAATTAAAATATAATTTTTATTTCCTACAAAGTAAATTGACAAAAAGATTAAATGGTTTATTCTACACCTGAATACAATATAAAAGAAATTTTGCTTGGTGGCTGAAAAAAAAGAGGCTAAACTGAACCTCGTCAGGTTGAATATAACAATAGTAGAACTTTTATTACTTTCGACAGCTACTAAAACTGAGAATTGTTCTTCGATAGGCTACATGGTTATTTCCCATAAGTCCAACATAAATAAAGGGAAACCACTCTTGACTGATAGATTATTTATTTATTTTCCCATTAAACTAACCCTAAACCTTAACCCCGTTTTCTTTTTTCCTAGTTGATCAATAAATAAATAATTTATCAGTCAAGAGTGGTCCCCCTTTGTTTATGTTGGACTTATAGGAAATAACCGGCTACATTGTGTATGTTCAGATATGCGTGTCTGTGTTTTTTTGTGTTTTTTTTCTTTCTGTTAATTTCGCACTTTTCAAAAACTTATTGATATATGAAGTGTGTTAAAATGTATCGAAATAGAAGTCGTATTTACCAAGACAGAAGTCATCATCATGTCGCGCTAGTATTACGGATATCCATAATCTCTCGCCAACCACCCCTATCATTCATATCTCCTGGGAGGTCCTCTGCGCAGCATCCTGTATCCGCACAGTTGGTTTATGTACGTCTTTGCTGGGCGGTCCACTCTGGCGTGCCCATGTGATGGCTTTCACAGAAGAACGTCACTTAAGATTTCATCCTTGCTTCTCCAGCAGTGCCCAACGTGTCTTAACAGCTGTATGGCCACTTGCCCCATATCACACAAACCATCTGTGTGAGGCGAAGATAGAAATAAACAATGAATAAAACCGTAATTTTCTTCAAGAGTCTCTCCACTGATCATTCAACACTCATTCCACCAATTTTTTCCATTCTGAAACATCTCGTTTAATGTCATCAAACCTTAAACTTGATAGATAGAAACTGGGCTAGGAGGTCTGGTGAGTATAGAAGGTGCTGCACTTGCGCAATCCTGTGTTTCACCAAAAACATTTCGAGCAAAAAGAATTAAAATTAATAATTAAAACGTATCGAGAATTAGTGCTAAATCTGAACGAAATTTATTACGTAAGTTGTTCGGCTATACACAGCTCTTCATTCAAATTTACATTTTAGAATTTTAAACCTTCAATCTTGATTTTTTTCACACTTTATATATATAATGAGAGAGAGGGAGACTACTCGGTTATAGAGCATATTTAGATCTAAGAATAGCGTAGACACAGAGTCAATGGCGCTTAATGACTGTTAATTTCTTCCCTGTGTGATCATCAGATCAACATTTATTGGTCTGATGGTCACATAGGCAAGAAGCTAACAGTCACCAAGCGCTTTTGACTCTGTGTCTAGGCTATTCTAACTTATATGGTATCATCCATAAACAAATAATTTCCAAACAGTTTTTTTTTCTAGACCAAAGATATTAAGATTCTATTTCTCGTGGAAATTATTATATAATTAAAACTGATATAATTTGGTGTTATTATAACCAAACTCTACAATATTTAAACTCCATAACCAAAAATAAGATTATATAAATGTTTTGAATGTCACAAAATGAAGCCGTATCAGTGCTACTGTATGTCTGTACCACTTGGTCTCAAATAAAGCGCTTAGAGAAAAGGAATGTGTGTGCTGTCATGAACAAATCATCTAACTAACATACTCACAAGATTACAGCTGTATGGCTACTTGCCTACTATCACACAAACCATCCAGACAAACAAGACATGCTGGGCACTGCTGGAGAAGCAAGGACGAACCCATAAGTAACGTTTTCCTGTTGACACGTACATATTAACACGCCAATGTTAGCCGACCAGAAAAAGTATACATCAGCTCTGTGTGGATTCTTGATAGGGACGGGTGGCGAGAAATTTATGTGAATCCGTACTGTCAGCGTGACTTGGTAATGTTTTGGTGGTTTGCATCGACAAAGTGTCTGATGATTAACCTTTTTAAACACAATATCAAAAAGAAATAAAACCTTTCATGTTCAATCAACTGTTCAATGTTTAATATTTTACAAAAAATTAATTTGCCGTTAAGCTTCATCGCACTTGATAGGAATAGTCTCTACATTTACAACGAACAATATCCTGGATTTACATGGACTGACTGTCACAAGGAATGACCTGTACAGTTTTGAGGTTCGTCATTCAATTATGTAAACGTACACATTTACCCGCCCTGAAAAAAAATCTATCGGACAATATTAAATGGGTTTTATTTAAATAATAGCCTGAAACTGGATTATAAGATTCGGTTTATAATTATGTATGTTCGTGTGTAGGTACGTTGGTATCTAAGTAGATTGGTTGACAGTCAAGGTATACAGGAGGAATGAAATGGGTGTGGTGGTAATACCTTTCTTTCTTGCTCTCTTTCATAAAAGCATTTGAACAATAAACGACAACAGAGATGGGGGAATCTAGACTGTTGGTATTGGCAAAAAGTATCGCTGAAGAAGTATTCACATTAACGCGTTTATGTGTTGAAGAGACAGCTGGTCTTCGCTATTGTAGTTTATACTGTGTGACGAGTCCAAGTGCATATGAAAATTAACTCGCAATATCGAACAATAATGTCTTCAAAAGGCTGTGTATGAAGACATTTAATTGTTCAAACATATCAAGTGTTATTTAGAGAGAAATATCAATGAAGCAAACATACAACTCTCGTATAAACAAATATTTAAATAAACACTCTCCAGAAAGGTATGATTACATAGCAGAATGTTGACAAAGATTTTCAGTTTTAACTTGGTTAAGTGCCTTTAAAGATTATCAATGATCATTGTTGTTTTGTTTTGTTTATTTTTTGTTGTTTTTTTTTTTATTTGTTTTTTGTTTGGCTATTTTTCTTTTCGTTTTTTTAAGAAGTAGAAGAGAAAATTGATTGATAGATTAATTTCAACGACATGTCAACTCGTCGAGGGTTATCTTATTTTGACAAAGATACTCAGTTTTAATTTGGTCAAGCGTTTTTCAAGATCAGGAGTCACTTTTTTTTTTTTTGGGGGGGGTAGGATTTTTTTCCCGTTTACTTTTAAGATGTAGAAAATGAATATTGTTTGATCTTAATGGCATGTCAACACGTATAGGGTTATTTTATGCCGCGAAGTCAGGGAATTACATTCATAGTACATCTATTTACATTTTTTGTTGTTTATTTAGAATTATTTGCACACAGCTGTACACATTATGTGATATTAAAAATTTCTACCTAATACAAATCATGTGCACACAGTTTTATGGTTTCAAGTATTTCTATCTATTATTAATAATTATCTGGTTTTGAATAAATGCATTCAATAGATTTACATTTTGGCAATATGCGGCAACAAATAGTCATAACTTTTTGTTTTGTAAACACATTTAAAATAAATTTTAAATCATTTAAAAAAATCAAATGAAATTGTCGTTTGGTACAGTGATGGCAATGAATTATACGCAGTGGCGTACCAATGTCGTGATTAGGGGGAGGGGAGCTCGGCACTGCCCCACTCCAGTAGCCAATAAATACTGATTCAGATTTTCAAAGCTTCACCTACCGGCTCACTTTCAAATTCTACGCATTCGTAGTTCAGGTGTATAGTGGCAAAAGTTAGGCAATATATTTCCAATTTTATGGCAACGCAAAGGTTTTTGGGCTAGGATGATTTTGCGCCCCCTCGTAGCTGCACTTTGGGGCAGCTGCCCCTCTCTGGCCCCCGTCACCTTTCTTCCACCACTGATTATACAGAATTATTTTAAGAACAGAACTTTTGGGAGCTTACACCGGCATTAAGATTTCACAATGGATTTTTCTAGTATGTCCGGATTTCAATTCTTTGATTGTATCAAAAGACCCACATATAATCAAATAATATCGATATCACAGTGAGAAGTAAGGTCCCAACGGAACTAATAATAGTATTGAACTGGTACAGCATTTCTTCTTCTTCTTCTTCTATAAGTGCCCTAATTGTCTAACGAGAGAACCATTTTTAACTAGATTACTAACTTTTCTTAAGCCAAAAAATGTATGTATTTACCCAACCCCTGCGCTATGGACAGGATGTGACACATGGTCAATTTCTTAAGCGGAGTTTAACAGGTTTGAATTCAGTTTTCCTTCTAGCCTAACGAAGGTTAAAGTGCCCAGTCCGCCCTACTATTTACCCAGGAGGGGGAATAGTTGGCTGCATACCTTTCCCAATGGTATTAGCACTATGAGAAATGTAAGCAGCCTCGTGTAGGATTTGAATTCGGTTAGCAGAGTTTATTTCCTACGATGATAACTATTATACTATGCGCCTCCACTTTGTCGTAAGGATTGAACTCACGACACTAGATATTGAAACGAGATTGCTAACCATTTTGTCATGATACATACTTAATAGGTTGAATATATATAATATAAATATAAATCGATGTGACTTAATATACTGGGGGGGGGTAGAAATACAAGGCCCTGAATATGTGTTATATGTATTTACCAACCCCTCAACACGAACATGATGTGGCACTAGAACAATTTTAAGCGGAGTTTAACAGGTTTGAATTCAGTTTTCCTTCTCCTAGACCAATTGGCGGGCTAAGGTTAAAGAGCCCAGGCTGTCCTATTTACCAATAGGAGGTAGAGTACCTTTCCCGTGTATATTAGTGCTATGTGAAATTCAGCCAGCCTCTTCCAGGATTTGAACTCGTATCACAGTTTCCATTTCCTACGATGATAACCATTACACCCAAGGCACCTCTTGAATATGTGTTATACAGATCGATATGTGTACAGTTTCCAAGTTAAGGTCAGTATCAAAAATACTCAAAACCATTGTTAATGCATTGTATATCCTCTTTGGATGTAAACACAAGCCTGTACTCTTGCGCACATATTGTATAGATCGCGTCCAATCGGTCAGGCTTAGAATAAACTGACTGGATCCTCTACAGGAGGGTAAGAGCCACCACCACTCAAAAGAAATGTGTCCTGAATAGGACCCTAAACTGCATCTGATGGCGAGACTCCTGTTCTGGTGATCTAGAGAGTGAAGTACCACTTCATTGTCATTACTCCCGGGTCCACTCTTACTCGGAGTGGTAGTACCTGCTAGGGTCCCATCTATAGATCAAATGTATATGTTTAGAAATTATTAGTATTCGATAGGACCGTGTGTACAAAGAACTTAAGGAACTACTACACAAAATATGTAAAAATGAACATACAATGAACTCTGTTCCCTAACCTCTCAGCAAGATCGATTTTGGGATTGTGTTGAGAGACAAAATTTGAGATACAGGCGACTTTCAGGTACGCTTATATTAAGAGGTTCAATAAAAACATTTCAGTTTCCAAATTTATTATGCCAAATAAAAATATTATTTATAAAAGAATAAACATTAAAACATATTACAGCACAATTTATTACATCCTATTTTATTATATTTTTATTCAATACAGTGCTATTTAAAAATTTAGGGGGGTGTTTTGGCGGTTGGGGGTGGAACGGATTAATGAAATTTCAGTTTATTTCAATGTGGAAAATTAATTTGATATACGAGGAAATTGAGTTACACGCGGAACGAATTAAACACGTAATTCAAAGTACCACTTGGTGTTGCAATTTTGCATTCTGTCTGTATATATTCCTGTGAAGGTTTTTCTACGGGGTATTCATTTTGCATCCCCATGTATTCAAAATAGGACACACGGTATTTTTTAAATGCAAGTTAACACCAAAAAAATCAAGTTTCCTCGGATTTTTCCCTTAGGCGGTTAATGACGAGAATAACCATATTAGGCTTTCACTAAAGATTAAACTTATTACAACAGTAGTGAACTACTAGGTAAACTTTCAAATCTTTACATCACGACAATGCACCCAAATATTGACTAAGTTTAGTTTGGCACATAACAAAAATTCAATTCTCATAAGTAGCGATTACCTATGAGAACCGAATTCACTACATTAGTTAATGTTCACTCAAATTAGCTTGCTAACTAACAAGGCGTCTCTATTGAAGATATTTCAAATGCTTGGCTGGCTATTATAGTCTGGTAGATAAGGTGAACCGGGAAAAAAATTGTTACCAAGCTAAATTTGGTATTTTTGAAAGCTTAGGGTATCCTCTTTTGAAATTTGAAAACTCCTCTTTTTGACCCCTGGGGGAAATTCTTTATTGGGCGGTGGGGTGCAAACCAGATCAATAAAGAGGAATTGTTTAAGTATTTATTTTGATTCCAAATCAGAATTTTTAACTTAACTTTCTTAAACTGTTTCCTTTCACCTGGGTTATATCAGACAAAAATTAAATATAGTCTTTTTAAATCTAATACTGCTCACCATTGAATAGCAAAAAAATGAGAAAATGTTACAACAAACATTTGTGCATATTCACTCTCATTTACCGATAACACAATTATAAGGTTCTTTTTGAAACGAGACGTAATATCACCAGTCATCGATATGGACATTCATTTGATTTGTAAATTTATTAGTTATTCCCCTTTGTTTGTTTTGTTTGTTTTTGTATTTTCTCATACCACAGCAGGTAATTTAGTCCGCTGTGACCCCAAATGAATTCAGGGGTAAATATAACTACCACCACTGCATCCCGGGACAGATACACCCCACATATATAGTATAAGATTTAGAGGCGCATGTTGTAATGGTTATCGTCGTAGGAAATGGACACGAGACGATTTCAAATCCTGTACAAGACTATTTGTATTTCACATAGCGCTAATGCCATTGAGAAATGTATGAATCAGCTATTCCCCCTCCAGTTATGAGTAAATAATATGGCAGGCTGGGCTCTTTAACCTTGATTTAGCAACCAGTCTACGAGAAGGAAAACTTTGAATTCAAACCTGTTAAATATCGCTTAAGACATTGACCTTGTCATATCCTGCTTGTGTGGAGGGGTTCACACACACACACACACACACACACACACATTTTATTTATTCATTATTATATAATAGTTTTAATATATAAATAAATACAGCTCTTACGCCTGTAATCGAGCATTTTACTTTCAATTCTCAAAAAAAATACTATATATATATATATATATATTTTATAAAAAAGGAAGGTCCGCAAAATGTATTTTGTTCTCAGAAAAAAATTTTTTATTCTTTTTGTTTTACATGTGCAACACGTGTTTCAGATCTTCTGGTATCTTCTTCAGGCTTTGGTTGATAATATGAAAATGAATTCTTACATGTATGTGTATATATATACATACACATGAGCACTTCACCCTCTCTTTCCCTTTTTTTTTTTTTTTTTTTTTTTTTTTATAGGGGTGGAATGGAATTTCATCTTTAACACTAGTCCCTCAAGCCGGTGTTCCTCCATTTGGGTGGCTGACCAATAAAGTCATTAGCTGAATTTTTATAGCCTTTAACTTTTCTTATTTTTATTACTTTTCTAATTGGGTTGTCTTGATAAAGTTCATCAAATGTTCATTTGATATATCAAGTGTGTGTGTGTTTGTTTTTTGTTCTTTGTTCCGAAGACATTCTATGTTTTTCTACTTAAATTTATACTTTTTGGGTGTGTGTATGTGTGTGTCTACGTATATGTGTCTATGTTTACCTTGTATGTGTGTGTGTGTGTGCGTGCGTATGTATATGGTTGTACTCAGTGTGTATATGTGTACATATTATACATACTTAAGAGTTGAATTAAGAATTAAATTTAAGTCTATTCATAACTATCTTTCTATCTATTTATCTATCTATCTATCTATCTTACTTTGTTTATAACTATCTCAGTCTGTTTATATCCATTTATCCATCTATTTCAGTCTGTTATATCTATCTATCTATTTCAGTCTGTTCATATCTATATAATTTCATTCAATTGATATCTATCTATCTATCTATCTATCTATCTTTTAGTAAGTTGATATCTATCTATCTATCTATCTGTATATATATATATTATATATTATATTATATATTATATATACATACATACATACATTTTTTTTTTTTTTTTAATGATATAGCAATCTATCTATCTATTTATTTCAGTGTGTTTATGTCTATCTATCTATCTATCTATTTATCTATCTCAGTCTGTTCATATTTATCAATCTATTTAACTATATATCCCTCTGTGTTTGTTCGTATCTATCTATATATGGATCTATGAATCTATCTATCTATTTCGATGTGTTTATATCTATCTATCTCTGTTTTTTCATATTTGTCTATCTATATATCTATCTATCTATCTTATTCTGTACATATCTATCTATCTTATTCTTTTCATTTTTATCTATCTATCTACCCCAGTCAGTTCCTATGTATGTAATATATGTATGTATGTATGTATCTTGGTCTGTTCTATATTTAATATTATATCATTTGTATATTTTGTTTTGTGGTTTACATGTTTGTGTAGTGAAGTTGTTTTTATTGTTGTGCATATGTATTTGCTTGGTTAGGTTCAGTTTGTGTGTTTTGGGTGCTTATTTGTGTTCCTACATATGTGTTTTACACATATACATAGGTTGTGGATTCTATTTAGTAGATCATATTTGCTTATGGAGTAGTGTTATTGTGTGTGTGTGGTTAAATTCGATTTAATTCGGGTTTGTATTTATCTATGAAATGTTTTTCTTTAATTAGAAGTAGAGTATAGTCATCAGTTTGATATATTGGTAGCACTCTAAATTGTCCCTGACTACATTCGTGGATATGTTTCGATACGTATAGGTTTCTATTGTTAGCTAATTTAATGTTGCTTTTGTGTAGTGAGATTCTTTTGTTCAGTGATGATGTGCATCCAATGTATATTTTCTCGCAGTTTGTGCATTCTATTATGTAAACTACATTTTTTGAGGTACAGTCAAGATTTCTATTTATTTTGAAAGTTGTGTAGGGGTTTTTGAAGGTGTAGGTTGTTCCTTCTATTATTATGTTGCATACCCCACATCTTCTGTTTCCGCATTTTGAGACACCCTGTGTAGCTTGTGTCCCAAATTTGGATGAAGTTAATATTTGTTTTAAATTTTTTGGCTGTCTCTTACTTTTGATTATTGTTGTTGTGTCTAATATATTTTTAATTTTTTCATTATTTTCAAGTTGGTGTAATATGTTTGTGAATATTTCAGGGTTGTTTTTGTTATATGTTGAGACATATGCTAGTTGTTGTTCGTTGTTATGTTTTTTAGGGGTTCTTAATTGTTCTAGTGGTATTCTCTCCGCTAATTCAAATCCTTTGTTAATTAGTGTTGTGGGGTAGCCTCTCTGGAGGAGGGTTTTTGTAATTCTTTTAGACGGATTTGTTGGAGGTTTTTATCTGTGACTATGGTGTATATCCTACGTGCAAGTGCATAAGGGATGGATTTTATGCAGTTTTTAGGGGTGTGGCTTTTGAAGTGTAAGTATTGTTGTGTGTCTGTGGGTTTGTGGTAAATGTCTGTGATAATTTGACCATTTATATTTTTAATGGTGATATCTAGGAATGGTAGTTCTTTTAAGTTGTATTCTATAGTGAATTTTATTTTGGGTGTAGGTTTTGTAATAGCTCGTGTATTTTGTTGATGTCACCCCATGAGCATTTCCAGAATATAAAACAGTCATCTAAATACCTTTTCCATGATTTTATAAAGTTCATTTTGATATTGTTATCATATTCTTGTTCTATTTTATCGTATAGGTGTTCTTCTAAATATGCTAGGGTTAGGGTGGCATAGGTTGGCGCCATCTTTGTCCCCATAGCAGTCCTAGTGTTTGTATGTAGTTTTTGTTGTTGAATTGAAAGGAGTTATTGTTTAGGATGAGTTCTATACCGTCAATGATAAATTCCTTATTGAATCTAGAGTGTAACATTTCTGGGTATTTCTCAATCCAAAATGAGATGGCTGTTTTTCCTAATTCATGGGGGATATTGCTGTATAAACTGGTAACGTCGAATGTTACCATGAGTGTGTCAGGGTCTACTTTTTGTGGTATGTAGTTTAGGAATTGGATGTCATCTCTAACGTAACTTTTTATCTTTTTTAGGAATGGCTGTAGTAGGATGTCTATTAGTTTGCTAATTCTGTTGGTGGGACATGCTGGTCCTGCTACTATAGGTCTAAATTTAAGGTCATTAGGGTCTTGTATTTCTATATATTCTGATTTTTGTGTCATGATTGCTGTTTTGATTTCTTTTGATTTGTGGATTTTTGGTAATCCGTAGAAGTTGCTTGTTTTGTGGGGAAATCGGTTAGAAAGGCCTTTTCTTTTTTGGTTAGTATTTGTCTGTGTGTTGTGCAGAATTTTGTAATTTTTGATATTATATTTTTATCTATGTTTGTGTCTATTGGTTTGTAGGTAGTATTGTCATTAAGTATCTCGTTGATTTTTGATTTATAGTATGTTTTGTTTAGGATGACTATTGCACTTCCCTTGTCAGCTTCTTTTATGACTATGTCATTGTTTTCCTGTAGGTTTTTTAAGGCTTGTTTTTGTTTATGTGATAGGTTGTTGTGTGTGTTTTTCTTTTCTGTAAATTGATGCTCCAGAGTTTTTCAAAAAATGTATTTAGTTCACTATTTTTGCATTTTTCTGGGAAGAATTTAGATTTGTTTTTTACTAAAGAATCATCTGGATTGTTTTTATTTTGGAACATTTCTATGAGTCTAAATTTTCGTTCAAATTCTTTGAGATCTTTTTTTAGTTCGTCTAGATTGGGTTTTGGGGTAGGGCAAAATTTTAGCCCTAATTTCAGTAAATTAATTTGATTATCGTCTAGTTTATGTGCGGAGAGGTTAATTATTTTGGGTTTGATTCTGTTTTGTGTATTGTTTATATTGGTCGTTTGGTTTGGTCTATGTATTCTAAAAAAGGTTTTGTTATTGTGTGGTTATAGTTATTAGGGTAGTGTGATTTCGCCTATTTCCGTTTCTAGATGTATCGTAGATATTGCCTATTCTATATGGGAATGGGTGTTTGGGTGGGTTGAATTGTTGGTTGTTTGGTGGGTAAGTATATTTTGGAGGGTTGTTTTGTGTTTGAGAGTATGAATAGTGATGGGCATGTGTGGGGAGGTTATGGGGATTCTTGTATAGGGTCGTTTTTTATATTGGTGTGTGTTGGGTCTAATTTGTATGTTGTGTGTGTTCTCTCGTCTATATCTATTGTATGGGTGTGTCTGTGTGTAGTATTGTGTGTTTTGATTGTATTTTCTTTTATAGGCTTTTCTTGTGAATGAGAATGTGTGTATGGCTTTGGTTGTGGGTAATATTGGTGTGTGAAGTTGTTGTTTTGTGGGTTTGTGATGTAATGTGTATTCCGGTATATGTTCTTGGGGTGTGTTTCTTGTCTTTTTTGTTGTTGTTTTTGTTTTTCTTCTTTTTGGTTTTTGTATTCCTGCTCTTTTTGGGGTAGGTTTCTCAGCCATGTTGTTTTCTTTTCTAGGATTGTTTTAGATTTTTCCTCCTCTTTTTTACATTCTGATTCCCATAGTTCCAATAGGAATTGTTGTGTTGTTTGAGGACAGAGTTCCTTAATTTTGATCAGGATTTCTTGATCTATTTCTAGATATTTTGTTGTGTAGTGTGATGTTTTGACTTCTAGTAATTCTATTTGTATTTTTAATTTTGCAATGTTCAGTTTTGACTTTATTTTTTTCTGTTCTTCTGTGTCCTGTGGGGTGGATTTTTCACAGAATTTTCTGGGAATAAAAATATCTTCCCTTTCTATGAATTCCTTGTATATTTTAGCAGTTTCCTTGCTTTTGATTGCATTAAAAAATGCTATTTTCCTTTCGTTCAGGAGGCCTCTCCACATTTTCAGGTTGTATTTTCTTGTTCTGTAGGCCTCCTGCTCTATGTGGATGTTCTGTATATTTCGTAGGTATCCATAGTGGGTTTCCCAGTACTTGATCAAGGTTTCTGTATTTCTTTGTTGTTCGTTTTCCTCTTGTTGGGATGTCCGATGGTCCATGAGGGTGTCTATTTTTTTATTTAGTTTTCTTAATTCTTCCTCAAGGAGTTTGTATCTTTCATTTGTTTCTGAAAGGGTTTTGAGTATCTCGTCTATCTGTTTGTCTTTTTGCGGCATTCTCTCGTTGTATTGAGTATATAAAAAGTGTTGTTCTGGTTCCAACGGGAGAAAATTCAATATTTTATAAAAAAGGAAGGTCCGCAAAATGTATTTTGTTCTCAGAAAAAATTTTTTATTCTTTTTGTTTTACATGTGCAACACGTGTTTCAGATCTTCTGGTATCTTCTTCAGGCTTTGGTTGATAATATAAGAAAAGTTAAAGGCTATAAAAATTCAGCTAATGACTTTATTGGTCAGCCACCCAAAGCAGGAACACCGGCTTGAGGGACTAGTGTTAAAGATGAAATTCCATTCCACCCCTATAAAAAAAAAAAAAAAAAAAAAAAAAAAAAAAGGGAAAGAGAGGGTGAAGTGCTCATGTGTATGTATATATATACACATACATGTAAGAATTCATTTTCATATTACCTCGTCAGGAATTAGCTAGTCTACCGGTTAGTGCGTCGGATCCATGCAACCTTCCCTTCTGGCTTTATGAAAACGCGCCAAAACATATTTTGATTTCTTTTGGACTACATCAGCGAAGGGGTGCGCTTAGCGTCGTAGGAAATGGAATAGGTGACCCGACTTCAAATCCCTGGACTAGACTATTTCTGCTAATGCTTTTGGGAAAGACATGAACATGTTCTTCCTCTCACCACCAGCTATGGGAAAATAGTATGGCAGACTGGGTTCTCTAGTTTTGATTTCTCGCCTTAAATTGACACTTACAATATTTATTGTTAATGCGGCTCATTCGGTTTCTTTTCTCTCCCAGTTTTCGTTTCTTTTTCTTTATTATATATATATAGGACCGTAGCAGAGTTTGTTTTTTTTTTTTTTTTTTTTTTGGGGGGGGGAACAAAATTTATGTTAGCGGCAAGTAAATCTAAAATTGCCAGTAGCTTGCTTTGATGTTTTTTGTTTTTTTTCTTTCTTATATCTTTTTATATATTGTAATTAGTTAGAATAAAAATCTCTAAAAATATTGTGCGTCCCCCGGCTGCTACGGGCCTTATATATATGTGTATATATATATATATATATATATATATGGTATAAATTCGCGTACAGATTCGCATGAGTCTTATTTAGGTCCAGCAAATAATTGATATATTTTGGTTATTTAAAAGCCTTGCTTCATTTCTCCTTAGATAAATTGGTAAGGCTTTTTTATATTGATAAAGATTATTAAAGACTTGTTTGTCTTTATACATATTTTCCTCTACTGCGCTAAGTTTGCAAATATATCAAAGGCAGATATTACATTAGTAAAAGAGTCGGTGCATAGATACATAAACATGCACAATAATTAATGCATAATTTGTTTTTAATGTTAGCTTAGAAAGATGAAGGTTGTTAACGTTATATTTGGACTTATAAAAGAAAGAATGTAAGTAATAATACGTAGTTTGTGAATCGGTTCAATATAATGTCTATTGGTGGGAAATATCTAACGTTTGTCTTGTTACTTCACAGACCGAAATATAAGAATGTCTAGACTTGATGAGAAGAAGGGTGTGTCAATTGGAGCATGAAAGAGGAAGTAGACTGACTGAAAACTTCTTGAAGCATTAGCCGAGATAGAAGGAATACTTAATAAATGGAGGCCACGTTGTGATATAAAATTAGTCGAGGTTGGCCAGTCAGGAAAACAATGCAAATCAAGTTGTTACAACGGAATATTGACAAGATAATTATATCTAATATAAAAAGCTTCTGTTAGCACTTATATTCATAAATAAACACATTATATATATATATATATATATATATATATAATATCCCTGTCAGCTACTTTCCCTCAATGCTGCTTTTATTTCACTGCTGCCTTATTTAAGGAGAACGAATAGGCTCTAAAAGGGACCGGAACGAATTTAAACTTTTTGTTAGCACGAACAAATCTTATTAACAGTAGAAGGAGCTCTTAAAGGAGTTTTTTTTTACTAACGATATGAGAGCCTCTTTGGGTTGAATTCAGAGTTTTCCTTCTCCTAGACCAGTTGCCCTACAAAGGTTAAAGAACCCAGTCTCTCTTACTATTTACCCTTAGCTGTAGGAAGAATAGTTGGAATCGTACATTTCCTAAGGGTATTAGCGCTATATGAAATGCACACGGCCTCGTCCAGGATTTGAACTCGTCTCGCCATGTCCATTTCCTACGACGGTAATCATTACACCACGCGTCTCCAATATCCAAATATCCCCCAAAATATAGAATACCCAGTTAGGTTTTAAATACAGTGTTAAATGGCAATTCTTAACATTTGATCCACTTTTTTCCTGAGATTTTGACAAAAAGAATTTGAGACTTGAATGATTCAGACATTATTATTTGCGCCCATCTCTTGAATGGTGATCTATTTTGAGACGATTTTTGAAACACAGCTCATTTTGTGAATTTAGAACATAATTTTATTTTGTCAACCTAGAACTTTTGTTAGTTCTATCTTATATCAACTTATAATATTTATTTGACAAAAACCTTTTTCAGTATTAGAGGAAGTTTGATTTTGCAAAGACTTTTTTTAATTCTTATGCTATCAGCCTCAATACCTCTACAGTCGTAACTACTAAGGCGCGTGCCACAGTTCCTTCATACCAATGTATTTCATCATACTCGGCACGAGCGCGGTCTTTAAATAAGAAAGTTCATTATGATCCATATGTTCATCATATTTATCGGAGTTCACTCGGTAAATTCGGAATCAGTTCGAATTGATCTACGAGTTTATTAAAGCGGAAATTCCTTAAAGAAAGTATTTGCAGTATTTTAGCTTTTTATTTTCAACTACTTAAAAAAAAGAATATTGTAACATTGTAAGCGAATGGTACCGGGGTGCGAATAGGTAAGTTATTTTTCAAAAAGCTAGCAGCCGGCAGAAATACGAATTGGCAAAGTTCAACATTTCGTCAGGTAGGCTTACTTGATGTAGCACCCCAAACTGAAAACAGCAGTTAAAGAGAACTTTCCGAGGTCACCAGACTTGATCAGCCATCTAAATAGTAGCAGGAACTGTCCGGACGATGTTGTGGAAGCTCTTTTGGTGGCTGGGGTACGGGGAGACAAACGTATGCTTTTACTGAGAGCAAGGAGACAAACGTTTGCATGTACTGAGAGCGAGGAATAATTTAAAGACACGGGAAGAGATTGTCCCTACTAAAACGAAAAAACTTCCCCGCATGTTGTGTTCGTGTCCGTTATTCCATTTCCACCTGCTTCGACATCATCAGAGATTTAACGGAGAGAATAAAGCAACATAGGCCCTAACACTTGAGAGGAATTTTGTTTTGTTTTTTTGTGTCTCCCCTTCCATTAGAGTTTGGGTAACCACTTAAGCAACAATAGGTACTGTAAGCAACCTATTTCCTTTGTTTCTCAAAAATGACGGTTCGGCATTCAATGATTCGGAAAGGGTTGATATACCGTAATACAAAACAACCAACTCTACATCAGACGAGTAGCCATCAGCGACATAGCAGTTGTCGATGACCCTGCTGTAATATTAATCAATACAAATATTCTAGTTTATAATTAATTTTAAATTTCATTTTTCTTTTTCTAGGAGTGTCCCTTTCTTGAACCAGATTACCGAAAACAGCAATGTGAAAAGTACAACAGACGGACCTTTGCAGGGAGAAGTTACACATGGGAATCATTTATTAATCGTAAGTAGATACGGATGTGAATAACGTTTTTTCGTTTTCTTTTTTTCTTTTTTCTTTTTTTTTCTTAAGGTTGAATTCCTTAAGGTTGAATAATTTTCTTTTATGTTATTTACTTATTTATCAATTCTGACTGTTCCTCTCTTATTTCTTACTGGTTTCAAGATTTAAAAAATAAAGATTATTTAAAAAAACACACCACACTGATTTACTTTTCCTGCTTAGTTAATAAATAACACAAAATGTTTGTATTTACTTAACCTAGCGTTTTAGTACGGCTCAAGGCTAAACGGTGAGGAGTGGAGATTGACAGTGGGAATATGGTGTCGCCCCATTCTTCTAACTCGGAAGAGTCTAACTGCTTTCAGTATTCGAATATCTACCTTTTACCTGGGTCCAGACACCGACTACTAGCATTGGTAAGAAATACTCAACTCCTTGTCACTGCATATTTATTCATTACTGCTTATTTACTAGGCTTAGTTCTTTAAACGAGGAAGATTGTATTACATCCAACTTCCAGTGGGGGTGATAATGTGTCTATTTTGAACCTTAAGATTTAAATTCCTTGTTTTTCCCAGAAAACAGATTTCTAGTACTGCTAAAAAATACGCAACTATCTCAGCTAAAAAGAGATGCCCCAAGTATGACGCTCAACTGCATCTGGAGTACTCTTTTGTCATTACTCCTAGTCCCATTCTGATCCGGGTAGTTAGGGTCCCATCTGTGTACACACATAATGAGGAGTCAAAAGTACAAAGCTATGGTGCGGCCACACTTGGAGTTTGCATCACCGGTCTGGAACCCCTATCTTGCTCAGAATATTAACCTCCTAGAAACTGTACAGAGACGTGCAACCAAACGAATACCCTCCATCAGGCATCTACCATACTCTGAACGCCTCGCTGCCCTGGGAATGGATTCACTGAAACTTCGGTGTCTGGCAACTGACCTGGTAAATGCTCATAAGGTCATTAATCATCTTAACAGCAACCTTGAGCACCTTTTTGATCTCCATCTTTCCAACACATGTGGGCATGCCTACAAAGTCAGAAAACAACACTGCTCACATGATTTTTGGAAACATTTTTTCACTCTCAGAATTGCGGAGACATGGAATAAACTGCTCGAGGCAGAGTTTATATATATATATATATATGTGTGTGTGTGTCTGTGTCAAAAAGTATCGACATTTTTTGTACTTTTTGACACACCTTGTATTCTGAAAAATTATCATTATTTTTCATTTCTATCTTAATAAATACAGCTTTAAACTTGGTACATTTTTGACATACCTTGTATTCTGAAAAGAATTAATGAATGGAACGTTATTTTTTTTCAGCATACAAGGTGTCAAAATGTACAAAATATCAAGATACTTTTTTGACACACCATGTGTGTGTGTGTGTATGTATATATATATATATATATATATATATATATATATATATTGTGTGTGTGTGTGTGTGTGTGTGTGTGTGTGTGTGTATCTGTTCATGAATGAGAAATAACAACATTGTTTCTTTCATGGTTTCCTTTACAATATCATTATTTCCTTCCATATCAAGTGTCGATTTTTACCAACATATCTTTCTATGGATTAAGACTACCTAAGTTTAAGATCCTTAAAATGCCAAACTATTTTCAAATTGGATTATATAATGGTTTGTTTACTAAGATTACCATAGTAAGACACATGTCCAGAGGAATTGGCGTAAGAAGAATTTGGTGAACCAATCTTCTAATTATTGGGTGTTTAACTTCCTGTCTAGAAAAGCATCAAACGAAATCTTCATTTAATCTTTATTTCCATTGGCCAATATCCAAAATAATGCAAATAAAAATGTGTCAACCTGTTAGTGCAATGTCGATGCCAATGTGCATTTGATTAACAATTTGTACATTTATGGCTTCTTCGTGCGCGGAAACGACCGGCCAATTAACATAATCTCTACCCCAAACATCACTCCTACGCTAAATTCGTTCTACCCTAATGTCTGCAGGAAAAATACGAGAGAACTATGTAATTTTTTAGATGACCCTCCATAAACTCGCCTTAGTGCCATGTGCTGCATCAGGTAGGTAAGACTGTTTCACTGCAAAAAAATCACTATCCCTGTCGGCTGGGGCTTTAGAATACACCGACTGCACCTCTGCAAAGATGTAAGACTTCGATAAGGCCACCTGTTGGCCGTGGGTGACGACCTGTGATGCTTAAGGATGGAATACAGGTGGCTGAGCAGCAACACTCCACTTTGGCTATACGAGTGGTCGGAGAGGTCCCCTCTGATCAATCGACTGTACACGTCAAGCCGTAGCAACTATATGATTGTCCCAATCTTATTACCCTTATGGCAAACGCCTTACCCTTTTTATTATATATGTGATAGAAGGCCGTGGCTGAGGGTATTTGTGTCCTAGGTATGACGCTAAACTCTTGTAACGTAGTGCCTTTTTCTTTCACGGCACTAAATAGGCATATGTAACGTTATTGGTTTTTCACCGCGTCTTCCAGTGCCTCAAAATGCACGGCACTATTAAATTCACACAAGCCGCTGGACGCTCACAAGTTATGTAAACTTCTGGGTTTGTTTACAACTCCAAATATCTAGCAGTTCTTCGTCGCTAGTGGCAGGTCAAGGAAGTATCTCTTTACGCACGCCGCGTGCCTCGTCCAGCAAGAGGTATCAAGTTTCACGACCGTTGGTTTTTAGTCACGGTCAATTTGGCTTTCTCCACGGGTGTCTAGTGGTCGTCCCATTCACGATACTATCATAGTATCTTTCGTCGTAGTGAAGACTATAATACCGTGTTTATTTTTCAGAAGTTTATTAGAATAAAAACTTCAATGCACTTTTTGAGAGAGAGAGAGAGAGTCAAGCCTAATAATATTTGTACTTAATGAGGAGTATTCTTTAACTGGTTTCAACTTCGGGTTTAGTTCTTAGTAAACTTCTCGGTGACAATCTTGGCCAAACTCCGTACGGCCTCGACTAACCCTCGATTACTGCCTCTCCGGCCGACTGTGTCACTCGCTCTGATCTCTTCTAACTGACTGACCCCTAACTCACTTACCCGGGTTTCTTATATAGTCCGTCAAAAAAATCTTCTCGAAAGTTCTTTTCTTGGACCATCTAGTTCGTTCTCGAAAGAATAGAATGTTCCCTTCCTTCGAATCATTCTGGTCAAATAGAGTTCACGGCCTTTTAGATCAAAGAACCATTGGACGTCGGAAAGACTGGATTTTCCTTAAAAGCAGACCTAGCGTCACCAAACTCTCATTTAAGTTTTTTTATTTCTTTTTCGGTGATTCTTCAAAGGCCACCCAAGGTATCAGAGAATCGGGAATACATTTTTATTTTAAGGTTTCTCCAAGTCTGGCACAAGGCCACAAATATAGGTGCTGGGACGGCTATTATGTAACACTCTATCTGATGGTGATGTTCAAGTTCTGGAGGTACGGGGAATGTGGAGCACCCCTTCATTACCATTGCTCCCGGGTCCACTCTGACACGGAGTGGTAATACCTGTTAGGGTCCCATCTATGTGTTAAATAGAAAAAAATGTGTTTATAAAAAAATTGAGTACCCATCAAGAATTAATTTTTCAAAACTTGCTGGCTTTAAATGATCCACCGTGGTTGATATGCCATAAAACAAACAAAAATCACTTGATTTGTGTCATCGTCAATTGACACGTTATTTTTCTAGATTATGACAAAAATGTTTTATATCCACTGCAACTAATTAATGATATTCTCACTCGATGTAAAATACAATACAAATTTAATGAATAATAACTCGCAGGACCTGTGGATATACCACAGTATGATAATTTAATTATTACAACGTTTGATATGTTTATTTAAGAGCTATTGCTGATTGCTCAATATGGAAAAAATATTGTAACGTATTGGCTTTTCTCGTGTATATGTGACGTAGTGGGACCAATTCGTATTTAAGGTACGTACGGAGTTTCGTTTGTTTACATACACAGATCTAGCTGTAGCAGTCAGTCTTAGTTAGCCCCAAAATCTTCCTCCCACTTCTTTTGGTCAAGGGAAAGGTATCACGTTTCACGGCCGCGTGCTCCTCGTTACGGCCAATTTGACTTGTTGACAAGTTTACACTTTAATGACTTTCATTCATGAGTACGATTTCTTTGGCGTGTAGTAAATAAAGACGTGGACAGTATTTCTTACTTCAGGAATTTATTTACTTAATGAAAGTTACTGAGAGAGAGAGAGATGGTCAGCTTCCTTAAATATGGTTTTAACTTCGTTCAGTGTAAAATATTACATCTCGGGTTTCACACATCAGCGACCTCAGTTCATTAACTGCCCACTGCCACGCACGCCTCCTGGCTCTCACTGCCTCTGACTCTCGGACCCTCACTGCTCTGCTCGCAGACCCTAACTGATTCTCGTGATTCTATTCGCGGGTCTTAAATAGTATTTCTAAAATCTTCTAGACGATTCCTTCTCTAGAACGTTCGACTTCTTTCGATTCGTTCCAATCTCACTGGTCAACCAGCGTTCACTAACCTAAACATCAAAGGCTTATTGGAGCCACTCCTCCTAGCTTTTCGTTAAATCTAGACTTATCGTCTCATTTCTCTCGTTAAAGAGATGTTATCTATCCTAACTACCTTTTCGGTGATTCCACAAAGCAATAAACAATGCGTTTCCATCGAACTGGAGTTTAAAAAAGGTTCGCCTAGTTTTCTCATAATTTGATCAACAATGTAATTTTCTGTCGTATTTATTCTGCAGCAAATAACATCATTTGATAAAGACACAATTTTTATTTTGCTACGTTTTTGTCCAACATAGTACGGAATTTTTAAACCCGCCACCAATGAGTCTCGGCTTGTAGGTGGTCCCACGTTAATAGGGCCTTGTGCCTAACCTAGTACAAGTGGGGTACGAGGATAATACTACGGACTAGTACAATAGCAGCAATAATTAATAAGTCTTCAGCTATGGGGCTAATTTTTAGGGGGTAGCAAAGACATCTCATTTATTGAGCATAATGAACTAAACCTAAATTTTGGTTATGTTAGCCGACAAAAATATTTCTTCAACATCCAATGACATAACGAGAAAACATTCAGACATTTATTTACTTTCAAAACTACGATAATACAATCAAAACCAATGCAATACCGGAAATAAGTAATGTAGTCTAGACATTGATGTAGCCTACTGTGTTTACTTGGATATTACAAACATGCTAAAAACCTACTACTGGTACACAATAACATTGATGATATAATCATTTTTAAGTAAAAACCTTATCTTAACTAATAACCTTTGTTTAGGTATAAGCTTTGCCGTGTCACTTTGAATCGAAGTTATTCTTCGAAACAAGGTAAGCTTTGACGTTTCAAAAACATATCTCGTGTAACGGACGACCCTTTTTTAAGGTGAAAAATTGGTATTAAAATGTCGTTCATTACGCGAATATATACAGTATGTTTATGTGACCGTCATCCAAAAGAAATAGTACATTATAGTGAGATTTTTTTTATTTGAGCCTTACACTAAAAAATGTTCTTAGATAAAACAATTTCTAGTACAATTTACGACTGAATTATCATTGTATGGGGTCACCATTTACACCAAACTTTTTTTAATCATTCAATTTTTTTATATAACGGAGATAACTATGAAATGCTAGTTAAATGCTTCTTAAAAACCGACTAAAAAATGTGTTTTCTGGGTATAACAAAACTGCACTTACTCGTTACTCCCAGGTCCACTTTGACTTGGAGTGGTAATATATGTGAGGGTCTCATCTATGAGTCAAATAGATATGTTTGAAAATTATTAGTATTGGGTAGGAATATTTGAAACCATAAAAAGTGCAATTTTAAAAGAATGCAATGGGTCATTTTGAAACGAATCAAATTTCCTTTCGTCTAGTAAAAAATAAAACTGCAAAGATTTTATTTCGATGGAAATCATAAATATTTACTGTTAATTTATGATTAGATGGGATTCTTTTGGTTTTATATTTCTACAAAGAAATTATCGAGATATTTTAAAAAGTTATTTGGGTTCTGCCCGACCATAACTTGTGGGGCTCCGGACATCTGGATTCCAGTCAATTAGATAGGGATTTCTGTAGCTAGTCATGTATTTCTCTGATGTTGTTAGTTCTAATCTTTGGTATAGCTTCAGTCTATATTGTATTTAACACATGTTCTTCAAAGATATGTGTTGTGTTGGCACCCTTCCGTCTTCTAAAGATGATGGCGTAGTGCCCTTTTTAACCTGAAACTGCGTGAGTGGCTGAACAGACCAGTTTTTGTATGCCAATCTCTGGTGCAGTGACTGCAAAGAAACAGTGATGCTTGCTGGAGTTTCTTTTGTCTCTCCTTCCTTTTGGCTCTCTTTTCTGTGGCGGCTTCTTTCCTCTCCTTTTCACTCCTTGTTTGACGAGGAGGCGCCAGGTTGCACGGTCTTCTGCACAAGCCTCCCATGTGTTGGGGTTAATGTGGCATGTCTTCATGTTTCTCTTGCAGAGATCTTTAAACCACAGGCGTGATCTACCTACTGGTCGGGTGCCCTCTGCTAATTCACCATACAGTAGGTCTTTGGGGGATGCGGCCTTTGTCCATCCCTCTGACGTGACCAAGCCAACGTAGGCGTCTCTCGCAGATGATGGTGGGCATGCTGATCACGTTTGCTTGTTCCAGCACTTCTGTGTTTGGCACTTTGTCCTGTCAACGTATGCGTAGGATGCGGTGTAGGCATCTAAGGTGGAAATTGTCCAGTTTCCTCTCGTGGCATGAGTATGTGGTCCACGCTTCGCTACTGTAGAGGAGAGTACTGATAACTCATGCTTTGTAGACGCGCAGTTTGGTTCGCTTTGTAAGGCTGTCATTTTCCCAGACTCTCTGGCTCAGTTTGGCCATAACTGCCGAATCCCCTAGATTGCCATTTATTTGTAAGGTGTTACTATAAATGAATAGAAAAGCTATTACAATGTTGGTAGAAGTTGATAAGGAAGAAATTAAAGAAAATTCTATGTTATTTAATAAGTTTTATTTAATATATATATATATATATATATATATATAAGTAATCCAGAGACACGTGTTTCGAGGTTTCACCTCTCATCAGTGTGGTTATACCTTAACAGCTACCCCTGGCCGGGTTTGAGACTCGAATGAACTTTAGTTCGCCAAGTCTCTTACCCGTGTGACCAGAAGCAGCTGTCAAATATAGGAGAATATCAAATTGATACATTTCTAAGCGGAAATGAATTCACTAGAGTCCCCAAACTTTGTAAACAGAGCGAGGGTTAGCTACATGCCAGAACGGTGAATTTTACAATTAAATCCCTATTTAGAGAACTCAACCACGTATCCTGTTCGTGCGGAGAGGTTTGTTTATATATATATATATATATATATATATAAACCTCTCCGCACGAACAGGATACGACATAAAATCAGTTTCTTAAACGGAGTTTAACAGGTTTGAATTCAGTTTTCCTTCTCTTAGACTGGTTACCTAACCAATGTTAAAGAGTCCAGTCTGCTCGACTATTTACCCAGAGCTGGAGGAAAATAGTTAGATTCATGCCGTTTAAAATACAAATAGCCCTATCAAGAATTTGAACTCGTATTGTGTCCATCTTCTACTACCAATCCGGGTCAGAGTGGACCTGGGAGTAATGGCAATGAAGGACTACTCCACACTCCTCAGAACACGAGCCTCCCCACGAGATGCAGTTTTGTGTCATACCCAAGACACTTCATTCTTTAGGGGGGGTTACGGTGTCTTACTCTTCTTTCTCTTACTCTTGATGACATGTGAGAAATTCAAAATGCATTCAGCTTAGATTAAATCTAACTCGCCTTATTATTTCCGGTACGAGTAGGGTTAGAGGTTCCGACGGATATATCAAGCTGGTAGGTATTAGCCCTCCATGAACATTAAAGGTTGATATCAGATTTTACAGCTGCAGTTGTAAGTTTAAAAACGGTATCCCTTGTGGAAAATATCCAGCGTTGCCGATTCTGCCCTTAAACACATCAAGGCTTCCTATCTGATTTTTTCTTAAAGTAAGATGACCCGTGAACCCGTTGAGTTCCGTTGTTTGGTTTATGTGTTTAATGGCATCTCAGCATTCGTGGGTCATGTAATGCCAAAGCCATCCGTGTAGATGAAGAATAGTAGTACTATATAACCCATATCTGGGGAGATAAGAACGTTCATACCTTTCCCATAGGTATTAGTTCGAAAGTGGACGTAATAGCACTACTGGAGTTCAAAGTCGTTTACTAGGATGTCGCAGTCCAGCATGTTAGCCACTACGCCACGGGGATTCCCCCAACAGTTCTTTGTAACAAGCGGTCTATGATGATATTGATGCTATATCATATGGAATGATTAGAAAACGACGTTTAGCGCGAGCCCTGTCGGCTGGGGCTTTAGAATTCACCGACTGTACCTCAACAGAGGGGTAAGACCCCCCCCCCAAATGGGGACACCTTTTGGTCGTAGGTGGCGACTCATTATGCTTAAGGACGGAATTCTGATGAATGAGCAGTCCATGACATGTAACAGGGCCTTACTAAGGATAGGCGGGCGGGCGGAGAGGCCCTCTCCGATCAATCGGCTGGTCACGCCAAGCCCTAGCACCTATATGATTGTCCCAACTCTTATGGCAAGCCCCAGACCTTTTTATCATATATGTGCTAGAAGGCGGTGGCTGAGGGTCTTCATGTCTTGGGTATGACGTTAAACTCTGACGGTGAGGTTCTAGGTCTGGGGAATGTGGAACACCCCTTCATCACCATTGCTCCCAGGTCAACTCTGACCCGGAGTGGTAGTACCTATTAGGGTCCCATCTATGGGTTAAATAGAAAAAGTTTTTGCAAAGAAAGATTGAGTTTTAAAATTTTGTTCTAAACTATCGCAATAAATCTTTCACAACTTTACCAGCATTAAATGACCCACCGTGGTTGATATGCCGTTAAACAAAAACAAACAAACGTTTAGAAGAAACCTCACAAAGAAAAATTAATCAGATAAACTAAACTTGTTGATTGAATATGTCTTTTTCTCGTAGTGTATACATATAACAACAATTCACGACTAAGTCATAATAAGGATATTTCATTGCCTGGGCAAACTTAATAGATGAGAATACAGACATAATAAAATATGCAGAGAACTTAAACATAGTTGTATAAGAGAAATGATCTAATAGGAAATAATTTTTACATGTTTAGCATGTTCTCGAGTGCCAAAATTCAACTTGCTAACCATTACACTACGTGAAGTGCTCGTACACATGCATGGGTATAGAAGTTAGGTTATACTTCATTTATTTTGCTTTTCTAACTGTATTTGCGCCCTGTCGGTGGAGCTTAGAATACGCTGACTTTATCCTTTGCAGAGAGGTAAGACCCCCCCCCCAAAAAAAAAGGTGGGGAATCTGTTCCGAGTATGACACTAAATTGCATCTGATGGTAAGAATCCAGCTTTGTAAAGTTCATTATTCCCAGGTCCATTCTGACCTAGTGTAGCATTACATCGATTCATTTTAAAATTATTAGTATTCCATCAGAATACTTAATACAAATAATGTACAATTATATGGCATCAAGAATAGTTACTTGAAGCTATAAATGTTTACTAAGGATTATTATTACTTGAAACCATAATACTGTATGCAAACAAATGAATATTATTAAATAGAAATAATTATTTGAAACTATATGATTATTAGTATTAAGAATACTTGAAACACTACAACTGTGTGCAAATTATTTTTATTAGATAGCAATACTTGATATCATAACTGTGCATTTCTCTTAACTGTATCTGTAAACGCACACAGAAATACCAAGGATGTAGGTAGTTAGCTAGTAACAAGGATATATAAATGTTTGCTTTACTGTGGCAGATTAGTTAATATGGCTATCTGACGGACCAAGTTTGTTAGTTTACTGAATTCGATTTTAACACGTGCCCTATACTAGTAGCTTTGTACGAGACTCCTATTTCCCTGATAAGATAAAACGAGAATTCTTCCAAGCTGTAGGCATGTCAGTACTACTCTACGGCTGTACCACTTGGACTGTAACGAAACGCTTAGAGAAAAAGATAGATGGAGCTACACAAGGATGCTGCGTGTTTTCTTGAACAAATCCTGGAAGCAGTATCCCACAAAAAGCAACTGTACGGTCACCTTTCTCCTTTCACACAAACCATCCAAGTAAGATGAACAATAGATGCTGGACAAGCAAGGACGAATTCGTAAGTGACGTTCTCCTCCATATGGACACAGCAAAAACATATCGATCAGCTCTGTGTGGATACTGGATACCGTGTAGAATAATTGCCAGGAGCGATGATAGATAGGGGTGGCAAGAGAGTCAAGGGATTCCGTACTATCAGTGCGACATGAAGATGATGAGGATGGTTAATATGTCTGTCTTGCAGACAACACTTGCCCTATTCCAGTGGCTTTGTACGAGATTAAGATAAGTTAATAGCCATGCTGTTTAGTTAATCTATAAAAAATATTTGATTATCTAAATATCACAAACTTCAGTTTCACAATAGGATGAACATGTCAACTGTGTATAATTCCTCCCTAAAATATCTTCTTCCTTATGCCACGACCGGAAAACAATAATGAAATGAGTTGAACATTCTCTTCACGTTTCTTTTCTTCTTATATAAACGAGGTATCTTCCACCTGGACGTCAGGATCGGTATCGAAATAAAACACATTTGTTTAGCTGAAGAGTATTTCATTAACAGTGCTTTAACTGCCAACTCATGTCAGCAATAATACAAGTGATATCGGGATATTCAGTGTAAACTCTCAAACTACCTCATCATTATAAGTGCTTTGACGTGAATAGATTACATGGGTAAAAGAAAGACGATTATCAAATAGTCGTTAAAAAGCACTGTGTCCTCTTAACGACCGGAAAATAGACCGATGACAAAATGAGAGCGGAAGAAAAGGTTTTTCAAATTGAAGTTTTACTGTATAAATCGAAAGTAAATTACGAATAGAGATAACAAATAAGTTTTAGTTAATACTAGTTGTAAGTCGGCCAGCAAAGAGACACATCGATTAGATGTACGGATATTGGATGCTGTGCGGAAGACCTGTCCGGATGGATGACCGATAGGCTCAGGTGGGGAGTGTGTCATGGGATTCCGTACTGTTAACACGGCCTGATTATGTTATTTTTATTAATGCTTTCTAGACTTTTCTTACTACACGGTTATATCTTTAAATTAATTAATTTTTCTGCATAATCATCATTTCGGTCGATGCAGTTTTGTAGGCTCGTGGCTCGCCATCACGCCGTTGAGGAAGCGTTGAACCTTGTCGTCTTTGCAAACTCCTTACAACACGTGTGGACGTTTTTGACATCCTGTTACGTTGCAATACTCACGGTACTAAAACTCCGATAAAAAATCATAACACGAGAAACATGTCGTCACAACTCCCAGCCTTTATTAACGTGCTCGTCTAGTGGCTTCTACCAGGGAGGAGGGGAGGCAGAGAGAACGAGAGAGAGAGAACACTACTAGATTACTGGGCTCTAATCAGGTCTGTACACTAGGCCCGCCACCGGCAAAAAGAGGACGAAGCCTTTCTTCCTTCCCCCACGTCACCACGTGACTTCCGGTCAACACCCGACTTCCGGTCAACACCCGACTTCCGCTTGCCCCTCAATTCTTCGTTCGGGGTCACGCTACGGTCAAAACCATCGCTCTCCTCTTTTGGGTCATCACTATTTTTTAAGCCTTTGTTATTTATTCCTCCTCCTTCCATTAGCAGTTCTAGCTCACAAAAGTCAGGAATATACCCATATTGCAACAATCCATGCCCGAATCACCATACCTTTCCGTTGATTGAGGCTGAATTTCCATCGGTTTAATGCCTTTTGTGTCGAAAACCAAATAACATGCTTCATATTGTTATTTTTTTATTACAACTCTTATAAACCTTTTTTTTTTTTTTTTTTACTTTTGTTGGTAGATTTGGTTTTAAAATAGCTCTAAGACTTTTCCTTTTATTATTTTCTTTTCTTGTTTTTTTTTCTCCTTTTTTCTTTTTTTCTCCCCCTCCCTCTTTTGTCTCCCCCCTTTCCCCCTTTTTCGTTTTTTCCTCTTTTTTTCGGTTTTTCCTCTTTTTTCAATTCACTCTTTGAATTTTTGATTTTGAGACTGCGTCGAACAAAAATAGCTCGACACAGTTTCAAATTTAAGAATCAAATTGATAATAATAGTAATTTTCTGTGAGACTCAATTGATCATTAATACATAAAGCACAGTTTTTCTTTTTTCTTATTAATCAAATAGTGTTTCACATTTTCGGTACGTGTCTTATGTTTTATAGTCGCTCTTCTTTATTGCACTTGCTGTTATCGTTCAGCTATGAAAAGCCTGAGATTATCAGCTGAGAAATTTAATGTTTTATCTTTTTAATTGTGTGAGTGACACTAATAAGGACAAAATCATTTTAAAAGAAATCTGAGTAAATTGTCACACAAAACAATATTGTTGAGAGATTAATGATCCTTATCATTGCTTTTTACTGAAAATTTCACAACGGTATTATTATTGCATATGAGAAGTTTATACAAAGCATATATATATATATATATATATATATATATATAGTGAGAGAGGGAGATAGATATGATTCTGTATGTCTGTATATTTCTTTCTACTACGTTATTTATAAAGGCAAATTGATAGACACCAACAAGAAACAAAGTTCAATAAAATCAACACCCTATTTTTGTCCAAAAAGGGTTTTCAAAAAACTTTTTACCTCTCATTTTCCATAAGAAAAGCTAAATAAAAATAGAATAATAGCGTAACGGTTATCTTCGTAGCAAATGGAATCGGCAACCCGAGTTCAAATCCTAATGGAGGTTATTTGCATTTCACTTCGTGGTAATACCACCGGGAAAGGCATGAATCTATCTGTTTTCTACCCAACCCCCGCTATGGGTTAATAGTAAAGCAGATTGGGTTCTTTAGCCTTGTTTAGGCAATCAGCCTAAGAGAAAGAAAACACTGAATTCAAACCAATTATTCTCTGCTAAAAATTGATCTTGTGTCCCATTCTCCTTGCAGCGGAGAGGTCGAATAAATACAAACAAGCACTTTTTTCTATCTGAGGGAAGATTTTAAATAATACAGTAGAAGTGAAAGAGATCGATGAAGGCATATCCACACTAGATGGTAAGCCTCTGAAATTTGTAGACCAGTTCACATACCTGGGTAGTAATATCTCATTTACAAAAGTCGATGTAAATATACGCATAGGAAAAGCATGGACTGTTAGAGACAGATTATCGATCATATGGAAATCTGATCTCTCTAATGAGATAAACTGTGGATACCTATACATGAACACACCAATGTAGATCGACTTGCAAAAAACAGCTCTGTGCTAAGTCTGGATGCTACGCGGAGGACCTACCGGAGGCGATGACCCATAGTGACGGTTAGCGAGAGTCATGGGTGTTCATGCTGTCAGTGCGACCTGGTGATGATTACATTACTCCATTAAAACTGTTTCTGCAGAAAACCGTCTTTATTAGAATCTATATTACAATGATCTTATTTTGTGTGCATGCGATCAACTGATTAATACGCTGTGAAAAGGTGATGGGTCAGAGTTCACAGAAATGCAGATGGTTTCTTTCCTAATAGGGGATAAGTATGACACGTGGAGACTTTTTTTTTTTTTTAGTCTTTATGTTTTAGTTTACATTTGAGAAAACCAAGATACCTATGTAACCTAAACCTCAACGAATGTTTAATGACGTAGCACAAAACCAGAACAAAATTACTCTTGAATCTTTCATCATCATCATGTCGGGTTGACAGTACGGATATCCATGACAATCTCTCACCAACCGTTTCTATCGGTTATCTCCCCCGGGAGGTCTTCTGTGCAGCATCCAGAATCCACACAGAGCTGATTGATGTAGATCCTTACAAGGATGCTGTGTGCTAGCTTCAACAAATCTTCGAAGTAGCACCCCACAAAAAAGCTGCTGTACGGCCACTTGCCCCCCCCCCCCATCACACAAACCATCCGAGTAAAACTAACAAGACATGTTGGACACTGCTGGAGAAGTAAGGACAAATTCATACGTGACGTTTTCCTGTGGACAGCTAGACAAGGACACCCCAGTGTTGGTCGATCAGCACGCCACCCCCCACAAAACCCCCCAGATCTGTGCGGATTCTGGATGCTGTGTGGAAGACCTCCCAGTGGTGATGACCGATAGGGATGGTTGGAGAGTCATGGATATCCGTACTGCTAGTGTGACTTGATGATGATGAATAGAAAAGTCTTAGAATAAATGTGTATTTTTATTCCTTTTACAGCTATACAAGGAAGACAGTTGTGATATTTTGTGTTTCGCTTTTACCATCTGGAAAACATTAAGAACATCTCAATTAAATCTTATTAGATTTGTTTAATCTTTCCTATATCGTATATTCATACTAAGTAAATATATTCTAAACCATTTCAGCAGATTTTAACATATAGAAAATATATATATTTCATATCTACGTCGATAAGTATGTAGCCAAATTATAAAAAAAGGAATTTATTTCTCACAAAATATTTTCGACATAATTTCCTACCTTGTCAATACACTTATTAGAATGCCTGCCCTGTCGGTTGGGGCTGTAGAGTACGCCTATTGCACTTTTGAATAGGGGTAATATCCCCCAATGGGGCTACCTGTTAGCTGTAGGTGGTGACATCTGAAGCCTGAGACAGGAACGTGGTAGCTGAGCATACCGTAAGCCGGATATTAAGTAGCTCCGAGACATGCAAACACTCCACTTCTGCGCTTACTTGGGCTAGACGAGTAGTGGGAGAGGGCCCCATACAACCAATCGGCTGGTCATGTCGAGACCGAGCACCTATATGATTGCCCGACCGTATTCTTCAAGTTATTCTTATGACAAACACCTAATCCTTTTTATTATATGGGTGATAGAAGGCAGTGGCTGAGGGTCAACTACCAGATTATAAATTGTACCAAATTATTAATACATATGAAGTTAAGGAAAATTATTTCTACCAGTTTATAAAACTAAACCATTATATACCTAAAAACTTTTCGCTTAAAATTCATATATGCAAAAAAATGGCATTAGATAAGCCACAAGGTTTGACATGCCATTAAACCAAATAACCAAACAAGGATGTTGCGTACTGTCTTGAACAAATCCTGGAAACACTACCCACCAAAAAGCATCTGTACGGCTACTTACATTCTATCACACAAACCATCCAAGTAAGAGGAATAAGACACTACTGGAGAAGTAAGAACGAACTCATAAGTGGCGTTCTCCTGTCGACACCTACACATGGACACAACAGACGACTACTTAAATTGATCGGCTCTGTGCGGATACTGGATATCGTGTAGAGGACTTGCGATGCGATAGGGGCTGTTGGCAAGAGAGAGTCATGGGAATTCGCGCTGTCAGAACATGATGATTGCTGATAACACTTCGTAGATTCAAATGGTTCTGATTTATAATAATGAAGTTCATTAGAAGCAGTGCTATACTGCTTTGAAATTTATGGTTAAAAACTACAACTTTTTTTTTTTTTTAATTGCACGAAAAATGTCATATTTACTGGTGAAACCTTTCCAACGAAAAGATCAAATATTTCCAGTTCATTGATGCCGTTGAAGTTTGGGAGTCAACAGCAAATGGATTCTTGGTGAGAAGTTCATTAATACTGACCCCAATTACCTTCTAACCCACGATCAGTACCTCTGCCACCTAACGCACGTACACACACACGCACGTACATATGATTGTGCCACTTAGAAATGAGAACAATAAAGCAAGGTTAATTGAGAAGTAAAAGTAAAAGTAGAGTGAGAGGAGAAAGAGTGTAAAGATATTCTGAGGTATTTTTCCCCAGCGTGGTCGGACTGCGTAAGTGAGAACCAATTAATACGACATGAAACGATCAAGCAGTTGTTTTTGTAGTTGTAGATTTGTACACATTCTGATCTATCCAATGGAAAAGTAAGGTCAAAGTTCAAACGAATCATTTGCATCCTTTTAGCCTTTGTTCACAATTTCTTTTTTATCCTCAGATTTCTAAGGGTTAATTTTAGACAATTGCTGTTTATTCTTCACAAAAGCCGATCTGTCATCCCGGTTTAATGTAAACTACATAAATATCTATTATCAATCTAAAATAGCGTAAAAATATCCGAACACACGTACGATTGTCAAAACTAAACGGTTGTTTTTATGGCTAAGTTAACTTCATCATTGTCTCTGTTCGTATTTGAATGTGTTGGCGGTACTTGTTAAGAATTAATGTCTGTTCAAAAATGCGAAAAAAATTACACAACAAAGCATGATGTCACTCAATGTTCTGTACAATATAAAAACATTTAGCTTTAAATGAAAATTAAAAGAAAGACATTATCATCAGGTCGTGCTTGCAGCACGGATATCCATGACTCTCTCTCTCTCTCTCTCTCTCTCTCCTCTCTCTCTCTCTCTCTCTCTCATCACTCCTGGCAGATCCTCTACCGGGCATCGGGAATCCGCACATGGCTGATTGACGTGGATTTGGCTGGTTAGCCTACACTGGTGTGTCCACAGGAAAACATCACTTATGAGTTTGTCCTTGCTTCTTCAGTCGTATCCAGCGTGTCTTATTTGTCTTACTCGGGTGGTTGGTGTGAAAGTGGCCGTACAGCTACTTTTTGTGGAGTACTACTTCCAAGATTTTTTCAAAACAGCTCATTTGTTCAAAACAGTTGTGTAGCTCCCATTTATCTTTTTCTTTAATCTCTTAGAGTCCAGCCATACAGTAGCACCGATACGGCTAGAGCTTAGAAGAAGTCTCGCTTGATCTTATAAGTGAGATCAGATTTCCATATTATCGATAATCTTTCTATAGCAGTCCAAGCCTTTCCTATGCGTATATTGACATCGCTTTCTTTACTTAGGTATGTAAACTGGTTTACTCAATTGATCAAAAGAACAGACGTTATAAAACAAAATAAAAACATTGTTTTTAAGTATAAGTTACTTTCAAAACAATGCATTTTCAGTGAGTTCCAATCCTCCTTTCTTTTCTTTTCTTTTTTTTTTGTGAAGTATGCGGACCTTTACCCAACTTTCAAAATTTTCTGTTTACATTTTGATGTTGATTGTGAAATACTATTGTCACTGCAAATGGAAATCATTGATCTTCAATGTTCAGATTTGAAGTTTCTTTCTTGTCAAATCTTTAATTTCTATAAGAACCACGTGTTTTCACCTGAACGATTATCCAACCTTATTGCCCACACCCAGTAAGTAGTGAATATGTTTACTACTACATGCCGTTGTGTACAGTTCTTCAAAATAAAGCATACCATGCGTACACTGCGTTCTCTACTGTCAAATTGTCAATTATCACTTGTCTGATGTTGTCATTTTGTCAACCTCTTCTTTTAACCCTGATATTACATGTGTGTATGATTGCAAACATCAAATGTTTCATAAATAAATTATGATTGTTACTTAGTGAATTTGGCTGTTTTGTTTTGTTTTTTTCTGCCCTTTAAAGATCACGACCCCGGATCCTCATGAGTTTCGGGCTGAAAAGGCTGAGAAACCCTGGTTCTATTAACTTAAACTTAAAACTAAGGTTATGTTCCATATTGTACACAACGCCGTGTGATGTCATACTTTATTGTGTAAATTTCTTGGCATTCTCGAAAGACACCAGTTCTCAACAAGTACGAGTTGGTCTGAGCGATTAGATGTATTTGTTCTTGGTTTAGCGACTAAACTCTACATTTTACTGGATTTAAAACCACCTAAACTTGTCTACATTTGCCACTACGTGTAAAACAATGAGACTTGTATAACTTGTAAATCTCCTCTAGACCTATCTACAGACCAAGTTTCATTTCGATAAATTATTTAATAACCAAATACAAAGTAAAATAAATAAAAATAAAAAAAACATTCGTAACAGCTGGCTCAAATTTAGGCGAAAAAATACTTTGGCTACTTGTAATTCCTCCTGCTGGTTATACAAGTGCATGCAATAAGTGATATAAAACTATACAATAGCAATCTATATTATACTTAATACACATATCATTGTAAATTATCCTTTCTTGATTAAAGAAATAATTAAAACAATGCACCTTAAGTTAAAGAAGTTATATAACAAAAACAAGATTTGGTATTAAATAACCCACAAGTTTTGATATACCGTTAAACATCAACCAACCAATCTGTATTCATAATTATAGCCCTCAATTGTCTGAGGATTAAATTACTAATAATAATAATAATGATAGCAATAATTATAATGATTGATACCATCCAGAACACTGTACTGCTGCAATCTGCCAGAATACTCAGAAGAGTCCTGGAGACCTGAGGAGACTTGCTGTCACTCAGACTCCAGTGAAAGACCATCAGCTAACACTGATGTGAAAACTCAAAAGGAGTAAATAATGATAACAAAGGCTAAATTTGCAAATTGTCCTCAATATTTCAAGATTCGTTAAATGAATGAAATTAACTAACCTGACTTACCCCCCCAAAAAAAAATAGATAAATAAAGTAAATAAATAAAAAAAAAGAAAGATTTTTTATTGATGAAATAAAACAATTACTTACCAAAAAAAAAAGTCAAGTATTTTTCCAACTTTAGTTCAATAATAATAATGATAACGATAATAATAATAATATCAATAATAATAATAATATCCCTTTTTTATTTGAATAAATTTATATCAAAGTAATTGTGGGATTATTAGACATTAGACAAATATTTACTTTCTCGCATTTAAGACTAACCAAAATAGTCAATTTAATTTAATAGACTCATTTATTTATGAATAAAACTATTCAAAAATATTGTTAGGATTATCAGAATTATTTCTTTTATGTTTATAAAAATATCCCTTTACGAATTTAATGAATTAATATCGAGAATTTCTTTAGAGTTTATTTCTAAAATATGAGTTTTTACAAAACTTTTTACTTTACGCTCTTATGTGAAAAAAATTGTTAACTTAAGACAGAGCTTTTAATGTCTTAAACTTGATTTTGTGAATTACAAAGACTTTAAAATACTTCAATTATTGAAGTTTAAATTAAATTTATTTAGTTTTAATACAAAATATTAATACAAAAATACAAAAAAATTACTCACTTTGGAATTCTTTGTAGGTAAAAAATGTTCTCGTAAATCCATTGTCGCACAAAATTTTATCATAAGGGAAAGAAAAAAACACTAACTTTTGGTCCATTTCATTTAGTTTCCATTACAAAAAGGCACAACACACTTAAAAGGCATTTTTGTTTATAAATTAAAATAAAATAAAATTAATTGACTGAATAATTACAAGAAAAAGTCGTTGACTATTTGACTATTATTTGTTAGACACGTGTGGTCCGAGGTGGCCTCGTGTGGCCTCGGTTTGGGTGAAACAAAATTGGGACTAGATATGATGATATCGCAGTGACGTCAGACTCGATCCATCTGGCCTAGTATCTAGCCGGTCTTGCTTGTACCCATGTGTGTACGTAGCTCTTTATAGACCCTAATCACGTGGGTCATATGCAGTAAGTGACTCTTCTATTCTATAAGAACTCTTTTTTACTTCCTAAAGACTTTAATCCTAACTGTTTGTATCTATGTTATATACGATTTCATGTTACATGTGCTCAGACAATAAAGTCTGTATTGTTGTTATATGTACCTCTTTGTTGATTTATTCACCTAGATTGGAGGTTTCTCCGAAGCCTCCAAACATATAAGAAGCAGTTTTGGCCACTAAAACCAAAACAATATTTAATTCTTATACATTATACTCGAAGCTTGTTGTAGAAGTAATGATGCATTGTATAGAAGCCATTGTGAAGTCTGTATCATTCTGTTTGTAATTACGTGTTATTAAATTTATGATGTTGTTGAAAGGCCAACAAGTCAAAGTGCATAATAGAATCAATATTATTGCAGTAACAGAATCATATTATTCGGAAAGACCATTAAAATAATAGAGATGAATCCCCGTGGCGTAGTACAGCATCGTAGTAAGCAAGTTCATGCTCCAGTTGTGTTATTCCGTTCACTTTCGGACTAATATTCTTTGGAAAGCTATGAAGCACCTTATCCCCCAGCTATCTGTTAACTGGTACCATATTGTTCTTATACAAGGATAGTTTTGGCATTAAATAACCCAGGAAGGTTGATATGATATAAAACAAAGAAACAAAAATAATTAAAAGGGGGGACTTGTCTATTAACGGATCCAACAAATAAAAATTGAAAAAAAATAGCAAACAGTTATTTACTAAGCTTTGATTAGTTGTGGCGCAAGACCGAAAGTATGGTGTATCTAGTGAGTTTGAATATCACTGGGTACACCATACTTTCGATCTTTTGCCACAACTAATCAAAGCTTAGTAAATAATCAAAGCTTAGTAAATAACTGTTTGCTAATGTTTCTCAATTTTTTTTTGATCCGTTAATAGACACGTTTTTTCCATAAATGAAAAACATTAGACGGTTGAATTTAAATCAGCGGGAAAAGTACTAACAAAGTAATTGTATTGTTCAATATGATGGAAATAACTATAAAATCTTAATTAGAATCCTTCACTATTTCTTAATAGAATCATTAATATCATGGACCGCTGAGGTCGTATATATATATATATATATTAAATTTTTACTTGAAGGCACTTACAACGCATGTATCGCATAAAATTCGATACTTTTTCTTATAGAAAATGAACTTGACAAGTGTAATCCCAGTAAAGGATGGCTCGATGTGTAGAATACCGTACAGACTGTTTCGACTTTATTAAGTCTCATCAGCGGTATATACTAACGATTTCCCTCCGACAGAAATCGAAACCGGGACTTCAGCAGACACAGTGAAACACTAGTGAAACACTTTTATCGCCTCGGCCACAGTACACAGCTGACCATCTTAGCGAAATTAAGCTTGTCAAGCGATACTACACGCCTCTACCATAATAGGTAAGGGGGCGTTATTGAGAGAATAATAACAACAAACAGACCGAATGCCTTTCGGCGAAGTGAATAAGATTTTTGGAATATATATATATATATATATATATGGAATATATATATATATATATATATATATAATATATATAAACAATTTGTACAAAAAAGTAAGATACGGCTAAAATGTTAAACATGATAAATAGTTGATTGAGTTGAGTCAACATACTCACCCAAGAGCCTAATTATAATTATTTTTAATGATTAGTCAAAGTAGGAACACTTTGTGGCTTTCATTAGTTGAGACAAAAAAATGAGTTTTCAATCTCTTTCTCTTCTACCCTATATCCACTACCAAAAAATCTACGAGCAATAATGGAAGGAATGTCCAAAATGTTCGTTTTCAAAAAAAAAAACTTGACTGTTAAACTCTGTGTGTGTGTGTGTGTGTGCCTGTGTGCGTTTCTTCTACGTTTGTAACTTTTAACGTCGAGGGGAGAGAAATGACCGGCTCCTTTTAACAAATGAGTGCAAAAATATTAACTCAGTCATTGCCTGTCACGAAGGAAGGATAAGAGAATTTATAACTAAGATAAGCGAATTTTTCATTACATTTGCATAAGTATAATGTTAATTCCAGACACACCACGCCATTATTATTTCTTCTTTTTGGAGTTAAATAAATAAAGAAGACGTTTCCATTAGTTTTTGATGGAGATGTCAAGTGATTAGAGAAAGAAAAAAATCTCTCAAAACAGCTAAATTGGCGTTTTCGTCGTCTTTTATAATTTACACATAATTACGAACGTTGTCCTCTTATTTTCTTCCTGTTTTTTCTCCTCCTCGATTCCTTCCATTTCCCTCTTCCCTTTCTTCGAGCTTAATCTAATGCTTGAAAAAAAAACTTTCTATTTTTTGTGACTTTCTTGGCAGCTGAAATCAACTTTTAAGCTTTCCTTTCAACACAATTGTGTAATATCAATGTGAAAAGGTGTTTACCTTAGGTGAGCATTTTTTTTCCACCCAGAACCTCTACCTATAATTATTTTTCCATTTTATTTTCTAAGTTATATCAAAGAATCTCTCTCTCTCTCTCTCTCTCTCTCTCTCTCTCTCTCTCTCTCTCTCTCTCTCTCTCTCAAAGAGCTTACAGCCAATTTACACTGAAAACATATGTTCCCGCCGGATCACCTAAGTTAAACAGCAATGAGCCTTCCCAGTACTTGGATGGGTGACCACTAAGGAACAGTAGATCCTCTAGCTGCCTGAGGCCTATGTGAAAAACTAAGCAAAACTTTGTAAATTCTTTCTTTCGCTTGGGACCTGGACGGGGGGATTATTATTTTATGCCTTGCTAATTTTTCACAGCAGTCTGAGTGCTCCCCAGGTCTCTTTTCCTGGCCTTTGGGGACTGTCACAAGAGCACCAACTACCAATTGATATCACCTTCATATTCAATAACTTTTTCAGCTCTTTGACAAGATCTTTTGTCTTTGCTTTCTTTCATTTTCACTCTATGGTTCACTAGAACACCACAATCCACTGGATGACAAAATCTTTTTTTCTTGTTAATTAATACAACGTTTGGTCTTCTCGATTCTTCATTTAATTTCCAATCCCAACAGACTCTTTGGGACCACTCCAAGGGCACCAATTACAATTAGCACAACCTTTATGTTCGTCGTAGAGAAGACAAAGACAACTAGCTGAAATACACAAATCTTTATTACTTAAAATGTAGCATATAAGAAATAGAGTTAATGTTCCTTATTAAAGAGTTCTTATCCAGTGAGATTACTTGGTAATACAACAAGTACTATCATCTTATTCTTAGTTGCGTCCATAATTATGAGTTTTAATTCATAAAATTGTGATTGAATGTGGTGTTATGAAGGTAGCGTAAACTTAGCAAATTGTGCGTAACGAGTTTGGAATAAAATGCAGCTTAATATTGTATCAGAGGAATTTTTCGGGTACTGGGATAAAAGGTTAATGAATTATAAATAAGACTAGCAACCAACAAAACAAATAACAGGAGGTTGTCTTTTTATATATTATTTTTGGTGATAAGCTGAATTTTTAAAATGTGGGTATTAATTTTTGGACGTGTACAGTGTACATAAATGTTTTAGTATTATTTCTAAATAGCAGGACTTGTGGATATACCGCAGTATGATAATTTGATTATTACAACGTTTGATATGTTTAATTGATAGCTATAGCCAAATAGTTCAATATGTAAGAAATGTATTCTGTCTAAGTCGAAAAGTAGTAACATAAAAAAGCTAAATAATATTACACATGTAATTTATTTTTAATACATTTAAAACGATTTTTTCGGTCAATTTTGATCGCATATGGCCGTAAACTCTGTGGCGTAAAATTCGTGTTTACAAAATAAATTAACATACTCGATTGAAAAAAAAAAAATTAATACATAAAATTCATTAAAAATATGAGCCGCATGATGTTAATTTTAAAATGTCATATTAGATTCTAAAAACATTTTTTAATAACTACTTTAGTATCATTCACACTTTTTTTTTTTTTTTTTTTGAAATTGCATTGGAAATTTAGCGCCCTCCGCTTTAAATGGAACAAATATTGATATATATATTTTTTTCTTTTATAAGATAATAGCCAATTAAATAATTATCGAAATGAGTAAAGAAAAATCTCCAAAAATTATCTTTTTACTTTTTATTTTCATTTTATTTTCCAATTTTCGGTACTTATTTACTACCAGAGCACATTCATTAATTTTTTTTCTTTTATTCACTCCTTCGATCTTTTGTCTTTTTTATTTATGGAGAAAAAATATCAATTACATATAACTCCACCGATATTTTGCGCCCAAAAAATAATGCCCCCCACCATTATTTTTGGGGCGCAAAATATCGGTGGAGTTATATGTCAAAGTTAAGTGACCTGAAAAATCAGAAAGTTTCAAAATAAAATAACTGATACATTATAAAATCCATTCAATGCTAAATCAACACTGATAATTTCATTAAAATCGGATAATTCCCTGAATTTTGGTATAAAAAAAAAATCAAAGAGGGACATTTGTTTTGTAAAACCAAGGAATTTTCGACAAATTGGGTATACCTACGCAATACACAGTTTCAATATTACAAATAAAACAACCATGTAACTTTTTTTTTTCAATTCCTTTTAATTTTACGTTGGGTATTTAAGCGACGCAAGACCATTTGGAATGTTTCATTTTTAAAATTGGGTGAAATAAAATGGGACGAATAAGAAATCTGCGATTAAGCAACTCTAAATAATCTGGATTCACATTGTTGCATTACATCTGGAATAATTTGGACGGTCTTATTTTTAACCTGAAGGTGTTGCAGGATGATAACGGACGGAAGATTTAGGCACAAGCGTATTAATTATTTTTTAATAATTAATTGTCTATGTGCGTGTTTGTTTGGTTTTTGTTTTGTATTTGTTTTTTTTGTTGTTTTTTTTTGGAGGGGGGTCTACAGCTTGATGTGAGGGTTACATATTTGATTATCATAGCTGCAAAGTTCAAATGATAAATAAGAGAATCTGAAAGGCAACAGATCTATTATTCAAACAAAAATAAACACTTTGATTTCAAATCAGGAAAGAGTGTTTCTTTTCCTGGCAGACAGTCTCCTGTAGGGGATTTCACTTCCCATCTGAGATTTATATCACTTTCACAATGAAAAAGATATTTTTTCTGTAGTCTGGAAGCAGTTCTATTGAAATTTGGGCCCCAAAGAGTCTTTGTTTTAAGATGTTTTTTGTGTGTTTTGCACAGCCTTCCCAGCAGGTTCTCTCTATCAAAAGAGGGCCAGGCTGGTTATTTTAAGCAAAAGGCCAACATAAGAACTTTGTCAAGTAGAATGAAGGAAAGATGATGTTCACACAGATGGTTTTAATACATTTCTTACCATTAATGCCCTTTTGGTTTGAAAGGATTTTTTGCAGCTTTTGTCTTTCTGCTTGAAAACATCTAAATAGTATCAAGTGAATAATAATGTCTGAAACCAACACACATAAACATAGATAATATATATGTACTTTTATTTGAGTACTTCATACCTGTATATATATATATACAACATACTTTCAAGCCACTTACATAATTTATATACACACATGTATAAGTTGTATATATGAACATAACTGCATAGACATGTATGTATTTATAGGATCACCCATGAATAAGTACAACCTTAACCCTTCTTTTTTTATAGAAAGTAAAGATATCAGGATATCATTTCCAATGGAATATCATGGAATCAAAATGAATATTACAAAATATTATTTATGACCAAACTCTACAGCATTGAAACTCTAACTAAAAAAGAACTAAAAATGGTACTTATTTTTGAACTGCTACATATTCATATTTTGCTAACATTTTCAGCGCTATAAAATTTGGTAATAATACCTAATAATATTCGTTCTGATTGTATAATTTTCTATTAGTCAACGCCGCTTGATAACTGCCAGTTTCTTGCTTATGCAATTATTGGACCACTTGGTTTGATGATTGTATTGGTCAGAAACTGAGAGTTACCAAGTGCTACTGACGCAATGTACACTATCCTAACTTACATACACACACACACATACACACACACATATATATATGTGTGTGTGTGTGTGTGTGTGTGTGTGTCATCCAAAAACACCGTGTTTCGACGTCTCTTCGGTGTGGCTAGACATTTATAAGCTGCCTACAGCCGGGATAGAAACCCGATCGATTCAGCATCAGTCGAACAGATTAACCGCTCAGCTATCGTCACCTACATAATAGGAAGGGGATGTGCATGTATGTAAAGGCCGCCATAGTGCTCAATCCCTTTTATATGATATGAGAGAGAGAGAAAGATACTTACATGTGTGTGTGCGTGTGTGTACATTAAAAAGCCCCAAAATAAAAGTCAGCTACTTAATTATATGTAGTTCCTCCATTCGCCTGAATGATGTCCAATAATGTCTTAGTATAATTCCAGATTGGCCTTTCTGTTTTTTTTTGTATTTTTTTTGTAAGGCCGGTCTTAGTAGTTTTTTGTTGTTGTTTATTTGTATGTATGTGTGTGTGCGGTCTTCAGACACAGCTGTGGCTATGATTCTTTTTATTACCTGGACATGTTTCTTGTGCCTGTGTGTTTTGGTGCGTGTGTGTCGTGCCCATACGTGTTTGTGTGTAGTTGTGCCTGTGTGTGTTACGTGGGTGTGCCGTGCCCATATGTGTTTGTATAGGCATACAACCTAATGGACAAATCATAACAGCAAGGTATCATCTCCAGAACTTAGCTTTCAGAAATCTTCAGACGAGGGGATCTTTATCCCAAAATATTAAGAATAAATCAAAGGTAAACAAACAACATCATAGTTACCTCACTTATCTTTACACTTGCATTGTGATAGCCTTCAAAACCAACCACCAAACCATATATATATATATATATATATATATATATATATATACATACCAGCACATGTACTCTAAATAGCTAAAGGAAATTTAACTTCTCTATATTTTTCAGTATAGAATCTTAGATATAATGTGTATAGTAGCATATGTTTTTTTTATTATAGTGTATATTTTTATTTATACATTTATTTATGAAGTAAAATAAGATATCTAAGATGGATCTCTTCAAAGTCTGTTTAGCAAATAATATTGTTTTCTTTTGTATCCATAGATACAAAGAAAAGTATTTTTGACTGCACATGATCCCCACCAGCATTATCACACTGTTAAGGGTTCCAATTACCTCAAGTAAAGAAGATTCTGTATCCATTGAGAGACAAGTTCGAAAATCATGAATGGTTTGGCATGGAAACAAAACTTTTGCTCCAATTTTCAAATCGCTTTTGACAGTCAAAAAGTATAAACATTTCAAGATGGCATGAAGACAAATCTGTTCATCTGGAAAAAAGACAGAGAGAAGAGAAAATTCTTCCAGAAAGAAATGAACTTCTACTTAGACAAGTTCCTCAAATCATTTCAACTGACTGGTCTTTTAACTTGGATTTTGGATTCTTCAGCTGCTAAATTTGTTATAAGTTAACTATCCTTATGGTTATACAACTTTTTCTTTTAATTCCTGGCCTTTTCAAGTCAAGCAAAGTTAAACTAAAGGAGTTTATGAAAAGAGTATCACTTATGGTGGCTTGTATGAAAAATTATACTGGCTCTTAAGCTATTCTCAAATTCTTCAAAAATTATTATTGTGTGTGTGTGTGTGTGTATATATATATATATATATATATATATATATATATATATCGAGAGAGATCAATATTAATAATATAGTTTGCTATATCTATAAATAAAGAGTGCTCAATATTGGTGATAGAACATGTATATCTAAGTTAGGATAGCACCGACACAGTCAGCAGCACTTAGTGACAGTGAGTTTCTGGCCTATGTGATCATCAGACCAAGTAATCAATGGTCCAATGATCCCATAGGTGAGAATGTGACAGTCCCCGAGCACTGTTGAATCTGTGTTTATGCTATACTAACTTATATATATATATATGTCTGTGTGTGTGTGTATGAGTCATCTAGTTATTATAATCATACTTTATATTGTACTGTGGGTGTCCATTCATAGTGTAATGGTTAGCAGGCTAATCTTGCAGATCCAATGGAGCTACTTCATGAGTTCTAGCCTAACCTAGGGTTGAAAGATGTATTTTTTTAGATTGTATATATATATATATATATATATATATATATATATATATATGAGAGAGAGAGAGATAGACAATTACTTATGAGGTTTATCCAGAAATGGTAATGAAAAAGTATCCTGCCTAGGGCAGTGGTGTCTTAGTATCCTTCAAAGTGTTCCCCTTGGGATCACAAAAACTTGTTCTGTTCATTCAAATGTGAGTTATTGTCTTTATATTGTTGGTGTGATTCATTATGGCTATAATGGCATGAGTAGTTTTATTGGCAATTCAAAACAGCTGCTGAAATTATTCATTTCTATATTTATTTATAAAGTCTCTGTGGGGTTATTTTCGTATTTGCCTGGGGAGTTATCTGCCCGTTTAATGTTGCTGGTTCCCGCTAGGGGCCTCGTGTATTTAAGCGGCTGTTTTGAATTTCTCTTCCTCTTTTCTCTTTCCTCGCTACGAAACCACATGGGTTACACGCAGTCTACCCCTTTCTCGTTGGGGCTTCGGCCCTTAACACTGGCCACTCACTGCTAGTAAGTCTATTAAACGATATATGACTATCCTTTAGTCATGTATCCGTAACTACGTTTTTATGTACATTTAGTTATCTTTTTGATACCTAAATATCTTGTATTTTACCATTCATGAATGTGTCATTATCTCTACTCTTGTATATGTATCTATGTACTTTATGTATCTCGTCATATCCATGTGCTGTATACCTATTAAATGTTTTGCCCCTCAACCTTTGTTGGAGTTTGTTTGCGTTGCAGCGAGTTATGACTTTGTCATAACCTTTGAATCTTACAACTGGTGATACCCCGAAGTGATACGAAAACGTACCCTTACATCTCCATTGGCCAACGGGAAAAAAACATTTTTAAAGACTGTGTGTGTGTGTATTTTGGTAGCAAATTATTAAAGACCACAGAATATTTCTTCTTTATGATCTTCAAGTTCAAGCCTTCTTGTTGAGTCCAGATAGTAGAGAAAGTGTTCCATATTGTTTACCCAAGTACTTTCAACCATGTCACTGGTCATCCTCATGGGGATAATTGGTTGTAGTGCTTTTTTGTTTTGTGGTGCCAGTTTTTTTTTTAATTGCAATAAACCCTCCAAATAAAACTAATGCTAGGGTAAAAAAATATGGGACACTTTCTTTATTATCTGGACACAGATATATGAAAAATAACCAAAAACTTGAATGTCTACACTTGAAGATCATAAAGAAGAAATATTCTATGGTGTTTAAAAAAAACTTGCTTAAATGTGTGTGTGTGTGTGTGTGTGTGTGTATATATATATATATATATATATATATATATATATATATATATATATAATGTTTGAATTCAGTTTTCCCAGTCTGGTCTACTATTTACCCATAGATGGAGAGAGAATAGTTGGATGCATACCTTTCCCAAGGTTATTAGTGCTATGCAAAATGCAAACATCATCATCCAGGATTTGAACTTGGGTTGATGTGCCCATTTCATATGTCAATAACTATAACACCACAAACATCATATATATAAACAATGTAACTATATATATATATATATATATATATATATATATATATATATATATATATTATTGTTTATACAAAAAATTTCAGGAAACATAAGACCAAACACATTTTAATAAATAAGATTAACTATATTTTTCTTTTTAAATGAGTACGGAAATTAAATTAGAAATAAATCTACTCCTTTTTCATTAAAACATTTCTTAAAAGCCTTTATTGTAAAAAAGATTTAAAAATTGAAGATGTCTCAAAACAAGTCAAATGGTTACTGTCAGAAGATATTCTAATTTAAAAGGTTTAGTGCTGGACCACTATTTCATTTCTCACTTCTTTTTTTTCTTTTTTTTTTTCTTTCTTTTTTTTTTCTCTTTTTTTCTTTTTTTTTTTTGTCTTTACAGCAAACTTATTCACATGTGCAGAGCATTGTATTGTTCTACTTGTTTTGTTATTCTTTTCTACTCCACCTGTTGTCAGAAACTCTAATCTCCTTAAATTACCTTCACTTCCTGAGATTTTTATTCTCCCTTCAACTTTTCTTTGTTTTATGTTTTAAGTAAATCATCAACAGAAGAATCACTTAACATGAAAAGCTTGAAATAAGTAATTTCTTACTGCATTTCTGGTCATTTTTCTTACTTTCCCCTCCAAACCTTCACTCTCTGCTTCTCTCTCTCTCTACACACAAACACATACACACTAATATATATATATATATATATATATATATATATACACACTCTTTTTTGTCTCCCCCTGGGTGGTCTATTGCACCACATTTTTCATCTGGTTTACTTCACGTTGAAATCTTAGAAATTTTCTAACTTTTTTGATTGAATAAACTTTTCATTTTCATAGAATAATATCAATATTTCAACACCATTAATTTTCACAGTTAAACAAAACTGTGTTATAAACAATTGTAATGATGCCAGTGCTGAGTTGATGAAGTTCATTACCAACACTACCTTAACTGATCATTATAATACAGTTAAAATTCTACAGATAACATACTATTTTTCCTTCCCTCTTAACAAGTGATAATTGTCTTCCATTTTCTGAGCACTGATCCTGCTCGGAGATATTTTTAATGAGTTTATTGTTACAGTTTCAACTCTTCAAGAAGATTAAAATGCTTACAACAAATACTAGGGTCAAAAGTTTTGCAATATTTTGGTAAAAATTCAGAAGGTCACAAAAGGGACAAACCACACAGAACCATGAAATACTAAACTCACCTGGTACTCTCTGTGTGCTGCTTACCAGATTTGCCTCTATAAATTGGAGCATGTCCTTGGAATCCATGGTTTTATGGCTACTTGATCTTGCCTAATCATTGAAGTTCTTGCAATTTGAGCCAAATTTCTTAAGCCATCCTGTTACTGTGTTGGAATCAACTGCGCATTCACCTTTTTGTATAACAAATGTTATTGGTTGTTTCAAACTTGTAAAGCATAAATGCCTAGATAATATTTTGATGCACATTCATCTGTGTGGATTTTAAATCATTCAAAATGTGTATGTACTTATGTGCAATACTGTAACTACATTATTTCCACCCTGTTGGCTGAGGTGTTAGAATACACTGACTGCACCTCTGCAGAGGGGTAAGACTCCCCCACTTGGCCATGGGTGACGACCCGTGATGCTTAAGGATGGAACCTGAGAAGTCCATGACATGCAACACTCTACTTTGGCCCTTACCTTAGGTTAGACGGGCAGTCAGAGAGGCCCCCTTTGATCAATCGACTGGTCACGTCAAGCCCTAGCACCTATATGATTGCCCCAACCCTATTGCCCTTATGGCAAGCTCTAATGCTTTTTATCATATGGGTCCTAGATGGCAGTGGCTGTGAGGGTCTTCATGTCCTGGTAATGACATTAAACTCTATCTGATGGTGAGGTTCCAGTTTTGGAGGTTTGAGGAATGTGGAGCACCCCTTCATCACCATTACTCCCTGGTCCACTCTGACCCGGAGTGGTAGTAAGGTCCCATCTATGGTTTAAATAGAAAAATGTGTTTATAAAAAAAATTGAGTATCCATTAAGAATGAATTTATTTCAAAACTTTGTTGGTATTAAATGACCCACTGAGGTTGATATGCAGTAAAACAAACCAAACTACAATATTCTATGTTATCTAAAATGTGTTAGGATTTGCTTTTGTTTTTTGTGGAAGAAATAATATTCAATTTATTATAAGATATTAAGAAATTTAATTAACCTATATTTAATTTGCTAAAATAAAATCTTTACTTTAAATAAATTCATAAATTTGTATAATATTCAAATTGCAAAGTAATATATTGCCATTTGCATTTGTCAATAGGTTTTATTTATCTAGATTTAATCCTATTTAAAGAAACTTTATTCTAGGATCATATTCCTGGCTTAATTTTCTTTTTTTTTTTGTACTTTCTTTTTTCAGCTAGCAAAAAATGTTCCCTTTCTTGTCGGCCAAAGGGATACAGTTTTTATGCCCGAGTTGTCAACAGAGTTCCTGATGGAATACCATGTTCTCCGGGTTCTAAAGATGTCTGTATCAATGGTTACTGTAGGGTAAGAAAAAGTTTATTTCTTACAAATACTTTTCTTTCAGAATTTATCTTATGCTCATCCTTGTTCCCAGTCTTGCAATTAGTTCAAATGTTTGCAAGATTCTTTTCCCTAATGGTAGATTTAAAATCTCTCTAAAAAGTAAGATTTGTCAGTACTACTGTAGGGTTGCACCACTTGGACTCTAAGAAAAAACCTGGAGAAAGATGAATGAAAAAATGAATGCTGTGTGCTGTTTTGAACAAATCCTGAAAGCACCACCAAAACAAACAAATAAGATGAAGTAAGAACAAGCTCATAAAGGATGTTCTATGGATTACTATACATGGATCCACCAGTGTTGGCTGACCAGCAAAAACTTACAGTCATCAGCTCTGTGGAGACACAGGATGCCGTCTAGAGGACTTGCAAAGAGTGTTGACCAATAGGGACAGATGACAAGAGTGAGTCAAGGGAATCTATGCTGTCAGCTGATTATGATGATTATTACAACAGATTTACTTTTTTTGTTCATATTTTCTTCCAAAAATTTAAATATTTTATTCAATAAGATGGTTTCATCAATCAATATTTTTGTATAATCTATTATCGTTTTATGGAATGATCATTTGAAAGCTTGTCTCACAAACTTACTATTGTGATATAATGTGCTATCGAGAACAGAGCCTGCTAATGGGGTTTGACGCTGAGGGACAAGATAAAAGTGTAGATGTATGAATCAAGATTTAAATTTGTTTCTGAGCATCCAAGCTTTAATTGGGTGGTTTCATTGTCACATTGTGGAAAAAGAAGAAAAGATCTGACTTAGTTACTTTTAGTTTTTTGAGAGTTGGAATTGAAGAAAACAGATATTTTTAGACCTTTCTTAGCACACTTGGGATACTATATTAAAGGTGACTAGGGACTTTTTCTTCTCCCACTAAAACCCCACTAAGGCCAGCCTGGATAATGAAAAAACAACTGATATAAATATAAGTTTGCTTCTTTTGTCAACTGGAATCAAATCCACTAGTGGGTGGAATTTTACCATTCTGCCAGGGTGCAGTCAGTGTATTCTTCTTCCCCAGCCAGCATGACGACAAGAATATTGTTGTGCAATCAATCCTCATAGGGTTCTTAACACTTGCAGCTTAGTACTATATTAAACCAAGCTTATACCAAATATCATTAATTTTATTTGCAATCAAAAATATGAAACAAAGATTTGAACTATCAACATTCTGTCATTGTTCCATTTTTGGATGATAGAATTCATTCAGCAAAACTTAAGTGATTGGTTGGTTATTTTATTTAATGGCATATCAAACCTTATGGGCTATCTACTGCCAAAGCATTTTTGTTTTGTCTATAAGTGAATAGTTTGTAGGTAAATATTGGTGTGGGTTTATAAACTGGTAGAAATAGTTTTCATTAACTCCATGTGCATTTATAAATTGGTGGTTGATCCTCAGCCACCGCCTCTAGTACCCATATGATATAAATAGTTGGGTGTTTGATATGAGAGCAATTTGAAGAATATAGTCTGGACAATCATATAGGTGCTAGGGCCTGACATGACCAGCCGATTGATCGGATCAGGGGTCTCTGACCACCCATCTAGCCTAAGTAAGGTCTAAAGTGCAATGCTGCATGTCATGGGACCACTTAGTACCCAGGTCACGGGCTGCTTGGCTACCACAATCCTGTCCTCAAGTATTATGGGCCACCATCCACAGCCAACAGGTATCCCAATTGGGGTGAGGTCTTATCCCTCTGCAGAGGTGCAGTTGGAATATTCCATGACTCTAGCTGATATGGTGGAGCAAAAAAAAATTTTTTATTTCAATCTTAAAATACACATATAAATGAAATCCAATCTTCCACTTTAAACATTGGCTAAGATATCAAGTATTTTTTGTTCAAATTAGTGACAAAAAAAAGATAACTTATTTTGAAGCTAGATCAGATTACATTAAATTATTACAAAAAATCCATCATAAAAATATATCAAGATAAATAAAGCAGAGTTGTTCCTGTTATATGATAATCATGTTCAATGTTTACACTACTGAGTTGCTGGTTAAAATAAAGAATGAATGACTGAAAAAATTATAGTGTTACCAAGAAAGAAAGAAATAAAACAGTAAGTAAGCATGAATAAACAAAGAATGAATGAGTTAAAAGAAAGAAGTAAAAAGAATTGATCAAAAGAAAAAATATAGTAAAGAGAGATAAAAAGAAGAAAAAAGAAAGAAATATAAAAGAAAGAAAGTGAAGATGGAAGTCCATATACAACTCACATTTATTGGCAATATAGAAAAGATTACCTTTGCTTGCCTGACCTGTCGGTGAGGCTTAGAATATACCAACTGCATCATCTACAAAGGGGTTAGACTCCCATCAAAAGAAGGATATCCTGGATATGATACTAAATGGGATCTGGTTGTTAGGCACCAATTCATTAATACACATGAAGTTAAACAAATATATATATATATATATATATATATATATATATATATATATAAGATTTAGCATTAAATAACCCACAAGGGTTAATATACCATTAACCACATACCAACCAAACCATAATTTGAAACCATATAATTGATTGCAAAAGAAAAGACCGACTTTAGCATTAAATAACCCAACAAGAGTTGACAAGCCATCAAACCAACCTTTGTTCATTAGTTTGTGTTGCTCTTAGACATTTAAAACATTTTCTCAGTTACTTTATTATAACATTATTTCATTTTCTTTTATCTGGGTAAATAAATTCTTGCAAAACTTATGAGAAGTTGACATATTATCAAGCCTCATCACAAACATTCAGAGAAATTAATAATTTGTATCTAATAATTCAAATAAGGCCATCCATTTTGTGGTAAGAACAAGAAAGAAGACAAGTGAAAGTTAAATAAAGTTTGTGTTTATTTCTAAAAGTGCAACTTTTATTCCTTTGTTTATATTCAGTGTATTTTCCAAGTTTATATCACCATGTACAATCGGATTTATCAAGCTACTTATAAAACTGCCCAACAAGAAAAAAAAAATGAAAATCCAAAAGACTTTCACTGACATATCATTTGTTTTTTATACAAACAAAAAGAAATATGTATTTTATGTAGACATTTGTGCAAGATATTTTTTACATCATAAAAGCTGCCTTTAAGATATATTTTCTTTATCTTTTCTATAATCCAGTTTATTATGAAATTCCTACAGAACAGAAAAATAAACACTGACTCATGTTTCGGTAATATACTAGACATGAATAGACATAAAGACTATGGTTTTAAAATCGAAAAAATACACATTTTTTAAGTTTTCATATTTTTTATTTATACATTTTTGCAAATAGTTTACTAAGTCCCCATGAGAAATTAATGCTATCATTTCAGTTTATTTTACACTAATAAAACCTCTGGTGCATAGATAGGCTATATAGGTTATTATAGTCTTTTATTATTAGTTCTTGAAATAGATTTTATTAAATATCAACCAGTTAAGACTACATCAATATTTTTGCATTATTCTATGTAGAAAAAACTTGCACCCATTGACATTACATCATTTATACAAGAGAAACTCCAAAAATAATGCTTTCTACTTATTTCCATGGAAACTACAACAGATATAATGAGCACAATAATACCATTGAATAGAGCAAGTTTTCAGCAATTTTATTTTATACTATTAAAAACACTACCATATAGTTTTTCTCTAAATTTTTTAGATGAGGCTTGATTATTAGTATTATTCAGACTATTGTCTCCATCTTTATTGCTATCTGTACAACGTTTTTTCGCCTATGTGCCCTCCAGCCTTCTTAAGGTATGTCTTGGGAGGTTCCTGAGTTCAAGAAGGCTCCTTGTTCGACAAGAAATACCTGAAGAAGGCTTGAGGGCACATCGTCCAAAACATTGTACAGATAACAATAAAGATGAGAACAATAGTCAGAATAATCCAAATAATATTTACTACCATATAGATTGGGCATAGGTTATTATAGTCCATTATAATAGATTTTACTAACTATCAACAAAACACTTTTTTTACATAATTACTTTCACTATGTATTTTTGCCAGCTTATAAGAAGGTCCCTCTGAAAGTAATTCTTATTTTATTATGTCTGCCCATGACATCTGAAACAGATTGTGGTGCTATGGCAGTACATGCTGAATCTTCCTACCAATAACCCACATTACTTAATACATTATACCCGACCTTCAGGCCTGTGTCCAGTGGCTTCAGCTACTGGACTGGTAATGTAATTAACAGCGTGATCCCAGGGTGCCATCCCTCCAGGCAACACCTGCCCCCCACCCTTGATTTAAAGAGGCAGGGCTGGGTTTGTTGCCCACTGCTTGAGGTGTCTCCTTTGAGGGGGAATGCCAAGGAAATCCACACATTTTTTGTGTCTGCCATCACATGAGCCTTGGTGCTTGGGTGATCCCACATTAATAGGACCTTGTGTCTGATCTGCATAAGTGGGATGCTTGGTAAATACCTTATACCAGCTGAGTTGTAGTCTGCAAAAATAACATATAACAAAAAAGCAGAGGTATTTTATTGTATTCTTCTATATGTAATTACCAACGCCTCCCCACCTGCAGAATTTTACATTAAACAGGTTTGAATTAAATTACTTTCTCCTAGACTGATTATCATACCAAGGTTAAAGAACCCTGTCTGCCCTACTATTTACCCATAGCTGGAGAGAGAATAGTTATATTCATACCTTTCCCAAGTGTATTAGTGTTATGCGAAATGCAAACAGCCTCGTCCAGGATTTAAACTTGGTTCACTGTGTTCATTTCATACAACAATAATAGTTACTCTATGCACACATTCTTCTATACTGAAAATTTTTTACCCATTTACATTCATCAAAACTTGTGTATTTATGGAGACGAGAATCATTTGGTAATGCATTTCAGCAGTGGCAACAGTGATGTGAGTAACTAACTGCAACCTATCAAGTTAAGAGTACCTCAATCAGCCATCCATGTGAATCAGGCCAATAAAGGATTAAGAACATTTTTCTGACATTAACATAGTCATTGCTGTGGTGAAAAAGTAGGTTAGTATTACTGGTGTAGATTTTTACAAGAGCATCATGTAGCCTCTTGTTTATCACTTGCAAAAATGAAGGCAACTATATGGAAAAATCATCTTTTGTAGTCAAAATATTTTTCTATCCAACAGTGTTATGCTTCTCTGTATCTGTTGTAGTTTCTATAAAAATAAATCCGAGGCATTACTTTCAGAGCACCCCCTAATAAAAAGATCTTTAAAGATAAAGTGTCCTGGGTATAACCCTAAACTGCATTTGGGTATGGGATTCCAATTCTGAAATTTTGGGGCATGTGGAAACAGCCTTTTGTTGCCATCACTCAAAACTCCACTCTAACTCTGAGAGGAAGTCATCAATGGCATAATGTGCTGAACTGTGAAATCGTTATTAGTTCAAACTCCAGTAGCGCTATTATGTTCACTTTCAGACTAGTACAATAATTATTCAAAAACGTTTTTATGCACACACACACACACACACACACACACACATGATGTTAAATCTATATATGATATAAATCCATTTCTTCTTTCTACCACCCATAGATAAAATAAGTTGGACTGGGCTCTTTAGATTTAATACAGTAACCAGTTGAGAAGAAAAACTCTAAATTCAAACCAGCTGTAGTCAACTTAAAAATTGACCTTGTGTCTCATCCTTCCTATGGCAGAGGGGTTGGGTAAATACATACATGATGTAGATATGCATATTATATTTGCATTAAAATTATTCAGATTCTAAATTTGTTTATTATTTTACTATTGTTTCTTTACTTGTGCACCCATAGCATAATTATTGCATTTGTCACACAAAAATAAAAACCATGTGCTTACTAAATTTTGATACAATCAATCACACTCCTTGAATTCAAATTCCATTGTGAATATTTTCTGTTTGAGTTGGTTATTGTCATTTCCTTTTATCCTGTCATACTTTAGTCAAAGTGAAACAATTGAAAATAAGAAAAGGTAAATATTGTTCCTCTTTTTTTTTAATGACGCAGAACCTTTAACAAAACCATATGACCAAAAATAATGACCTTGTGGAATCATGATATTAATACAAAGTGTTCTGTTTGTTTTCCTTAAGAAAAGAAAAAACGAATAATCTCTTTTTTTTTTCTCTTTTTTTCTTTTTTTTAAAGAATTTCTGAAAAAAAGCCTAAATAAAGTGAGGAAATACCTTAATTCTATATTCTGTTTAAAATGCATCCCTTAATATGTGCTTTAAATCTGTTTATAATTTACCATTGTGTGAATAAAACAACAGTGAAAGAAAGACATTGAAATAAGAGAATTATGAAAAAAAAGAAAATCAAATTGTTTCAATAAATAAATCTCCAAATTTTCAGTGGTATTATTCTATGAATACATTAGATTAATAACCTCCAACTTGATATACACACTGTCAACAGGGCTTAGAATATTCTGACTGTATCCCCTGCAAAGAGGCAAGTCCCCCTACCAAAAGGGCTGTGCTAGGTAGGACCCTAAACTATATCTGATGGTGAGGCTGCAGTTCTGGAGATCTGGTAATTGTAGAGTACCCCTTCATTGCTATTATTCCCATGCTTACTCTGACCTGTTGTGATAGTACCTGTTAGGATCCCATCCATGGATCAAATAAATCTGTTTAACAATTATTTGTATTCAATTGAACTGTGTGCAAAAAAAATTCACTTCAGAAACAACTTCACAAAAAAAATTAAATATGAATGCAATTTTCTAACCTCTAGGCATAGAATAGCCCTAGATGGGTGGATTTGCTGTTAAAATCAATTGATCAACTTGATATTTAAAATTGTGTAACAACAGTCTTCCATAAAACTAAATGTGCCAAATTTGTACCAGAGACTTTAAAATTCTTGCTGGCTAAAAAAAAAGCCACATTCCATTCATCTTTAACAAAATAATATTGTGTGATGGCCATATTCAAATCTGAGGTGGCAGCCATTATATATATATATATATATATATATATATATATATATATATATAATCATTCTCACTGGTTTCATAACCTGGTTTAGTCATAGAACCACTGCTCATGTTTTGGGCAGGAATAGCCTGGCAAAGCCCATCCCTCTCCAAGTCTACAACTGATTTGAATTCAGTTTCCTTTCTAGACTAGTTACTATACCAAGATTAAAGGACCTAGTCTGTCCAACAATTTATTCAAAGGTGGAGGGAGAATATAGAATTCATACCTTTCCCAAGAGTATTAGTGCTATGTGAAATAAAAACAGTCTCATTTGAAGCCAAGTCCTATTTCTATGACAATAACCAATTACACCACAAGCATCTCCTTCAACATATATATATATATATATATATATATATATTGAATAAAACAAATATTTTAGATTCAGGTAGAAAGATATCAGCAGAAATAGAAAGCGTTAAGGAAAGAGAGAACATAAAAAATAAGGAAAACTAAATGAGGTGGAGAACAAAGACAATTCAGTATTACTTATGAACTAGCAGGACTTGTGGATATGTTTACTTAAGAGCTATTGTGAAATACTTCAATATGTAAAAAGTATAATAATCTTTATTTAACTCTCTCTCACTTTTTTTCTTTCTTTCCTTTTTTTTTCATATTTTCATTGTGTTTGATTGAAACAGATTAACATTATCACTTTTGCACACTAACCCCCTCTATCTTTCCCCTATAGTTTCTTTCTTATATTTTTTCTGTGTAGCATGTCCTTTTCTTTCTTTCTTTCTTTCTTTCTTTATAATAAAAACGAAATGGTCCATTATTTAGCTGAGGTATAAACAGTAAGAAATAAAAATTTGGCGCATAAGTAACACTATATAATCAGGAATTACATTTTTGCATATCATCTTGGATGATTTGGGCAGTCTCATTTTGAACCAGAGGGTGTAGCGGTCATACAATTAAGGATCATGAGTATTAATTATTTATGAATTGAAGCATTTTATGAATATGTGAGATAAAAATGCTAATATTATTCAGCAATTATTAGAGTTGGTTAGAATTTGGTAATTACATAATTCGAATAACTGAAAATAAGATTTTGATATTCCTGGAAAAATAGCCAAACAAATTTTTTTAAATAATACTATTTTTACATCACATTACTCATTTGATTTGTGTAGTGCTAAAACTTAGTAATAAATATTTTTAAAAATATTGTGTATGTCATATATCAGAAAAGAATAAAGAAAAAAAGAAACTAGACTGACATCTTACAAGAGAAGCAATCACAAAAAGGGAAATTTTGCTAACAAGAGAGAACCAGTTGCTGTTCTATTATAAGCTTTAACTGAATACCCTGCCACACCCAAATTATACAGGGGGAAAGGGGGGATATACTTTTATTGTTATCTATATATTTATAGGTTGCCTCTTCATGCGACTTACTTGATTATTTATTTGTATATTATTTTATAGTATGTCAAATCTGTGATATTATTGCTACAAAATATTTGTGAATAAATTGAAAACGATGAAAATACAGAGCCAAATTTCGACCTTGGAGGTGCCCAGGGAAATTCTAGTTAATGGGTTCCTCAAGTTGCTTCAACATAGAAATTAAATTAGGTATCTGAGAAATTCTTTAAAAATTGAAGTAAAATTAATTTATTAAAATAAAAATATGTAAGTTAGGTTACAAATATTTGATTTTTCTCATTTGTATTGACTTTATTACATTTTTCAGTTTGTATTATATGACTAAATGATATAATTTTTTCCAGCTTGCAACAAATCATTATTTTTTCAACAATAAAACTAATCTTATAATTATTACAGGTTTTATAAAGAAAGTCTGATAGATAGTCCAGGGGCAATTGTCCCCTTATAAATCCAACCCTGAATAATAGAATTTATCTACACAGGTGAAAATTCAATATTGATTATTATTTGGGAATTTAAAAAAAAGTATTCTGGCAAGTCTAGAAAAATCTTGACTTGCTAAAATACTTTTAAGTTTTTAGATTTGTAATAAAATTATCAATCTGCATTGTTCATCAAAGTTACAGAATTTCTTTGACTGTGTTTGATCCTCATTGGTTGCCCCATACCTGAGTCCTGATTTACACTATGCTTAGTTTTAAAGAGCACATTATATTGATTACCAAGTTAGCCTCATAAACCTTTGTGATTTATCACAAGGTGCCCAATTGTGATATAATTGAATTGCTAATAAGTTTACTATTTAAGATGCAGTGAAAATAAATAAGAAAAATATTTTTAGCAGGAATTACTACATATTATTAACAGAATAGTTGTTATTTACTAAGATTAGATTAGTATAGCAGAATGCTAAAGAAGCACAGTGCACCCAGTGAGAATTGATCTCATTAACAATGGTTTGCTAGCCTATCTAACTCTAACAGACTATCCATACAAACAGGATAATTATTTCATGTATAACCTATATTATAATAATCTGATTTTTGCATGTTACTTAACAGAGTAAAAATGGCACACCATAGTGAAATATTTGTTAGGGCAATAGCATTAAACTTCTCTTAGAAAATAAAGCACTTTCCAGTCCAGTTTGCAACTTAATAATAGTTGGGGCCTTTTTAAATCAAGGAACCACCATATAGATAACTATGATGAGGAGGATAAAATGTTAAGAGAACATTCATTACTTTGATAAGTATGAAGTATACTTATACTCTTCCATTGGATTCAAAGTAACTTGATATTGTTGAAAAACATAACTAATAGTTTTCCTGACAGATGATATTTCATATTGCATGACCTCCATCAAGCAAAAGACATTTATCTTTTTGCAAGAAATATTAAATCTGATTTTCTCATTTGTCCCGATCGGACCACACACACATTCGTATGAACACATTCATACATTTTATACAATGAGTCAGCCATCTTTGTTTGCAGAGTGAGAGCAAGCTGTACCCTCTTAAGAAATAAAAGCATTTTTTTTATTTTTTTTTTTTATAATCAGTAAAAAAAAAAAAATATGAAAAATAGCAAAAACTTTCTTTATAACACGGCCGTTGAAGATTAAATATCTTGATTTCATGTAATGTTTGTTTGTTCTTTTTGCGGGGGGGGGGGGCGGGGCGTGGTGAAGAACATTTATTTCCACAAAAGCATTCGCCTTCACAACAGTAAATGACAACTTTATTTTTTTCTGTATCATAGATCAGACACTTGGATAGAAAACTGTCAGGAAGTAAACCTTGTCATATAACATTCTCTGTTTATCGTTTCATTAGTTAGAATTTTCTTTATTTCTGGTAACACATTACTGTAGAAGGCAAAAATTTAGGATATTCAGATTACGCTCAGATGGATTTTCAGATTTTCAGACAATACCTATAGAAATCTAATTTTCGTAAAAATATGAATGGATTAATTATTTATATTTATTAGTTATATAATATGTCTATATTTATCCAATACCTCCACTACAGGTAGGATCTGATATGTCAACTTTTAAACAGTGTAAAGCTGGTTTGAACTCAGTTTTCCTTCTCTTAAACTGGTTGACTCATCAAGGTTAAAAAATCCAGTCTACCCTACTATATATATATATATATATATATATATATATGATTTTTGGATGTTTGTTTATTTAGAAACGTTGCTGAATAAAGTATATATTAAATTTTTACTTGAAGGCACTTACAACGCATGTATCGCATAAAATTCGATACTTTTTCTTATAGAAAATGAACTTGACAAGTGTAATCCCAGTAAAGGATGGCTCGATGTGTAGAATACCGTACAGACTGTTTCGACTTTATTAAGTCTCATCAGCGGTATATACTAACGATTTCCCTCCGACAGAAATCGAAACCGGGACTTCAGCAGACACAGTGAAACACTTTTATCGCCTCGGCCACAGTACACAGCTGACCATCCTAGCGAAATTAAGCTTGTCAAGCGATACTACACGCCTCTACCATAATAGGTAAGGGGGCGTTATTGAGAGAATAATAACAACAAACAGACCGAATGCCCTTCGGCGAAGTGAATAAGATTTTTGGATGTTTGTTTATTTAGAAACGTTGCTGAATAAAGTATATATTAAATTTTTACTTGAAGGCACTTACAACGCATGTATCGCATAAAATTCGATACTTTTTCTTATAGAAAATGAACTTGACAAGTGTAATCCCAGTAAAGGATGGCTCGATGTGTACTGTGGCCGAGGCGATAAAAGTGTTTCACTGTGTCTGCTGAAGTCCCGGTTTCGATTTCTGTCGGAGGGAAATCGTTAGTATATACCGCTGATGAGACTTAATAAAGTCGAAACAGTCTGTACGGTATTCTACACATCGAGCCATCCTTTACTGGGATTACACTTGTCAAGTTCATTTTCTATAAGAAAAAGTATCGAATTTTATGCGATACATGCGTTGTAAGTGCCTTCAAGTAAAAATTTAATATATACTTTATTCAGCAACGTTTCTAAATAAACAAACATCCAAAAATCTTATTCACTTCGCCGAAGGGCATTCGGTCTGTTTGTTGTTATTATTCTCTCAATAACGCCCCCTTACCTATTATGGTAGAGGCGTGTAGTATCGCTTGACAAGCTTAATTTCGCTAGGATGGTCAGCTGTGTACTGTGGCCGAGGCGATAAAAGTGTTTCACTGTGTCTGCTGAAGTCCCGGTTTCGATTTCTGTCGGAGGGAAATCGTTAGTATATACCGCTGATGAGACTTAATAAAGTCGAAACAGTCTGTACGGTATTCTACACATCGAGCCATCCTTTACTGGGATTACACTTGTCAAGTTCATTTTCTATAAGAAAAAGTATCGAATTTTATGCGATACATGCGTTGTAAGTGCCTTCAAGTAAAAATTTAATATATATATATATATATATATATATATGAAAGGTAAAATGGGTATGAATCCGACAATATGTGTAGAAAGTTTTGTAGAAAAAAGAAGATGTTTAAAGTTTTGCTGACAGAAATATGTTTTGACTGTATGCGGTCTTTATCAAAGCAACATTGTAAATGGAAAAATGAAATAAATATTTATTTCGTTTTTCCGTTTCAAAACTTTAAACATCTTGTTGTTTTTTCTACAAAACTTTCTACATATATATATATATATATATATATATATATATATATATAAGGAAGACATGTTCATAAATCTGGCAGTATGGGGAATAGTAATGAATATGAAAAATAAAAGTTAAGAAGATTTCAAATAAGTTTAGATGCCGCATTTTCAAAATAGTCATCAATAATGCAAATCAAATATATAGAACTTTCTCTATTCCCTTCTCTCATATCATTTGAAGAATAAATAGGCTCATGTCAACAGACAATATTTGAATGCCTTGATGAAAATTATAGATATATATCTAATAATCATATTTAATAATTGACTAAATTTTCAAATATTAATAAATCCTCTTCATAACTCCTATTTTTCACATTCATTAATTTTCCACACACATATGTATATTCTGAGGATGAGGAACAGATACTACACTTAGATCCCAGGCTAAGAAACTATACTCTGATCCTACACTGAAGTGCTAGGAAGCCAGTCAGCTGAATGTACAAATACTACATCCTGATCCTAGTGTTGATCTATATGTAGATAATTCATTTTCATAGGAACCCTGTTCAATATTCTAAAATATAAAGAGAATTAGATGACTAATCAGGTGTTTTTTAGTCTATAAATATGTTAGCCTATTCTTTAACTTCCAGATGTTTATTTTGTTAAATATAAAAAAAACTTTCTTTCAATAGAGAAACACAATTATTCTCTTTAAATTTCATCAATAAAAAGAAGAAAAAAAAGAAAATTATTAAAAAATTGAACAATATAAACGTTCAGCAAATAATGATCACATAAACTTCTCAAATATTTAACTTAGTTGTTATACCAGAGAGAAACGGTGTTGTTGCATTAAGCCAAGGATTAATGAAAAAATAAATTAGGATTTTTTGCTTCTATAAAGCTCAATGACAAGCAGGTTTGAGACATTCAGGCCAATGTTTAATTGAGGCAACCTTTTAGCAAAGAACCTGATCCAATGGTGTCTCCACAATGTTGTCAACCAATTCCATAGAATAGCAGTCTTTTATTTTATTTCTTTGTTTGTCAAAATTTCACATTCAGTTGTGGTTTTTGCCAGCACAAAGCCAATGCCATTTCTAAGAACAATATTGACTGTGATTCAATAAAATATTTCCTTTTGTTTTCTTTCATAGCAGTCAGCAGTAAAAGGTGGAAAGGTCAACCTTTTCACCTAATCTAACTTAAATCAAATGAATAAGGTGGATTACAAAGTGTCAGCCTTATGGTCAGGTAAGAAAGTAGTTTTTTGTGATAGGTTTTTTTTTCTTCTTTTTGTGAGTGAACACGAAGAGAAGGTAGATATCCATTACTCTGGTTTTACTATGGACTTAAAATAGGTGGATCTCTTCAAACAAAAACTAATATCTAACCTTGAATTTCTACAGATGAAATATATGGGTAAAATATAAAGACTTTAAAAACCAGCACCACATAATGTTTACATGATAAAGGCCAGTTATACCATTGAGGGAATTTCTACAAGAATACAGTGGTACCTCCACTTGTGAGTTTTCACAGTTATGAGCTGTCACTCAGTCATTTTTTTTTTTTGCTTTGAGAGTTAAAATTTGACATGAGTGTGCTTCATGTTTATGTTCACTAAAAACATTTAAGTTTCCAAATCTATTCCCCCCCCCAAAAAAAAAGAAAATATCATAAAAAGAATAAACATTAAAACATATAGCACTTGGTTTAGCTTAGTCGGTAGAGCATCTGACTAGGAACTACAAGGTTCCGTGTATGATACGGCCCTCGCCAACTCAGCATATGAGTAGCACAGGGATCTGTGCAGTAAAGTGAGGACCTGATGGTAGGTGTGGCACTTCGCCTCAGACACCAAAACATTCTCCTTGGTCTAGCACTAATGAAAAGGGGATAGACTCCCTCGCTGTCTGGCTGATACCAACTTTAGGCCACCCCAATGACTTTAATTTTTACAGTACATAATTCATTACATTCTTACACAAACAGTGCTATTTTTCTTATCTAAAAAAGATGTAACAAAAAAATTAGGGTGTTTTTTTTGGGTGGGGGGCTGGAATGAATTAAAGGCATTTCAGTTTATTTCAGTGGAGAAAATTGATTTGATATACAAAAAAATTGAATTATGAGCGGAACAAATTAAACTTATAAGTCAAGGTAATACTGTCTTTACAAGCTGGACTAAGGATAAGAGGAAAGTATGGCGCACATACAAAATTTTCTCTGCAATTAAGTTTCAGATATAAATATTAGTAATTAATTCAAGTATCTATAACTTAATTCTACTCTTTTGGAAGGGCTTAGAATATGCTAACAGCATATACTGCAGAGAGGTAAAACCCTGTCCCCAATAGGGTGTCCTAGGTACAAATACTTAAAACCATACAACTGTGCACAAATTACTTATATTATTTATGAGTACTTGATATTGTATAATTGTGTGCAAACAAATGATTCTAGACAAATTTTAAAAAATAGAAAGAACAATTTCAAAGAAATCACATTTAGAAATTAATCAAATTTCAGCATTAAATAATTAGCCATAAGGAGTTGATATGCTGTTCATTCTCTGGGGACTTGTGTGTCATTGTTTATTGAGTAGGTACTATTCACACCAAAACATTTTGGAAAACGTAAGGAAATGCATTTTAACCCTTTGAACCATTAAGTCTGATATATGAAGATGAGTGCTATTTTACAAAACACTATATGACAAATAACTTGGACTGATAAATGATAAAAGGCTTACATATTGACCATTCATTTAATATACTTTTCTTTTAATAAAACAATGGGGTAACTTTAAACATTGCTTTACTATACACTGTAAGCCTGATATTTTAGGCTCAGTGTGATCACATCAGATAATGTTACTAAAAAGTTTGTATAGTGACCATTAACAACATTTCTTTTAATTGTATTTACCTAACACCTCTGCATGAGTAGATGTGACACAGTCAATTTTTAGGCAGAGTCTAACAAGTTTGAATTCAGGGTTTTCTTTCTCCTAGACCAGTTGCTATACCATGATTAAAGGCCCACGGTCTGCCCATCTATTTACCCATAACTGGAGGGAGAATAGTTGGATTCATATCTTTAACAAGAGTAATAGCACTATGTGAAATGCAACCAGCCTTGTCCAGGATTTGAACTCATATTGTAGTGTCCATTTCCCCAATGATAACCATTACACCATGAGGATCACCACTTTACAATACATTGGGTAAGACAAACAAGACATGCTGGGCACTGCTGGAGAAGTAAGGACAAACTCATAAGTGACATTCTCCTATGAGTTTGAGTTTTGAGAATGATTTTTTCACTCAAACGAAGGAAATAAATCTGAGATGAAATCATAACAGCCTTGTCCAGGATATGAACTCTGATTGCTGATTCTATTTCCTACAATAACCATTACGCTAATCATGCATCCAAATAATTATTCTTAATACAAATAACTTTCACCCACTTATGGGGATTCAGTTATTCCAATCTAATAGTAATAATTTTCAAATGGATCTATTTGATCCATTGATGGTATTACCACTCTGGATCAATGCGGACTAGGTAGTGATGACAAACCTCAGAACTACCAAAGTAGAGCCTTACAACCAGATGCAGTTTAGTATCATTGCCATGACAACCCTTGGGGGCTCTTACCCCTCGTGCAAGTGATACAGTCAGTGTATTCTAAACCCCACTGTTGGGGTGATGAGAGTAAATTAATCAAATGGTGTTGATGGTGATTCTTCTTGGCAATTTGTCAAAGATTAACAAATTTTTTTTAACACCAAGTTTATTCATTAACTATCTTTATTGCTTTTGTTTTAAATATTTGTGATATTAAAAT
>CM042139.1:154624382-154631882 GCA_023376005.1 Doryteuthis pealeii
CATTTCTCTAGGAATCACTAAGTTCCAAGTTCGATACCAGTCTTTACCAACTCACCCCATGAGTAGCACAGCTTGGTTAATCTGATCTGTGTGGTAAAAGCATCTGGGAGCTGACTGTATGTGTGGTGCTTCACTTCAGCAAAACAATCTCCCTGGTTTAGCACAAGTGAAAAAGGGATAGACTCTGCAGGTTTTTTTTTTTTTTTTTATAGATATTAATATTATTTTGCAAACTTCTCAAATATTTAACATTACATAAAAGTAATTTTTCTAAATGCATTATTTCAGTAAGGTTAACTACTGACAATTTCTATTTCTTTTCTCTACCCAGCTACATAAACCCATCCCTCTAAAGAGAGACACGGAAACTGACACAAAATAACAATATGTGATGAAAATAACACCCACACAACATACTAATTTTTCTTTGCAAAAGAAAAAAAAAAGAGAAAAGTTAAGATTCCTGTGAATTTTCTCCAGTGCTTCTGTGCACACCAAACAATGGCTGCAAAGTTTAACATATCAGGAATTATATTCAACACAAGCACATATGATCATTGTAACAGTGAAAGTTATCTTGTAATTGTTTGTACAAAGAAGACCATGACATTCTTTCTCCCAATGTCTTGTGAAGTCTTTTGTTTGGGGGTTTGTGTTTATTATCATCAAAGGTTACACTTTCTGCTGATTCTTATTGCCGACATGTGTTTCTAATAACTAATTCTCACAATGGATATTGAACCTGTTTGTTGTTTTGTTAATATTTTTTTCTTTTATCTTTTTACATGAAGTTTTACATAACATAGAGAAGATCAATATAACAAAGGAATTTTAAGTTGATATTCTCAATCTCCCACAAAAAAAGTTAAAAAAGTAACATTTTTAAACAAAATTAAAAAGTTTTTATCAGCTGTTATTTTATGAATTATATATATAAAAGAAATATTCTGTATGACCGTCTGTACCACAACTGAGCACATGTCCTTTTATAAATATGAAATGTGTAAACCAAACTGAACATCTGCACAAGTGGCTGAACAGTCCTATTTTTGAATGGCAATCTCTGGTGCAGTGACTGCAGTGATGCTTGCTGAAGTTGTTGTCTCTCCTTCCTTCTGGCTCTCTTTTCTGTGGCGTCTTCTTTCCTCTCTCTTTCACTCCTTTTCATGCCTTGTTTGACAAGGAGTCACCAGGTCGCTTGGTTTTCTGCACCAACCTCCCATGTGTTGGTATTAATGTGGCATGCCCTCATGTCCTTCTTGCAGATGTCTTTGAAATGTAGGTATGGTCTCCCTACCAGTCGGGAGCCTTCTACTAATTCCCCATACAGTAGGTCTTTGGTGATGCAGCCTTTGTCTGTCCTCCTGACATGACCAAACCAGTGCAGGCGCCTCTCACAGATGATGGCGACCAAGCTATTCGTGTTTGCTCAGTACAGCATGTCCATGTTGGTTACTTTGTCTGCAAACAATATATATATATATATACATTCTGTATGTCAGTCTGTACAACAACTGAGCAACGTCCACCCCCTATTTTTGTCTGAGAGGGGGGTTAATCATTTTCCATAAGGAAAGCTGAATAAAAATATAAGGGTATAAATCAATGATATACTAAAAAATTCATTTAAAAAAATGATTAAAAATTAAAACAAATAAAGAATAAAAGATAATAAAAAGCAAAAGAACAACTTCAAACAAGAATAAAAATAAACAACTTAAAAACAAGATATAAAGAATAAAAGATAATAAAATAGGGAAAAATGATTTTTATTAATCCATATATAAATAGATTTATTTTTTACTTTTTAAATCCCAGGCAATGCCAGGTAGCCAAGTTTTGCTGACAGCACAGATCTCCATGACTCTTCCTTGCCATCTGTCCCTATTGATCATCACTTTTGGAAGGTCCTCTGTACAGCATTCAGTGTCCGTGCTGATTGATGTAGGTTTTTGCTGGCCTACCCACACTGTTGTATCCATATGTAGGTGCCATAGGGTAACATCACTTATGAGCTCATCCTTGCTTCTCCAGCAGTGTCCATCATGCCTTGTTCATCTAAAGTGAATGGTTTGTGTGATAGGAGGCAAGTGGCCATACAGTTGCTCTTTTATGGAGTCCTGTTTCCAGAATTTGTTCAATAGAGCACACAGCATCCTTGTTCAGTTCTCATCTAGCCAAGTGATGCAGCCATACAGCAGCAATAATGGTAAACAAATCAAATGCTTAAATTTAATTACATTATTATTTTTTTTATTCCTTCTCACCTAAAATGTTGAGTTTTATGTAAGGTGGACATTTTCAACTTCCTTTAACTCGTTGCCTACTAAATTCCCCCCACCCACCTATACCAAATATTCTTGGTATTTTTTACCTGCATGATGGGATATTTTAAAGTTTACTATCTATTCCCCTCATAACTCATTCTATTCAAATAAAGTCCTATTATTATTGTAATCAGAGTCTTTCTGCTCAATTATTATAACCATCAGTTTTTGTACTTTGTACTTGGGAGAGTCTTTGTGAGCGGTTTAAAGTAGGCAAAGAGTTACAGATGAATAATTTTTTTTTTAAGTATATATATATATATTATCATTACAGAAAAAGCCACTGTAACTGACTTTTATTAATGAAAATAGCAACTCTAAGAGTTCAACATTTCAGATCCACAGTACAACAGTCTCTTGTATCAGTAAACAGGACTTAAATAACAATAGTTACCCTAACTCACATTATGCGTTCCCATTGACTCTTTTTTTTTTCTTTTGCATCACGGTGAACCTTCAGACCTACAAATTAGTGACATGATCCAATAATTGCAGGCTATTTCTCTGTTTTTCTCCCCTAGAATTAAAAGGCTGGCAACATTTTCTTATTGAAGAGTAACTAGCCATTTGATGTCTTGTAAGTGGTTTCAGAATACATACATATTACATGGAGACTGGGAATCATGTTTTCTTTTTATGCTTAAATGTTAATTGTTAAAAAAAACACATACAAAATAATGTAAGGTTAATATAAGTTTCCTTTGAGTGACAGTGATAAATCTTACTTCAAGCAATGTAAAATCTTAAAAGAGCATATATTTTATTTAAATGCTATCTATCAAATATTTTATTGCTTGGTTAAAAAACAAAGCATGAAAACAAAATGCATTACTTTAACTTTTTTTTTAATATATATGTAATTAACTACAATTACTACCTGCTCGAATTATTAATGATGTTTACATATTGAAACAAACAGGTGATATAATATATAAGAAATAAAACTTATGCAGCATTTGGAATATTTTTTTGTGTTATTCAAAGGCATAAAAACTAGAATTAATTGATCATTTATTTTACATTTTGAAACTGAAATTAAGTTTTCTTCTAAAATTGAATTGAACCCTTTATGCTCTATATAACCATGTTGGTGGGAGGTTCCAATGGTGTAATGGTTATCATCATAGGAAATGGACATGGCGACATTAGTTCAAATCCTAGTCGAGGCTGGTTACATTTCACATCACACTAATACTGTTGGGAAAGGTATACATCCAACTATCCTTCCTTCAATTGTGGATAAATAGTAGGGCAGACTGGGCTCTTTGACCAATTTGTATGGCAACCAATCTAAGAAAAGGAAAACTGAATTCAAACCTGTTAAACTCCACTTAAAAAATGACCTTGTGTCGCATCCTTCTCAGGGGGGGGGTCAAATGCATACATAGATGATTGTCATTTTATATTAATCTTTGTCTATATGAAAATATATAAGCATTTTTGAATAATTATGATTTTAAACTTCTATTTTCATTATTCTATATCATTTTACTTTTATAATCTTTTAAAGTTCATATCTTATATAATTTTATATAATATATCTCATGATTTTTTGAAGTTCATATCTTTTAAATTAACTGAAATTTACATTGCTACAGATACTACACTTGGATCCTTGGCTGAAATCTTAGTTCATACATAAATAATCCTATAAAAAATTACAGGAACAATCTTAGCAAAATATAAATCTTGAAAACTTCTGCAAGCATAAAACACAACAAATCGGTAGCCATGTATGCATAAAAACTATTTTTTTTTTTGTCAGCTTTTTAATTTGTACTTCACCTTGTGGTTAAATTATTTCAAAATCTAGGATTTCTCATTGACGTAAGGGCTATCGTCCTAGATAGATTAATATATGAAGTGGTTTTAGGAAATTACTTTAGGATTGGTATATGTTCCACTTTAAAACTAAAAAATATTTTCCCGGTGAGAAAAAAATCCAAGTATTTAAATTTCTTGAGACAGGAGTTCACCACATCATAAAAATTTTGAAGGTTTTGAAGGAATGTTAGAAAAGGAATGATGTGAAGCCATTAAATATATTTCCTATTTATATATTTATCTTGCAGTTCAACACATTAGGTATATCATTTCTCAAATGTCTTTAGAAATTTCAATAAAAATATTTAAAAGAAAAAAAAGGGTCATTTTTTCTAGATTGGGGAGAGAACTTTTCAACACTCCCTCATGTGTGTGTGAAGTCTAAGATTTTGTGTGTGTGCGTGTGTGTGTGTATATATATATATATATATATATATATATATAAAAACATGCCTAAATCAATGTGTCTGTATTTGTGTGTACAATATTTTTTATTTCCACACACTTCTAGATAAAACCAGTAGCAAAGAAATGTAGAGACTAAAAAGATGTTAATATCATTATTTCCACTGATTTGTCAAGCCTCTCAATTATCAGTTAATATTTCTACCATTCTCATGACCCAGCCCCTAAAGAATCGGGAATTTAGGACTTCTGCTTCACACATAATAAAGCTATAACAAATCTAGAGGAGAAATGATATTTATGCTTTGGCAAAAGAGTGACAATGCAGAAACAGTATTGAAAATGATAAATTATACCTGTAGGATCCCATCTTTGTGTTAACTAGATCAAAAAAGAGTTTTTTTTAAATCTTTTTAAAATAATTTTAAAAATTGAGCTAAAAAATTAATATTCAACAAAAATGAATAAAACAAAAACATCTTCAGCATAAAATAACCCTAGACAGGTTGACATGCTGTAAAATCCAACCAACCAACCAATACTACCTCTTTGGTGGGTGAGCTTATTACAATGTCTAATTGTAATTTGATATGAAAATGTCTCTGCATTTACTCTTCTTATATTATATTATAAATATTTCATTTCTATAAGTTTCTGTTTGTAAAATGCAGTAAAATTTCCATAAAAGTCATTTAAGTGGAAAAATATTTAAGATTATAAGTCCCTACAAATGAATGCAACTGGAAAGCTCACAAAAGGATGGATGTGTTTATTTGGTATTTGCAATGTACAGCATTCTGGAGGGATTAAATTAAGGAGAGAACTCTTTTCTGTAACAAAATTCCATGGATCCTATTTTTAACTAATCCAAAGAATGTCATCATGAGTGAGTTCAGCTTGATTAAGTTAGTTACTAAATACAAGCAAAATTAAAGCTAAATTAAAGCTAAAAATACTTATAAAGTTGGATTTGAAATAAAGGAAAAAATATCATTAAGTTGTGTCAACAGCATGGTTTTCTTGACTCTCTCTTGCCATCCATCCCTATCAGCCATTGCACTTGCTAAGTCTTCCAGATAGTACCAAGTGTCCACACAGTTGATGAAAGTGGTATTTATTGGTTTTCCAACACTGGTGTGTCCATGTGTAGGAATCCACAGGAGAATGTCACTTACTAACAGTTTTTTAACTCATATAAGAATATTAGGATTGTATTAGATAAATTCTCCATTCCAATATGTCATACAAAAATAATGACAGCATATCAACTCTGGTAAAGAAGGTCAAAGAATATATTTAATTTCAAATAGAAAGATTTTATAATTCACATAAGTTTCAAAAATCCATATTTGTAGATATGTCATTGTAACTCAGCAAAAACAGTTAAACATGGTGAGATTTTAATAAGATGAAATCTAGTGTATTACTCTGAGAAAATAAATCAATTTCCAGTTCAATTTGCAACTGAATGGCAATTTTGAGGGGTTTGTTTTGAGCTGAAATATTTTTTTAATCATCCAAATGCTTGAAGTAAGTTGTGTAATGGTTATCCTCAAAGGAAATGAACTTGGCAACACTCATTCAAATCCGGGATGAGGCTGTTTGCATTTCCTAAAGTGCTAATACCCTTGGGAAAAATATTTATCCAACTACTCTCCCTCTAGTTATGGATAAATAGTTGGAGGCACTGGACTCTTTAACCTTGTTTAGACAACCAGTCTAGGAGAAGGAAAACTCTGAATTCAAACCTGTTAAATTCTATTAAAAAAATTGATCATGTGTTACATCCTACGGAGGAGTTGCTAGATACATAATTGAGATAACTATGAAATGTTAATTTGAATCATTTATTTGTTACTAAATAGAAACCTCAATCTCATCATGGACTACAACAGGAACCTAAAGGGTTGACAGATGGTCTAGTTATATATAAACTTAGCAAATATTTTGCTAGTCCCTCTGAAATTAAAACTAGTCACATCCCTCCAATATCCAATTATTTAAACAAAAAAAGACAAAATATGAAAATCAATAAAAATCAAGAGAACCTAAAGGAAATATGACTCTGAAACTTTTAAATTACTTTTCTTATCTTATATCTATCTATAACTAATTTTTATTGTGCTTCATTATGATTCTGTTATTGATTTAACTGCTTCAATGAAATCTAAAAGTAAAGGAACATACTCCACATTGTATATTGTCATTTGATAATTACAAATTGAGTAAGAGAAACTGGAATTTAATGGTTTGGATAAATAACACCCCTACTTTGCATCCACACCTATTTGCCTATTTATTTATCTATATATCAATTGCTACGAAAATCTTTTTATTTTTGAATTCCCAACAAGAAAATTGTGCCATCAATCAATGCTTTGACTGGAAATTAGAGATGAGTATTTTGGAGTTTCCTCTCACTTAAAACAGCATACTCCCATTTGGCCAGATTCCCATTTTTTGAACTTCATGTAATGTATGTATCTACTCATGTACCCTTTACTTATTGGTCTTTTAGTATCAATCATACACTAACTATTATCATAAGAAACTTTCTTTAGACAGCATGATTAACATTGTTTATATATATATATATATATATGTATGTATATGTATATGTGTATATATATATATATATAATTTGGAGACGAATTTAGTGTTTTGGTGTTATACACTTTTGTAATTGTATTTTACCAGCCTTATTTGGTGCATCCCTGTTCAAAATTCTTTCTGGCTACAATGTGGCTATTTTTTCCCCTATATATAACCACTGCTGATTCTGTTAGACAAAGTAGATGATTAGTAGGCTTTGTTTAGTCTGGCACAAGGATACCATATTGTAGCACTTAGAATTAAATGTTCTATAATACAAATACATTGTGAGAGTAAGTTAACTATTGCTCTGTTATAGATGCCTACCTTTATCAAAATGTAATTGCCACAT
>CM042139.1:154637448-154647448 GCA_023376005.1 Doryteuthis pealeii
GGTTTTTTTGCATGGTCCAGCTTACAGATGGTGGTGGTCTTATTGTTTGGTGTCCACCGCGAGAACGTCAACACTTATGAATCCTTTGCTTCCAGCATCTTTCTTTTTCATACTTACACTGCAGATGGAAGTAAGTAGCCGCTCAGCGGTTTTTTTGGTAGGGATGCTGCTTCCATGATTTGTTCAAAGGCAACACTGAATAGGCTACAAACTTGGAAGTGATTCCCGCTTTTTTACTTTATCAGACAGATTCAGATTGTCCATATTCGTTAACCTGTCAATATCATGCATATTATTACAATCCTGCGTAGCCATTTTATAAAGCCTAGATTATATCTTAAGGGAGGAAAAGAAATAGTGATTCCGCTAGATACTAACTTGTCAGTCAATCTAGTTAGTATTCCTAGCGTTTAGAAAGATTAGTAGTGTATCAGTTAACTCATTTGTAGGCCTGTTAAGCATTACTTTGGAAAGGAATCCATTCGGCAACTGATTTTAAAACAATTTATCAACCACTTAAATACATTTGTCGTTTTTTTTATTGGTCAAATCCAGTTCCTGCTACTTTGGAATAGTCTATAAATATAAGTGGTGACTTTTCATTAGCTTATACCCTCATATAATTCAACACATATAATATTGAAATCTTTTATATTTCTATATAAGTTCATAAAAATTTATAGAAAATAGATTCGGTGCACTAATTTCAGATCCTGGACAAAGCTGTTTGCATTTCAATTTTGTCTAATGCTTATGAAAGGCCACAAACCCTTCTCTTCTCCTCCTGACTATGGATAAATAGTAGGGCAGACTGGATTCTGTAGCTTTGTAAAGGCAACTAGTATAGAAAAAGTGAAACTTTGAATTCATACCAGTGATATGTCATTTGAAATTGATCTAGTGTTGCATTCTGCCCATGGCAGAGTGTCTGGGTAAATACATAACATCAGAAAATTCAGCTTGGTTGGTTGGATTTTATGGCATGCCAGCCCATGGGTTATTTATGCCAAAGAAGTGTGTTTTAATCATTTTTGTTGGTATTCAAAAAAAAAAAAAAAGAATTTTAAACTCATTTTTTAAAAAAGCACATATTTTTCTGTTAGACCCATAGATAAGACCTTAACAGGTACCACTTCTCTGATTCAGAGTTGACCGGGATTAATGGCAATGAAGGGTTACTCCCTACTCTCCCACTAGATGCAGTTGAACATTATACCCAGGGCACTAACACCCTCAGCCACCACCTTCTAGCACATATATGATAAAAAGGGTTGGAGGTTTGCCATAAGAGAATATGGTTTGGGAAAATCATATAGGTGCTAGGGCTTGATGTAACCAGTTGACTGAATGGGAAGGGGCTCTCTGACTGCCCGTCTAGCCCAAAGTGGAGTGTTGCATGTCATGGACTGCTCAGCCACCAGTATTCCATCCTAAGCATCATTGTAACTACCCCATGGCCAACAAGTTGACCCTATTGAGGGAGTCTTACCCCTCTATAGAGGTGCAGTTGGCATGTTCAACATCCCAGCCAACAGGGCTAATAGCCTGTAAAGGAACAATACAATACTAATTGTGATTTCCATTATATTGATTTCAGATTCTTCCTCTGTTTGATTTGCTAATATATCCCATTAGTTAAGATAATTGCATTAATTTTTTTTTTAGGTAAACCTAATAAATCCAGAAAGTTCAGCCATTTAACAAAATAATTGTTTTGTATCTTATCTGTAATTTGCTTAGTTGCAATGAAGTAAAAAGAGATGCAGGGTGAATAACCTCTAAGTTTGGGGGGGGATTTCATAATCATTGCCAGGGTTGTATAATCCCACCCTCTTGAGAGTTGTACATGTACCGTTTGCAGGATTTTACTCTTCACTTGTAACAGAAATTTGCTATTTAGATGTGTAATTTAGATGAAATAAATCAAAAGAAAATCACATGACGGCATTTAGGAAGTACACCCATATATATATATATATATATATAATAATATATATATATATATATATATATAGAGGGGGTGACTTCCTAAATGCAGTCATGTTATATTATATTATATATAAACACACTACGACACACACCACTATATGTTTCAGTTAGTTTAACATAATCTTTGAAGTATGGAGCCACTTTTTTAATTATCTTTTGATGCATGCAAATCCTGTGTATCAAGTAACAAAAAATATGTCAATGACTTAATCACATAAATATGTTTTATTTTCATTTAACATAAACACATATGTTATGCCACTTTTGTTATTTATTTCACATAAATTATTGTGTGTTGTTGTTTTCAGAAAATTAACATTGTTTTAAGTATTTGAATAATTTGAAATGAGATCCCCAAATGATCAAATCCATTTTTGCATTGATGTTTTATATGATTCATTCTGATATGGTCAGTTTTTAATGTCTTGGAAAATAGCTTGTATTATTCTGCATTTGAGAGTAAAGTCTAAAAACAATATAATATATATATATATATATATATATTATATATATATATATATTATATATATAATTAAATAAAGAAAGAAAAAAGAAAAAAATTACTTAATATTTAAAAATAAAATTCACTCCTATATATAATATATATATATATATATATATATATATATATATTGTAACTGGGATACCAGGTAATTTGGTATTAGGATGATTCTAAGTTGGTCCTTCCTTCCAACGATACAATGTTGAAGAGTTCAGGTCTGATTTGAGAGCTCAATGTTTAATTTTTATAAACAGAGCATTATAATTAGTAAAGAAAAATGGCTTAAAACAGGTATTATGCGATTATGGTCCCATTCCCACTCATAGGCATCTGAATATATCTATGAGCTTCATCAGATCATATTCTTTATGCTATTATTTCTGCATTTGAGAGTAAAGTCTAAAACAAATATAAAAATATATATGTATATAGTCTAAGTAAAGTCTAAAACAATATATATATATATATATATATATATATATATATATATATATATATATATATATTTCAATTTCTTGCCTATATAATTTTCCAACCAAGTCACATAGGTGAGAAACTGAGTTAGCAAGTGCTGTTGACTTTATGTCTTAGCTACCCTAACTTAGATATTTATGCTCTATCAATGATATTGAGCACTCTTTGCTTATAAATACAGCCAACTATATTTATTTATATTAAATATATATAATTTCAGATAGCATACACAGTCAATGCCCACCTGGTGATTGTCAGTTTCACATGTTGGGCTGATTTTTCCATAGGCAAGAAACTGACAGTCACCAAGCACTATTGTGTCTTGGCTATCCTAGCTTAATATATATACTCTATCACTGATATTGAGCACTCTTTAATCATAAATGTAGCAAACATTATTAGGTACAGCTAGTATCTACCAATATCTTTCTATATATATATTAATAATCACAATTCCAATCCTGTAGATGAAAACTATTTGAGAACCAGAATCATAAAACTTAGAGTTAAATAATATCAAGTAATATTTTCAATTATTAATATTATTTGCTCTCAGTAACATACAAAAAAGCCACTGTATGGCCACTTACCTCCTATCACACAAATCATCCAAATAAGACAAGACTTGCTGAACATTGCTGGAGAAGTAAGGATGAACTCATAAGTGATGTTATCCTGTGGACACCTACACATGGACACACCAGTATAGGCTGACCAGCAAAAACCTACATCAATTAGTTCTGTGTGGATTCTGGATGTTGTGTAGAAGACCTGCTAGAGGTGATCACCAATAGAGATGGGTAGCAAGAGAGAATCATGGGAATCTGTACTGTCAGCACGACATGATGATAATGATCTTCTGTATTGAGCACTGTTTTATTTTTCTACTTTTTAATGCAATGTTTTTAAGCATCAAAAAGCCAATGTGCCAAGTCAGTTTTAGTTTTTAAATCATGGCAATCATTTTAAGTATTTCATATATATATATATATTAATATATATATATATATATATATATATATATATATATATATATATTTCACTTGACAAGTAAATTTTATGTAAAATAATTTAACAAAACTCCTCCTTCTAAGCCTTAGTTTTCTAATTAAAGTAAAATGCCCAATAGGGAATTCCAACATTTCAAATAATTAAAACTTAAGAACATACACATATACATATATGTGAAGGGCAAGTTGCCCTTTATATGTCCCTAAAGTTTCATTTTAATATTTAATAAATCTCAGTATTTTAAGTGTTTTTTCAAAAAGTCTAGTATGTAAACAACATCTAACATTACCACATACACATTAATAAATCTAAAAAAAAAAAAAATTCTGTCGTTAATACTATTTCTATTGAGAAATTCTAGGGAAAAGTGAAGAGCTTAGTAAATTATTATAAAAAAATCGAATAAAATTTGCAACCCTGTTATAGAATTGTAGAATAAAGTTGGAAGTCCTATCGTGAATTGGTAGAATAAAGGTGGCAACCCTATTATAGAATTGTAGAATAAAGTTGGAAGTCCTATAGTGAATTGGTAGAATAAAGGTAGCGACCCTATTATAAAAAATCGAATAAAGGTGGCAACCCTATTATAGAATTTTAGAATAGGGTGAGATGGTGAGAGAGAGATATAAACTGAAAGAATATATATAATATATATATATATATATATATTATATATATATATATATATATATATATATATATATATATAATGGAGATTGTGTGTTTGTCTGTCTGAAGCCGGAAACTAAAATCACTACTCAAGTCACAATTCCCTTAGTTATTGACGTCACATTCACCATGAATTTATTTTTATTTAAACCTCAGTTATTGATAAAATTGTTATACCTTATTAATACTTTTGACTTTATCTACATTCTAATAACATGCAATTGTATTTATATATGCAACAAAATAGCGGGTTACAGTATGAACAGGAAAGCTAATTTGCATATTGATATTAAAAGTTTAACTTTATTAAATATGCGCTTGGTATATTGATTTCTAATTGTTTGTTTTTTTTCTTAATGAATATGAGCAAAAAACTCGGGGATAAATCTTAAAGAAATCCTTTGATATAAAGAAATAACGCAATTTATTCTTTACTTCCTAATTTAACTAATAGTTAAATTAGGAAAATTCAGCAATAAAAGGAGGAGTGATGGAAAATGATGGAAGACTTAGTTTCAAAGCTGTTCTATTCTTCGATTATACCCCTCTGTTTCAAATCATTTTATTTGGATTTTATTTTAGTTTCAAAAGTATTTCAAATTTAACATATTTCATTACATTAAAATTCAAATACTTGCACCCGGAGGGTGCATATATTTGCTAGTATATATTATATAGATAGAGAGAGGGAGAGAGGGAAAGAGAGAGAGAGAGAGAGAGAGGAGAAGAGAGAGAAGAGAGAAGAGGGGGAGAGGAGAGAGGGGAGAGGAGTTGAAAGGGACATGCAAATAGATAAACTATATATTAAATTAGACTGATATATCTTTCTTTACAATTATCTACTGTCATGATTGTTTTCAGTGTAAACATTTCCAATCTATTTTATCCATATTTTCTAATATTCAGTTCAACGTCTTATGTAGGAAACCTACTCTTCTATTTTTATTTCTGTCCACTTTTGTTTTTTTAGCTTAGGGTAGCTAATCACAGCTCTGTTAGTCTACTGATGTTTAGTGCTTCATTTTCAAGTCAAGCAATAAAAAATTCTGTGTCATAATATAATGATGAATGTTTGAGAAAAACTGTAAAATTTAATTTGGAATCACTTTACTCTGAGTATGAGTTTCTATTTCCTTTTAATGTTAAAGAAAGGATGTTGCCTTCACATGTGACTGTGGAGGCTGGAATGATCTTATTCCATAGTTGTCACGAGTTGTCAAGTTTTATAAAGTGTCTACAAATGAAATAGACAGTTTTGAAAATGCATTTTAAAGAAAAAAACTATTTAAGATAATGAGACTTATGATACATAATTTTGCAGAGAAAAACTTTAGATTATTACTGCAACTTACAGTTGACTCAGCACTGAAAATTAGATACTAAAAAAAAAATGTTCATAATGCTCCAGTATTTATGTACAGAAAAATCATATGTGGTTTTTTCCTGGCCACTTATTTTGCAATAACTAGTTTATAAAGTATATATATAAGTTAGGGTAGTGTAGACATACAATCAATGGTCCTTGGTTACTGACATTTTCTCCCCACTAGGATTCTGAGATTACTGTAGAGGCACTCATAGCAAAATGGTTATCATTGTAGGAAATGGAGTTGGTGAGGTAGGTTCAAATCCTGGATGAGATTGTTTGCATCTAAGTTAGCACTAATGCTTTTGAGAAAATCTATTTTCGTTCAAGCTATGAATAAATAGTTGGCCAAATTTATGGCAACCAGAATAGGAGAAGGAAACTCCTGAAATCAAATAAGTTCTACTCTGCTTAAAATTGAACTTGTTTTGGTTTCTTTGTTTAATGGTATATCAGCCTTTATAAGATTTAATGTCAAAGCCATCTTTGTAGAAGTAGTTTTGTTTGTTTTACGGCATATCAACCTCAGTGGGCCATTTAATGCTTACAAAGTTTTCAAATAAATACATTCTTAATGGATACTCAAATTTTTTTATAAACATTTTCTATTCAACACATAGATATGACCCTAACAGGTACTACCACTCCGAGTCAGAGTGGACCAGGGATGAATGGTGATGAAGGAGTGCTCCACATTCCCCAAACCTCCAGAACTGGAACCTCACCACCAGATAGAGTTTAACATCATTCCCAGGACATAACACTCAGCCATTGCCTTCTAGCACCCATATGATAAAAAGTGTTGGTGCAATGATATAGATGCTAGGGCTTGACATAACCTGCCAAGTGATTGGAGGGGGCCTCTCCGACTGCCCGTCTAGCCTAAGTAAGGGTCAAAGTGGAGTGTTGTATGTCATGGATCGCTCAGCCACCAGGGTTCCATCCTTAAATATCATGGGTCGCCACCCACAGACAACAGGTGGCCACTTTGGGGGAGTCTTACCCCTCTGCAAAGGTGCAATTAGTGTATTCTAACACAACAGCTGACAAGTCAGTGTAGATGTAGTAGTGGTACTATTTAACCTATACCAATGGGGGGGGGTGAGGTGGTTCATACCTTTCCCAAGAGTATTAATCTGAAAATGAATGTAATAGCACAACTGGAGTTTGAATTTGCTTACTCCGATGTAACTGTCCAGTATGGTAGCCTGTACATCATGGAGATTCTTCCAATTGTGGAAGGTTTGGCTAAATACATACTCTTTACATATATATTATATATATATATATATATGTATATATGTATATGTATATATATATTACTAATATTTTTTCTATTAATATTTGATATATCTCTAGTTATTTATTGCTATTTGTTTATATAGAAATTGTAAGATGTATACATAAGTATTGGTGTTTAGCAGAAATGTTATATTCTTTTAAATGAAATTCAGAAGTTATCTAAAATGTGTTTTTATATAATCCTGTACTTTGTAAAATGAAAAAGATTATAAAAATATAGTTTTTTAAAAGCATTCATTTTTTACTGAATCAACATTAAACATTTGTTCTTGCAGTGCTAATATTTTTGTCTAAGTTGTGTTTACAACAGGAGGAGGAGGAGGAGGAGGAGGAGGAGGAAAACCTGTTTTTCTAGAATTTGGTTAAGTAGCAATGGGTGGATGATTACACCTTTAAAGTTAATCAGGCTATCTTGTTGGTTAAAATCTGTATACACAACATACAGGATCTATCTAGATATCATTAAAATCCTTAATATATATATATATATATATATATATATAATATATATATATATATATATATATATATATATATAGGCATTTTGTATTAAAGAAAGGAAAATAAAGTGCTCAATTACAGGTGTAAGAGAAGAGCTTTATTCATTTGTTATGGTATACCATACAATTAAAAAGTGTTTGTTACTCCTGGTTTCAGTGCATTAGCCACTTATTCTTAGACAAAGTCTCTGAGGATAAGCCGCTAATGCACTGCTTTGAAACCAGTTGCAACAAACACCTTTTAATTGTATAGTATATATATATATATATATATATATATATATATACACACCACACACATAGATAGATAGATAGATATATGTAAATATGAAAAGACAAAGGATGTATTTATTTATAAATGATAATATGCCAGTGTTTTTTTTTTAAAGACCATCTTCAGGGTGATGTTAGAAAGTTTCATTCTGAAGATTGTTTGATAAGAAACTGAAATATAAAACTTTGGCATATCATCATGTATAAATAAATACACCCTCTAAATGTTTTTTTTTTTCATACTTTTATATTTACATACTGTCATATTTATTTCCATTCTTCTCCTATATATAATATATATATATATATATATATATATATATATATATGTGTGTGTGTGTGTGTGTGTGTAACTGTAACAACAAAAAAACAGCATATCATAGTGAGATTTCAATTACGACAATACACTTAAAATAGAGAATTAATAAATTAGAGAATAAAACAATTTCCAGTCCAATTTGCAAGTTAATGATTATTTTGTCAGGTCTCTATTCCAACTGAATGTAATTTATTCATCATCCAAATTCTCAGATATAACTATGAAAAGCAGATCAAAATCATTCACTAAATAGAAGCATCAATATCATCATGGACTGCTGTTATGGAGGAAACTGAACAGGTCATTTGCTATAAAAGTTTTATTTACAACTAAAGAAGTTTGTGTAGTTTTGTATTAGTGCTAAATGATTTTTAAAAAAATCATCCACATTCTCAATATAATGGAGAGAACTATGAAACACAAGAATCCTTCATTTCTTCCTCAACAGAAACATCAATATCATCATGGGCCACTACAATGGGAAGTAAATGGATTCATAGGTCGTCTAGTTATCTATAAAATTATTGCTTGGGTGTCCAACGATTCAGACCAAATATATAGGCTTCCAATTAAAGAGTATAGATTTCGTTTTGTATGAAAGATGATATGAATTTCTTGTTGTTGAATATGATTTTTCTGTATAGAAACGGTTATAAGGACTTTCATTACTCCTCAAGTTAAAATTTTATTAATGCATTAACAAAAAGGTTAATCATAGAATTAGCTCTAAATCAGTGAATTCCATTGCACAAATGTGTCTTGTTCAACATCCATGAGATGGCGAGGATAATTAGTTACAGATGCCAAGATATTGGGAATGTTGATGTAGAGGATGAATATATACACTCCTTTTGAGAGAGAGAGAGAGAGAGAGAGAGAGAGAGAGAGAGAGAGAGAGAGGTTTGACATAATGGCTCATAAAAAGACAGAATTTTAAGTGAACTGCCTGCAGATCAGTAATCAGTCTGGAAGTAAAACTTTACACATGTCAGAGTGGTCTATATACAAGGTGTGTTCAAAAGGTCTCAAGACTGAAACTGTATTGACCAAGACAGAGATGAATAATGAATGAAACATTAATATTCTTCAAAATAGTCTCTTTTAGCACACTTATTCTAAAACATCTCTGAAACTCCTCTTTTAATGTACTCCATGTTCTTAAATTCTACACAGATGAATCTTCAAGCTAGATATGGTGAGTATATATAAAGGATTCTGCACTTGCATAATCTGGTGTTTCACCAAAAAACTGTTGATCAAAATGTATTGAGAATTGGCACTCTGCCCTTTAGACTACTGTCTAGATGTCAGGACATCATCCCTTTATTATATAAGTCACTCATCTGTGCACACATCTAGACAGCTGTGCTCGTGTCTTCACTTAAATTTTAAATTAAACTGCATCTAGTAATGAGGCTGGAGCAAAGGAGATTGTTGTATCATCTCTTTATTGCAATTACCCCCAGGTCCACTCTAACCTAGAGCGGTTGTATCTGTTAGGGTCCCATCAATGGATCAAATAGGTTAGTTTGAAAATTATTAGTATGACATAGGAATACTTGAAACTATACAATTGTGTTCAAACAAATTATTAT
>CM042139.1:154659948-154714948 GCA_023376005.1 Doryteuthis pealeii
TCAATACAGTTTCAGTCTTGAGACCTTTTGAACACACCTTGTATATAGACCACTCTGACATGTGTAAAGTTTTACTTCCAGACTGATTACTGATCTGCAGGCAGTTCACTTAAAATTCTGTCTTTTTATGAGCCATTATGTCAAACCTCTCTCTCTCTCTCTCTCTCTCTCTCTCTCTCTCTCTCTCTCTCTCAAAAGGAGTGTATATATTCATCCTCTACATCAACATTCCCAATATCTTGGCATCTGTAACTAATTATCCTCGCCATCTCATGGATGTTGAACAAGACACATTTGTGCAATGGAATTCACTGATTTAGAGCTAATTCTATGATTAACCTTTTTGTTAATGCATTAATAAAATTTTAACTTGAGGAGTAATGAAGTCCTTATAACCGTTTCTATACAGAAAAATCATATTCAACAACAAGAAATTCATATCATCTTTCATACAAAACGAAAATCTATACTCTTTAATTGGAAGCCTATATATTTGGTCTGAATCGTTGGACACCCAAGCAATAATTTTATAGATAACTAGACGACCTATGAATCCATTTACTTCCCATTGTAGTGGCCCATGATGATATTGATGTTTCTGTTGAGGAAGAAATGAAGGATTCTTGTGTTTCATAGTTCTCTCCATTATATTGAGAATGTGGATGATTTTTTTAAAAATCATTTAGCACTAATACAAAACTACACAAACTTCTTTAGTTGTAAATAAAACTTTTATAGCAAATGACCTGTTCAGTTTCCTCCATAACAGCAGTCCATGATGATATTGATGCTTCTATTTAGTGAATGATTTTGATCTGCTTTTCATAGTTATATCTGAGAATTTGGATGATGAATAAATTACATTCAGTTGGAATAGAGACCTGACAAAATAATCATTAACTTGCAAATTGGACTGGAAATTGTTTTATTCTCTAATTTATTAATTCTCTATTTTAAGTGTATTGTCGTAATTGAAATCTCACTATGATATGCTGTTTTTGTTGTTACAGTTACACACACACACACACACACACATATATATATATATATATAATATATATATATATATATATATTATATATAGGAGAAGAATGGAAATAAATATGACAGTATGTAAATATAAAAGTATGAAAAAAAAAAACATTTAGAGGGTGTATTTATTTATACATGATGATATGCCAAAGTTTTATATTTCAGTTTCTTATCAAACAATCTTCAGAATGAAACTTTCTAACATCACCCTGAAGATGGTCTTTAAAAAAAAAAAACACTGGCATATTATCATTTATAAATAAATACATCCTTTGTCTTTTCATATTTACATATATCTATCTATCTATCTATGTGTGTGTGTGTATATATATATAATATATATATATATATATATATACTATACAATTAAAAGGTGTTTGTTGCAACTGGTTTCAAAGCAGTGCATTAGCGGCTTATCCTCAGAGACTTTGTCTAAGAATAAGTGGCTAATGCACTGAAACCAGGAGTAACAAACACTTTTTAATTGTATGGTATACCATAACAAATGAATAAAGCTCTTCTCTTACACCTGTAATTGAGCACTTTATTTTCCTTTCTTTAATACAAAATGCCTATATATATATATATATATATATATATATATATATATTATATATATATATAATATATATATATATAAGGATTTTAATGATATCTAGATAGATCCTGTATGTTGTGTATACAGATTTAACCAACAAGATAGCCTGATTAACTTTAAAGGTGTAATCATCCACCCATTGCTACTTAACCAAATTCTAGAAAAACAGGTTTTCCTCCTCCTCCTCCTCCTCCTCCTCCTCCTGTTGTAAACACAACTTAGACAAAAATATTAGCACTGCAAGAACAAATGTTTAATGTTGATTCAGTAAAAAATGAATGCTTTTAAAAAACTATATTTTTATAATCTTTTTCATTTTTACAAAAGTACAGGATTATATAAAAACACATTTTAGATTAACTTCTGAATTTCATTTAAAAGAATATAACATTTCTGCTAAACACCAATACTTATGTATACATCTTACAATTTCTATATAAACAAATAGCAATAAATAACTAGAGATATATCAAATATTAATAGAAAAAAATATTAGTAATATATATATACATATACATATATACATATATATATATATATATATATATATGTAAAGAGTATGTATTTAGCCAAACCTTCCACAATTGGAAGAATCTCCATGATGTACAGGCTACCATACTGGACAGTTACATCGGAGTAAGCAAATTCAAACTCCAGTTGTGCTATTACATTCATTTTCAGATTAATACTCTTGGGAAAGGTATGAACCACCTCACCCCCCCCCCATTGGTATAGGTTAAATAGTACCACTACTACATCTACACTGACTTGTCAGCTGTTGTGTTAGAATACACTAATTGCACCTTTGCAGAGGGGTAAGACTCCCCCAAAGTGGCCACCTGTTGTCTGTGGGTGGCGACCCATGATATTTAAGGATGGAACCCTGGTGGCTGAGCGATCCATGACATACAACACTCCACTTTGACCCTTACTTAGGCTAGACGGGCAGTCGGAGAGGCCCCCTCCAATCACTTGGCAGGTTATGTCAAGCCCTAGCATCTATATCATTGCACCAACACTTTTTATCATATGGGTGCTAGAAGGCAATGGCTGAGTGTTATGTCCTGGGAATGATGTTAAACTCTATCTGGTGGTGAGGTTCCAGTTCTGGAGGTTTGGGGAATGTGGAGCACTCCTTCATCACCATTCATCCCTGGTCCACTCTGACTCGGAGTGGTAGTACCTGTTAGGGTCATATCTATGTGTTGAATAGAAAAATGTTTATAAAAAAATTTGAGTATCCATTAAGAATGTATTTATTTGAAAACTTTGTAAGCATTAAATGGCCCACTGAGGTTGATATGCCGTAAAACAAACAAAACTACTTCTACAAAGATGGCTTTGACATTAAATCTTATAAAGGCTGATATACCATTAAACAAAGAAACCAAAACAAGTTCAATTTTTAAGCAGAGTAGAACTTATTTGATTTCAGGAGTTTCCTTCTCCTATTCTGGTTGCCATAAATTTGGCCAACTATTTATTCATAGCTTGAACGAAAATAGATTTTCTCAAAAGCATTAGTGCTAACTTAGATGCAAACAATCTCATCCAGGATTTGAACCTACCTCACCAACTCCATTTCCTACAATGATAACCATTTTGCTATGAGTGCCTCTACAGTAATCTCAGAATCCTAGTGGGGAGAAAATGTCAGTAACCAAGGACCATTGATTGTATGTCTACACTACCCTAACTTATATATATACTTTATAAACTAGTTATTGCAAAATAAGTGGCCAGGAAAAAACCACATATGATTTCTGTACATAAATACTGGAGCATTATGAACATTTTTTTTTTAGTATCTAATTTTCAGTGCTGAGTCAACTGTAAGTTGCAGTAATAAATCTAAAGTTTTTCTCTGCAAAATTATGTATCATAAGTCTCATTATCTTAAATAGTTTTTTTCTTTAAAATGCATTTTCAAAACTGTCTATTTCATTTGTAGACACTTTATCAAAACTTGACAACTCGTGACAACTATGGAATAAGATCATTCCAGCCTCCACAGTCACATGTGAAAGGCAACATCCTTTCTTTAACATTAAAAGGAAATAGAAACTCATACTCAGAGTAAAGTGATTCCAAATTAAATTTTACAGTTTTTTCTCAAACATTCATCATTATATTATGACACAGAATTTTTTATTGCTTGACTTGAAAATGAAGCACTAAACATCAGTAGACTAACAGAGCTGTGATTAGCTACCCTAAGCTAAAAAAACAAAAAGTGGACAGAAATAAAAATAGAAGAGTAGGGTTTCCTACATAAGACGTTGAACTGAATATTAGAAAATATGGATAAAAATAGATTGGAAATGTTTACACTGAAAACAATCATGACAGTAGATAATTGTAAAGAAAGATATATCAGTCTAATTTAATATATAGTTTTATCTATTTGCATGTCCCTTTCAACTCCCTCTCCCCCTCTCTCTCTCCCCCCTCTCTCTCTTCCTCTCTCTTCTCCCTCTCTCTCTCTCTCCTCTCTCTTTCCCTCTCTCCCTCTCTCTATCTATATAATATATACTAGCAAATATATGCACCCTCCGGGTGCAAGTATTTGAATTTTAATGTAATGAAATATGTTAAATTTGAAATACTTTTGAAACTAAATAAAAATCCAAATAAAATGATTTGAAACAGAGGGGGTATAATCGAAGAATAGAACAGCTTTGAAACTAAGTCTTCCATCATTTTCCATCACTCCCTCCTTTTATTGCTGAATTTTCCTAATTTAACTATTTAGTTAAATTAGGAAGTAAAGAATAAAATTGCCGTTATTTCTTTATATCAAAGGATTTCTTTTAAGATTTATCCCCGAGTTTTTTGCTCATATTCATTAAGAAAAAAACAAACAATTAGAAATCAATAATACCAAGCGCATATTTAATAAAGTTAAACTTTTAATATCAATATGCAAATTAGCTTTCCTGTTCATACTGTAACCCGCTATTTTGTTGCATATATAAATACAATTGCATGTTATTAGAATGTAGATAAAGTCAAAAGTATTAATAAGGTATAACAATTTTATCAATAACTGAGGTTTAAATAAAAATAAATTCATGGTGAATGTGACGTCAATAACTAAGGGAATTGTGACTTGAGTAGTGATTTAGTTTCGGCTTCAGACAGACAAACACACAATCTCCATTATATAATATATATATATATATATATATATATATATATATATATATATATATATATATATATATATATATCTTTCAGTTATATCTCTCTCTCACCATCTCACCCTATTCTAAAATTCTATAATAGGGTTGCCACCTTTATTCGATTTTTTTATAATAGGGTCGCTACCTTTATTCTACCAATTCACTATAGGACTTCCAACTTTATTCTACAATTCTATAATAGGGTTGCCACCTTTATTCTACCAATTCACGATAGGACTTCCAACTTTATTCTACAATTCTATAACAGGGTTGCAAATTTTATTCGATTTTTTTATAATAATTTACTAAGCTCTTCACTTTTCCCTAGAATTTCTCAATAGAAATAGTATTAACGACAGAATTTTTTTTTTTTTTTAAGATTTATTAATGTGTATGTGGTAATGTTAGATGTTGTTTACATACTAGACTTTTTGAAAAACACTTAAAATACTGAGATTTATTAAATATTAAAATGAAACTTTAGGGACATATAAAGGGCAACTTGCCCTTCACATATATGTATATGTGTATGTTCTTAAGTTTAATTATTTTGAAATGTTGGAATTCCCTATTGGGCATTTTACTTTAATTAGAAAACTAAGGCTTAGAAGGAGGAGTTTTGTTAAATTATTTTACATAAAATTTACTTGTCAAGTGAAATATATATATATATATATATATATATATATATATATATATATATATATATATATATATATATATGAAATACTTAAAATGATTGCCAATGATTTAAAAACTAAAACTGACTTGGCACATTGGCTTTTTGATGCTTAAAAACATTGCATTAAAAAGTAGAAAATAAAACAGTGCTCAATACAGAAGATCATTATCATCATGTCGTGCTGACAGTACAGATTCCCATGATTCTCTCTTGCTACCCATCTCTATTGGTGATCACCTCTAGCAGGTCTTCTACACAACATCCAGAATCCACACAGAACTAATTGATGTAGGTTTTTGCTGGTCAGCCTATACTGGTGTGTCCATGTGTAGGTGTCCACAGGATAACATCACTTATGAGTTCATCCTTACTTCTCCAGCAATGTTCAGCAAGTCTTGTCTTATTTGGATGATTTGTGTGATAGGAGGTAAGTGGCCATACAGTGGCTTTTTTGTATGTTACTGAGAGCAAATAATATTAATAATTGAAAATATTACTTGATATTATTTAACTCTAAGTTTTATGATTCTGGTTCTCAAATAGTTTTCATCTACAGGATTGGAATTGTGATTATTAATAATATATATAGAAAGATATTGGTAGATACTAGCTGTACCTTAATAATGTTTGCTACATTTATGATTAAAGAGTGCTCAATATCAGTGATAGAGTATATATATTTAAGCTAGGATAGCCAAGACACAATAGTGCTTGGTGACTGTCAGTTTCTTGCCTATGGAAAAATCAGCCCAACATGTGAAACTGACAATCACCAGGTGGCATTGACTGTGTATGCTATCTGAAATTATATATATTTAATATAAATAATATAGTTGGCTGTATTTATAAGCAAAGAGTGCTCAATATCATTGATAGAGCATAAATATCTAAGTTAGGGTAGCTAAGACATAAAGTCAACAGCACTTGCTAACTCAGTTTCTCACCTATGTGACTTGGTTGGAAAATTATATAGGCAAGAAATTGAAATATATATATATATATATATATATATATATATATATATATATATTGTTTTAGACTTTACTTAGACTATATACATATATATTTTTAATATTGTTTTAGACTTTACTCTCAAATGCAGAATAATAGCAATAAAGAATATGATCTGATGAAGCTCATAGATATATTCAGATGCCTATGAGTGGGAATGGGACCATAATCGCATAATACCTGATTTTTAAGCCATTTTTCTTTACTAATTATAATGCTCTGTTTATAAAAATTAAACATTGAGCTCTCAAATCAGACCTGAACTCTTCAACATTGTATCGTTGGAAGGAAGGACCAACTTAGAATCATCCTAATACCAAATTACCTGGTATCCCAGTTACCAATATATATAATATATATATATATATATATATATATATATATAGGAGTGAATTTTATTTTTAAATATTAAGTAATTTTTTCTTTCTTTCTTTCTTTATTTATATATATATATATATATATATATATATATATATATATATATATATATATATATTATATTGTTTTAGACTTTACTCTCAAATGCAGAATAATACAAGCTATTTTCCAAGACATTAAAAACTGACCATATCAGAATGAATCATATAAAACATCAATGCAAAAATGGATTTGATCATTTGGGGATCTCATTTCAAATTATTCAAATACTTAAAACAATGTTAATTTTCTGAAAACAACAACACACAAATAATTTATGTGAATAAAAAATAACAAAAGTGGGCATAAACATATGTGTATATGTTAATGAAAATAAAACATATTTATGTGATTAAGTATTGACATATTTTTTGTTACTTGATACACAGGATTTGCATGCATCAAAAGATAATTAAAAAGTGGCTCCATACTTCAAAGATTTATGTAAACTAACTGAAACATATAGTGTGTGTGTGTAGTGTGTTATATATATATATAATAACATGACTGCATTTAGGAAGTACACCCCCTATATATATATATATATATATATATATATATATATATATATATACATATATATATATGGGTGTACTTCCTAAATGCAGTCATGTGATTTTCTTTTTGATTTATTTCATCTAAATTACACATCTAAATAGCAAATTTCTGTTACAAGTGAAGAGTAAAATCCTGCAAAACGGTACATGTACAACTCTCAAGAGGGTGGGATTATACAACCCCTGGCAATGATTATGAAATCCCCCCCCCAACTTAGAGGTTATTCACCCTGCATCTCTTTTTACTTCATTGCAACTAAGCAAATTACAGATAAGATACAAAACAATTATTTTGTTAAATGGCTGAACTTTCTGGATTTATTAGGTTTACCTAAAAAAAAAATTAAATGCAATTATCTTAACTAATGGGATATATTAGCAAATCAAACAGAGGAAGAATCTGAAATCAATATAATGAAAATCACAATTAGTATTGTATTGTTCCTTTACAGGCTATTAGCCCTGTTGGCTGGGATGTTGAACATGCCAACTGCACCTCTATAGAGGGGTAAGACTCCCTCAATAGGGTCAACTGTTGGCCATGGGTAGTTACCAATGATGCTTAAGGATGGAATACTGGTGGCTGAGCAGTCCATGACATGCAACACTCCACTTTGGGCTAGACGGGCAGTCAGAGAGCCCCTTCCCATTCAGTCAACTGGTTACATCAAGCCCTAGCACCTATATGATTTTCCCAACCATATTACTCTTATGGCAAACCTCCAACCCTTTTTATCATATATGTGCTAGAAGGTGGTGGCTGAGGGTGTTAGTGCCCTGGGTATAATGTTCAACTGCATCTAGTGGAGAGTAGGGAGTAACCCTTCATTGCCATTAATCCCCGGTCAACTCTGAATCAGAGAAGTGGTACCTGTTAAGGTCTTATCTATGGGTCTAACAGAAAAATATGTGCTTTTTAAAAAAATGAGTTTAAAATTCTTTTTTTTTTTTTTTGAATACCCAACAAAAATGATTAAACACACTTCTTTGGCATAAAATAACCCATGGGCTGGCATGCCATAAAATCCAACCAACCAAGCTGAATTTTCTGATGTTATGTATTTACCCAGACACTCTGCCATGGGCAGAATGCAACACTAGATCAATTTCAAATGACATATCACTGGTATGAATTCAAAGTTTCACTTTTTCTATACTAGTTGCCTTTACAAAGCTACAGAATCCAGTCTGCCCTACTATTTATCCATAGTCAGGAGGAGAAGAGAAGGGTTTGTGCCTTTCATAAGGGCATTAGCACAAATTGAAATGCAAACAGCTTTGTCCAGGATCTGAAATTAGTGCACCGAATCTATTTTCTATAAATTTTTATGAACTTATATAGAAAATATAAAAGATTTTCAATATTATATGTGTTGAATTATATGAGGGTATAAGCTAATGAAAAGTCACCACTTATATTTATAGACTATTCCAAGTAGCAGGAACTGGATTGACCAATAAAAAAACGACAAATGTATTTAAGGTGGTTGATAAATTGTTTTAAAATCAGTTGCCGAATGGATTCCTTTCCAAAAGTAATGCTACAGGCCACAATGAGTAACTGATACTACAATCTTTCTACCAAGGAATACTACAGATTGACTGACAAGTAGTATCTACGGACACTATATTCTTTCTCCCTTAAGAATAAATCTAGCTTTATAAAATGGCTACCAGGATTGTAATAATATGCATGATATTGACAGGTTAACGACCATATGGAAATCTGATCTCTGATAAGATAAAAGCGGGAATACTTCCAAGTTGTAGCCATGTCAGTGTTGCCTTGAACAAATCATGGAAGCAGCATCCCACCAAAAAAAACCGCTGTACGGCTACTTACTTCCCATCTCAGTGTAAGATGAACAAGAGATGCTGAACAAGGATTCATAAGTGACGTTCTCCGGTGGACACCAACACATAGACACACCATTGTAAGCTGACCATCAAAAACCTAGTAACCAGCTCTACACGGATTCTGGATGCTGTACGGAAAACCTTCCTGGGGCGATGACCAATAGGGACTGTTGGTGAAAGAGAGAGACATGGGTATCCTTGCCGTTAGTATGACTTCATGATGATGATATTCCTTATGTTTTGTTTCTTTCAATTGGTTGTGTGATATACCGACAGTTTTGAGCCCAAAAGGGTTAATACTCCTCAATCAAAAATCGAACATACCACATATTGTAATGCATATGTGCAGTTGTGTGGGCATGTGTAGGTATGCTTATGAATGAAAGCCTGGGAATGAGACTTGCTAATCAATACCTTGTGTGAAAATGGAGACCTGAATAAATTCTATTGAAAATATAAATGCTTCTTATGGATTGATAGATGTTCTTATGATCACTGGGACTTCACCAGTGACCTACTAACAATGCCGTCTTTTCATCTTAAAGAACACAGAACATGGTGAATATTGCTGTTTCTTTACAGAGAACTGAACAAGAGATTTAAATTCTTGAGTAGCTTATAGATTACTGTTTAGGTCTATTGAGTCCCTGGATTATTACCCAACTAAATATTTTCTATCGGTTTAAATCTTCAGAAAAATGCATAAGAAAGCAAACATATCCAACCAATTATAGGATACAAATAAAATCATCTCATTACAACCAACAACTACAAGGATTAAAAAAAAAAGGCAATGAACCCTCAAACAATTATTTATATTAAATAGCATTCATTTCTTTGTACACAGTTATGATTTCAAGTAACAATAATAATAATCCTTAGTAAACAAGTATAAGCTGTTAAATAGTAAGTTACAACATTCTAGAGAGGAGATAACTCTTCCCTAACGAACGATATCACGCTTTAGTAAAATGATAGTACAAACCACCAATAAGAGAGCATAATTATCAAGTAAGAAAAACAAGATAGCTACATGAACACAAAAATGCAGTTAATCCATATAAATCCTCCTGTACCATGGTCGATGAGAAATAAAAACAAATATTATTGAGGTAAAAATACATTTAACTGTTTTGTATTATTTGTTGTTCCTAACATTTTGGATTATAACATAAGATATAATGAGAAATAATGAAATTAAGATGACATTTTATTGTGAATAGAGGTGTAAAAATGGGGGAATCCACAGCCACTCAGGTTCATGTACTTCTAATTAGCGGCACAAATACCGGCAACTTGGGTTCAAAGGATTAAGATATATCAAGATTAGAATAAAATAAGTGCCTCAATTTCTTTCTTTAATATAATGAAGTATCACTGCCTTAAGTATTGATCCTGAACACAGTTATTACCTAAATGTGAATACCAAATGAAGTAACAATTCATCTAATTCAGATTCTAACGAGTTCAAATCCTTAACGAGGCTGTTTGCATTTCACATCGTGCTAATACCTTTGGGAAAGGTATGCATCCAATTATTCTTCCTCCAGCTATGAGTAAACCCTGATTAGTCAACCAGTCTAAAAGAATGAAAACTCTGAATTCAAACCTGTTAATCTCCGCTTAAGAAATTAACCATGTATCACATCCTACTTGTGCCAAGGGGTTGGTAAATATATATATATATATATATATATATATATATATATATATATATATATGAGAGAGAGAGAAAGAAGTATCACTACGTTAGGTATTGATCCTGGACTGTCATTACCTGGATGTGAATACCAGATGAAGTAAGAGTTCATCTAATTCAGACTCTATATAAAATACAGTGATTACGCAAATATATTCCAGTTATGCGTTACTTGATTTACAACTTTGACTAGTATTAGAAAACCAAAATCGAGTTCATTCTATAGGTAGATGTGTAGATATAGTCGTTGTAATCGTGTGCATGCATTTCTATTAGTACATAAAAGTACATAAAATGTAAACATTGTGTGTGTGTGTGTGTGTTTAATCATCTTGCAGACCACCCAGATTTGTTGAGACTTGGGGCGGGAATGGTCTCACAAGAGTGTAAGTCTGTGCATGCATCTATTGCTTCCTGTTCTAAGTGTAAATATATCATGTTAGTGTGTACAGGTTTGTATGAGGTTGATGTTTGATCATCAAAATCATAATGCTACATCAATCACATGTAAAAGAAAAGAAGAAAATGAGCTTAGACAGTTTTTTCTGGTTTATTTACTTGTCTCCTGTAATTAAACAAGGAAACCTTTCTTGTTCTTTCTTCATAGAAATCTTTTCTTTTCCTTTTCTTTCTACATCTCCACCCATTATATAACAGTCGCCATCACAGGTGTTAAAATCTGAGGAAAGAATCAAATTAAAATCGGGTTAATATCTATTATCCTTGTCAGGTATTTTTCATTTTAATGAGATATTAGATAATTTCCCAAGATCTTTATAAAATACATATCCCTATAAGGATGTTACAAATATTCTCTTTAACTGGTTATGACAGTAACTATGTATCACAAGGTTTCATAAAACATTTTTTTGTTTTTGTACAGTTTATATGCTTGTAACAAACAAAATAATTTTAAAGAAATAAAGTTTAGCCTCTAATTTTATTTAGTATTGATTTTTCAATGAAACACACACACACACACACACACACATACATATATATATATATATATATATATATATATATATATATATAATGTGTGTGTGGAGGGGCATATTCTGTTCAACACATTTCTCTTGATTTTGTCCCAAGGAAATGATCATGTCTGTGGTTCCCCGATTTGCCCAGAACCCACACTTGTCCTCGGGTAGTAGTTTCTACTCTGGTAGATGGAAAATTCTTAATTAAAACCTGTTAAACTCTACTTAAGAATTGACCATATACCGTATCCTACTCATGCAAAGATATTGAGTACACACACACATAATGGATGGCATAACCAGTCTACCCTACTATTTACCCATAACTGTGGAGAAAATAAATGCATCCATTCGTTTCCCAAGTATATTAGTAGAAAGAGAAATGCAAACAGCCTCGTTCAGTAATTGAACTCGGTTCATCAAGTCCATTTTCTAAACAATGATAAATCAATGATGCAACACCTTCATGTTTTGCATCTGAGAATTGATAAATGAAAATTTTTTTGTAAACGGACCATAACTTTGTTGTTATCCATTGTAAAACTAAAGTCTAAAAACGTTCGGTTTCGGGTTACCCTTACCGCACTTTTAACCTTGTTTATAAGATCTCTACTTCAGTTTGTTATTTCAAAATATTAAAGATTATGACGTTCCCAGGAAAACTGTTCATCTATGTATGAAACTTTGGAATTACCTCTATTACAGGATCAACTTTACTAATCCAGCAAGTTTTGGATTAGACAGGTGCTGGATTAGCAAATTTTCCAAACCAGTGAAGCATTGGATAAAAATTGGCAAAATAATGCACATAATACTGAACAGTTTTCTGGCACTGATACAACTTACATAAATTAGGAGGGGGGGTCCCGTGGTGTAGTGATTAACGTGCTGGACTGCGACATCGTAGTAAGCGAGTTCGAACTCCAGTCGCGTTATTACGTTTACTTTCGGACTAATACCTTTGGGAAAGGTATGAAACCCCTCATCCCACCAGGGTTAGATAGTACCACGACTGTCCTTCTACAAGGGTGGCTTTGACATTAAATTAACCATGAATATTGATATGTAATTAAACAAAAATAAAATCATAAACATAAATCAAAAAATTAATTAATTAATGGAGAAATTTCTATTTAAACAGAAAAAATATTGATGTATAATTTTTTCACTGATAATCTAGAAGAAAATTATATTTCATAAACAACAGAGTAAAAAAAAACTTAAAAAAAAATTATTTTTTAATTTTTGTTTTATTTTGTTTTTTTTGTTTTTTTTACATTTAATTTTCAGATTTGTTTATACTGGTTTTCTACCAAAATCGCTCCTTTAATTTTTTTTTTTTCTATTCATACCTTCAGTCTTTTGTATTTTATTTATACAGTAATTAGATTCGATTATATATAACCCCACCGATATTTTGCGCCCCAAAAATAAGAGTGGGGCCAAAGTTAAGTGACCTGAAAAAAAATCAAAGTTTTTAAATAAAATAACTAATGCATTATAAAATTCATTCATTGATAAATCAACACTGAAAATTTCATTAAAATCGGATAATTCCCTGATTTTTGCAAATTTATTTTCAATCAGGGGTATTGATCTGATTTTGTAAAATACGTCTTTGACGTCATATTTGTTGGTGCCTATGTTGTTCGTAAATTGTCATATATGAAAGCTAAAACCATATATTTGCGTCATGTTTTTTAAGCAGTTATTAAGTTGCTTATTAATATTAATTCATGATTTACAGTACTGACTGTCGAAATATTTTTTGTTTAGAAAGGACAGTTCTCTATATATGAACATGCGTTTGACTATATAAATAATAAAACCAACAAAGGAAAATAGTTTAGCTGATCTTTGACTTAACCAATTATTACACATTGAAATGATTTAGATTCTTCCACTAAAATAACCTGTCCAAACAGTTTGTTTCCTATATTTGGGTTCTATTCTATGGTGGTCCCAGGTGAAATGTGAAGTGCGTTTGCGGGTTCACATATAAAGAAAACAATAGAAGAAGCAACACAACCTTGGGTTTTACTATCTGGTGTTGCTTATCCGCCGATTTCTTATTTCTTATGAATGTCGTCTTCTAAATATCCTCAAATGTCCTCAACTAAATAATAGACCATTCCGTTTTTATCATAAATAACAAAGGGAAGAAAAAGGAAATGCTACACAGAAAAACTATAATAAGAAAGAAAGAGTAGGGGAAAGATAGAGAGGTGAGTGCGCGGAAGTGATAACACTAATTTGTTTCAATCTAACATAATGAAAAGAAAGAAAGAGTGAGAAAGAGTTAAATCAAGATTATTATGCTTTTTACATTCTGAATTATTTTGCTTACAAACGTTGTAATAATTAAATTATCATACTGTGGTATACCTACATGTCCCGCTAGTTATTAATTTGCATCATGGGTAAAAATAATTTTTTTTTTTTTCAATTCTTTATTATTTTATTTATCTTATTGTCCCACACATCATTCCGGAGCCTTTTCCAGAATGATATTGCTGTACAGGCTTCTCCAGCAGAGGTGGATGACTGTGCCTAGTGGTCAATTTGTGCAGCAGAATTAGGACTTCGAAAGAACAGAGAAAATGTAAAAAGAATCACAGAAAGTTGACGGAATGTAAAAGTAATGTCCTGGGTTAACACGCAAAGGCTGATGAGGTATCAGCTCCATAAGTAATGTTTTCAAACTGTGGTCCGGGCCCACAGAGCGTCCGCGGTATTAATAGCAGGGGTCCGCAGACGTTTCAATAGTGTCTTGAAAATTCATGGAATTCGATTAGTTATAAAACCACAAATATGTATTTTTAGTTTCTAATCCACACCTATGAAAATTCAGTATAAACAGAAGCCACAAGTCAACATTTTGGGAATGGTTGCTGAGTCTCCAGTGTTGTCTCAAAAGCCGGTTAAAAAGCTGCTACCTTTTGCAACAACAAATTTATTTGAAACGGCAATTTCGGCACTTACCAATATGAAGAAACTGAATCAACAATACGAAAAAAGACATTCTTCTTCTTCACATGAGGCATCACGATTGATGTTTATATTTGATTCAATGTGTGATTCTACCATTATACATGTTTCTTGTAATGCCACCTTGTATGCATTTTGTGAATATAAGAGATTCAATGTTTTTTAATGTGTAATTGGGTTGATTCTGTATTTCCTTCTGTTTTGTTCTATGATTTCATCCCACCCTCTAATCTTATACGGGACCCCCACTCTACTACATATCAATTTTCATAATGTAGTATTCATATAAAATATATGAAACTTTCTGGGTCCACAAGCAAGCTTTGTTCCCCCGGTCATAGGGCTTGTGGGTAGTGAGCGCTAGACCTGGATATACTGATGCTAATATTGGTTCGTTATGATTCGACTAAATATATTAACCTATCAACCAAGCATTCCAATCGGCGTGACAACCTTTTGGGTTTATATTATGCTGAATTCAGTTTAACAATTATGGTCTACAAACGGATAATTATTACAGAAGTGATCTTAATTCTCACTAGGTGCCTTACAATTGTGGTCTTGTGTTGTACTAAGTTTAGTAAGTATTAATAAATGACTAAATAAATGGCCAGTTTCATCTTCCTGCCTTTTGATCTTTTAATATGCTAGTATATCAAGTCGTGTACTTTAATTCTGAGGTTGTCAACCACAAGATGAAATTCCTCACTTGAAGGAATTTCAAACTTTAAAAGGAGAATTGAAACCACAGACTAGCAGCCAATCGAACTATGCGCATATAGGGTTAAGGCTTGGTCATTAGTGGGCTTTGCTAGTTTCTTCTTTAAGCCTACATACGTGGTTCTTCCTTCTGTTGGTCGTCAAGCTGAAAAGGAATAAAGGGAGAGAAAAGAGACAAAAAATAAATTGTACTTTTATGGTTGGACTTTTCTACCTAGGTCCACAACTATTTCTTGAAGAGGAACTTTCTTCCTGGGCCAGCCAATAGTATGTGTCCTCAGTAACGGTCTGCGTTGGTCGAGGGAGGGGGGCGCCAGGAGGGGCTTTTTTCTCTGCGCATGCACAGAGAGTTCTTCCTGTCTGAGGCCTCCTGAGCAATTTGTGTTTTGTTTTTGTTTTTTTATCTTATGTTTATTTAATTTTATTCAAAGCCCAGTCTACCCTACTATTTACCCATAGCTGGATGCATACCTGATAAAATAAAACGGGGATTCTTCCAAACTGTAGCTGTACTATTATATGGTTGCACTACTTTAACGAAACGCCCAGACAAAAAGTTAGATGGGAACTACACAAAGATGCTGAGTACTGTTTTGAACAAATTCTGGATGCAGCACCCCACAAAACAGCAAACGGGTCCAAGCTGTACTACTCATACACCGAGTTGGCGAGTGCTGGTATCGAACCCGGAACCTTGTGGTTCCGATGCAGATAACAATAAATTCGAAATACGATTTTAATAATGATTGAAAAAATTGATATTACATTGTATCAAAAATGTCAGCTATCGTCTCGCAGCAAAAACATGCAGACGTTTTGTCTCGGGAAAAAGTCATTCATTAATTCGAATTAGAATAAATTGATAAATCAATTAATTAAATGTTAAAATTGAAGAGAAGAAAGTATTTTTGTTCCTGTGTGTCTTTCAAATCTGTCTCGTTGATGAGACGCTCATGTAACAGTGTCGTGAAGGTCGACTACAATGTAGATGACGCTTGAAGTACTACAGATAACGACGTCTAAGTAACGTTAAATCTGCCTCCTACCCTTCTCTCTTCCCCCCCTCTCCCCCCTCTCTCTCTCTCTCAGTACTTACTAATAGCCATATCCCTAACCATATTAAGCAGGTGGCACTTTTCTACTACATAAACTTATTTTTGTTTCTAACAAAGCTTTTTACACAATTTCTGTTTTTAAATCAATGCTTTGTGTACTACACAAACACACGTGTTGAGAGCGCATGAAAATAGTCTTTGGTGCTAATTACATTAAAAAGTGATTTCTTTTTTTTTTTTTTTTCTTTTAGTAACGTTACTGCACTGCCTCTATTTCTTCGTGTTTTAATCTCTTTTCTCCCCCTCTGTGTGTGTGTGTGTGTGTGTGTTTCTTTCCGTGCGCTCGCAAATACTAGTAGTAAAGTTGAAGTAAACGTCGTCTTCGGGTCACTTCTTTCTCGTTTGTTGCTACTAAAAAGTTTTTTTTTAATAAAATAGAAAATAAACTTTTGTGTTGTTAGCTTTACTTACAGCACTCACCTAGTTTGTGGGGTGGGATGAAAACAAATGAAAGACTTTAATTTACTCACACATTCTTAGCTCGTTGCTATTTTCTTTTTCGTCTTTCAGAGAAAAGGGGTTGCGCACAACATCAAAGTAAAAGAGGCACAACAGTGAATACGTCATTTTCTCTCTTATTGTTGTTAGAATGTATAATAAACAAAGGCATCTCTCATGCCTATGAAGTGAATTCGATCACTTGATATTTAAGTTAATTGATTGAATTTACCGACGTGTCAACCCATCTAGGGTTATTTTATGACTGGAGGCAAGGATCGTAATTACTTGGGGGGGGGGTTTGTTTTCATAATAAGTATGTCGAAGTAGTGACAGCATCCGTCTAGGAACCACAAAGTTTCTAGCTCGATACCGGCCCTCGCTAACTCAGCATAGATAACTAAACATGGGATAAAGTGTGGAGATGATGGTAGGTGTGGCGCTCCACCTCAGACACTAAAACAATCTTCTTGGTCTAGCGCTAGTGAAAACGGGATAGGCTCCCTCGCTGTCTAGCTGATACCGGCTTTAGGCCACCCCGACGACTTAGTGACGTTAAAAAAAGCATATAAGTTAGTAATATTGAAATGTGGGTATAGCCAAAATGTCACGTGGTTTTTAACCATGAATTAAAATTCCACAAAACTCTGAAAAAATGAATGAAACTTAACATAATCTTTGCTGTATAATGAAGAGGAAAGTTTTTTTTTAATCACATTTAAAAATTATTTTAGTATGGAAAATTTTATAAATTAAAATCTGTATCTGTTAAAACGGAGCATTTTTGCCGGGTCTTTTTCTCACTTAAATATACCCTTTTTAATTATCTATTTCATTGTTATAATTAAGAAATTCAAATTTATATGTAAGTTTAGGCTCTGTTGTTAGGGAGCGGATTTAAGTAATGGATTCCAGCACGGCTTATATACACAAAATATGTAGTATAATGGTTAGCAAGCTATGTTTGCAGACCATTGTTAGTGAGTTCGATTCTAACTGGGTGCCCCACACTTCTGGCCTTGTGCCGTATCTAAGCTAAGCTTAGTAAATAACTATATACACAAAATAATCCAACATCTGCATCGCACAGGAAAGATGTCCCAATATTACACCCGCTGCTTTACCAACGTACGCCAAACGTACCGATACAGGTGACGTCACGGGGTGGAATGAAGGAAAAGCGATCCCTGTAGTCAGTCTCAACAGTGTATACCAGAGGGCCGGTCAGTGAACATCTCGTGGGGGAGGGAAGACAAAGGATGTCTCTCAAGAAGAAAGTTATCACAATTGAAAATGCCAGATAAAGAACTAATACCGGAATAATCATTATCACGGAAAACAAATCACCCATAAAACAAAGATAAGTGCAAAGTCCTTTCATTATGAACCTTTCTAAATTGATTTTGAAGAAGAAATTCCACCAAAATGATATTATAAACTCTAGCCTGTCGGCGTTCGTATTATGATTCCCAAAGACTATAACCTTGAATTAAATGTTGTGTTTTAAAATAATACTGTGTTGTATTGTTCTTTGCCAAGTTTTTTTGCATGTGCACCTTTCATTTTCTTTGGTATCTCTGATGGAAAGCGCTGTATAGCGTTGAACGATAGGCGTACGTAACAGTAACAACCAATCAGCGAGGGAGTCTATCCTGTTTTCACTAGCGCTAGACCAAGGAGATTGTTTTTGCGTCTGAGGTGGAGCGCCACACCTACCATCAGCTCCTTACTTTACTGCACAGATCCCTGTGCTACTCATACGCTGAGTTGGCGAGGACCGGTTTCGAACTAGGAACCTTGTGGTTTCTAACCTGGTGAAAGATGGGCCGAGACCAACGTAAACGTTTGTCGTTTTACAATGGTGCCGGGTAGGTTCCGCCACGCTATTCCTACCCTCTTTCCAGACGACCAAACCAGGTTACGGGACCAGTGAAAAAGATCGAATTTAAGATGTAACTTTGAAACATAATTATTCAATAAAAAAAAAAACTATAAAATAAAAGAAATGACTGAAATTTACTTTTGTACATTACCACAGACATTTCATCAGCGGGATATTATGGACAAATACCCGCAAACTTTGCAACACATTGAAATAAAAACTTACGTTTAAAGCGCGTACTTTGCCTTTCATCTTGGTTAAATAAAAATGGTAAGTAAATAAATGTGTTTCGTAATAATAATAATAATAATAATAATAATAATAATAATAATAATAAACCATTATCCAGCCGTGGGTAAATAAAATAAAATAATAAAATCCTGAATAGTGGGTGGTGAAAATAAAATGTTATTGTTAATGTTTTACGGGCGTTTGTTATTTTCCGAAACATTTAAATTTCATCGATATTTTTGCTTGAACATAAAAACTCATTTTATTTAAATTTATGGATCATTTTATTTATTCATTCTATAACGTCCAACAAAAAATACTTCAACTTAATACATGTCAATGTCCTAGGTATAACAGTAAACTGTATTTGATGGCGAGGCTCCAGTTCTGGAGATCTGGGGAGTTTGGAGAACCCCTTCATTGACATTACTCCCAGGTCCACTCTGGCCTGGAGTGGTAGTACCTTTTAGGATCCCATTTATGGCTCAAATAGATTTGTTTAAAAATTATTCGTACTCGATAGTACCATGTATTAAAAAAAAGGTAAAAAGAAAAAAAAACTGTGACAAAAATGTAAATGTGAACACGCAATGAACGCGATTCCACAACCCCGAGGCATAAAATAACCCAAGATGTGTTGACATCCCTTTAAAATCAATCAATCTTCACACCTTGTAGTTTTCAATTCTATGCTGTACCCCTGAGCTAAAGCCACCGGTGATTCTCTCTTATTGTATCATGACAACTATGTCATTTCGACTGCAAGTGAAATATGAATATGTGTTGCATAATCGCACTTAAAGTGTGTGAAAAAATTAAAAACATTTGTTAAAATTTGATTAAATTGGAGTTTATTTTAATCTTATTACTTTTAATTGGCATTACTCCGATGATGGGTCGTTTTGTGTTTAATTAATTACATTTGCTGAGTTTATTGTTACTTTATCGTAGTAAAACCTAGAAGGGAATCGGCCAACCGAATCCGCCAGCAAAATTCCCCTGTTGGGAGAAGGTATTTTTTACCCAACCCGTTCGCCACGGTTAGGATGTGACACGAGGTCACAAGTAGGGGGTATCCAGCGAAGATTGAACTCACCATTCAGTAGTAATGGATTTGCCTTCCTCTCTTGTGAGTGTGCATTCACTTTGCGGGAAAGGCTTGAATCCACCAAACCCTGCAGTACGGTAAATAGCATGGCACCGTAAAACGTACAATTGCTACAGACAACAAAATAAACAAACTCGATGAACCGTTCATTCGAGTAATGGGTCCGAAAATGTTGCATGTCACTCCGGGTTATAGGACTGATCGTTACGATGAGAAGATAAAACAATTCGTTTTGTAAAATAAATTGATTAATTAAATTGAACTTATTTTATTAATGCTATAGTTCAGCTATCTTTTACTTGCCGCAAAAAAAGGGATTTGTGTGTGTATTGAAAGTTTGGCTAATAATTTGTAATGAGTTTCGCTGACCCCAGATTAAACTTGAAATTGATCGTGGGTAAAACAGGTGTGTGGGGGGGGGGATTTAATTTTCCATAATGAAAATGTATCAAATATTGCATTAGTGCTCTTGGGTGTGGAGAAAGAAAGATTTAATAAATAATGTGAAACAAATAATTTTATTTTGGACACCTAACAAGACTGACCGCTGATAACTTTTGTAGTAGTAGTAGTTAGTATGGCACTTTCGTTCCCCTTTTCTGCTCTCTCTCTCTCTCTCTCTCTCTCTCTCTCTCTCTCTCTCTCTCTCTCTCTCTCTATATATTTATATATATATATATATATATATATATATATATATATTATATGTGTGTGTGTTTGCATGTCTTCTGTATGCCGTTACAAGACAAAAAAGAAATGCATACCACTCCCTAGCAAAGACAGTTTATTTAAATATTAAAAACTAGCGCTTGTGGTGAATGGCACAGCGCAGTGGATTCAATCACCAAGTGGCCATTAAAGATGGTCATGTGGAGCTATTTCAGTTTGCTGTTTTTTGTTGTTGTTTTTTGTTTGTTTGTTTTGTTTGTTTGTTTTTTTTTGGGGGGGGGGTTACAATTAAACTGTGTTTTATAGCAGTCATTATAGTAGTAGTGTGGTTTCCCATTTTGGTTGTCTGCATAGTGTGCGCTTTTATTGTCCTTTTTCTCAACACATAAAGACGGAGGGGATAAGGAAATAATAGATGAGTGACATGCGTACTTATGAAAATGTCTTATCGCATGTTATGAAATATACATTTAATTTACACTTAGTACAGGGTTTTTGGAGGTTTTTTAGGAGAGAAAAATGAGTGGTACTTTAACAAGAAAAGTGTTACCTTATAACTTTTTTTTTTAAAGTGTGTGTAGGATATGTCTCTCTCGTAGGGATGCGCATCTTTCTTTTTCAATATAATGTTTTTAATAAGGATGTTGCGCTTTTGTTTCTTCTTTTTTTCATGTTGTCATTTGCGTGTAGACTTTTGTTTGTATGTGTTTTTGTTCTTCTATTTAAACAAAGAAATAGTAGATAGAAATGAGCAAGAATTAAGGTTTTAAAATAAAGTCAAAAGTTTGTTTAGCTTTTCTTTTTCTTTTCTTTTTCATTGAAAAATATATAAATAAAACATACAATAATGTGGATAAAGACGACCTCCCTTTGTTTTGAAAAATTACTTTAACAGAAAAAAAAATTGATCAATTTTGTAAATTTTTCCCTCAACCGTATTTTGAAGGAAGTGTCTATCCTGTTGATAACTTTCCAGTGAATTTGATATTTTATACTCGAAATACAGGGTGACCCTCCTCTTTAGCAATACCCCCTTTTCTGGTTGGGGGTGGACTACGCTAAAAACAAAAAAAGATGTATATCTGATGCGTACAGTTGGAAATAATGCCTTGGGAAAATCTCTCGGTCGGGTCTCGGGGAAGCTGGTTTACTTTCCTTTTTTCCTTTTTTTTAACAACAATGTCATGGTCGTATGATCACCCCAAATGCATCACCCACTGTCCCAGATAAAATGTTAAGTGTCTCCACAGATATTATTATTATTATTATTGAGTTTCAGAATGTTATGAAAATTCGTCTGCTTTGTTAGGTAGGTGCGTCGATTTTACAGAAGACCGTAAACACTAAACAGATAGTAAACAGTACACCAAATTTTAAGGTGTGTGTGTCTATGAAATGACAAAATCAACTGTGATTTTTAAAAAAATGAATTCTAGAATTCTGAATTAAAACCTCACCTTTGGGTTCTGTCTGTAACAAAAAATAACGCTCTTAAAGTTATACATTTGAAAGGCAAAAAAAAAAATATCTTGACTGATATTATTTAAGTCGAAATAGTTTCTTTATAAGGTTACTTTTTATTTTAATTAAGGATTAAGTAAGAAGATATAAAAAAAAAAAAAACAGTTGATGATAGCTAGTATTGCACCCTTCGTACATAAAATGAATGAACATCAGAGATTTAAGCGATTTTGTGCTGTTATTTATTTTTATTATTATTGAATCGAATATTCCCAATAATAAGAAAATAACAACTTTTTTTAATGCAAAGTTAAAAAAAAAAAAAAAAAAAAAAAACTACTCTCTCTCTCTCTCTCTCTCTCTCTCTCTCTCTCTCTCTCTCTCTGTTTGTTTCTTTGTTTGTTTGTTTGTTTGTTTGTTTATCTTAAGATCTAAAACTATCGTCTAAAAATCCTGTTGCTCGGAGATACCTCTCGTCTAAAAACTCGTGCTCTTTCAAGCAATGTCAACCTTTTCAATCCCTTCCTTTCTTTTTCTTTTCAGTGGGTCTGACCCACAAGTGTGAGTGCTTTTATTAGCCACTAACGGCAGACTGGTTCAGTCTACTGATGGTAAAGGGGTGGAACTGCTGTAGTCATTTTTCTATTACATTGGCTAGCATTGCTGCAGGCAGGCCACTGATTGTGGTAGCAGAGTATGGCTAACAATTGCTAAAGCTTTCACGGAGTGGAGAAGGCAGTGCTTTTTTTTCTGCGGTACCTTGTTTAACAAATGTACTCCAACTTATTTCCTCCTACTTTACATTTTTCACTTGGCCGGTCAACAAGGAAACATCAATTGAGATTTAATACTTGATAATATAGAAATGGCCATGGACTTTCTTTCTTGTCATTATATTTTTTCTACACTTTTTTTAATTTTATTCACTGTCCAGGTAAGTTTAGCTTGCTCTTTCTTTCTTTCTTTTAATATCAACATTTTGTTGTTTGTTTTTGTTTTTAATGCATACTGTACATTTTTTTTAACTTAAAAGTAGAAAAAAAGAAATTAATTTCTCTTTCTATAAAAGGAAAATCAAAATAGATTGAATTTTTATTTTATAAGATTTCATATTTCTAATTCATTTCCTGAATGATCCAGGTATAATGTAATTTGATTTATTAAGATTTTTATTTTTATTTTTTTTGTAGTTTTTAGAATATCTTTTATTGGAAAAAAATTGTTTTTCAAAGTAAAGAAAAATGCTTTAAAAAGTTTTCAACTAATTTTTATATTTGTTTTACTTTTTTTGAAGAATGTAACAAACTTAATATAAATTTGATTTTTTAACAATGATCTTAGAATTCCAACTGATCTAATTGTAAGAGTTTTCTGCAGAACTTAATTCTTTTAAATCCTGAAGAAATCTGGTACTATCTTAATCGTTGGAATAACCATTTTCGGGGTTATTTTTAATAGTTTTTTACCAACTATAATTAATAAATCTCGTGTAACATTTCTAACTAATAATTTTAACTTGAAAATTTTCAGGAAAAAAAAATCAAATTATAATTCATATTTGTAAAGAAAAAAATTAGCTTTCCAAAATTGTTAAATCTAATCCAGATTTGTTTTTTTTTAACCTTAGAAATTTTTAGATTCAAAATAGGTATTTCTTTTGTTTATGCGAACATTGTTTGTAATCGATTGTTAAAATATGCATGAGTTTTTTTTTTTAAAGTCATAATGAGTATCTTTCAAAATAATTGATCTTATTAATTGTTAAAAGATCTTTTAGCATCCACATATTTTATAACTTTAGATATTTAACAAATTGTCCTTTCTTTGTCATAAATCACAGATCTTCTTTTTTTACATGGAGTTATCATTATTGCTTAATTTATCATATAACCTGATGAGTTTCCATTCATTCAAATAAGTGGCCTTTACATCTTGTGATGTTGCTACTTTCTTTTACGTTTCTTCCTTTTCTCTCTTAATTTTCAAATGGTCTTTCTTCCCCCTACCCCACCCTCTCTAATCGTAAATTCTTTTATTCTTTGTAAGTCTAAGATTAATAAAAAGCCAGAAAGTCGGTTCGGTGATAGAGAATAAAGTTTAGAGGAATGAGTTTGTGTTATCTTCCAAATGAAGAGGGGTCTGCTTTGAAACTCTGCGTTCCAAATACTGGCTATTACCTGAAATCCATCCCCTGGTTTTGGAGAGGAAAATACACATTTTACAGACAAGACAGACCACAACTTTAATTTATTTTTATCACTTTTAAACCGATATACGAAAATGTAATTTTTGATTTGTGTAAAGTTAAGCAAAATGTATGCTAGTCAGCATCTGAATGAGGGGTGTCAAATAAGTTAAGGATCCGATAGAGAGGAGAGTCTTTATAAATTTTTCTTTCTTTTCTATTTTTTTCTTTTCTTTTTTTCATTTCTCTGTTTTTTTCTCTTTTTCTGTTTCTTTTTTTTTCTCTTTCCTCTTTTCTCGTTTCTCTTTCCTCTTTTTTCTTTTCTCTTTTCTTTTTCTTTTCTCTTTTCTTTTTCTTTCTCTTTCCTCTTTCCTCGTTTCTCTTTCCTCTTTTCTCTTTTTCTTTTTCTTTCCTCTTTTTTTCTCTCTTTCCTCTTCCCTCGTTTTTCTTTCCTCTTTCTCTTTTCTTTTTCTTTCCTCGTTTTCTTTTTCTTTATCTTTCCACTTTTCTCTTTTTTTCTTTTCTTTTTTCATTTTCTTTTTCTTTCCTCTTTCTTTCTTTTTTCTTTCCTCTTTCTTTCTTCTCTTCTCTTTTCTTTCTTTTTTTCCTCTTTCTTTCTTTTTCTTTCCTCTTTCTTTCTTTTTTCTTTCCTCTTTCTTTCTTTTTCTTTCTTTCTTTCTTTCTTTCTTTCTTCTTTCTTTCTTTCTTTCTTTCTTTCTCTTTCTTTCTGTCTTCCTCTTTCTTTTTTTTTCTTCTTTCTTTCTTTCTGTCTTCCTCTTTCTTTCTTCTTTTCTCTTTTCAGACTCACTAATGTATACACACAGATTCTTTGTTATCCATTTTTGTTTCCTTCTATCCTAATTTATTATCCAATACGTTGTTTGATTTCTTTTTATATCTACTTAATCCCGACAAGCTATCACTTCTTTTTTTTTCTTTTCTTTTGTATATTTTTATCTTCCTTTTAATGTTTTATTTTGTTTTAAAGCTTCTCTCCTTTTTTAATAAAATTATAAAACGCCTACTGATTTCTTTTTATTTTCTAACTTAAAAAAAATTCTTTGTCTTTCATACTTCCAACTTTTTGTTATCTTATCTCACTTTTTTTCCCTCACACTACACAACATTCTGCATTCATTTTTATTCATTTTACAATTTTTCATTTTCAATATTTTCTCTATACCATTTAATTAGCCTCTTCTTTTTAACTTCTTTATTTCTTCATTTTCTTTTCTTTTCTTTTCTTTTCTTTTTCTTTTTATTTCATTTTCTTTTTACTGCAAACTTCACTGCTCCTCTTTTCCTCTTTGCATTTTTCAATTTATTATTTTCCGGTATTTCTTTACTACTTTATTCTCCAGTCCTCTTTTTTTTCTTTTTTTTTTTTTTTTCTTTTTTTTTTTTTTGGTTTCATTTCTCTTTCTTTTTTTTTCTCTTTCTGTCTCTATTTCTTTTCTTTTTCGTCTCTATCTCCCCTCTCCTTTCTTTCTATCTTCTCCATTCCCACTCTCTCTTTTTCTCTTCCATTCTCCCCTCCTTCTTTTTCTCTTCCATTCTCCCCTCCTTCTTTTTCTCTTCCATTCTCCCCTCTCTCTTTTCTCTTTCCATTCTTCTCCTTTTTCTTTTCCATTCTCCCTCTCTCTTTTTCTTTTCCATTCTCCCCTCTCTTTTTTCTTTTCCATTCTCCCCTCTCTCTTTTTCTTTTCCATTTCTCCCCTCTATCTTTTCTCTTCCATTCTCCCCTCCTTCTTTTATCTTCCATTCTCCCCTCTCTCTTTTTCTTTTCCATTCTCCCCTCTCTCTTTCTTTTCCATTCTCCCCTCTCTCTTTTTCTTTTCCATTCTCCCCTCTCTCTTTCTTTTTCTCTTCCATTCTCCCCTCTCTCTTTTTCTCTTCCATTCTCCCCTCTCTCTTTTCATTCTCCCCTCTCTTCCATTCTCCCCTCTCTCTTTTTCTCTTCTCCCCTCTCTTTTCTCTTCCATTCTCCCCTCTCTTTTTTTTCTTCCATTCTCCCCTCTCTCTTTTTCTCTTCCATTCTCCCCTCTCTCTTTTTCTCTTCCATTCTCCCCTCTCTCTTTCTCTTTCCATTCTCCCCTCTCTCTTTTCTCTTCCATTCTCCCCTCTCTCTTTTTCTCTTCCATTCTCCCTCTCTCTTTTTCTCTTCCATTCTCCCCTCCTTCTTTTTCTTCCATTCTCCCCTCTCTTTTTCTTTCCATTCTCCCCTCTCTCTTTTCTTTCCATTCTCCCTCTCTCTCTCCATTCTCCCCTCTCTCTTTTTCTCTTCATTCTCCCCTCTCTTCCATTCTCCCCTCTCTCTTTTTCTCTTCCATTCTCCCCTCTCTTCCATTTTCTCTCATTCTCCCTCTCTCTCTCTTCCATTCTCTCCTCTCTCTTTTTTCTCTTCCATTCTCCCCTCTCTCTTTTTCTCTTCCATTCTCCCCTCTCTCTTTTCTCTTCCATTCTCCCCTCTCTCTTTTCTCTTCCATTCTCTCCTCTCTCTTTTTCTCTCCATTCTCTCCTCTCTCTTTTCTCTTTCCATTCTCCCCTCTCTTCCATTCTCCCCTCTTCTCTTCTCCCATTTCTCCCTCTCTTCCATTCTCCCCTCTCTCTTTCTCTTCCATTCTCCCCTCTCTTCCATTCCCCCTCTCTCTTTTCTCTTCCATTCTCCCCTCTCTCTTCTTTCCCTTCTCTTCTTCCCTCTCTCTTTTTTCTCTTCCATTCTCCCCTCTTCTTTTCTCTTCCATTCTCCCCTCTCTTTTTTCTCTTCCATTCTCCCTCTCTTTTTTTCTCTTCCATTCTCCCCTCTCTCTTTTTCTCTTCCATTCTCCCCTCTCTTCTCCGTGCCTCTCTCTTTCTCCCTCCCTCTCTTCTCCGTGCCCCCTCTCCCCCTCTCTCCCCCGTGCCCCCCTTCCCCCTCTCTTCCCCCCCTCTCCCTCTCCCTCTCTCTCTCCCTCTCTTCTCCGTGCCCCCCCTCTCTCCCTCTCTGTATTTTATTACCCCCGCATTTTTCCCTTTTTTTTTAACCTTTTTAAAGAGATAAGAAAACAGCAGGCCACACTTTGCATCAGTTAATTTCTTTCTCTGTTCACTCTCTGTACAACCATTTTGTAAACGTACATCAGACAAAACCAATTTGTTGACAAAAATCTACCAGCCATAATCTAACTTATCTAATTCTGCCAGAATCCACCTTCCAAAATTCAGTAGCTGTAAAAGTACTACTTTGTCCAGTTCTGATAGAAAAGCACGTTTTATCTTTGTCCGCTACTCAACACGGATACTAGTGCCGCTATTCAAACAAGTTATTCCCATCCTAACTTCACACACTTTTTCACTGTTCTCTTTTAATTAGCATCCCTTATCTTTTGATTATAGGTTATCCAAATGTCCCCCTTTTTATTTGCTATTTTTCAAGCTAAGATTTAAATTTCTCTTTTTGATTAAAAAAAATCGTGGTGTGATAAAAGAATTAAAACTTAATTTGAATTTGTATAACTACAAATTTTATTCTTTGTCTGAATTTTTTAGATGAAGTATGTAAAATCAACGTTTTGGCCGCTGTATCATCCACCCTTCTTAATAGGTGTGCAAAAACAATGAGCTATTCAAAATGTTTTCCCAGGTTGTGTCATTGCTATGCTCGGATAGACAGGGAACACCTGGAGAAGGCCGGAGGATACAGCGGCCGAAATGTATTTTCTGTTGGTTTTGTTTCGAGATAAGACAAATGAGACATAATTATTTTTAGCTCTTCTGCATCGTCTAAATAAATGGGATTTTATTATTTTATTCAATGAAATAAATATTTCCATAAGTTTCGGTTACTATAAAATTTATTATCAAGTTTAATTGGAAATAAGGGAAGTAACTCTATAATTATCATTTAATAGTTGTCTTACTTCAGAAATTATAATGATCTGGGTAAGTGCATATGCAAACTCCACACGATTATTAAGTTGCAAATTGGACTGGAAATTGCCTTATTCATTAGGTTAGAGCATTATAATACTATTTTAATCTTATTTAGCTGTTTTATTTTTTGCTTTGTCAATCAGATATTTTTTCTTTTTTTTTATGAAGATAACTTGGAAAAAGAACCACCCTGACTGCAGGTCTTAGAATACACTGACTATATCCTCTGCAGAGGGTTAACCTACAAACTATTCGCTTAAAAATCATATACAAAAAAAAAAAAAAAGATTTAGCATTGAATAGCTCACAAGAGTTGATGCGACATTAAACAAAATAACCAATCAAGAAACATTTGTAGAATGATCATGCACTCATAAATGTCCAATATTTTTTTAATATATATTAGGAATCATAAGGGAAAAAAAACCTGGAGGAAAGGGTCACTATCAGATCTAAAATGTTAAATTAATAAGATAAAGCATAGACTCTGCATTAAAAATGTGTTTATTTTTGTTAATGCTTTCAATCACAATACAACAAAGTTACAGCATTTTATTCTATTTGGCTTTTACTTTGAATTTCTACTTGATTCCTTTGGAGATTTTTAAGTGACTGTTATTGTGGCACAAAGAAATGTTGCTATATATGACGTATAATTCACTTTTGCATGCCAACTATCCCAGCATCATGATTGAATCTTGTGAAAACAAATTTTCCAATATTAACTTTCTTAAACAGCAAACTATATATAAACTTAAATGTGTTTACACAACTCCTCTATATGAGCAAAATGCAACACAAGGTTAATATTTTAAGTGGAGGTTTGAATTCAGTTTTCCTTCTCCTAGACCGGATGCCATACCAAGGTTAAAGAGCCCAGTCTGCCTTAATATTTACACATAGCTAGAGGGAGAATAGATGGATTCATAACTTTCTCAAGGGCATTAGGACTTAAACTTGGGTTGCCATGTCTATTTCCTACAATAATAAGCATTACACCACAAATGCATATATATATATATATATATATTACTTATAGGTCTGATAAAAGAAAAACTTTGGATACTTACAAAAAAATAACTTCCTTTTTACACTAATTCATAGTAACAAATTTTCAAGTTTTTAATTTTAAACTTTTGAAATATGCAAAATTTTGGAGAAAAAAATAGTAAAGTGTTTTACAGGATAGTGAAGCGATTTACCAAAATGTTACTGCAAAACTTTATTTAATCATAATATATTAATTCTAGTCCCTTATGGTGACATTACAGTCTCAACAAATGAAGAAAAAGGTAATAAATTTCTATTAATATCCCATTTGTTTAAGTAATATTTTCTTAACTCCTACATTTTCTAATTATGATATTTTATAGAATATGTGAAAATGAATTTAATGAGTTTCACTGATGATCAAGTTCTTAACTTCTGCATCCTTCTTAACTTCTGTACACTTATTAAATTAACCTGCTTTTTATTTATATATATATATATATTATATATATATATATATATATATATATATATAATGACATTAAAAATGTAAGAGGGTTCAAAACTTAAAGTAGGCATTTACCCTACCTGTTTGCCATGGGTATATGACACAAGGTCGCAATCCAATGAGGATTGAATTCAGTATTCAGTAGTGACAGCTCTGTGAGACTAGCTTGCTAACCATTACACCACAATGAGACAATCCTTGTTCAACAAACAGATAAACTGGCTTTAAATAGAGTTCTGCCAATGCAAACCTCGGCTTCTGTTCAACTGATTGGCTAATGTAGGAACCAATCAGTGTTCAGAGTAGGTGTTATAAACAGGTCCACGAGACATAGACTCTTTTTTTTTATAATTCAATGGCATGGCTGGAACTAGGGATAAGTAGTCAATTCCTTTTTAACATACTAAAAAAAAAAATATTTATTATGATAAATGCGTTCGATATTTATAAAAGTATAAATGGAAAAAAAAGTTGATAAACCAATACGATACAATCAAATTAATACATGTGTGGCTTAATGTTTTGTCTTTATTTGTTGAAAGACTTTATTCATATGAATGATGAATGTAAAAACCACTATTCTTATTAATAGGAAACTTAGCATCTTTGATATTCTCAGATCAGTATAATGTTGTTTATAACTTAAACTAATATAAAGTAAAGACGTTGGGGTGGCCTAAAGTCAGTATCAACTAAACAGCAAGGGAGTCTATCCCCTTTTCACTAGTGCTAGACCAGGGAGATTGTTTTTTGCATCTTTACCGCATAGATCACTGTGCTACTCATATGCTGAGTTGACGAGGGCCGGTATTGAACCCGGAACCTTGTGGTTCCTAGTCGGACACTCTACCAACTGAGCTAAACTGGCCCGTCATTATTCTGTGTACAAATACTTTGTAAGAAAAATACCAAAGATTACTTGTCAAAACTTCTTGTTTTATTTATAAATTCTGTAAATGCTTTAAATATACAATGGATAAAATTTATTCCTGTAACCTTCAATTGAATAAAAAAAAAGTTAATAATGAAAGCGATTCTGAAAAACCTGCTTGTTTGTATCTAATATAAACAAAACAGGAAGGTAAAATCAATTTTGTTTGGACAATCCCTGAAATAAAAAGTAAAGTAAAGTCATCAGGTGGCCTAATGTCAGTATCAGCCAATCAGCGAGAGTCTATCCCCTTTTCACTAGCACTAGACCAAGGAGATTATTTTAGCGTCTAAGGTACCATCAGTTCCTCACTTTACCGCACAGATCCCTGTGCTACTCATACGCTGAGTGGTTTCTAGCCGAACGCTCTACCAACTGAGCTAACCCGTGAAAATTACTCGTTTCTAAGAAAACCAATTTAAAAATAAAGTAAAATGAAATTAAAAGTTGATTCTCTTCTTTCCTACACATGTGCAGATTAAAAATGTATTGGCGGGGGGGGGGGGATAAAAAAAAAAAATGTTTACACAAGAATATGCCTCTGTGTTGTTTTCATGACTAAAAACTTAGAAACATGGGACACACAGAAGCAGACACTCTCAATGGAAGATACCTGGCCTATTCCAAGAAGAAACCCCGATATGATGCTATAGAAGATAGATGAAAAGAAATATGATAGAGGCTGATTTAAGAAGAGGACTACACAACACAGTGTGTTAAAAGTAGCTGCCTTCCTTTCTTTTTGTTTCATGTGACATAGAGACAGACACTTCACTTATTATAAAATAGATTATACATTAATCTATTCACAACAGTCTCTTCATCGTGGTTGTTATAGTCATTATTCAGCTGCTGTACCCTCTGGCTTTCTTCAAGTATCCTTCATATTAAATAAACTTCTGGAAATCTCAAACTGAAATGTCTTATTCAATTGCTTACCTGACAGATTGAGAGAAATAGTAAATGATGAGTTACAGGTGTAATTCAGGCTTTGGCAATACCAGTGGCACACATAGCCTAATTGTTAAAGCAGCTGGTATGGGAAAAACAGACTTCTTCCAGGCAAAAGAGGACATTATTTTGAATCTCACTGGTAGCTTATCCTTTGTTATTGTCTTTGATGTCCATTGTTTCTCATTGTCATAGAAATGACAACCCAAGTGAGTTGAGAATTAAAAGAAAAAATAAAGATATTTTAATTTTTTTTCCTGAGGAACAGAACCTAAACTTACATATAAAAAATTGTCCATGAATTTCTTAATAATAACAATGAAAATAAATCATATTAAAAAAAATGACAAAAATGCACCATTTTGATAAATACAGAATTTAATTTATAAATTTTTCTCATTTTAAAGACTGTGAAATAAATAATTTTTATATTGGATTTTTTTTTAATCCTTCCTCTTCATAATGCAACAAAAATATATTAAGCTTCATTCATTTTTTCCAAATTTTGTAGAATTTTAATTCATGGCGGATTTTAAAAAAACGTGGGAAATTTTGGCCATACCTATGTAAAAAAAAAAAAAAAAAAGCTGAAATATTATTACTTTTATAACCTAGACTGTCATGCATAATTAATTTAGAATTAATTGAAATCCATGTAATACTAATTAATCAAATATGTATTTTTAAAATTATTTTGTCATTGAGTTAGAGATAAATGCACTTTTATACAAATAACCAGCAGCTGGATATAAATAAGTTTATTGTTTGTTTTTGTTTTCTTTAGTGAGATTAATGTAGTCAACATTAGTGGAGTGCAAAGTAAAATCTGTAGGACAAAGTGAGATTCCTACAAACTATGGAATAGGGGTGATTATCTAACAATGATTAGCCTAATTGTTCTGTCCTGGTTTGAATTTAGGATTATAATAGATTATATCCTAGATTACTGTGGCCCTTCTTTATATGACAAGAGACATAAGTGGGGAAGATAGTTCATTCTGTAAGAAAATAAAAGACTACAAAAGAATTGCATTTAGTTACTCTTCTTAGGTGGAGTTACAAAAATAGTAATATGTTGTAAGCCAGTGATTCAACTCTTGACCTTCTCGCAATCCCCCCACCCCCACCTAAGGTTTATACGGTTGCAAATTTCAACTTAAAATCTTTTACTTATTCTTACTAAAAATAACCTTGAGTTAAACTTTATAAATTTTGAAATTATATATACAAGCAACAAAAATGACCCCCAGGTGGTGTAAAAATTAATTTTTGAAAGATATTGTCTGGGGGAGAGGGGTAAAAAATTTAATGTCAGAGGGTTTGTATCATAAGTAAGTAAAATTATGAAATTTATTAGAGGAGTTAAAAAAAGATAAAATAAAACAATTTGAAATGGAAACTTAGTCCTGTCTTGTCCTCAAATAAAATGTTATGTTCATCTATTAATTAGATAAATATTTTGAATAATTTACACATAAATTTGACACAAAATCGTAGGTATTTATTTATTTGTAAACTTTTTAGTTAATTTCTTGTTACTAAAAAAGGCGGGGGGGAGTAAAAAATAAAACAACAATTTTTAAAATTGCTTGCTCAAATTTTGAGTGTATATAACACAGGCTTGTTTTTATTCTATGCATTAACGATTTTGACTATAAATTAAATACTCATTAATGGACTATTATGAATAGAGAATATTGTGATGTAAGCTGTGACATAGTTTTGGTTATTGACAGAAATATACCCAATCTCCATTATTAATAGATATATAAAGATTCTGTCTGTACAACAACCGAACACGTCTTTTTATAAAGTAGAATTGATCAAGACCAGCCCACACTCAGTCTTGGCTTGGCAATCATTTCTGATTGACCTCATAATAGACATTACCACAGTGTATGGAGAATCATGCATGGATGTCAAAAATGTCCACGGGTAATGTTAGGGAGTTTGCAATCACAGTGAGGTTCAACAATTCCTCAATGACATGGCAGTGTGCTGGTATAACATGGGAATATAAAACTGTGACAGCGCCGATAAAAATGCATCGACCAAAATGGCAATTATGTACATGTAAATATACATGTTCTAACATTAAAATGATGTAAACATTATTGATAATGAATTATAAGCATTCCTATGATTTCTAAATAATTTGGAGACCATAGCTTTGGGATTATCCTCGTATGTAATTTTTATGACCTTGTATAAGCAAAATCTTATTAGTCACTGCAAGACAATTACTGCTTTCCGTACCGTTTCCTCATCAGAATTGTTTTAAATGATTGTTATAATTTCCTTGCAAAAAAGATACAGGACACAGAAATTTCTTATGAAACAACTCATCAGCTGCTCTCAATTCCAAGTTGTGTATTCATTGGATCACCCATAAGAAATCCATAATCATGAAATATTAGACTAATATCATAATTTGTATAAATTTACCAAATCCTCCCTGTCCTGTCATCTGGGACTGCAGAATATGTCAACTGCACCTCTACAGAGGAGTAAGACTGATGGGGCTATCTGTTGGCCATGTATGCTGACCTGTAATGCCTGGGGACAGGAGTTGGCTGAGTAGACCTTGACCTTGGTACTAAGTGGTCACGTGACAAGCAAAACGACATTTCAACCCTTACTTGGACTAGATGGGTGATCAGAGAGGTCCCATTCGATCAATTAGCTGGTCATGTCAAGCCCTAGTACCTATATTATTGTCCCAACTATATTCTTCAAATTGCTCTTATGGAAAATACCCAACCCTTTTCATCATATGGATGCTAGAATGTGGTGGCTGAGGGTCAACCACCAGTTTATCAATTCTACCAATTTAAATTATTTCTACAATTTATTTAAAAAAAAATTTACCTACAAACTATTTGCTTAAATATCATATTTAAAAAAAAAAGATTTGGCATTAAATAGCCCACAAGGGTTGATCTGCCATTAAACAAAATAATCAACCAACTAAACTTATCCTCCTCACCCATGAAAGGGCAGAATTTGACACTTTCCTGAATACAAGTTGTATCAAAAATTGCTCAGCTTCCTTGGCATTTCCCATTAGGTGTGCCTCAGGTATCCAGGATTGGCATGGAGTCCCCATCATATACTGTCTAACATGCTGGACTGACCTCATAGTAAGTGAGTTGGAACTTCAGTGTTCAATTTTAGACTAATACCCATGGGAAAGGTATACATTCCATTATCCCCCCAGCTATGGGTTAAATAATACCACTCCCATTCTACAAGGATGGCTTTGGTATTAAATAACCCACGAAGGTTGATATGCCATTAAACAAACAGACCCAATATTGACCTTCCTTTTTAGTGCAATTGAGGAGGTGCTGCTAGGTGGGTATAACCCCTTGAAGTTGAACCAGTTAGTTTAGTCCTGACCACAGATGAACCTGGATCTTACTGCAAAAATAATTAGTTAATGTATTATTAAATAAGTATGAGAATCTGACTGGTTTGACATGTAATGAATGAAGGTAATCAGATAGTTTACTCACAAAAACAATCAAAATTCTATTGTGCAAGGTTTTCAAGTTGTAAAACTTATTTATATATCAAAATCTCCTGATTATTAAAATATTTCATTTAATACATTATAAAAGGAAGAATGCAAATAAAAGAAGAAAAATTGCATTAATTAAAAACCATATTCAATATAAATAGCCTTTTCTCTTATAAATCTGATAAGCAACAATTAGAGAATCTATGTTCATCATGTCATCTTTCCTGTAGGTATTTTGTCTACATATGTCTGTACTCTCATGAGAACAAACTTTTTTTTTCAATCATCATATTACATTTTAATTATATTATAATCACCCAATTTTTATATATAGGTTAATGGTATATATCAATTTTTATTAAAGTAACAGGGTTTAAATGCTCTTAGAGAATAAAACAATTTACAATCCTAGATCATTGAAGTTAAGCAGTGATGAACTGGTTCAGTACTTGGGTGAAATAACATATTTCATTCATATTTTCATTCTTACATCGTCTATTTTTTTGTATAAAATTTGGCTAAAGATTTCAGTCTATCCTACTATTTAACTATAACTGAGGAGTATAAAGTACGAAAGACATGGTCTGTAGTATTTAGCCATTAAGAGCCAAATTGGAAATGGCTGCTTCTATGGTTTTATTCCTACTCTCTGACAAGGGCAGATCACTCTGTTCAGCCTAAACACGGGTAGATCACTCTATTCTACTTATACAAGGAGAAGAGTTGGATTCAATAGCACAAAGGGAAACACAAACAGCCTCATCCAGGATTTGAACTCTGTTCCATAATTTTATTTTCCTAAAACAATAAACATTATACTAATTAAGCCTATAAATATTAATTGTAAATTTACACATACTCAAGGTTATACAGTTTTATTTTCTTTGTGTATATTCACTTTAAAATCAATCACTTTTACAGTATAATGATCTTCAACATTAGAGGTAAAAATTTGACATTCTGACCTGTTCAGTACACTGTCACTTCTGTTAGATTTACATATTAATATTTATATCCGCAGTAATTTGTTACCTGAAATTCATGAAAGATGTCTGTTAGGAGTTGTCATTTCCACCTTGTTGTTTCTCAAGTACACCTGGCACACTTTCTTTTCATAATGCTATATTGTAAAAGTTTTTTGATCAGTTACAGGCTCTATTTACAAAGGAAGATGTTAGATATTAATATACTATGTTTTTACATTATGGGCTACTTTACAGTATGAGATATAATGTGTCTTTAAGAAGGTTTTCTTCTTACTTCAAGTATATTTTCAGCTGTCAGATACTTTTATCCTGTATGCATCAAAGCTGCACAGTAGGGAATGAAGCCTCAGATCTTAGAATGATATGTCTTAGAATGGCTTATTGTCAAACTACTGAGGTTTTGAGGGTTTTGTTTACTCTTTTTTATTCTTGTTATTTAAGCCGTTTACTTCATTCTAAGAAAATATGGAGAAGCCCTGAAAATGTTATTTAAGCCGTTTACTTCATTCTAAGAAAATATGGAGAAGCCCTGAAAATGTTATTTAAGCCGTTTACTTCATTCTAAGAAAATATGGAGAAGCCCTGAAAATGTTATTTAAGCCCTTTACTTCATTCTAAGAAAATATGGAGAAGCCCTGAAAATGTTATTTAAGCCCTTTACTTCATTCTAAGAAAATATGGAGAAGCCCTGAAAATGTTATTTAAGCCGTTTACTTCATTCTAAGAAAATATGGAGAAGCCCTGAAAATGTTATTTAAGCCGTTTACTTCATTCTAAGAAAATATGGAGAAGCCCTGAAAATGTTATTTAAGCCGTTTACTTCAGAAATATGGAGAAGCCCTGAAAATGTTATTTAAGCCGTTTACTTCATTCTAAGAAAATATGGAGAAGCCCTGAAAATGTTATTTAAGCCTTTACTTCATTCTAAGAAAATATGGAGAAGCCCTGAAAATGTTATTTAAGCCGTTTACTTCATTCTAAGAAAATATGGAGAAGCCCTGAAAATGTTATTTAAGCCCTTTACTTCATTCTAAGAAAATATGGAGAAGCCCTGAAAATGTTATTTAAGCCGTTTACTTCATTCTAAGAAAATATGCCGTTTACTTCATTCTAAGAAAATATCCCTGAAAATGTTATTTAAGCCGTTTACTTCATTCTAAGAAAATATGGAGAAGCCCTGAAAATGTTATTTAAGCCGTTTACTTCATGAAAATATGGAGAAGCCCTGAAAATCCCACTCAATTCTGAATTGTAAATAATTTCCTCCTAAAACTGTTCACTATGAAGTGACTAATATTTGCTTTTATGAATTTCTACGGATTCCGTCGTTCATCCCCATATAGAGTACTTTTATCTTTTTCTTTTTTATCATAATTATCTTTTATATAAATTGTATGAATTAAATGTAGCTTGACATTGAGCATCAAACTTTTTTTTAAATGTAAGCATTTTATGGATTATTTGGGCTATTGTCCTCATCTTTATTGTTATCTGCACATCATTTCGGCCAGTGCACCCTTCGGCCTTCTTCAGATATTTCTTGTCAGACTCAGGAATCTTCTTGTAGATCTCTGGAACCTTCATGTTGTAATCAAGAGCCTTCAGGGAATTTAGAACCTAACCCTTTATTCAATCCACTGGGGTAGACTGTTCACACCCTGCTAACTATAATTGGGTACAAGTGTTAAGCTGTGTTAATTATTCTATGCTACTGTCAACCTTGACCAGGATTGAACCTGCAGCCTAGAGATAACTGTCACTTAGAACTGTATTAACTCAACACCTATATCTACTACACTATGAGAAGGTTCCTGAGTCCTACAATACCTGAAGAAGGTCAGAGGGCACATCAGCCGAAATGTTGTGCAGATAACAATAAAGATGTGGACAATAGTTTGAATAATACATATTATCAAACCTCATCTCAAAAATTCAGAAATAGTTAAGCATTTTAGTTGTATTCTTTTTTTTCTTATTTTGTACATGAAAATCATTTTTACTTTTGCTTTATCCAAAATTTAAATTATGCAAATAAAATTGTTTTGCTACTTTTAAATTGAAGATGTTTTTTAAATAAAAAGTAAATTTCTTTTTTACTACACGATAAAAAGCAATTAAAACATTAAAATATAAAATTTATAAATTGAAATAACATGAATGAAAAATATTGCAAAAATTGTGGCATTTGGTATCAAAATAATGAAACTGCTCAACTAAATTTCCCAGTTGGTGGAAAATTTAGTCAGCCTTGAAGATCCATTACTACTGAATTGCAAGTTCAATCCTCACTAGATTACCCATATTAGAAAAAAATCAGCAAAAACATTCATAGCTGATGATAGGAAATGAAGTAATGTTTGATTATTCTATTTCTTAATCTGTACTAAAATAAATTTGCTAAATTCATTTGAATATGTTGGTTGGTTAAACCCTCTTGGGTTATTTTATGCCAAAGTTTAACAATTATGGTCTCCAATTTTATACTGTACAAAAATGTAAAAATGGTCAGAAAGCTAATCTCATGGATCCATTAATACTGTACAGAGTTCAATACTCACTGGACCATACTTGTGACCTGTAGTGAATGAGTTGCATAAATACTTAGATCTATGAAGGGGTTTTTTTTTTGTTTTTTTTTTCATGCTCTTAAGTATTAGATTTGCTAAAAAGTTTGTTCTGTATATTGTGAGACTACCTGTTCTGCACTCTTGCACCTTCGATGCACAATGTCTAGACCCCAACGTTGTGATGTTCTGTGCTGGCCAATTTGAAGGGCACAAGTCAGAGACAGGTTCACAAGGAACAAAACAAACACAAAGTCTGATAATAGGATGCCAATGGAAGAGAGAGTATTTAATACTTTAGAAATCTATCTCAACTGGCTGGCTACTGACATCACTTGTTGTGGATTCGGGGCTAACTCTACTGCTACCGACGTTAACACCTCAAGGGCCCAGGGTCGACTGATTAAGGGCTAGATCTCAGCTGAATTTATGTAAAATTCTCCTCCATCACCCCTCAGCTCCAGACCACACAGATGGCCAGTACTTAAATTCAATCGCTGACTTTTAGACAACATTAACCCTTAAAATTAAAGCAATTAAATCTTTTTCCAGACTTAGTGTCTTCAATAATAAAGTTAATGCTGAAGATTTTTAAAGATTTTTATGATACTGATAATAATTAAATTATTGTATACAGTGTTCAGGTGCACTTCAACTGATCAAAGGTGCATATATAGTACATAGAATAATGTACAAGTGTCAGGAAAATTAACTAAATAAATATATATGTATGAACACACTTTTTATTCTACCCAATAGATTTTCATAAAGTCCAAAATTTATTATCTTCTAATAAGGCTGCACTCAATAAACTTTGAGTATGTTTACAATCAAAACTAAAGATTAAACTTTTATTTAATACTTTAGTCCAAACTTAATTAATATTTACTACTTAAAAGAAATGAAAAAATTTACTAACCTTTGTTTGACCCTTTTGATATTAAATATTTTACATGTATTTCTAACTATTAAACAGTACACATTCTATTAATCTAATGTAGCTACAAATTAGTGATGAAGAACATTCTTAGTGTCAGATGGGTCAAGAATGTAGTCAATGAATTTGATTTGTTATATAATTAAGGATTCACAATTGTCATTGCATTTGTGTCCATGGTTTAAAGAGGTCATATTCAAAAGGTACCTAAAATAAAAAATATTAGTTTTCTCCTTTTTACATTTTTTCTAAATCTTTTTTTCTTTTCTTTTAATCTAAAAAAAAAGACACAGGAAGGATCAGAAAAGAGTACACACGATTGATATGATTAACAATAAAAACTAAAATAGCAACAGATTTAATGTTACATTACCAATAATGAAACTTTAAGAATTTTATAAAATAATTTCTATGTACTATACATGCACTTTTGATGAGTTGTAGTGCACCTGAGCACTGTATACAATAATTCCATTATTATTATTATAATTATCTATGGAAAACTGTCTAGATTTTCCAATTTATATGATTTCATTTTGCATTATCTAAACCTGTCTAATGTTAAACTCTGGAAAATTTTGAGGAAAGCAATTATGTATAGTTGATCTTTTTCCCTTTCAATTAGAAAAAAAATCCAATCAAAAATGTCTTATTTTCATGTGCTGAATTTTTTTTTTTTAAATGTAGTTCTAAACTTTGCAGTCTGAGAGTAAAAATAACATAAGACATTAGATTTTTCTGATTTTATTTGGCTTGTCTGATCTGAGCTGAAAGGTTTTTTCATTATAACAAATATAATTTTATTTCCACATATTCCTGTCATGATTTTATATTTCTACAATTTGTCTCTGGAACTGGCAAACAATTTTTTTCTCTTTACATCAGTGTATATGCTATATAGAAGGTGTATTTAAAAATAAAAGGTATGAAGACTGAAGCTATAAAAAAAGCCAGTCAAAAATGAACAGTGAATGAAACATTTTCTTTAAAAATCTTCTTTGCATTTAACCAACTTATTCCAAAGACTGCAGAGTCCACATGGCATAGTGGTTAACATGCTAGACTACAACTTTCAGCTATGGGTTAAATAGTACTGCTATTGTTCTTCTATAAGGATGGCTTTGGCATTAGATAACCCATGAAGGCTGGTATGCCATTAAGCAAAGAACCAAACATTATTCCAGTTCCTTTTCCATTTGGTTTAGTACCTCTAAAACTTCTCTTTTCATTTGGTACCTGTACCCTCATATTTCTTTCAACCCCCCCCCCTCAAATCTTACCACTGAGATGAATTTTCAGTTTAGGAAACAAGAAAAGATAACACCGATAGCTAGGGTAATGAGTATGGAGAGTGCTACACTTGCACAATCCTGTGTTTCACAAAAAACTGATTATCAAAAAGTATAGAGGATTGGTACTGACTTGTCTAGATTTTTTCACTTTATTACATAAGTCCTGGGCTGAGGTCTTCATAAAAATTTTCAAAATTTTAACATTATCTCCCATCTAAAATAATCCTTCAACTGATGTTGATCAAATCCCCTATGAGATAAGTCATCTTCAATTTCAAAATATGAATAATTTTTGTCACCGAGTTCTTCAACATAATTGGGATCTTCAAGAGAGAGAGGTTGAACGAAAACTGGCACTGGGATTTAAGTTGAATGAGGTAGTAGACGTATAACTGATCGTAGACTAGGATACTCAATTTTACATTTGTTTTTCGTGTTATATGATGAGGTTTTCATTAAGCAAAAGTAACAGTCTTTGCAATGATATTTTGGGTCTCGCCAAATCATAGGTATGACAACTTATCACGTATTCCCTTGATCCACATCTGTAAATTCTCAACACACTACTTGCACGTCTTGTGAGGGGCCCAAGATTTGTCTTAATCACCAAGTTTTAATTTAAAATATGAAAAATAGATTAATTTCACAAATGCGCTGATGTTTGCTCTTTGACTGGGAATCAACCTAGTCATCAGATCTAAAAAAAATCTTCTTTTTCAATAAAATAATCAACGCAATCAGTTGACCAGTCCTATTACTAACAGACAAATAACACAATTGTGCTTATTTGGAAAGTAAGCTGTAGAGAAAAAACTTGACATCATAGAAGAAAACTGACTGCAGTTTTGAAATCAGCATGCTAATTTTAGTCTAAATCAAATGAGAAATCAAACAGAAATTTTTGTCCAAAATTGTTCCCAAGTTTAATTAGAATTAAGCCTGACATGGCAATAAAAATTATAAATGAATAACATAACAGACATAAGAATAAACAGTGAGTAAAATTGGCTCTGTATAAAGAAGAGAGAAAATTTATGAGCATGGAATTAACTCAAACCTCCCCACCTACCTAATGGCAAATAAGGATAAATAGTAGTAGTAATAGTAGTTTAACTTTGTCTAGTAATGCTTGAGGTCCTGATCCATAATTTTTTTCCACAAATATATATATATATATATAGACGAACGTCTCATCAATGGAATAATAGGGAGAGGAGATGGGCTGTTAAAGTCTGTAGATGGGAAGAGATTATTTTTGAGTCATAAAATCACTAGAGTAAATATCAGTAGTTATGATCACTAGCAAAAATATGTGCCCTCTGGGAAAAAGTATTTAAGTTTTAATATGATTTAATATTATATTGAATTAGAAAGACTAATGAAATTAAATAAGAACACAAAAAGATTACACAATTCTAATTGATTTCAATATAGAATTGTGATGTTAGTGGTGACGTAGTTTTGGTTACACTCACAATCTCTATTATAAGAAGACATTGTAAATAATATAAAAATATGTATATATGGCATGAATACATACTAATATATATATATGTGTGTGTGTATATATGAGTAAATATGGTTTAATAAGTTTAAGCATCGATAAATAAATTCATCTTATTTTTGGAACACTTCATTTTTCAATCCTTCCGCTATCACACGTCACCTACAATATACTGTTATTCAGATCCAACACAACTTTGCTACGTAATATATATATATTTTTTTTTTTTTAATTTTTTTTTTTACTTCCACATCTGCTGATTTTACACATTATTCCTCGTACAAACATTAGTGTCACGGTATGCTTCTCTGATGAGACGTGACCGAAAAAAAGATATCTTTTGCAGAAGAAAAAAAAAAAATTTGTGAAATTGTATTTATTATAACATCTCACAATGCACACGCTTCTTAAAACCATTTTCAAATATATATATATATATATATACACACACACACACACACACACACACAGTGCTTAAAAAATACAGCATGACACTTACATAGAATAGCATTGATAGCACTCTCTCTATCTCTCAATGGGAATAATATTGATATATATGGTTTTAAAAATACAATAACAATACATTTATCATAAATATTAAAATGTACACTACAACTTGTTAAACTTTATTTACCATGTGTATATAGTTGAAATGGTGCATTGATTGCATCACTTTGTGAACTAATGAAATACATTGCTGACTATTTGGAAGTGGGGTTTTTTTTGTTGTTGTTTGCCTGTAGATTTTGTCCTTTGCATCCGAAGTCCATTGATAGGTGGTACGTAGATGAGAGGTTAGACTGTATATATATCTGTGTGTGGGTGACACTTTTTGTCACTAGAAAATCCATTACAAATTGATGGATGTACCAGGTAATGAGACTGTTATGGTAACATAAGGTATGCTTGATGTCACTCAAAGCCAACAAGTGTCCGGTTACCATAACAACAAAAAGGTGGTAATTGAATTACTCTTACAGTAAAAGAATGTAAATCTGTTTCCTTACTTTTCTTTTCTTGTAGTTTATTTTCTTAAAAATCTCCTAGAAATTCAAACATATCTATGAAAATTTTTTCACAAGTTAAAAAACCCCCAAAAACTTCTATATATCAGTATCACCTCACGTGGTGTAATGGTTAGCAAGCTAGATTTGCAGACCATTGTTAGTGAGTTCGATTCTCTTTGGGCGCCCATACTTCTGGCCTTGTGCCACATCTAAGCTAAGCTTAGTAAATAACTATATATAAATATCATTTTAACCACCTACCTTTTTGTCTTTGTGATTTGGTGTTTGTCAACAAGTAGAGGGAAGGAAAATTATCATATATGTGTTAGGTGGGGGCTGAGGATCTTCATGTCCTGGCTATGATGTTAAACTCTATCTGATGGTGAGGTTCCAATTCTGGAGTTCTGAAAAATGTGGAGCACCATTGTTCTCGGGTCCACTCTGAGTCGCAGTGGTAGTACCTGTTAGGGTCCCATCTATGAGTTGAATATAAATTTGTTTATAAAATTGAGTTTAGAAATTTTCTTTGAAACTATCGCTATGAATATTTCAAAACTTTGCTGGCATTAAATGACCCAACGAGTTTGATATGCTGTAAAACAAACGAAACCAAACCGATGTATTCAAATTAACCAAACTAACAATTGCTTTACTTTTTATTCCCAAAAATTTAACTATATTAAAGAAGCAGACCTGCATGTAGACCAACCAGTGTAGACCAACCAGCGAAAACTTACATCATTCAGTTCTATGTGGAATCTGGATGCTGGGTGGAAGACCTACCAGGGGCAATGATCGATAGGGTTCAGTGGCCTGAAAGTGTCATGGGCATCTATACTGACAGTGCAACATGATGATGATGATTTACATACATTTTTTTCATGTTAAAGTAAAAGTTATAGAATACAACATTGAGTAAAGTTAAAATAGGAATTACTTTAAGAAAATTGTTTTTGAAGTTTTAAATTAGTAAAATATTATTTTCAGTATTTTAGTTTATCTGTTTAATTTACTCAATTTGTTGTGTATATATATATATATATATATATATATATATATATATATATATAAAATCAGAGATTAAATATTATGGAGTTTATATCCTGTATCTGCAGTTTCATGCATACTTGCAATCATCAGACGGTCAAAATTTTTTGACCATTTGATGATCACAAGTCCACATGAAACTGGTACTTGCAATGTAAAAATAAAAATGCACTGTTAAAAGTGACAAGTCCATTTGTTCATTTAAAACCATCTTCTGGTTAAATTCGCTTGGATTGTTTTGTTTTTTATATACATAATGAATTTTTGAAAGCTGTGTGTATGCGTGTGTTTATATATATATATATATATATATATATATATACATACATACATACATACATACACACTTTGGATTTCTCATAAGTTCAGCTAATGTATATCTGTGTCTGATATAAGTGTAACAAAATTTCCATTATCTCATCAATCTCTATTTCCGTTTACCTATTAAATTTTTGAATATTATTTGTCTCTTTTCTTTTCCATCCACCTTTATACATTCCAGTTTTCCTTCATAAAAATAAATGATATATTTTCAAATATCTATATTTGTATTTTGAAAGGGTATGTGTTTTTTTTGTTGTGGGTGGGGGAACAACTATTTGTTGTATTTAATCTATGCAAGTATTTTACCACTTAAAGGATAAGCACATATTAAGCTCTAAAAGAGAAATTCACTCAAAACAAAAAAGTTTTTAAACTTGTTAAACAAGTAAATTTATTCGAGCACTGAATTGACCCTTGAAAAACAAAAGATGAATTTATTCTTAATTAAATTCCATAAATATTTAGAGTTTTAGATGCTCAAGGATATCCTTTGTTTTTTCAGTAAATATTTTTTGCACTACAAAAATCTTCAGAATGCAGTCAAATTAAAAATTTTGAAGCTTTTTTTTCTCTCTTACCTTTTATCCTAAAGGCTAACTTTAAATTACAACAATAACAGCTTCACCTTCTCATAAGGTGGAGTTATCTATTAATAAAGATTTAACTCTTTCAAAGAATGCAGAATCTTTAGCATTTTTTTTTCTTTTTCTTCTTTTATCTTTTTTAATCTTAAAATATTCTCAAAGGAAAAATACGTCAGAAAAAATTTTGTAAAAAAAAAAAAAAAGAAAAAAAAAAAAACAACTTTTAAAAAACAAAAAAACAAAAAAAAGTACTAATTTTCAGATTTGTCAAATTCTTAGAGATAAGCAAAGATTATATGTATTATTTTTACTAACAGAACTTACCCCCATTTCATACAGGTTTTACAAAGAGGTTGAAAAGTTCTAAGCCTGAACAAGAAGGAAACAAACTAAAGCCTACTTATATAGATTCATCTTACAGTTAGACACACATATCACATTATTTCCAAAAAAAAATCCTATAACTTTTTTTTTTTTTTTTCAATCTTATAAGGTAATTTTACATATTAGTAAAAAAAATAAACTGACATGAGAAACTGACATGAGAAGGTGAGAAACGCACACACACACACACACACACACACACACACACACATACATATGTGTATGTATATATATCTTTTTGAATGACACCTTGCTTCAAAGTGTAGGAATAAAATATGCACAATTTGCATTTGAATACAATCTATATTTGAAAGTTATGTATTCAGTTTGTGTCTTAACTATTTTAATTCCTGGCACAATGTGACATGAGTTGAAAATTTTATTGTACTTTTTTCTTTGGTGGTCTCCACCAATTTTCCTTTATAAAATGATGTGTGCTCGGTTGTTGTACAAACATACAGAATCTTTCTTTTATATACGTAGATTATATTCCAATATAAATCTTTATAATTATTTAACTGATGATGTAAGGGTTAGGACTCGTTAAACAAATATATAAAAACATTCATTCCCTTTGAAGATTACCTTATTTGTTGATATATAAGATTCACATTTAAACTGAAAATAAATTTGCTATTACACTTCATCCAATGTGTTGATATTAGGGCGGGGGCAGTGCATCTACAAAAGCTTGAAATGGGATTTGCAGAAATATAGAATAAATACTGAGTTAATAATTTATCCATCAACTCGGTTCATAGATCAAGTGTGTATTGAATCAGCCTCCTTTGCACAGTGGTGATGAAAATCTGTTTGTATTTACAATTTAGGGGAGAGCTAAAGTATGGATGACCAAAAATGACAAAACCTGATATTATTCACAATGGTAAAAGTATATTTCTAACATTAAAGCATTATTGCTTGATAGGCAATACCAGTTTGTTTATATTACCCCAACTCCCTGCTAGACAAAATCCTCATTTCAAAAATTAAGACAAATGAATATTTATACCTCTTCCTTTTTTAAAGACATGTAAAATCTTTTTCATGGGAAGAGAAGTTACCCTAACTTTTGTCTTGCCATGAGCATTGACTGAAGTATTTTTTATCTATCTGTGGAATCTCTACTCCGTGAAATCTCTACTCTGAAAAATCTTTGTGTTTGCTCGCAATCACCTCGTTCGACGGTCTGTTCGCAATCGCCTCGTTCCCCGACTGCCAAGAAATTCGGCTCATTTATTTCTCCACTCCTCTCCCACAAACCACCTCACTTCCGGTCTGTACTCTTATAAAAGATTACAGACCTTCGGGTGCATTTTCTCTTCCTAGCCCGAGGTAAGTGGAGTTTCATTTGTTTTTCTTTATATCACACGCACCCCTGATCTTCAGGATCATAGCTCGTGGTCTTGCAACCACTGTGGTGGCCGTCTACTCCTTTGTGCGCATGGTTGCAAACTTCCTTGTGAGCCGTCGTCCTGCTGCCCATCATCTACTTCTTCATCTTCAGAAGATAGGCCCTTCACTGGTCTCACATCTAATACGTGTCATGGCACTCCGTCAACAGACACGTTGTTTCTTGACTGTGTGGCTGTTACTGTTCCTCTCCCCCACTGTGTCGTGCAACGGACATTAGGGGGTTTCACCCAGACCTCATCCCCTACCTGTATGGAGCCCGACGTCCCACCCTCACTTTCAACCAGTACAACTCTCGGATGTCACCACGCATAACAGAAAACAGATTCTTGCGGCACTGTCTCCTTCGTTTGTCCTGACCTGGGTTACATGTTGTACCAAAAGACAGCCTCTTCTGGCGAAATCTCTCCCCTCTCTGCCACCGCTTTAATGGTCCTGTGGTTTCGCTCAACAATGCCGTTGCCACTGGGTCTATAGGCTGCTCTGAAGTACTGCCTGACATTCCACCAAGCCATCGTCCGTCGCAATGTTTCTGAACGAAACGCCGTCCCATTGTCCGACAACACCTCTTCAACTGGACCATGTTCAAGGAAAACCCCATTAAGTATTCCTGCGATTTCTTCTGCGGTCTCTGATTTCATTCTTCGCCAGAGAGCAAATCTCCCAGGTCCACAGTCGACCATAGTCAGATATTCCGCTCCTCTATAATAGGTGACGTCAACAGCCAGTCGCTTCCAATTCTCGTTCACCTGTAATTCTCCCGGCTCGTGCACCCTTGGTGACGGATCAATGGACTGACACCATACACAACACCTGACTACTTGCTGCACAATCCCTCTTGGCACTTCATGCGACACCTTCCGAGCCAAGTACAAGGTTTTATCCACACCCATGTGATGCATAGAATGCAGATCCTTAACTTCATCGTATGATAGGCAACAGCCTGCAACTCTCACCAGCTCCTCCATCATCGTCAGCCATTTTTGTCTTTCTCTGGTCAATACATCAGCCTTGTTCCTGTCTGATGGCACAAACGTCACGTTCATCATCAACCCAAACTCGGCTATCAACTCCTTCTGGATTCCTATTCGCCTCAGGACGATCATCTCCGCAGCACCCTTTGTCATCACCCGCCGCTGTTCCGTAATGGCGGCCTGTGTCCAGTTCAGCACGGTCGCCGAATCCGTTTTCAATTCTATTTTCTTTAATCCCCATTTCAGGGCCAGATTTACCCCCTTTATCGCCGCATCCAGCTCAGCTACGTTGATGTGAGAAAAGTCTGTTTTCTTCCTCAGCCAGGCTGCATCCTCGACCACGTTCCCATCAATCTCCACTTTCACACCTGTGGCAATACTACTTGCATCACACCACACAACCCCTGTCGTCGTCCTTGGGACGTGCCACTTTCCTCACACCGGATCCTCCTTTTTCACTTCTTCAACCACCTCTCGTACCACGGCAACTGTCTTCTCACCCACCTTGTCTTGCCAGGCCACTCCTTCCGCCATTCTTTTTATGTAGCTGCAGGTCGTACGCAGCCAACCTGCGACAGGGTAATGTCCGACTAATTTCCCACAAACGGAAAATAGCTGCCGCCTAGTAATCTCGTCGTCAATTTCTGGCACAGTATTCCCTCTTATATTTAGAAAGTGTTGTTCTGGTTCCAACGGGAGAAAATTCAATATTTTATAAAAAAGAAGGTCCGCAAAATGGATTACGTTTTTAGAAAAAAATTTTTATTATTTTTATCTTACATTTGCGACACATGTTTCAGATCTTCTGGTATCTTCTTCAGGCTTTGGTCAATAATATTATTGTCCAAAGCCTGAAGAAGATACCAGAAGATCTGAAACACGTGTCGCATATGTAAGATAAAAATAATAAAAAGATTTTTCTAAAAACGTAATCCATTTTGTGGACCTTCTTTTTTATAAAATATATATATATATATATATATATATATATATATATATAAAAACTAGTAAAAATATCCAGCCTTGTCTAGGATAACAAATCAAGCTGAATATCAAAAATTCATACAAGAAACACCTGAAGAAGGCTGAAGGACACATTGGCCAAAACGTATTGTAGATAATAAAGATGAGGACAATAGTCCCAATAATATAAATTATCAAGCCTCATCTTAAAAATTCAGAGAAAAAGAAGGAAAAAATTAGATTTAAAAAAAGAAAGTTGAACGAAAGAAAATTAAATATTTTATTAAGTGCAGGTAAAGCTGTATTTTTATTCAACTTTTATTTGAGGATTTCTAATAAAACTAAATCAAAATAAAAAAAAAGTTTTGACGTAATTAACTTTGTTTGTCCAATTTAAAAATAAAATTGATTCCGTTTTCCTTACATTTCACTTTTCTTTTGTTTTATTTTTGTTTGTTTCTCTTTTCTTCTTCAAAAAGGTTTTGAATTATTCCCTCTCCTGAATTTATTTCTCCACTCCTCTCCCACAAACCACCTCACTTATAAAAGAGTACAGACCTTCGGGCGCCATTTCTTTTCCTAGCCCGAGGTAAGAGGAGTTTCATTTGTTTTTCTTTATATCACACTATCTATTTACTTATTTATTAAGATGAAACTCTGTTGATCCTTATTATTAATAACTTTAATTAGTTTTATCCTTCAACAAACATGGTACCAATCAGAGACACTTTTATTGAGTGGCTTTATAGATGTTATTTCGAACCAGGGTCAGATTTATAAGAGGGCAAAGGAAATAATTGCCATACACTTCTACTAGAGGGGCTCCCAGGCTTCCTTTATAAAATCTATTGATGATTATAAAATTAGTTTTATTATTGAAAAAATAATGGTGATTTACTGAAAGCTGGAAATAATTATATCACTTTGTTTTTATAGTATCATTTATTTGGGCAGCTTTTTTAAGACATAAAGATTTGTTTTTAAGAAAAGAATATCATTCACATAGCTATTTTTGTTTACACAGCTTCCTTACAGATTTTTTAGGACTGCTTATTTTCATAGCAAATCTTTGATAGGTATTGTCAACCCCAGATCTGCTTCTGGAAACTAACAAATTCAGCTGGGGCATTGTATTTTCAAGCATATCTATTTAAGAATAATTTTTTTTTAAAATTGCATAATATGAAATATTAGCATAAGTATATTAATTCTTCTGCTTGTTTTTTTTTTTTCTTTCTCTCTTTTAACATTTTTTGTTTGTTTTTATACTGAGGAAAAGACTTTGATACTTTATACTTACTTTAAATATCACATTTTTATTTTATCTTTTTTTTCTTTTTTTTCTTTTTTTTTTTCAATCTATTAAATAGAATGCAAAGGTGAGATTTATTTGTTCAATAATAGACATATGTATGAGAAACAGTTTCAAGGACAAGAGAAATATTATAGTAAAAAAGACAATGTTACATGGTCAGGGTAACCTGAAGATCAGTGATAAATTGTATTTAAAAGTGTATCTGGGACAGACAAAAGATCAAGAAAGAAAAAAAAAGATATCTTACTCATTCACTGATTTAATACAAAAGTGAAAAACTCACCTAAAAATTGTATAATCTTTATTGAATAAAAGAATTAAATAAAAGTAGATGTATATAATGCTTACACACACATACATACATTTTCTTCATGTTACTGTTTTCTTACATAGACATTTTATTAGCATGATTGTGAGAGAAAAAGTAAATGTCTTTGTTATTGTACTTTATTGTCATCTGCATATTATACATCTATTTTATGACTTTGTCAACAACTAAACAAATCCTACTCAATTGGATCATGTCATTATAATTGAAGCAGATTTTCTAGGACTTTACTATTTTTTTTTTTTTTTTAAACTTCAGAGTTAAGTTTAAAAAAAGTCTTAGATATTTATCAAAGTTAAAACACATTCCCTCATTCAAACTTTCATCTCTTTTTTAACCCTTTCACAGACAGATGATGTGTTTAATCCTTGTTTGTCCAGGTTAAAAGTAAGAGTAACCCAAAGCCAAGTCTTTTTAGATCTTTTTTTTCCAATACAGATATCAATGAGGAATGAGAAAAATTTTGGTAAATAGAGCAAAGTTTGTTCCATTTACCAAAACTTTCCTTGCAAAAACATTAAACTTTTTATATATTATCATACAGTATTTAACTAATGAGAATCCGTTTTTCCTATAGATATCTGACGAAGCCTCAGAAGAGAAAAAAAGATCTCACGGGACTTGATAATACAACCTAGCAATTGTTAATTACTCTGTTCACCTTGTACCTTTTGCTTAGTAAACTTTTTCCCCCTTATCCTTAATACTTGTTTCTTCCTATTATTTCTCTATTAACTCTGATACTCGAGTTACAACATATGCATACAAGTAGTATTAAAAGAAAGAATACATAAACATATCTCATGGTAGAATTATACACATATTCTTCCAAGAACAAGCACTATGTGGAAGTGGTACAAAAATGGGAAAAGGTTTACTTGACAAGTGTGGAAAAATATAGCTTTACTGTTCTCAACCCTGTCAGCTAGGGCTTTAGAATACACCGACTGCACCTCTGCAGAGGGGTAAGACTCCCCCTCAATGGGGCTACCTTTTGGCCATAGGTGGCCACCCGTGATGCTTAAGGATAGAACCCTGGTGGCTGAGCAGTACATGACATGCAATAATCTACTTTGACCCCAAATGGTCTCCTCTGATCAATCGGCTGGTCACGTCAAGCACTAGCACCTGTAAAATTGTCCCAACCCTATTGCCCTTATGGCAATCCCCCAACCCTTTTTATCATATATGTGCTAGAAGGTGGTGGATGAGGGTCTTAATGTCCAATTTTTCGTTTATTTTATTTTTCATTTTTAAAACGAATTAAAATTAATTAAATCGATTTTCTAAGGTCAAATTTTTGTCTAAGTTGAAAAGTAGTAACATAAGCTGGGTAAAAAAAAAAGCAAAATAATATACACATGAAATTCATTTTTAATACATTTAAAACTATTTTTTTGGTCAATTTTGATCAAATATAACTTAACATGGCCGCCTGAGTTGCCGTAAAATGTGTGTTTACAAAATAAAGTTAACCTTCCCAATTGAAAAAAATTACCAAAAATCAGGGAATTATCTGATTTTAATGAAATTTTCAGTGTTGATTTATCAATGAATGAATTTTTTATTTCAAAACTTTTTGATTTAATTAGGTATTTCTGCTATGATAAATTAATATATAAAATTCATTTAAAATATGAATATCATGATGTTAAGTTTAAAATGTCATATTTTTAAATTCTAAAAATATATTCATTTAATAACTAATTTATTTTGTTACTGAATTCTAATAATTTTTTGTCAAACTCTATTGGAAATACAAACAGAACAAATATCGATGTAAATTTTTTTTCTTTTATAAGATAATAGCCAATTGAATGATTATCAAAAAGAGTAAAAAAAAAATCTTCAAAAATTATTTTTTTAGTTTTTATTTTCATTTTATTTTCTGATTTTTTGGTACTTATTTTCTACCAGGATATCACCCTTAAAAAATTTTTTTTTTTATTCACACCTTTGGTCTTTTTTATTTTTATTTGTACTGTAATTAGTTTTGAAAGTATATGACACCACTGATATTTTGCATCCCAAAAATAAGGGGGGAGGGTCAAACTTAAGTAACCTGAAAAAAATCAGAACGTTTTGAAATGAAATAACTAATGCATTATAAACTTCATTCATTGATAAATCAATACTAAAAATTTCATTAAAATCTGATAATTCCCTGACTTTTGGTAAATTTTTTTCAAAAGGGGGAGGGAATTGTTTTGTAAAAACACGGATTTTTCGACAAACCTACTATATTATTTACAAATATTTTCATAATAAAGTACAAGTGAAAACTGGGAGCAGATAAAGTGTTGTGATTATCCAGTATGTGAGTGAGTGTATGCTTGTGACTTTTAACCTGTGCTCTAACACTGATCCCTGATACAGGTGGGTAATATATTACTATCTTAGCCACAAGCCCAGCATAATCAATACATTAATATGCACTACTTACAAACCAATATATTTATTGTCCTATTTGTAGGATTTAAAATATGTAGAGGAATAAGATCAGTTTAAAACCTTTCCAGGCATGACTGCAATAATCTCTGAAAGTTTGGTTGAAATTGGTCCAAAAATGGCAGAGACATAATTGTATAGACAGATGAATATTTGGTCATGTCAACCCTTGTTGGGTTATTTCATGCTGAAGATATTTTTGTTTTATTCATTCTTGTTGGGTATTCAATTTTTTTCTTTAACTATTTTTTAAATTTTTATTTAGGCTATAGAGTGGTCCTGGGAGTAATACCAATAAAAAGGTATTCCACACTCCCCAGAGCTCTAAAATTGGAACTTCACCACTAGATGCAGTTTAACATCATACCCAGGACACTGACACAACCTTCTAGCTCATATGATATAAAGCGTTAGGGGTTTGCCATAAGAACAATATAGTCGGGACAATCATATAGATGAATAGTCGATTGATCAGAGGGGGCTGCTCCGACCACCCATCTAGTCCAAGTAAAAGTCAATGTGTTGCATGTCATGGACTGCTCAGCCTCCAGGATTCCGTCCTTAAGCATCATGGGTTGCCTTCGATGGCCAACAGTTGGCCCTATGGAGGGGGAGGGGTCCTATCCCTCTGCAGAGGTGAAGTCATGTATTCTACAGCCCCAGCTGATAGCGTTTCCGGACATTTGGTAAATCATAAGATTATATAATGTATTTTATGTTTGCCAATTGTTTATTTTTTAAATATATTTTTATTTTTAGTACTTTAATAATTGATATTTATTTATTTTGACATGTTTAACTTTATATAATTATTGATATTTTTTTAATTGCATTACTTTCTATTTTGTTTAGTTTATTCTGTCATTTGATAAATTAAATTCTTTTTAAAATTTTAGTTGATTTTCCATAACAAAACCTTTCAAATTGCCATTTGCCCAGTAACTTATATTTGTCATTTATACAAAGAAAGAAAATTTATATTTTCTTTTTAACATTAGCATAACTAATGGTGATTCTTACATAAAAGATATAATCAAATATGGACCCAAGAGTTGCTATAAGCCACTTTACCTTGTCAATCTCATTCCCTGTCAATCAATGAAAAAAATGCTTCTACCAAGTAATAAGTCAATAGTGTAGTCACTTACAATATATTTTTTACTTTTCATTCTTTTTATTTAATTTAGATATATAAAATTCTGTTTAGCATTAAACTTTATTGTATTTAATTCTTGGTTAACAATAATTCAAAGCAGGTAATTCATTTTCATTTTAAAAAGCTGAAGCAAATGAAACGAGTGTTAGT
>CM042139.1:154722269-154757269 GCA_023376005.1 Doryteuthis pealeii
AATGATTATACAAGAGTTTGCTGAAAAGTTCTCAACCCAACCAAGAATGTCCATGACCTATCAAATACAAATGTTGTTCTATATATTCATCACACTGGACACGTTTTGTTATGATTTTAGGACTGAAGTTGAAAGCAGTGGCATAAAGTTTGATCCTTTCTTGAAGTAGAAAGATGTAGTATCAGTTTTAATCCTTGTTCGCTGATCCGTCCTGAGTTGTATCAGAGTTTATCCTGTCTTGAAGTAGAGAGTAGTATAATCATCATCTGCTGGTCTGTTCTTCTCCAGCAAGTAATTCTTGGACAATTTATCAATGCCTTTAAATAGTAAATTAAATATATGTTGGGGTGTTTTTGATTGGCCGATTCAACCACCACTGTTTTGGAACAGTTTATAAATATAAGTCGTAGTCTTCAGCAACCCTTATACCTCAAAATTATCCAATACATTTTTCTCGGTATTTTTTTAATCCTTCCAAGGAGAAAGTCTCCATGTCATAGTGGCTAATATGCTGGACTGTGATATCATAGTGAATTCAAACTCCAGCTGAACTATTACCTTAATACGTTCACTTTCAGATGAATGAACCCACTAATGACCATGAAACTATCTAATGCATATTAATTAAAGTATAACTTTTTATAACGTTTGTATTATTTGTTGGAATGAGACTGAACAGAAAGGGAGAAATTAAAAATACATTTTAAGAGGAATTTAAAACAGAGAAAAGGAGAAAAGAAAGAAGAGAAACAAACAGACATAAGAAAGAACGAAAGAAAGAAAGAACGAACGAACGAACGAAAGAAAGAAAGAAAAAAGAGTGTTTGGTCCGTCATTTTGTAAAATGGCTTGTACGAGGGCGAGTCAAACATTAATGCCATTTTGTTTAGGACAGCTATAATTATCAACACAGGAATATGTATCATATGTTAAAATGAATGTTCATCTGTGGATCCCATCCCTACTTCTCCGCATAGACACCGTTTCTCTCAATCGCAATGTTCCACCTTCAAATGAGGGCATGTATCGCTGCCTCGTAATATTCTGTTGACTGTACTTTGCCTCTCAAACCGTCTTCCATCGGGCCGAACAGATGATAGTCTGAAGGCAAACATTATTCTGTGTGACGAGAAAGTGAAATCTGTACTGAAGAAGGGGTTCAAAGTACAGTCAACAGATTTTTACGGGTTAGGGATACATGCTCTCATTTGAAGGTGGAACATTGCTATTGAGATAAACTTGAGAAATAATGTGTCCACTATACTGGACACATTGTTTCTCAAGTTTCTTTAACTCAACAATTAATGAAACTTAATTAACAAAAGTTAAATTCATTCCCTTCCATGTTGGGCAGAGAACTTTTCATCTCTTCCCTGGGTAGTTTTTGTAATAATTGCTATTGATATCTACCAAACTTTATTTTACACTAATGAAGGGGGGGTGATTTAGGGAAGACTATGTTGTTGAGGTAATGGGGGGGTTCTTGACTTGTAAATCAATACTTGAAAACTTTTAACTAGGTTCTAAAACTGATCATAGGAGCTGACTAAAATTATCTAACTCTCTAACCTAAAAAAGACACCATCATCAGATCACACTGACAGCACAGATACCCATGACTCTCTCTCACCACCTATCCCTGTCAGGTCTGAACAGCATCCAAAGTCCACACAGAGCTGATCGATGTAGGTTTTTGCTGGCTAGCTTATACTGGTATGTCCTTGTGTAGGTGTCCATAGGAGAACAGCATTGCTTTCTGTATATTACTGAGATATTACTACCTATGTATGTGAAGTGTATATTTCTACCTAGGGATTGGTTTAGCTCAGTTGGTAGAGCTTTTGTTACTTACTGCCCAAGTATGTGAACTGGTCTACTAATTTGAGACATAATTTTGTAAATGTAGTACATATAAAATGTGTTTCCTACTAACTTAGAAATGGTATCAACATTGCTCTATTTTTCTTTTCTTATTGTACTGACTGATAATGGAATTCTGTCTGCTGAAGCAATTTAGACTTATTTATGTCATCATTTGCATACACAGTGACAGAATAAGTAAATAGTTATATACAAAATTGTTTAGCTTTTTGAAGATGGCTATAGCAACAACAAGAAGAAAAAAAAATATAAAGAGTAAGAAAAATGTAATTTCTTGACCGTGACTTTCAGTGATTGATGAGCAGATATTTTTCGAACTAGAAAATCAAGTAGTTTTATTACATTTTTTCCCATTATATTTCTCCATAACTTATTTTTCCCCTTTTACTATGTCAGTATACAAGGCTTGGTAGGGGTATCTTAAAACTGCCAATTACACCTATGCATTAAGAATGGTAGAGAGAGAAAGTGTGTGTGTGTTTGTAAAGTTTGTAGTGTATACAACAAAAAAAGGAATCCAACTAGATATTTTATCATGACCCATGATTGCAAATATCTTTACTTTAATTTTGTTTAACTGATTTATGTTTTCAGATAGTTATCTTTAATTACAAATAAAATTTCTACATATAAATTGCAAAATTTCTCATGTTATATTGTGGCTATAAGGAATTTGAAGCAAGGCAGCTCAAGCACTCCTTCCTGAAGTGGGCTTTATGGTGGCAGCACATGTCGGAGGTCCTGGACATATTTCCTACATTTAAGCCAGACCATACATGGGATGTGTGTGGCAGGGCTTGCCTGTTGAGGTCTGGGCTTCTCACTTACATACGGTCCCATAGTGATAGCCAATTAGGTGAAAAATATGTATGTACAAGCAGAAGTTGAGGGTCTCACATGTCATTTGTGCAACAGGGCACATAAAAGCTGAGCTATCTATATGCTCACAACTGAAATGCTTGTAGAAATGGCTTTCTCCTGTGAAGAAATGGCAATCACCATATATATATATATATATATATATATATATATATATATATATATATATGTCCCATCAAAAGAACATAAGATTTTTTTTTTCTAATCCACAATAGCTGAAGTAATTCACAGAACTCGGCTCATCTAGCACCTATATGATTGTTCTGACCCTATTGCCCTTATGGCAACCCCCAACCCTTTTTATCATATGGGAGCTAGAAGGTGGTGGCTGAGGGTCTTCATGTCTTGGGTATGAAGTTAAACTTTAACTGATGGTGAGGTTCCAATTCTTGAGGTCTGGGGAATGTGGAGCACCCCTTCATCACCATTGCTCCCAGGTCCACTCTGACCCAGAGTGGTCTCATCTATGAGTTGAATAGAAAATTTGTTTACAAAAAAAATTGAGTTTAAAAAATTTTCTTTCAAACTATTGCTACAAATCTTTCAAAACATTGCTGGCATTAAATAACCCACCATGGTTGATATGCTGTAAAACAAACCAAACCAAGAACTCAGCTCAGTTCGGCACAAGGCCAGAAGTAAGCGATACCCAGTGTGTATCAAACTCTTTAAGAGTGGTCTACAAGTCTGCCCATGGTGTAATAGAGAATTGTAGAGACAAAACAAAATGAAAAAAAAAACAGGGATGGTAAAAACTTATTTTAATTACCTCAGATGAAGGAAAAAATCTGTTACTTAGTGATTATACATAAATTCCTTCTGCTTACAAAAACCAGGTCTAAGGGAATGGATGTGCAGCACTTCCAAACAGTTGAAAACTAGAAGTGACATAGTCAAGTATAGAAAACTTATCAATGTTGTATGCCTTAGCACAAATCAGATTCACCAATAAATGTTGAATTATGGCAGAATCAGCATTTTGATTGTTTGAACTTTGTTTTTTCCTCTACTTCTTGCCAGACTTTTGGCAGTCATTTTAGCTGGTTTCTCTTAGGAAATGTTCACAGAAGAGTAATAAGCAGAAAATGAATCTGTTTTTGAATGCCATTTTTAAATTTTGTACACACAGTAAATTAGTAGTTATTGTCCTTGACCTTGTGTCACATCCTGCTTGTGCAGTGGTGTGGCTGAAGATAAATATATACAATGAACAAGAGTCTGTATGGCACATCCATAAAAAAATATACATCACTCATTTTGATTCCAATTCATAATGGTGACATCAGTTAGTTGAAGGTATGTGATGTAATGGTTACTGTCGTAGGAAATGGACACAGTGACAAGAGTTCAAATCTTGGTCAAGGCTGATTGTATTTCCTATAGAGCTAATACCCTTGGAAAAGGTATGAATCCAACAATTCTTCCTCCAGCTATGGGTAAATAGTAGGACAGACTGGACTCTTGATCGGAGATGGCTTCTCCAACTACCCATCTAGCCCAAGTAAGGGCCAAAATAAAGACTTTAAGCATTACAGCCAACAGGTTGCACCATTGAAGGAGGAGTCTTACCCCACTGCAGAGGTGCAGTCAGTGTATTCTACAGTCTCAGTCAACTGATGATTTACTGGTGGAACATGGAAATTAACTATGTTATAGTACCAGCTATAAGTTTTATTAAAGATATGTACAGTATTATGAATATCAGTACTATCTACAATTTTTGGAAACTGCTACATCATAGACCATATTCCCTGTGGATAAAAGGACTGCTGTAATTCTATTCTTTTTCTCTTTCAAAAAAATAAATGCATATGTTTTGTGATTTTGTTGAAGCCTATGTTTAGATTCATTGGTGGTTAATTATGTAGAGTGTCTCTAATATAGAGGGTAGAAATGCTGTTTGATTCAGTGCTGGTGCAGGATGTGTAGTTAGGAGCTACTGACTGTGAGTGACTATATAAGATAAGCTAGCAGTGTCAACCACAGATTCAAGTACATGGACTCTCGTGAATTTGGAATCGCTTGAGCGAACACATTTATATTGGAAGTTGGTGAGGTGAATAACTAAATAAACTACTTTATCACAATGAAAAAAAAATGTTGTGTTACTATTTTGATTCAAACCATTTGTGTATAAATGGATAAAGAACTAGCAGTAATTATCACAGGTTGAAAGCGGATGAATACGACAGAAAATGTGGAACAAATTTTTTTTTAATTATGTGGTAATAGGAGTAGGACATTGCTTGTATTCTGACTATGTACTTTCTAAGATATGAAATAAGATTCCTAAATAACTAATATATTTGCAATAAAAGAACATAATAAAATGTCTTGTGATAAAATTGACGTGTTGCAGCTGGAAGTCTTACTCTGAAAGGAGCATACTGCTCTCTTAATGGAACAAAATGCTACTGACAATCATGCAAGCTGTGCACATGCACAAATGTTTGCTTCTTTTTTGTGGAGTTTGATGCACAAATTATTGAAAGATATGGATCATTATAAAAGATATATAACATTATTTTATTATACACTGATTTACTCAAACTAGGATCCTCATCAATAAAAATTTTGGAACGACAGCAACTCCCCCTTTTTATAATTTCAGTTATCTTATTTTTCAGCTGTTCTGTCTATTTTATTCCAATTGATAAACTCTTTTCTTTCCCCACATGATCTGCTATGATTGATTTTATTGTCTCTCCTTGGATTACAACTTTCCTCTATTCCCCCTGTGATAACTAGGAGGTAGCTGGTTCCTGGTATATATGAATATTCCTTTGCATGTGTACACTCTTAATACCATCAAGACGTCTCTAACTCAGGTCTCTAAAAGACATTGGCCAGAACTCAAAGAACCTATCTTGGAGAGATACCCTGAGACAAATGACCCAGAAATCTTTTGGATTATATTTTAATTTCAACACACACTCTTTATAAGAAATATTGCTAAAACCTTTTTTCATAATCCTTTTTTCCATGGGGAGAAGGGTCCTCATGGTGTAGTGTCTGATGTGCTGGAGTGCAACATTATGGTAAGCGTGTTTGAACTCTAGTCACACTACATTCACTTTCAGACTAATACTCTTGGGAAAAGTATGAACCCACTCACCCCCTGTTATTCTACAAGGTTGGCTTGGGCATTAAACAACCCATGATAGTTGACATACCATTAAACAAAGAAACCAAACCAAAAATCTTCTTTCCTTCATTTTTTTTTTATTATAAAGTACTAGAAAAACAAAAACACACCCTCTGGGCTGTGTAAAAATTAACTTTTGGAAAGATATTGCCCGAGGAGGGGAAGTTAAAGATTCAATGTTAGAGGGTTTATATCATAAATAAGTAAAATCACCAAATTTATTAAAGGCATTAAAAAAAAAGACAAAAATTTTAAATGGAAACTTCTGTCCCCCTCAAATAAAATGTTGCATGCATCTATTGATTAAATAATCATTTTGAATATTTTACGCATAAATTTTACACAAAATTGAAGTTATTTATTTAATTGTAAACTTTTTAGTTAACCTCTTGTTACTGAAAAAGAGCAAGAGTAAAAAAAAATAATTTTTTTAAACTGATTACAGGGTTGTTCTTTATTCTATGTATTGAAGATTTTTGGTATTGACATAAACAGTGACATAGTTTCAGTTATAGCCAAATGGAGCCCAAATCTCCATTATTAATAGATATGTTGTTTAAAAAAAATAAAAATTAAATATCTTTTAACTTCTGCTGGTGTGAGTAATATCATTTAGTGAATGAATTTCTTTTTATAGTAACAATAATTATCTTTGTCTTTTAATTTATTATTCTTAGAACTGTAAGATGTGGCTTCATATTATTTTTACATTTGACATTTTTTTATTAAAATAACTTATGTTGGTGAGTCAGTTTGATACAATAAATTCTCAAGTTATTTTTTATGTACTATATTGCTTCTCTATATCCATCTTGGTATAAGCCTATCAGTGGTGCTGAGAATACACTGACTGTATCCTCTGCAGATGGGTAAGACCACCCAGGGGTGACCTGGGTATGAGACTAAACTACATGATGGTGAGGCTCCAGTTCTAAAGCTCAGCAGAGTTTGGAGCACACCTTCATTGTTATTTCTCCTATGTCGACTCTGACCCAGAGTGATAGTACATGTTAGGGTCCCATTTATGGGTCAAATAGACCCGTTTAAAAATCATTCATATTTTGACCATTTTTAGTTGTATCAGTATGGTATCTGTTCAGGAAAACATGCAGGTTTTCTTTTTAACCATTAGAACTTAATGCACCCATGGATTGCCCATCCTGGCTGAAAAATAGGTGAAAATATGAAATATTGTAATCTGTGATTTAATAGCTTTATAGGCTATTAAATAAGAGATTACATTTTATAGGAAATTAAAAATATATACAAAAAAAGATAATAAAATATATAAAATTACAACATTTTATAGGCAATAACAATGTAGAAATGGTGGACTCTCTGGCTGGAGTTCAGGTCACCTGCATAATACTGGCCACTCAGATTCTAAGGTTCAAGTACATATCAAATGTATGGAATTTTTTTTTTTAAATCTCAATTTCAATACTGTAGTAGTATTTCAATGAGAAAATATGGAAAACAGTTGGCTGGGACAGATGTCTCAGAAACGTATAATTTACCAAACACCTCTACCATGAGCAAGATGGGACACAAGTTCAAATACAACTGGTTATAAGACAGTTTTGCTTCTCCTGGGACAGTTGCCATACCAAGGTTAAAGAGCCCAGTCTATCCTTCTATTTACTCATAGCTGAGGGAGAATAGTTAGATTCCTATATTTTCTAAAAGTATTAGCACTGTGTGAAATTCCACCACCCTCGTCCAGGATTTGAACTTGGTTCAGCAATTCCATTTCCTACAATGATAATCATTATACCACAAGCACCTCAGTTATGGTAAAGAGATGGTATGTTCAGAATCAAATTTGTAACCCAGTTCATCTGTTGGTCCATGTATTTAAAAAAATATAACTGTGTAGGCATGGTGGAGGGTTTCCTCCACCATGGGCAGGATGTGACACAAGGTCAATTTTTAAGCAGAGTAAAGTTGGTTTGAATTCAGTTTTCCTTTTCCTAGACTGATTGTCTTACCAAGGCTAAAGAACCCAGTCTGCCTCATTATGTATCCATAACTGGTGAGAAAAGAGATGGATTTGTACCTTCACCAAGGAAATTAGTGTAAAGTGAAATGCAAATAGCTTTGTTCAGGATTTGAACTCCGATCACTGATTCTATTTCTTACAATGTTGACCATTATGCTAATTGCCCCTCCAGAGGCTTTCATGTTTCTTAGTCTATATCTTTATCTATTTCCTTCTCACCCCACTTTGCGTGATGCATTACTAAATCCTGAGAACAAAGGCAGGTAGGTAGTTACAATGGTATTGATACAGAGGTAACCTCTATTACATTGGATAGAACCTTAGATTGAATCTTGTTTCCTGTTTTGTATAAAACTTGAACCAGATTATTTTTAATGTCTATTCATCAGCTTCTTTTTGTTTTTTTAAGAAATGGGTTATCAAAAAAAATGTTTATATCATCTCATATTAAAGATTTCTTTTGATTTACATGTTACTAATTTTACATCCTTTTTATTTTATTTCTAATCAAGTGGATAAGATAATTTTTTTTTCATCTAAAGGAAATCTAACATTTTTCCAAAAAGGTGTGGTCATTAACTACGACTGGTCTATACAAGATAAACCTGGTTGTTGCCCAAATATCATGATAGATATGTTCCTAAATATTCAACACTTTGAGCCTCTATGATAAGGAACTTATAGTTTCATCTGCAAGTGTCTGTGTATGTAATAGACACACACACACCTTCAAGTGAAATTACTTAGGATATGAGTCATGTTTCAAATACATGAGAAGGGGGGGTCTTTTATTTAATCTGGTTGGAATGTACAAGTCAATCTTCATTCCCTTCTCTTTAATAGATTAAAGAATTGCTTGTATTTTTTTTTCAGACATGCTGTTGTAATCATTCTATTCATTCAAACTATAATTTCCTTATCTTTGTTATTCTTTTTTATCCCAACATTTTGGCTGCTGTTGTCCTGAGCTGGTTAATTCATGAATATGTAGTGAGTAAAGAATAAAATAATTAATTCAAAACAATACAATTAAATTATTAGAGAAAATATTTAATCTCCCAGCATGCCATGAAAGAGACTAAGGTTTATGCCAAAGAAATAGGATTATTAGCAGTTTTAGAGGAGTCTTGGAAATATACAGACATATTTTAGATTGTTCAATAATACTTTAAGGCAAAATTCAAGTTTAGCGTAGGAAAAATATCTTTTAAATAAAGTTTTACACATTTTCAGAAAAATATCATTTATTAAAAAATAAACATTAAAACATATTACAGCATGTAATATTCACATATAGTGTTAATAAGTTTGCTAAAAACATTTAAGTTTCCAAATTTATGCCAAAGAATTGTTGGTTGCAAATCTGTTGAGTATTCAGAAGATCTTGGGACAAAATTTGTGGATTAATATGAGGTATGATGAACTAAAAAAAATTCCTATGCTAAACTGAACTTTACCATAAATAATTTTTGAACTGATTAATTACAAAAAAAATTATTCAAAATTCAAAACTATGAATTCATTATTATTTCACTATGAAAAATATGGGTTATGGGAAATGCTACCAACCTCATCCATGATTTGAACTCGTGTCACTGTATCCATTCCTATGATGATAACCATTACACCACAGGTGCCTTTAGTTATTAACTGTATAGTTGAAACTAGTCAATTCTTATGGTATAAAATAAATCATTGTTTGAACCATTTAATGGTTACAGTTGTGAATTAATAGCATAAAATCATGGCTTGATGATTATCACTTTTTGAAGGCAAAAACATCTGTTAATAAAAATTCTCTTTATTTGCTGGACAAAGCCAATTTATACATAAAGCCATTTTCACAAAGCAGTCAATGAGGAGCAAATTTACAATCCATGGGTTTCAATATCATTACATTAACAATAGAATAAATCATTTTTTATCCCAGACTCTTTAATAATTAATTTCTATGGATTTAACTCTATGCTCAACTTGGCTTTACCACTAAGAAATCTTTTTCTTTTCTTTTTTTTTTTATAAGCTTCATTAACATTGTATACAATTCCACCCACTCTTCCTTTTTTTTACTAACCGTGGAGTTGAATCCAAGCATTTTTCTTTAATCTTTTTATTCCTTTTCTTGAAAATTGTATTTTATATGACTTAGCCTTACTTTCACATAATAATGATATAATACTTCCTTGACAGTTCAGCTTTTCAGCATTGTGTGTGTGTTTCAGATAGAGTAACTGGCTCAACATATGGAAAATGTTAGACCATCATTAAAGTTTTTTTTAGTTTCAAAGATAAAGGATTAATATTAAAACGTACTCTATGGAGACTTTAGTGAGTTTTTTTTTTCTTCTTTAGGAAGAGGCAAATATCCAGGGGAGATAAATGATAATAGAATGCAGACTAAGAATTTTTATTATTTATAATTTCAGATTCTCTCTCTCTCTCTGTCTCCCTTTTTTTTCTTTTTATATATATATATATATATATATATATGCGCTGTCACAATGTACTATAAAATGTTTCCTTTCCCTAGGTGGCAATATATATATATATATATATATATATATTATATATATCTCAATGTTGATAATATATTTTGCTATATTTTTATAAATCAAGAGTGCTCAATATTCATAGAACATATATATATATACGAATTTCTTTATTCTGCACATAAAGGTTTTAGATTTTAGTTTTAACTCATGCCCTCTAATGATAGACATTGGGCTGACATAATATAGAAACCATCCTGTTAGTGAGGCTTAGAATACACTGATTGTATCCACTGCAGAAGAGTAAGACCCCTCCCCCCCCAAAAAAAAAAGACATGTCATGTGTGTGATAATTGCTTGTTAAGACAGATAATTTTATAATTGCATTTTTTCTTTCTTTATTTGAAACTTTCAAAATTTGTGCAATTGATGATTTTTACTGTGCATCATGATTTTCTTATGTGCACAGCTGCACTGAAAATGCTGATTCTTAACTGCAATTTCTTTCATCCTATTTCCATTGCTTTGTATTACAACAGCCAAGTTGTTATTCTACAGTTAAGTAAAAATCATGAAGCAGAATCATGAAGGGGGTGGGAAAATGTCCCCATGGCAAAGTCGCAACATCATAGTACATGAGTTTGAATTCAACTTGTGCTATTAAATTCATTTTTGGACTAATACTAAATGTATAAATCCCTTTATCCCTCTAGCTATGGGTTAAATAGTAACACTACTGTTCTTTTAAAAAAAGGATGGCTTTGGCATTAAATAATCCATGAAGGTTAATATGCCATTAAACAAAGAAACCATCAGAACTAAAGAATAAGTATCTTGGGTATGACATTAAGCTACGTCTAGTGGTGAGGTTCCAATTTGGAGCTCTGGAAAGAACCCCTTCATTGCCATTACTCCCAGATCCACTCTGCCTCGGAGTGGTAGTATATGTTAGGGTAATGAGTCCAGTCTGCCCTACTATTTACTCATAGCTGGATGGAGAATAGTTGGATTCATACCTTTCCCAAGGGTATTAGCACTATGTGATGGCTTCATCCAGGAATTGAACTCTGGTCGAGGAGTCCATTTCCTGCGACTCTAACCAGTACACCACCGTGCTTCCTCACAATCTTCTTGCAGGATTTAAATTCATTCTCTTTAACCTTGTGGAAACCTGTCTTACTAATTAGATTCCTGAACCCTAAACAGCAGGAGGCATTCAAATCTAGCCATATAACTGTATGTGAATTCTTCAAAATAGATAAGGCAGAAAAAGAGTGCTAGATATTTTGTAAAAGAATAATCATTAATATTATTAATGTTGAGTGCAACTATCTTCTCAATCTGTTATCAAAGATTTGAAAAAAAAAAAACACTTTGCTAAAATGTTTTCTACTTGCATTTGTGCATAAAATCTGAAATCCTCTTTAAATATTGAGTTTCTTCTTAAATGTTTCAAGTAACAATTTCAAGTTTATGTTGCCAAGATCCTTAGTAATTATGCTTATGTGTAATTGTATCTTTTAGATAAATCTTGTGTGTGTTTATTAAATGTGTAATAATATTTTGAATTTTTCTGGTAACATTACCCTAAATAAATGATGGGAATATTTGTTTGTTTCATTTGCATTTGTCTGAACATTTAATGTCTAAATTACATCTTGTTTTTTGTTCTTCTCTTTCTCAGACTCTTTGGCTGGCTTTCTTTTTCCCAAGCTTTTTGCTTGGCTTTCTTGACTTTTTCACAATCAATTGATGTCTTCTTTCATTCAACTCTTAAAAGTAGTTTTGAAGAGTTTAACAATCCAATATTCTTTTTTAAAAATAAGATGGCCATTCAATAAATATATATTTACCAACCCCACCACACAAGTAGGACATGACAAAAGGTCAATTTCATAAGTAGAGTTTATAGTTTGAATTCAGTTTTCCTTCTTCTAGACCGGCTGCCATACCAAAATTAAAGTTTGGAGTTGAGTGCAAGTAAAATCCTAGATTTTAGTAGCTGATATTCAGGGCATGAAAGATCTCTTCACTTTAAGGATTGGCACAACACAATCTTCCTCTCACTTTACCTAAGTTTTGTAAATATTAGCTCTTAAGAAACTTTATCTCTTGATTAATTCAAAATTTTCATTGTAGTTTGCAAGAAAATTGACCAAATAAGATTTTAGGACATAATTTTATTTTCATGATTTTTCAAATGACCAATTTTATAATCAAATAAATAACTGTGAAGATTGTAACACCGAGCGAAATTCAAAACATTCGATTTTGTTTGTATTTAAATGCATTTGCTCAAACATTGGTAAAGTTTTAGGGAAAAATATTTTGTACAATTATTCTTTATGTTAATTAGAAACTTTCTCCGTTTTAAACCCTATTGTTAACAAGTTTGATCTCTAATGAAACACTTATAGAAAATGCTGTATTGAATAAATCTTGGAAGCAGCCAAAAAGCAACTGTACAGCCACTTGCCTCCAATCACAAACCATCCATGGTAAGATGAACAAGACCTTCTGCACACTGCTGGACGAACTCATAAGTGATGTTCTCATGTGTACACCTGCTCATGAACACATTAGTATAGGCTGAGCAGCAAAAACCTACATCTATCAGGTCTGCACAGATTCTGGATGCCATGCAAAAGATCTGCCAAGGGTGATGACCAATAGGGATGGTTGACGAGAGAATTATGAGTATCTGTACTATCAGTGTGACCTGATGATAATGATTACTTCATAATAACCTAGGTTCCCATAGCAATTACAAAACTGAGACTGAAAAATTCAGATCATTTAAAATCTGGCCTATTTAAATAAAGTGAGATAATGTATTAATATTAACACTGGTCAATTTGTTAAAACTAAAATTTCTATTAAGTTAAGAAACTGAACATGAAGGAAAGAAAAAAAAATGTTAGGCTGAAGATGTGAATTTTGGCAATTAGGTATTTCACTTATCAGTATTCTTGCCCTGTCAACCAATCAACCAACTTATTAGTATTCAATTTATTCAATGAAATTAAAATTGAATTTGTACAGATATACATTTTTGTTAAAGTCGAATTGGGTTTAATAAATCTCTAATAATAAATACAAGTATGTCACACTTTTTCAAGTTTACTCCTTAATTTCTAGCCTAACATATCATACCATTTTGGAATCTGGCAAACTCTGTGAGCAAATTAAAAATATTCAGAACTGAATCTGGACTGCAATCCTGAAATTTTGGATTCTTAACTTTTAATTACTGGAATTGTTTTCAGCAATCTCTTTTTTTTTTTCTGATAACAATTTTTATAACTTAGAAATAGATTTGTGAATAATGGAAATTAATTGTGAAATCTATTGAAAGGCATTCGTGAAATAGAAATAATTATTTGTACACAAAGTAAGGACTGGCATACATCAAATTGCATTTAAATTAAGTGGCAGTAGAAGAAATATCATTGAAATTTTAAAATGTAAGATTAAATTAAAATTTAATATGCATTCAATGCATGAAGTGTCATTGTTGTGCTGAAGATCCAATTAAGAACCATCCACAGGAGCTAACTTAATTGCCACCTGATAGATCTACTTTTAAGCTTAAATTTGTATAAATTTAAAATGTTTTAAGTATTTAGTTGTAAACTTGAAAGGTTAATATCATCTTTCAGTCACTTTTCTTCCTTATAGGATTGACAGATAAATGAAATCATATTGGCAAAATTGTGGGAAAATCTGGGACTCAATTGAAAGGTCTGGAGTTTTTAGCTAGGGATTTTTTTATTATATACATGCACACCCATATAGATTAAAAGCTTCTTTGTGTTTTAAAACAGAACAACCAAAAAAAATCAAAGTTGTGTGTCATTTCTTTTACAGATATGTATATTATATATCATTTTACTTTTAATCATAAGTGAGATGAGAACAAAATGATTCCATTTTTCCTATCAACTGCAGCTGCTGAGTATTACTCACAAAAACAATCTGTCTTCTGACCTTTTTAATACTTCCTATAAAAACATGTATTTATTCTTGGTAAAATCAGATTGTCTTTCTGCATACATTTCTGTAATGCAGTGTCAGATTTTCACTTTCTTTGGCACTTCATTATATCTTGTGTTGGGAGAAGACATAACAACAAGCAGAAGAAATATATTGTTTGTTTTACTGTGAAGAAGATTCATGGCAGATCTTTGGTTACACAAAACTTTGCTGGTGTTGGCACATACAGATAGACAAAATGTATTAAAACAACACCCACTTCTTTTTTCTTATTAATAAGTTGATTGTTTTATTCATCCATCCTTTGGTAAGGTATCTAACCTAGGTCGTTTATATATATATATGTATATATATATATATATATATATATATACTAAGGCTAAAATTTACTTTTTTTCCCTATATATGTGACATATATAAAGTAAAGTAGGCAGAGTGGCTTAGTGTCGGTATCAGCCAGACAGTGAGGGAGTATAGCCCCTTTTTCTAGTGCTAGACCAGGGAGATTATTTTATGCATCTGCAGTTAACCTACCGTCAGCTTCCCACTTTACCGCACAGAAGCTGTGCTGTTTTGCTCAGTCGATAGAGCATCCGGGTTTGATATTGGCCCTCACCAACTCAGCATATGAGTAGCACAGGGATCTGTGCAGTAAAGTGAGGAGCTGATGGTAGGCATGACACTCCACTTCAGACGCCAAAAACAATCTCCTTAGTCTAGCACTAGTAAAAAGGGGATAGACTCTCTCACTGTCTGGCTGATACCGAATTTAGGCCACCCTAATGACTTTATGTTTACTTATAGATATATATGCACATATACACACACACACCACACATATATCTTTTATAAAATTTAAAGGAGGAGTAGGTGGTGACATTTCAATTTTGGCCATACCTACATAGATTAAACAAATAATTTTCATTTGAATTATAACCTACAAATAAGGGCACATGTTTAATTCTTAGATTGTTTTTATTGTTATATTTTTTGGGCTAAATAAAAAATTCAACGAATACCTTTTCATCACTTTGACTCAACAAGCAATTAAAAACTTATAGAAAAAAAGGAAAAGAATCCGCATTATGATGGGTTTTTTTTAAAGATAATTAAAACTTTTAAAAATTTACTTGGATTTTAAACATCTTCATACATTTATTGAATATTTTTGTTAAATTCTTACATACTGTAAGTTCTAGATACTTAGGAACATTCATGGTCACCAAATCTTTTCTACAATAATACTAACACACATTCATATTAATATATTTATATCTAAATCATAGTTTTTTTGGGGGGTTTGTTGAGTTTCTTGCTCCAGTGCACAGGGAATTTTCCTATCCTTTCTCCAATTACGTTTTCTTTCTTTCTACACCACCTTTTCCACCAAGATCTTAATAGGTTTTGAAATTGCAATTGATAAGAATACTCTTTATATATAATATAATTATTATAAAAGCATATGTTTCCTTTAACATAAATAAAGAATAAAGCTGATTTTTTTTTAATTGTTCTATGTACAATATTTGAATGCAATGCCCATCTATGAGCTAGCATTTAGTCATGACTATTGTATGTTGAAACCTTTTTTTTCTAATACCTGAAATATTTAGTTGTCTTTTATATACTCATGTTCTGCATGCACTTGACCTGATTGCCCCCCCCCTTTTTTGACAGGTTAGGTAAACTTTAAAAAATCATGTCGTTTAGACATTATAGAATGTATGGTCTATACAAGGGATGCTCAAAAAGTAAAACCTATCTATTTCCAAGGAAACTGCAATCAATATTGGTAGCACAGTACCAATATTAGATAGAGCATATCAAAGCTGAAGGCAACCAGCCAAAAAGATAGACTTCAGAAATGGAAAGACCACTTCCAGAAACTACTGGGGGACCCTCCTAAAATCATAGAAAAATAATACCCAAAAGATCATAGATAGACAACTAGATATCAAACTAGGAGATTTCACAACAGAAGAACTCAAAAAAGTCTTAAAGAAATAAAAGGTAGAAAAGCTGCAGGTCTTGACGATATACCCCTCGAGGTATGGAAGATAGGAAAGTTCAATGACATACTGCTTAGGCTAATGCAGTGCAGTATATAGACAAAATAGAATAGATAAATGGACAAAAAGGCTGCATCCTTCCATTCCCCAAAAAGGGAGACCTAGGAATCGCTAAAAACTAAGAGGCATAACTCTTACTGCTATTGCAGCTAAGATATATAATGCTCTTCTTCTTAATCACATCCGACCCGAAAAATAGAGAAAGTCCTTAGGAAAAACCAAAATGGATTCTCCGGAAAAATTTCCACAACCTTTCAGATCCTGACTATTGACGGATCATAGAAGGGATTTGAGCAAAGAACCTAGAAGCAACGCTGCTATTCATACAATTTTCCAAGGCATTTGATTCCATACACTGAGGGAAAATGGAACAAACACTACTAGCATACGGTCTCCCCAAAGAAACAGTAGCCGCTATAAATGATGCTCTACAAAGACACTAAAGCAATGGTACGCTCACCTGATGGCGACACAGATTTCTTTGACATCGCCACGAAAGTCCTACAAGGAGATACATTAGCACCATATATATTTATAATATGCCTAGACTATGTACTCTGAACATCACTACTCCGAACATCACTAGATACCATAAAGGAAAAAGGTTTCACACTAAAAAAGGCAATATCCCGCACTGACAATCACAGATGCAGACTACGCTGATGACCTTGCACTTCTTGCAGATACACCGACACAGGCAGAGGCACAACTGCATAGCCTGGAGAAGGCAGCAAAGAATATCGGCCTCTATGTGAACTCAGATAAAACTGAGTTCATATGTTTCAAAAAGAAAGTAGGCATCTCTACACTCAAGGGTAAGCCTCTAAAGCCAGTAGAACAATTCACATACCTAGGTAGTAATATCTCATCCACAGAAAGCGATGTTAATACACAAATAGGAAAGGCATGGTCGGCCACAAACAAATTATCAGTCATATGGAAATCCAATCTCACTGACAAGTTAAAGCGATAATTCTTCCAGGCTGTGGTTGTATCAGTGCTGCTGTAGAACTGCACCACTTGGACCCTAATAAGGCACCTTGAGAATAAGCTAGATGGGAGCTGCATGAGAATGCTGCATGCTGTCTTGAACAAATCATGGAAACAACACCCCACAAGGAAACAGCAACGTTCTCCTGTGGAAACCAACACATGGGCATGCTAGTGTGGGCCGCCCACCAAGGACCTACATTGACCAACTCTGCGAGGATGCTGGATGCTGCGTGGAGGACCTTCCTGGGTCAATGAATGATAAGGAGGGTTGGCGAGAGATTGTTATGGATATCTGTGCTGATTGAGTGACATGATGATGTATATATATGCACACACACACCAACTCCTCCACACGAGTAGGATGTGACACAAGGTCAATTTCTTAAGCGGAGTTTAACAGGTTTTAATTCAGAGTTTCCCTTCTCCAAGACTGGTAACCTAACCAAGGATAAAGAGCCCAGTCTCCCCTACTATTTACCCATAGCTGGAGGAATATATGCATTCATACCTTTCTCAAGGGTTGTAGTGCTATAGGAAATGCAAGCATTTACCATATAATCTTAACCATTTCTGCAATGAAAAAGAGCCTGCATGGTATGATTGTTAGAGGGCCACTCTGAAAGTAATGTCTCTTATTTTATAATGTTGGCTCAAAGTAGATGTCAGTGATATGACAGGAGTTGAACCTTCTTACCAATAATGTTGCATGCGATTCTAAACAAATCATGGAAGTAGAAAAACACAAACCATCCAAGTGAAATGAACAAGACATGCTGGGCATTGCTGGAGTTTAGAGTTAAGTCCAGGTAAAATCCAAGATTTTAGTAGCTGATATTCAGGGCATGAAAGCTCTCCCTACTGTAAGGATAGGCACAACACAATCTTCCTCTCACTTTACCTAAACAAGGATGAAGTCATAAGTGACATTCTCCTGTGGAAGCCAGCACATGGGAACACCACTGCAGGCTGCCCAGCAAAGACCTACATTGACCAACTCTGCACAGATACTGGATGCTGCACAGAGGACCTGCCCAGTGCAATGAATGATAGGGATGATTGGTGAGAGACTGTTATGGACATTCATGCTGCTAGCATGACATGATGATGACCAATAACCCATAATTTTCTTTCTTTTTTTTTTTTTTGTCTGGCTACAAATAGCAGCTGAATGATTATCTGACAAAATAGAATCTGACATAAAAGTAAATGTGTGTCATTGAATTACTCTATGTAGAAAAAATTATAATGCTTGACAAAAGTTTTTGTAAGTTAAACATTCAAAGTAGCACAGTAAGGTAGTGGGCAATGTGTTTCAGCAGTGGTAACAGTAATGTTAGTAAATGCCACATTCAACCCACAAAAAATAAAGAATGCATCAATCAACACATCCAAATAAATTGAGCAAGCTCTTTGTTCATTGCTGATGATTTTTTAAAATCAAAAAAAGTTTCTATGGGAAATTATTTCTATCTTTATTAGATAAATCTAATACATTTATCAACTGCAACATCCAAGTTGTATTATATCTCAGGGGTTTGTAGATATTCGAATGAAAATGTTCAAATTCTTTGGTCATTTTGTGATGTAGTAACACTCAGTGCATCATTAGCAACACTCTTTAAGAGTACCTTTTCATACCCTATGAGGTTATACGGTGTATCATTTGTAATCTGAGTGCTGTTGATGCACCCTGTATTTTGGAACCTGTGAATTTATTGATCTTTATACATGATCGAATTATTATTGGTATGTATAATATATATATATATATATATATATATAAAGTTAGGGTAGCATGGACATGGAGTCAATGGCACTTGATTAATGTGAAAAAAGTTTTCTAACTGAAACAATATTATTGAGCTACCTGTATTGTAGTTTCTACATAAATAAATTAAAAGATTTGCTTTTAGGACTTTTTATCATGATACATATTGGTAATGCTTGTATATTAATTTGAGTATGATGATAGTTGTAGCACTCCACCTCAGATGCAAAAACAATCTCCCTGGTCTAGTGCAAGTGAAAAGGGGATAGACTCCCTTGCTGTCCAGCTGATACTGATACTAGGACACTCCACCTGCTTTACTTTACTATATTACCAATATCCTAAAAGTGGCTGGCTGGCTGGCTTTTACGGTATTTCAACGTTATACCCAGGACACTAAGAGCCTTAGCCATTGACTTCTAACATATATATGATTAAAAGGGTTGGGACAATTATATAGGTGCTAGGACTTGATGTGACAAGCCGATTGATCGGACGGGGGCTCTCTGACTTCCCATCTAGCCTAAGTAAGGGACAAAGTGGAGTGTTTCATGTCTGTTCAGCCACCAGGGTTCCATCCTTAAGCATCACGGGTCGCCAAACATGACCAACGGGTGGCCCCAGTAGGGGGCTCTTACCCCTCAGCAGAGATGCAGTTGGTGTATTCTAAAGCCCCAGCTGACAGGGCTAAACTGACGTGCATCCTCTATGCTAGTGCATGTTATAGTCCACAAAATATAGTAATTCTAGTCTCTTATAATAAAGAAGAAAAAATAGAATAATATTTTTTATAAGAATAATTTGCTATCTCTAAATATTATCCCAGCTAGAAAACAAGGCTTTGCATGAAACTGGTTAATATTTTGCTGCAACATCTTCCCCAATATGATTCTCGTTCTTTGAATTCATTTTTGTGCTGAACCATCAGTTGCAAAAGGAAATGTGGGTTAGTTTATACAGCTGTCAATTGCTCTGTCTGTGTTCCACTGAATTTTCATTCATTATTATAATCATCTTCCATGCTTTAATAATGAACAAATTTTAAGTAACTGTTGATGATTGTTTGGCTAAAACACTTTTGCTAAATTGGTTCCCATGGTATCCAAAGAAACTCACTTTCAACAGCTTAACACACTCACACCAATACAATATGTTTAGTGGTTCTTTTTGGTGTAAGAAACTAAGCAATAGATAGTTAGAAAATGGTAGGAACCAGAAGTTATCAATGTAAAGGTTAAGAATTATCTAAGTTATTAGCCATTTTGATTAAAAGAGCAAATTCACCATGGTGTTTGTAAAAGTAATGTAAACAGAAGTTTATCAGTTTGTATTGCAAAAATTATTACAATATATATATATATATATATATATATATATATATATATATATATATATATACACAATAATAAAGATGTATGTAGAATATATATATGAAATAGGAATTAAAATATTGTCCAGAACTCACATGGAAAGTTTTGGGCCATGAGCACTTGGTTAAGCTTTGAATTTGTTTTATTAATGACATGTCTGATTTTATAAAAATTTAAAATTTCAGTTATTTCATCTTTTTTTTTATTCTTTAAGAATAGAACTTAAACATATTTATAAAAAATGTCTATGATTTAAAAAAAATTAAAACAAGGAAATTAATCGTGTTAAAAGAGAACATCCTCGAGAGAGAAATAAATGGCAAATATCGCCATTTTGACAGATACATATTTTAATTCATAAAATTTTCTCATTTTAAAGATTCTAAAACAAATCATTTTTGCATGTGGTTTTTAAAAAAATGTGAATTTTTGGCCATACCTATAACAGTGTTCTAAATGTCTGCTTTAGACTTCATTGTAGAACTGAAGTATTTTGGCCATACCTATAACAGTGTTCCAAATGTCTGCTTTAGACTTCATTGTAGAACTGAAGTATTTTTGGCCATACCTATAACAGTGTTCCAAATGTCTGCTTTAGACTTCATTGTAGAACTGAAGTATTTTGGCCATACCTATAACAGTGTTCCAAATGTCTGCTTTAGACTTCATTGTAGAACTGAAGTATTTTGGCCATACCTATAACAGTGTTCCAAATGTCTGCTTTAGACTCATTGTAGAACTGAAGTATTTTGGCCATACCTATAACAGTGTTCCAAATGTCTGCTTTAGACTTCATTGTAGAACTGAAGTATTTTGGCCATACCTATAACAGTGTTCTAAATGTCTGCTTTAGACTTCATTGTAGAACTGAAGTAGAAATGTTTTAGTTATATGTCAAAACTGTTAAAGAGAATTTTGGATATTTGATAAGGCCAGAAGAACATGACCAAATACTATAGTTCCACACAGCTCAAAATGGAAGTAACTTTGTTTTATAAGTAAATTTAACTTATTTTATAAGTAAATTTAACTTATTTAAAATGGCAAGGAGTATTTAGGTAGTGAACTGAGATAGATGTCTTTGTCACTCCATGTTGACTGGAAAGAGAGACAGATTTGGTCATTTTTTGTTTTTTTCTCTAAAGATAATTTTTCCTTTCAACAACAACAAGTGGCTCTGCACTGATTCATATTGACTCATGCCAAGTTTATATGTAGGGATTGTAAGTAATAAGGGCAAAATACTCAGGGTCAAGTCCACCATTTATTTAAAGGTACTGAACATTATTGGTCAAGCCCTAAATCAAGAAATTAGTCCAGAGGAGGCCAGACATTTTCCAGAAAGGCATTGGCATGGCTGGTTGAGAATTTTACTGATCATATCACCCCCAACATTTAACTTCCTTGTCCTCCTAATCTGAATCTTCTGAACTTTTCTATCAGGGATATTATAAGGGTGACCGGCCTCCCAATAGTAAGAACATGTTAAAGACCAACATAATGGACAAGATGGCCAAAATTAATAAAAATGACCTTATATGGATATTATAAGGGTGACCGGCCCCAATAGTAAGAACATGTTAAAGACCAACATAATGGACAAGATGGCCAAAATTAACAAAAATGACCTTATATGGATATTATAAGGGTGACCGGCCTCCCAATAGTAAGAACATGTTAAAGACCAACATAATGGACAAGATGGCCAAAATTAACAAAAATGACCTTATATGGATATTATAAGGGTGACCGGCCTCCCAATAGTAAGAACATGTTAAAGACCAACATAATGGACAAGATGGCCAAAATTAACAAAATGACCTTATATGGATATTAAGGGTGACCGGCTCCCAATAGTAAGAACATGTTAAAGACCAACATAATGGACAAGATGGCCAAAATTAACAAAAATGACCTCATATGCATGCAGTCAATTTTGAGGTGACATCAATTATACTTGAGGCTTCAATCACTTTTATTTAGTAATCTTTTTTTCTGATCATCTATTTTAGATATTGTACAATTTTTTTTTTTAAATATCCTGTTTTTGTTTTTTTTTGTTTTTGTTTTTTTTGGGGGGTGTTCCCAAATTTGTTCTCAATTACCTGTGTCCTTAGTATGACACTAAACTGTATCTGATGGTGAGGCTCCAATTACTCCCAGGTCTACTCTGACCAAGAGTACCTGTTAGGATCCTATCTATGGGTCAAATAGTTCTGTTTCACAAAAATGTAAATGTACAATGAATGCAATTCATTAACCTCTAGGCATAAAATAACCCTAGACGGGTTGACATGCCAGTAAAATCAATCAATTTTGTTACTGAATTATTTGGTTTCAGAAAGTGATCTTAATTAGTAGATAAAACTATTTATAAATGAAATCTAATTGTCTCAAATTACTTTATTTGCCTGTTTTATAATTGTTTTTGTATTTTTTTTTTTTTTTGCTTGAGAAACTAAATTCCAAAATGGATGAAAAAATATTTATCTATTTGAGTTTTCTGTGGCACATTATTTTTTAAAGTGTAAAGTAAGCCTAAATAGAATCCACAACCTATGTATATGTGTAAAACACATATGTAGGAACACAAATAAGCACCCAAAACACACAAACTGAACCTAACCAAGCAAATACATATGCACAACAATAAAAACAACTTCACTACACAAACATGTAAACCACAAAACAAAATATACAAATTACATAATATTAAATATAGAACAGACCAAGATACATACATACATACATATATTACATACATAGGAACTGACTGGGGTAGATAGATAGATAAAAATGAAAAGAATAAGATAGATAGATATGTACAGAATAAGATAGATATATAGATAGACAAATATGAAAAAACAGAGATAGATAGATATAAACACATCGAAATAGATAGATAGATTCATAGATCCATATATAGATAGATACGAACAAACACAGAGGGATATATAGTTAAATAGATTGATAAATATGAACAGACTGAGATAGATAAATAGATAGATAGATAGATAGACATAAACACACTGAAATAAATAGATAGATAGATTGCTATATCATTAAAAAAAAAAAAAAAATGTATGTATGTATGTATGTATGTATGTATGTATGTATATATATATATATATATATATATATATATATTATATAGATAGATAGATAGATAGATATCAACTTACTAAAACAGATAGATAGATAGATAGATAGATATCAACTTACTAAAACAGATAGATAGATAGATAGATATCAACTTACAACAGATAGATAGATAGATATCAATTGAATGAAATAGATATATAGATATGAACAGACTGAAATAGATAGATAGATATAAACAGACTGAAATAGATGGATAAATGGATATAAACAGACTGAGATAGTTATAAACAAAGTAAGATAGATAGATAGATAAATAGATAGAAAGATAGTTATGAATAGACTTAAATTTAATTCTTAATTCAACTCTTAAGTATGTATATATATGTACACATATACACACTGAGTACAACCATATACATACGCACGCACACACACACACACACATACAAGGTAAACATAGACACATATACGTAGACACACACATACACACACCCAAAAAGTATAAATTTAAGTAGAAAAACATAGAATGTCTTCGGAACAAAGAACAAAAAACAAATTACAAACACACACACACTTGATATATCAAATGAACATTTGATGAACTTTATCAAGACAACCCAATTAGAAAAGTAATAAAAATAAGAAAAGTTAAAGGCTATAAAAATTCAGCTAATGACTTTATTGGTCAGCCACCCAAAAGGAGGAACACCGGCTTGAGGGACTAGTGTTAAAGATGAAATTCCATTCCACCCCCATAAAAAAAAAATAAAAAAAAAAAAAAGGGAAAGAGAGGGTGAAGTGCTCATGTGTATGTATATATATACACATACATGTAAGAATTCATTTTCATATTATCAACCAAAGCCTGAAGAAGATACCAGAAGATCTGAAACACGTGTTGCACATGTAAAACAAAAAGAATAAAAATTTTTTTTCTGAGAACAAAATACATTTTGCGGACCTTCCTTTTTTATAAAATATATATATATATATATATATATATATATATATATATATATATATATATATATTGGGGTGTTATTTATTTAATGACTCGCATAAATTGATTTCAAACTGTTGATATATATTTCTACAAGACTCATTTCAAAACATCAATTTGAAATAAAGAAATAAAGTTTTTCATTTGGTAAATACATCACAAAATATATGAAGTTTCTGTTGCACAAAATTTATTTAAAAAATGTTTGGTTAATTTTTATATAAACAAAAAATATCTATTTCTCTTTGCAGAAAGTTGGGTGTGATAATATTGTTGGTTCTGACAAGGTTGTTGACAGGTGTGGGGTATGTGGCGGAAACAACCAGACATGCAATATCATGAAAGGGTTCTACACCCCAATACGACTACCCAAAGGTTACAACACTATCCTGACTTTTCCATCTGGTGCCTGCAATATTAATGTCACAGAAATTAAACCCAGCAGAAATTTCTTGGGTGAGTCCCTTTTCTTTAATTTTCTTGATAGTGTCTTATTTCTCTACATTTATTAGAAAATCATTGAAAAATTGATATATTATACTCCAAATGTCAAAAGTTTTGTCCAAGTAAGTGAATAAGTTAACAACATTACTTAATGAAAAATCTTTTTGAATTTTAATTCTCCTGAGTGTTAATAAGGTCTAGCATTATATGATAGACATGAATATGCACTCTTATAGACACCATTCAATTTGTTTGATACTAAGCAAAGAAGTATGAGATATGCTTTGAAAGAAATGCTTCTTATTTATTTCTACAGAGACTAAAGTAGATACAGAGAGCTCAATAACACCATTGGATTGAGTAGGTTTTCAATTACAAAAGACTATTTTACCACATAGTATGCATATGTGTGACAGCCTTCACCCGATATGGGTTAAGCAGGCTCCACACGTTACTTGTGAAGTTTTTTCAGAGATTGATTTCCAAAAGTGGTCCCCAGCCTCATTGTCTGTGACTGTTCCTCAACAGTTGCCTGGCTTATCAGTCAAGGCTTCTCTGATTACATCCAGAGATGCTTGGATGTGCTGCAGGATACCCATAGTAACTTCTGGTGGTGGTGGCCTCTGCAGCACCACCACCACCAGAAGTTACTAGATCCTGGGAAGATGCAGTTCTGGATTTTTGAACATTGGAATGCTTATAGTGTCAAACACTCACTTTCACATCCATCTCTATTTGGGGTTAACTAGTGCTGCAATATAGCACATCCATAAAAAAATGTACATCACTCATTTTGATTCCAATTCATAATGGTGACATCAGTTAGTTGAAGGTATGTGATGTAATGGTTACTGTCGTAGGAAATGGACACAGTGACAAGAGTTCAAATCTTGGTCAAGGCTGATTGTATTTCCTATAGAGCTAATACCCTTGGAAAAGGTATGAATCCAACAATTCTTCCTCCAGCTATGGGTAAATAGTAGGACAGACTGGACTCTTGATCGGAGATGGCTTCTCCAACTACCTATCTGTCGTAGGAAATGGACATAATGAGATGAGTTCTGGAAGTAACTGTTTGCATTTCATATAACACTAATACCCTTAAGAAAGGTATGAATCTAACTATTCTCCCTCCAGCTATGGTAAGTAGTAGGTAAGACTGGGCTATAGAACCTTGGTGTGGCAACCAGTCTAGGAGAAGGAAAATTCTGAATTCAAAACCAAAATGGTTTCTTTTTGTTAGTCAAACTAGTTGAACATGGGTCACCTACAATGATAACATTATTCTAAACATATACAAGGTGTGTCAAAAAAGTATCGAGATTTTCTGTACTTTTTGACACACCTTGTATTCTGAAAAAATTAACATTACATTTATTGTTCATTTCTATCTTGATAAATACAGCTTCAATCTCGATACTTTTATGACACACCTTGTATATATCAAAATTATTAATAATGATTGATAGAACTTCATCTAAAAGAAATAAACATAACGAGTATTATTATTCATCTTTGATACATAAAAAAAACAACTAGAATTACAAGATAATACAAATTAGATAATACAAATCAAAATTAGTAATAATAATAATGATATTTCTTTTATATATTTCATTTCTTTTTAGCATTGAAAAAAGAGGATGACACATACATTTTCAGTGGCAGATATCAGAGGAGTTCACCCGGGCAGTACAAAGCTTCTGGTACAGTATTTCATTATAACAGGCATTCAGGAAAGTCATGTTTAGGGGAATGCCTTTATGCTCAGGGTCCTATCACCGAAAAGTTGGTATTACAGGTACGTAAATATTTTAAGCACCATTTTGTAATTGCATTGTTTTATCTTGTTTTTTTATGATTTATTAAAATATTTTTTACCTAAAGTACAGACTATAGAAGATATTTATTACATTGTGAATGGGTGTAAAACATGGTGTTCTTTATTAGAAGGTCAGTTCATTGTGCAAGTAAAGTCACTAACTGGAGACCTAAAATTTACTACCAATTTAAGATTTCACTACTTCGCTTGTGTAGTCACAAATTGAAAGAAAATATTTCTTTTACACTTGGAATAACTTCTACCATTATTCAGTTGAATTAAGTATAAGATCTATTTATTTTATATCCTTCAGATTTGAATATATTATTTTACATTTATTGTAAAAACAAAAATTCTTTGGTCTGAAATTCACTATTAAAAAAAATGTTATTTAGGAATCCTTTTGGTGACTTTCTAATAAATAAATCAATGGTAAATTCCACCAATGAAAATTCAGCTACAATCAAATTCAACAGAAAAATAAAATGATATAGAGAAATGATAAATTCAATAAATAAAATGTTTTTTTTTCTTCTATTTTCAACATTAAGATAAAAATAGGAATATAAAAAAAAGGAATCAAGAAAAAGAACTCAATATTTGTAATCAATTCATTTTATTTAATTGGGATTATGGAAGTCTGCTTGATCTAAAATATATTTCAAAATAATAATTAAATGATAGTTTTAAACAAACAAAAATTATAATTGTTATTTCAAAATTTATGATATATACATATTATGATGTAATGATATATCATTTTTTTTCTGTGAAATTTGACTGTAACTGAATTTTTTGTGGTGGAATTTACCAAGGGGAACTTGATGCAGTGGAATTTACCATGGGAGAATTTACTTAGAATCAATTAATCTAATGAATAAATCATGAAATGTTAATTAGAATCCTTCACTCCTTTCTAAATTGAAGCTTTTTCAATATCCCCATGGACCAATGTGTCACAAGTCATCTAATCTAATAAACAATTGAAATAGTATTGAAAAGAAAAGTTGTGAAAATTAGTCTTTTATCTTCAGATAAATAAATCTAGAAGTAGAATTTCAGTCATATTTTATGCTCTTTTGTTTCTGTATATAATTACCTTGAAAAAATGAATATTTTCTTAACAATAAGTTTCCCAACATGTACTTTATATTTATCTAAGCATATTTACCCAAGGAGTTATTTAAAGCATAGATGAAATGAAATAATTAATATTTATCATGATATTCAATGTGATGAAATTTAAATGATCCCAACTGATTTTGTTTGAATTGATTTTGTTAAAGGTCAAGGTACATTATTCTCTTTGTTTGATTTTTGATTTTTGTAAAGTCTTCATGAATTAGATATGTTGGCAAGTTTTAAATTAGTTCACTGTAGGAAAATAGATGCTATAGCTGAATAGTTTAACATCACAGAACAGATTGTGAGATGTTTATAAAGATATTAGCATAATACCCATTAAAAATAAGATTATTTATATATGGATTGGCATTTCAAAATATCACACACACCCACTTCCCTAGTTCTCTGCCTTAGATAAATTTACTATCTATACACTCTGCTTTATTCAATGTTTCCAAGTTAGTTTAACCATGCTGTTCAAGCAGTCTAAAAGAAGGAGAACTCTGAATTCAAACCAGTTGTAGATCTAGAAAGGGATAGGCTCCACAAAGCTATTCCTGCCTATGATCGAGTCATGCTGAAAGTACCAGTTCCCACTAGATAACCAAAGTTAAGCAGCAATGAGCCTGTTCAATACTTAATTGGATGAATATTTGAACAACAGCAGGTACAGTAAGCTATCTGAATCAAAAATGATTTGATTTGGTATTAAATGACCTGAAAAGGTTTGATATGTTGTAAAACAACCAAACAACCTGCTCAAAACATGTTACATGAGTAATGTGATCATGAATTGTATTAATCTCAAGGATGGTTACAGATTAACTCTTAAGGCTCGCCCATAAAAATGTATGCAAACCACAAGATGGCGGATTGTAATAATATTTATTATAACAATCATACAATAGGTGGTGTTTACATCCACCATTGTGTTATAAACAGGATTAGTAGCAAGCGTATGGTGGCAAGGAAAAAACAAACACAGATATAAATTTCAAAATTGTATTGAAAAGTAATATGAAAAAAAAAAACAACGAAAAGTTGAAATAAATTCAAGAGAGCAACAGGTTTGAAAATTGATGAATGTTTATAGGTGAATAGCAAGTCCGTAAATGTCAGGATGGGTATCGCACAATTTTTGTGATATTTCTGTTGAATATTAAGTTCGTAAAATGTCCAGCTTGGTTGTGGTATTGGTGTGGTGATGTAGGCAGATGGTATTGTGTATGTGGAGGTAGGCGCGGACTGAAGTTCGCCCCTTAAGTTGATGATCGTAGAGAATTGGGGGTTGGGAGGTAGATAAGTTTACTCACTTGTGGTAGCACGAATGGGGTTTGTATCAGTCGGTGTGTCTGTTGTTGTTGTTGTCGTAGGCAGAATATTGTGTATTGGTAGTAAGCGTCTTTGGTTTCTTCGGATGATGTAGAAATGTTCGCGTGTTGACTTGTTGATTTGACTGCCTGGTTTGGGTAAGTCGGGGGTGTGACCCGCCGCTCTTTGATGTGTCCTTCTGTGAGGTAGCGCTCGTCGTGCCTGCGTTCGTGATGGTGCCTTCAGCTCTGACTGTCGGTGCCCTTCAAAGCTGTTCGTTTTATAGAGATCGGCGGTCCCAAGTTGGATCACTTGGAGTTGTTTTCACTTTACCCGGGAATCGCTTTCATTGGATGATATTCGAATTTTATTTACCAATTTTTTTTTTATTTAATTTTGGGAATTGACTATCAAGCCGGAACTCTGATTTGGAGCCCATGCGCAGATATATGTTAAAATGGTCATTCCGTTTTAGGTAACGACCGAGGGCACTTCCGACTTTATCCGTCCCGTTGACGAGTGTATGTAGTTTGTATTAGTGAATCGGGAGATTTCGACTTTTGCATATACAACAATTGTCTTTGGTGTAAAAGTACTGTATCAATATTATACCAAGATACTATAATGACCAAGAATAATTTCAAGATGCTTGTTTAAACTCTGAAAATGCAAAGGGACTTCATTCTGCTATGGCTGATTGTCTTTTGCATAGTTTTAAATAGGCAGCATGCAAGACACACAGGTTTTTGTGCTAAGAATCTTAAATGTTTTGTGTTTCATTATTTTATTTCATATTTGGCTATTAAAAAAAACTAAATAAAACCAAGTCTCATTGTAAAGGATAAAACATAATAAAAAGCAAATAAAAGAAAAAAAATACAAGAATAATAATAAAAATAAAAATAGATAACTTAAAAACATGAATATATAAAAGAATAAAAATAAAACAAATATATAGAGAAATAATTTTTATTAATCTATATATAAATAGAGATAAGAGATTTATTTTAAACTTTTTAAATTCCTTGTAGCTCTACTAGTGTATTCTATTATTTGACTTTATTAATGGATGCCAGTTTATTAAGAATCATATTTTTTTTACATTCTTCAGAATTAATTACAGTGTGAAAATTATTTATTTCTGTTGAAGTAAATTGTTTATTTATTTATTTTTAGCTATTGGCCTTTAATAGAAATCCTGGTATTTTTTATGAATACACGATTCCAAGTGGAATGGTTCCAAAAATACTACACAAAATGAAGAATGTGCTTTCACCTCCCAGACAAATACACCCACGTCCCCAGGCATACAATGGACAATTCTACCCCCGTAGGCCCCATGTAAGAAACCTACCTCAATTTAGACAACAACCAAAGACTGGCTCAGCTTTTAACAGAACTCGTTCTTATTGGAACAGACAAAGATCAAATAATCGTAAAATCATTAATCGTCAGCCTGGCCCTCATTACATACCTTCTTATGCTTCAAACCAAGCTTTAGGAAACTCAGGCCAGGCTACTCCTGGCCACAACCCTCACCGAGCCCATCGTAGAATCAATGGAAACCATCCAAGATTTGCATATCCAAGAAATGACCAACAATATAAAAACTCAACAATACCTCATAGGAATTACCGGAGGTATCCTGCTCCAAGAAGGAGGTTTAACTCAACACTACCCCGTGGGATGTATCCAAGATATTCTCGGATCAAGTATCCAAGATTCAACTCTTCTTCTGCTGCCCGGGGAACCCATGGACGTCAATTCTTAGGCACTCATACTAACAGGACACACAGCAGAAATTATAACAATGTTTTCACTGCTTCAAAACACGATACTAAAAATCGTATTCCTAATACAAATACCCATCACAGACCCGTTTTGAGAAACTCAAGGCCAGTATATAACCAACCAAATAAATCTAGTGTACAGGCTCAAAGTTTTGGTTCTAAAACATCTACTGCTAGCAACACAAATACGGACACATCTGATGATGATAAAATTAATTACCAGTGGAATATTGTTGGATTTACTGAATGTTCAGAGCCATGTGGAGGAGGTAAGTGTGTATATATATATATATATATATCTTTACTTTTCTTATATTCAGTATCACTAATGCTTATAATTCACTTCAGAGGACTTTTTTTTTTAAATAATAATGCCGATATATTTTTATTTTATATAATTCTCAGTCTGTGGGCACTATTTTGAGTAAAAAGAATTTAGTTAAAAAAAGAATTTGGTTTTTAAAAATTTAGTTAAAAAAGAAAAGAAAAAAATTTAGTTAAAAAAGAAAAGAAAAAAATTTAGTTAAAAAAGAAAAGAATTTAGTTTTAAAAAATTTGAAATAAAATTTCTATTTGAAAAAAATAATACATATGATGTTAAGCAAGATTTGGCATTAAATAACCCACAAGGGTTTTTCAACCAACCAACCAACTTGGATGAAACATTTTTAGTATAACTATTATTCTATAATCAGTTCTTCTGTATCTTGTGTGGGGTGGGGAACTTTGCAACAATAAGATAAGAAAAAAAAAGATTTCTAATGAGATAATAATAATACTTCATTTCTGTGTGGTATTTATCATTTTCATAAGGCTGTGAATGGATCTCAGCACAGGTCTGTGCCACATGCTCCTTTTCTTGACACCAATGTTATCCAATGGAAAGGCAAGGTAATATTAAATTTGACATTTCACACACACACACACATATATACCTTAATTTATCAGAAATAAATTTATTTTGGTTACTTTTGCCTCTTCAAATCTGATTTTATACAGGGCAAGAATTACATATTAGTTCTATTCAAATGTTTTTCTCTTTCAACGATTTTGTTTTAAATTCTTTTCAGCATCTATTTTTTTTTTAATATTTAGTTTTGATAAATTATGTGCTTTCATGTTTGCAACATTTAGATTTTCAAATTTAGCTTCTTTACTTGTGAATATGTGCACATATTAACATCCATTTATATACATGAGCATATACATATATGCATCTAATACAGGTTGCAGAGGAATGGTGAATCTTTGTCCCTATCCACATGAAGAGCGCAATATCAAACCAAACCTTCAGTTCAATTTCCTCTCATGGGAAGGGGATATAAACACAATCTACAAGAGTAACTCTAAGTGTAGATGATAAGAGTAAAAAGAAGAATGAAACACTATTATTTGCTCAGAGTGACCCAGTACAGACAAGTACCTGCTTTTATAGTGGTTGATGGATTTGTTACACAAATCATGTCTCACAAGAATCAGGCAGTTCGACTCCCCCATGCACAGGTAGTCTTAGGTCGGGGGGAGGGTAGGTTGTGTCCGCTACAGTAACTGTAGAAATTTTCAGTTTCCAAATGAGCATAAAAACTTTTGTTAATATTTTTCTTTTATATTGTAAGATTTGAGGGCGATGGAAGCATCATGGTAATTTTTCAATATCTCTATCTATCTATCTTAATTTCTCCCCTTTTAAGATTTTTTTTTTAAATCCTGTCATTTGGCCATGGAGCAGGATTCAACCATTGTCTGATTTTTTATTTCAAAGTTTTACACATGCTAAAGTACTTACATGGTTTGTTAAACTAAATAGTAATTTAAATCTCTCTAATTTCCTTATTAATTTACAATAAAAATTATAGTAAATTATGAATGTTTTCTTAGAATTTACTAAGATTTTCTTAGTCTGGCACACAGGACCTAGATTGCCATTAATGTGAGAATTAATACTAATTATTTCTGGGAAAGAAAAAAATATTAAGAACACATACTGTATAAATCAGGGGTGCTCACAGTTTTTCACCTAAGTCAAAATGATTTACATGTATTAAAAAATGCTAATATATATGTGAGTGTGCGTGTGTATGTACTGAGTATACTTCTACAAAGATGGGCCTTACTTAGGCTATCCAGGTAGTTAGAGAGGCCTCCTCTGATCAATTAGCAGGTCACAACAAGCCTAGCACCTATATGATTGTACCGACTCTATTGCCCTTATGGCAACCCCCCCCCCAACACTTTTTATCATATATGTGCTAGAATGTGGTGGCTAAGGGTTTTAGTGTCCTGGGTATGACGTTAAACTATATCTAGTGGTGAAGTTCTGAAGCTTTGAGGAGTATGGAGTACCCCATCATTGTCATTACTCCCAGGTTCACTCTGACCTGGAGTGGTAGTACCTGTTACCAAACTATCATTATGTGTCTTTATTTAATTTTCAGGACCATTCCTAAATTTTATCATCTAAGTAATTGTGTTCTTTAACTTATTCCAAAAGTTCATTTATTTTTAAAATTGTTTTGAAGATGTTACAATTGATCATTACTTTTAAACCTATTTTCTGATACTCTTTATTCCGTTTATTTGTACCTGTCCCCCTCGCCTAAAAGGGGCAAGGTCTAGGTTTATTACCCATTGCTTCTCAATGAGAATGCCAACAGGACCATGCATATTTTGTACCGGCCATCAATTCAGCTTTGATTTGTGTATGGCTTCCCACATTAAAAAGACTTTATGTTAATTCTTAATCAGGAAAATATATACTCCATTTTCATTTAACATTATTTTTAACTTGTCTATTGAGTTTGATATTAGCAGCCAATTTAAAATATTTGATAATAAATAGATATACCAGTAAATTTTATAAATTGAATTAAATAAGTCAGAAATTAACGAATTACAAAAAGTTCAAAATGTAATCTCAACCTACATTGGCTTGGAATAGAAGAAAAAATAGTGTTTAATATTTAATTACATTATTCAGGTGTTTACATATGTACCTCTCTGGAAATTGTGCATTTAAAAACATCCAAAATATGGCAAACTGGGTTCAAATCATAGCACTAATACACTTAGGAAAGGTACATATCCAACTATTCTCCTTCTAGCTATGGGTAAATAGTAGGGTAGACTAGGCTCTTCAACCTTGGTATGACAACCGGTCTAGAAGGAAAACTCTGAATTCAAACCAAAGAGGCTCTCTTCTCATTAGTCAAAACTACTTTGTGAGTTCCTCCTCCACCACACACACACACACACATATATATAAGAAATCAATCCAAAAGAACTAATATTATAATCAGGATTCTTTGTTGTTTGTATCTTCCCTTATTATTGTTTCATGGCTAATAGACCTAAAACTATTAGTCATGAGTAAGTAAGTAAAGTCGTCAAGGTGGTCTAAAATCAGTATCAGCCAGACAGCGAGGGAGTCTATCCCCTTTTCACTAGTGCTAGACCAAGGAGATTGTTTTTGCATCTGAGGTGAAGTGCCATACCTACCATCAGCTCCTTACTTTACCGCACAGATCCCTGCGCTACTCATATGCTGAGTTGGTGAGGACCGGTATCGAACCAGGAACCTTGTGGTTCCTAGGCGGATGCTCATCTGACTGAGTTAAACCAGCCCTTCCTTTGAGTTTTTATACTGCTCAGCTGGCCAGCATTTGAGCACTTATTGATTTATCAAATGTTTTCTAAACAATTGATTATTCTGCACACACACACACACTGTGTACTTGGGAAAACAATTTTTTTAGACTCAGTTTATTGTTGATAACAGTTTATTATACGTTTTCTTAGGCTTCTCTTTTTCTTTATCTGGTAT
>CM042139.1:154762269-154886381 GCA_023376005.1 Doryteuthis pealeii
AGGAGGTCTGGAATGGCACTTGTCAGTATTGGGGAAGACAGGTGGTTCAGTAAATATATAAATTGGTCACTACATTAGTATGGTGAAGGAGACACCAGTAGCATAATGATTATCCTCATAGAAAATGGACTCCAGAGTTCAAATTCTGAACGAGGCTGTTTGCATTTCCCATTGCACTTGAGAAAGGTACAAATCCAACTATTCTCCCTCCAACTATGGCTAAACTGAGCTCTTAGTTGGTCTGGGTTTTTTGTTTAATTGTATATCAACGTTCTTGGGTTATTTAATGCCAAGGTAACCCTTTGAGGATATCTGTGATACTATTTGACCCATAGCTGAGGGGATGAGAGGGTTAATACCTTTCCCAAGGGTATTAGTCCAAAAGTAAACATAGTAGTGCAACTGGAGTTTGAACTCATTTATTACAACCTCACAGTTGAGAATGTTAGTCATTATATCATAAGGACTCCCCACTGAGCTCTTTAGCCTTGGTATGGCAACCAATTGAGGAGAAGAAAAACTTTGAATTGAAGCCAGTTGTACCCTGCTTAAAAAATTTACATTGTATCACTTCTACTCATGGTGAAGGTGTTGGGTAAATACATTAATATGGTGATAGTCATTCTTTCCTCCTCACCCAAGTTAAGCAGTGATGAGCCTGTTCAATACTTAGATGGGTGACCATTTAAAAGACAGCAGGCACTGTAAGAAACTGAATATCAAAATGACTTGATTCAACATTAAATAACCCAAAAATGGTTGATATGCTATAAAACAAAACTTGTCCAGGATTTGAACTGGGGTTAGCGAGTCTATTTCTTACAATGATAACCATTGCTCCACAGACCTCCACCAAAAATACAGAAACTTATGAGTCTAAAACCTATTTATCTAAATATATCTTACCTTAATCTAGAACAAGGTAAGGGAACCTGTGCCTTTTAAAACCATCAAGTGCAGTCTTGCACAGCCTTATTTGAAAGGCCAATTAAAATTGTGCACCTCTACTTTAGAACCTGATATTTCAATTCTTTATCACAAAATGCAATCTCATAAAAAGTCATTAAAAGTTTAGTAACATTTTTCATTTCTTTTAAATAGTGAATATTAATTGAATTTGGTCAAAGTTAAAAAGCTTAAACTTTAGATTTTGTTGTAAACATACTAAACATTTTAGTTTAGCCTTTTAAACATGAAAAGGTTCTCCACCCCTCATCTAAAAGATAAAAGACTTGCTGACACTAAATATTGTTGACTGGTTATTAAATTTTTCAATTTAAAAAACAAAGTGAAATATATTAGCATACTACCCATAAAAATTGAATTTTCTAAGTTACCATCATCTGTGAGAGATGCCTGCGCTGGCTTGGTCATGCCAGGAGGATGGACCAAGTCCACACCCCCAAAGACCTACTGTATGGCGAATTAGTAGACGTCAGCTAGAAGGGCATGAAGACATGCCACATCAACACTGACACATGGGAGGTTAGTGCAGAAAACTAGGTGACCTGGTGCCTCCTCATCAAACATGGGACGAAAAGGAGTGAAAAAGAGAGGAAAGGAGCTGCCACGGAAAAGAAAGCCAGAAGGAAGGAGAGACAACAGCAACTCCAGCAAGCATCACAGTTTGTTTGCAGTGACTGCACCAGAGATTGCCATTCAAAAATTCACCTGTTCAGCCACTCACGCAGATGCAGTTAAAAAAAAAATTGGACACTACACCATCGTCTTTAGCAGATGGAAGGATGCCAAAAACCCATAAAAATTATAGGATGATTTAGATAGAAATTTTTACTTTTGCCTCGGATCTACCTACAAATCAAGTAATAGAATGTTGATATAGTGGACATATCGCTAACCTACTTACTCCCAGATTGGGTACTTCAAGTGGAGCGGAATTCATTTACAAGGGTCGGGTCAGCTGAAGTGTTCATAGGCTGACCAAGATACTCTCATGGAATGTGACCAAATGAGGCTCATTTTCTCAACATAATCCCTTTTGCAGTTCACACACTTCTTCCATTAGTGTTGCAGTGCTTGGATCCCATTAATCAAAATGTCATCAACAGCAGATATGACATCAACATATGAACTTTTCAGACCACCCTTGTAATCTTATATATGTTTGCTTTAGCATGACAGAAATTATTAATAAACATTCAGAAAAAGTTACCCTATTCATTATTATGTCTGATAAATATAAGATAATAAGTTTGAGAACTTGAAACATGAAATAGGTTCTTGAAAGAAAATGTCATTCTTTATTTCATGATAGTGATTTTGCAATAATGAGATGTGGGAAATGTCCTGCAAGATGCTTAGAAACATTAACAAAATTGATTGATCAATGTATTTCAATTTGCTGAGATCATTTAGGAGCTAAGGACTTAATTATTTACTGAAATTAAACCTACTGAGCTGCATCAAGTTGAGAAGCTTCCTAAATGCCACCAAGGGGGCCCCCATGGCATAAATGGTTAAAGTGCTGGACAACAACATCATAGTAAGCAAGTTCAAACCTCAGTTGTGCTATTACATTCATTTTCAGAATAAAACTCTTAGAAAAGATACTAAACCCCTTATCCCCCTCTGCTATGGGTTACATGGTGCCACTACTGTTCTTCTACAAGAATAGTTTTGGCATTAAATAACCCATGAAGGTTGATATGCCATTAAACAAAGAAACCAAAATCAAATTCCACCTTGCACATCATTGGTTCAAAAGCAATTAGTAACCATTTGATTAATTGTTAAAAAATTATTTAGACACTTCAAAGTTAATGATTCAAAGAGAATTCTTTATTCTAGGTTTGGTTTGGTTTTATGGCATATCAACCTCAGTGGGTCATTTAATGCCAAGAAAGTTTTGAACTATAGGCTAAACAGTACCACTAATGTTCTTTTACTATTGCTTTAACATTAAATAAACCCATGAAGATTGATTTACCATTAAACCAAAGGAATCTATCTATGGGTCAAATAGATATGTTTGCAAATTATTTGTATTCAAAAAATAATGTGCAAAAAAAAAACTTAAGAAATTACTTAAATATAAATATAAATGGATTAATAATGGACTAATACAAGCAGCTGTGAGCACCCCTCTATAGGGCTCCAACCTTTTAGAAGTCTTATGATGAAGAGATATTTCATCCCTAAATATTAAGAAAATAATAAATCACAGGTAAATGAACAATATCCTAATTGCCTTCTTGTCTTTAACACCTGCATTGTGATAACCTTCAAAACAAATCCCCAAAGTAAATATAAATGTACAATGAACACAATTGCATAACCTTTAGGCATAAGATAACCCTAGATGGGTTCACATGCCATAAAAATCAATCTAATATAAAGCTTCAATTTAAAGTTGTTTTTTTAAGCTCAGAAAATAACATGTTTGTTTAAAAACATTTAAAAGTCAGAGATGCCTTCACTATTGTTATTGAATATTCCCACAGCCAACTCTTAAAATAGTCCCATATAACAAAAGTTAACACTTTTGAAACAAATATTCAACCTGAACAAACAGCATTCCACTCAATTTTTGTAGATTCTTTCTTTTTTCATAAAGGTGTGTGGGGGGGGGGTATGGATGAAAGAAACAAAAATTGGGAAAAAAAATTGCTGACCTCATACTATGTTGAAAAAGTAAAACTTTATTTGTGATAAAATAAACAAATCTCTTTCTGGATGATTTCATTCTGTTAATAACTTGGATATAATACAAAATGCAGTGTCTGATCAGGGGACGCAAACTTTGAACATTGTAATGCTACAGCTTTTCTCTTGGTGTTTACAATCCTGTATACTAAAACCCAAGTATTACTTCTATTGCCAAAAATAAATCTATAGTTTACCACATATAAAAAAAATCCTGATTTGCTTACTGACAATAATATAAAAATAGCAGTTCTTTGTGATATATTGGGTAGGATTTACTAAACAAGTAGGTAGTTACCCAACCCGTTCGTCACAAATAGGATGTAACATAAGGTTGTAATTGTAGCAATATGACCCTTGTGAGCTAGAACTGCTAATGGAAGGAGGAGGAATATAAATAACAAAGGCTTAAAAAATAGTGATGACCCAAAAGAGGAGAGCGATGGTTTTGACCGTAGCGTGACCCCGAACGAAGAATTGAGGGGCAAGCGGAAGTCGGGTGTTGACCGGAAGTCGGGTGTTGACCGGAAGTCACGTGGTGACGTGGGGGAAGGAAGAAAGGCTTCGTCCTCTTTTTGCCAGTGGCGGGCCTAGTGTACAGACCTGATTAGAGCCCAGGAGTAATCTAGTAGTGTTCTCTCTCTCTCGTTCTCTCTGCCTCCCCTCCTCCCTGGTAGAAGCCACTAGACAAGCACGTTAATAAAGGCTGGGAGTTGTGACGACATGTTTCTCGTGTTGTGATTTTTTATCGGAGTTTTAGTACCGTGAGTATTGCAACGTAACAGTAAGTATGGTGCATTCAGTAAGGATTGAATTCGTTATTCAGTATTAATGGATCTGCCAGACTAGCTTGCTAACCAAAACACCATGATAGGACTCCCTTAATCTAATTAATGTATATATATATATATATATATATATATGTATATGTGTGTGTGTGTGTGTGTGTGTGTGTGTATACATACCAACCCCTCTGGATGAGTAGGATGAGACACAAGGTCAGTTTCTTAAGCAGAGTATAATCGGTTTGAATTCAGTTTTCCTTCTCCTAGATTGGTTACCTAGCCAAAATTAAAGAGCCCAGTCTGCCCTACTATTTACCCATAGCTGGAGGGAGAATAGTTGGATTCATACTTTTCCCAAGATTATTTGCACAAAGTGAAATACAAACAGCCTCATCTAAGATTTGAACTTGGGTCAACTATTTCCCCTTCCTATGATGATAACCATTACACTAAGCATGCTTCTATCTTATAAAACAAGTGCATCATAAATTTTATTCAATTTAATGTTAACATATACTTGCTGAATCCATGGAAATTCCATGTCTTAATTAGTATGTACAAATATCCTACAATATTTAATTATATAGATATGAGCAGAAGAGACGAGCATTTTGCACAGGACAAAATAATATACTGAAGCACATTTTATTAAACACAAATTAATTCTATTATCTATTTTCTTTCTGAATGAATTAGACCTTCATGATCAGTCTAAACTGAAAATTTTTTGAGCAACTTTGAGGTGAAGGGGGATCCACTCACCTCCTCCCTCCCTTTCGACTTCAGATATCTTCCAAAAAAAATCCATGAGATCAAAATAATCTTCTTATTTTCTTGCAGACACCATTTTTATTTGCTTTCTAGACAAATTAGACCTTCCTAATGAAATTTAAGTTAAAATGTTCCAAGCACCTCCAGGAGCATCAGGAACCACTTCCATGTAAACCCTGGATGCCACTGCGTGTAGATAAATAATCTTTTCTCAAAAACACTTTTCTTCAGCCCATCAGCAGACATGACTGAATTTCAAAAGTTAGGTACATGCATAGAACGTGTCATTATGTAGCCAGACAGCAAGGGAGTCTATCCCCTTTTCCGTAGCACTATACTCAGATGCTAACTACATGTAATGCTCTTTCTTTACTTGTTAACAAATGGGATCAAGAATTGCGTCAGTGCGAGTAAGCTTTGCAGACACATTTAACAAGAAAAGCAGATAGAAAAATATATATATCTATTAATAATGGAGATCGCTTCCAGTTTTTGTCTGTAACAAAAATTACGTCACTGCTTACATCATATTACCCAAAATCGTCATAACATAGAATAAAATTTATTCTACGATTTTTGGCATGTTCAAATTTTGAGTGTATTTAGTCAATAAATACACTCAAAATTTGAACATGCAACATTAGACAGTCCTCATTGTTTTTTAAAACAAGTTTTAATAAATATATGACTGGTATTATATATCTATATATAGTTTGTTTTATTTTAATACATATTTAAAGTTTACATTTCAAATTGTTTTATTTTTTAATCCTTTAATGAATTTGATGATTTTGCTTATTTAGGGTACAAACTCGCTGACATAGAATTTTTTACTCCCACCCCTCAGGCAATATGTTACAAAAATCTATTTTTACATCGCCCAGAGGACATTTTTTTTATTTTGTACTAGTTATTATAATGGAGATTGTACATTTTTCTGTCTGTAACCAAAACTATATTACTACTCAATGCATAATTCCCTAAATTATTTATGTCATATTCTCCATGGTTTTAGTTTTATTTAAACCTCAAATATTAATAAAATTGTTTTGCATTATTAATACTGTTGACCATATCTACATACTAATAACATGCAATTGTGTTTATATATACAACAAAGTATAAATGAGAAGGCTAATTTGCATATTGATATTAAAAATTTAATTTTAATAAATATTTGCTAGGTATTATTGATTTATGTTAGTGAATATGATCAAAACTCCCGTTGATAAATCTGAAAAGAAATTAAAAGAAATTAATTAACAAGAAGAAATAAAAGTAATTTTATTCTTTACTTCCTATTTTAACTGAATAGTTAAATTAGAAAAATTTAGCAATGAAAAATGGGAGAGATGGAAGAGAAAGTTTCAGTTGTTCAATCTTTCGATTATACTCCCCCTTGTTTTAAATGTTTTATCTGCATTATTTAGTTTCATTAGCCTTTTTAATTCAATATATTTTATTAGATTATAACTCAAATAATTGCACCCGGAGGGTGCATATATTTGCTAGTAAGTTTAACAAACAATAATTCATGTTTACAGGGTTTTTCCAAAAATGTTATAGCATTTAATTTTGAAATGGCTGCTATCAATTGAGATGTAAATATCTATATAATAATACTGGTGTTCCTAAAAAATACGACCGTTATCATTTTGCAACACATTCTGGTTAAAAATGAGACCGTTCAAATTGTCCAAGATGAAATGCACAAATGTAAATTCTGACTATCTGGTGTTACTTATCCACCAAATTTTTATTTCTTATGAGGGTTATAAGAAATATAATTATGTCAAATTTATCCCAAACACCCTGTATATATATATTTTGGGTTGGATGTGGTTTAGAAGAAGGGCATTATATATCTTAGCTGCAATAGCAGTAAGAGTAATTTTTAGCGATTCCGAGGTCTCCCTTTTTTGGGGAATGGGAGGATGCATTCTTTCATCCATTTATCTATTCTATTTTGTCTATATACAGCATTGCATAGCCAAAGCAGTCATTGAACTTTCTGGTCTTCCATACCTCTGGGAGTATTTCATCGAGACCCGCTGCTTTTCTACCTTTTAGTTTCTTTAAGACTTCGTCGAGTTCTTCTGTTGTAAAATCTCCCAGTTTTATGTCTAGCTGTCTATCTATGATCTTTTGGGTGTTATTTTCTATGATTTTAGGTAGGTTCCCCAGTAGTTTCTGGAAATGGTCTTTCCATTTCTGTAGTCTATCTTTTTGGCTGGTTGCCTTTAGCTTTGATCTATGTAGAAACAATGATACTCACCATCGTGAAGAAAAAGTTCTACTTAGCTGCTGTAGGCTAACTGACTTCAATATGGGGCTGTGAACAGGATAATCCGATTGTATTTTATGGGCCGGTAGGTTTGATTTGTGATGTCGAGGGTCTGGGAGTACATTTTCGCACGTTACTGAATTGATTGCAGGGTATGGTGGTATTGTCATGGGTTTGGGAAAGTATTGGGGTAATATACCCACATCAATGCAGGCTGTTTTGCTGAAATATATCACCTGTATTTTTTTGCAAATGTACAGTGCTTGTTTTGTGGTCCTTGCCCCAATCGTGAATTTGACGGGCAGCCAACCTTCACACACCAATGAAAAACCCCCTACTGCACGCACCTTTTTGTTCGAAGGGATTAAGTTCCTCTCTGAGAGTCCCATGTGCCATAAGTGTTTTGGCCCACCAAGGCATATTGATGCACCACTGTCAGGGTAGATTTTGAGCCTGGTTGAGCAAGTGGCAGGAATGTTCCTGGCTTGTCTTGGATCCGGGCATGGGGAGAACGGGGTCAATGTTGCTTCCAATTCTTCGCGGTCGTTATTGTTGCACAGCTCATAGGTGTCATTAGCTGGGTCAAACATCACATGTGCAATGAGAGCGTCCATAGTGGCTCCTTCATCATTGAAACACCTTACGGCACCTCGTTCATTTTCACCCTTTGACTGGCAAACCTTTGCGAAGTGGTTTTGCTTGCCACATGCGTTACATGTTTGACCCCATGCAGCACATCTTTGCGGTCGGTCGCCTATTCCAGCTCCACCATGCTGGTAGCTACCACAACCTCGGCATGCATTACGTTGCATACCTATGGTCTTTCCGCCTTGATTGCGGCTGGCGTCCGAACGGGCTGTATTTTGGGCCTGCCTCTGACGGCGATAAGCTGATGTTCACAGTCTTGCTACATCCGTGACACCGGACATTTTATTCTGGTCTCGCATGGCCATTTCAAATGCTCTTGCATGGCTTACATTATCGTCTAATGTCTTCAGCGATCCTGCCTTAGCCAGCTTGTCCGTTTGTAGCACATCATTGGCTATACCCCGGATAAACTGATCCTTGATGTATGTACTGGATAGGTCATGATCGCAGTTGGGGCATATGAAGTTGCAGTCCTGTGCTCCTGAGGTACTTTTTCTACCACTAATATTATTTACAATTTGCCATGCTAATCGCAACTGTCTGTCTTCCACTGATTGTCTGATGTTATTTATTTGTGTTTGTATATATTCTGTTTTGGTTAGTTTTATCTGGGCTTTCCTGAGGTTATGTAAATTGGTGCTAGTTGGATTTGTTTTCTTATGTTGGGCTGCTTTTTTGATATCATTTCTTTTTTCTCTAACTTCTTCTCTCTCCCAGGGAACAGTGTGTTTAGCTCTTAGTTTGGTTGGTACGCACTCGGCTGCTGCTTCTAGGTGAGCACAGACAAAGTTTTGTATTCCTCGTTTGGTGAGAGACTTTCAGTTGCCTCCTGGAGGAATTTATTTCTTACTGTGACAGTGTAGCGATTGCATATATCGCTGTTGGCAAGTGCCGTTCATTTGTACCGTACAGATTTACCAATTTACTTTTTATTTCTACGCAAGCTTAGTCGTAATTTTGCAGTGACTATTCTGTGGTCGGAGGATACTCCTTCAAAGGAGGAATATGCCTCGCAGTTCATTGCACTATTTATCCATTTCTTGTTTATTAGGATGTAGTCAAGTTGTGCTTTTGTGTTATTTGGGTGTGTGTATGTCCATAGTTTGCCCTTCCATTTTTGAAATTTAGTGTTTAAGCAAACGAGTCTGTTCTCAAGGGAGGACTCAGCTAGGAGATTGCCGTTTCTGTTTGAGGTGTTGTGTAAGCTGAATCTATTGTTTTCGGTTTTTCCTATCTGTGCATTCATGTCTCCCCCAATGATCAGTACATTATGTTTGGGGGGGGTGTCTGCATAGCGAGGATGATCCATTGTAAAATGTTTCTACATCTGTTCCTTCGTTGGCATTTGTGGGGCTGTAACATGATACTACAGTCATGCAAGGATTGCCATTAAACGTAGCACTCATCTCTAAGAAGAACCAAAACGGATTCCGCAGAAATAGATACACAACCTCAAAAATCCTGACTATACGACGAATTATAGAAGGGGTTTGAGCAAAGAATCTAGAGGCAACGCTACTATTCGTAGATTTCTCTAAGGCATTTGATTCCATACACAGAGGGGAAATGGAACAAATACTACTAGCATATGGTCTCCCCAAGGAAACTTGCCGCCATAATGATGCTCTACAAAGACATTAAAGCGATGGAACACTCACCTGATGGCAACACAGATTTCTTTGACATCGCCGTTGGGGTCCTGCAGGGAAATACTTTAGCTCCATATATATTCATAATATGCCTAGACTATGTACTCTGAACTTCATTAGATACCATAAAAGAAAAAGATTTCACACTAAAAAAGGCAAGAAGCAGGCGATACCCCGCACAAAATGTCACAGATGTAGACTATGCTGACGACCTCGCACTTCTTGCAAGATACACCAACACAGGCTGAGGCACTTCTACACAACCTCTATGTGAACTCTGATAAAACCGAGTTCATGAGCTTCAAAAAGCAAGGAGACATTTCCACACTAGACGGTAGGCCTCTTAAACCAGTGGAAAAATTCACATACCTAGGTAGTAATATCTCATCCACAGAAAGCGATGTTAACACATGAATAGGAAAGGCATGGTTTACCACCAACAAACTATCAGTCGTATGGAAATCCGACCTCCCTGACAAGCTAAAGAGATGATTCTTCCAGGCTGTGGTCATATCGGTACTGCTGTATGGCTGTACCACCTGGACCCTAACGAAGCGCCTTGAGAATAAGCTAGATGGGAGCTGCACAAGAATGCTGCGAGCAGTCTTGAATAAGTCGTGGAAACAGCACCCCACAAATAAGCAGCTGTATGGCCACCTGCCTCCCATATCACAAACCATACGAGTAAGGAGGGCTAGGCATGCGGGGCACTGCTGGAGAAGCAAGGATGAGCTCGTAAGCGACGTACTACTGTGGAGGCCAACACATGGACATGCTAACATGGGCCGCCCAACCAGGACCTACATCGACCAACTATGTAAGGATGCTGGCTGCTGCGTGGAGGAGCTCACAGAGTCGATGAATGATAGGGAGGGTTGGCGAGAGATAGTCATGGATATCCGTGCAAATTGCACGACATGATGATGATGATGATATATATATGTGTGTGTGTGTGTGTGTGTGAATGAAAGATTTTCTCTAGAATATTGCTCAAGTAACATTCTTGTAGCGAAATAAGTTTACAGAATTTCTTTTTAAGTGTTTGTGTTGTAATGGTTATTTTTGAAGGAAATGGACACACCAGACTGAAGGCTTTTAAATAGTTAACCAACCATGTATTCGAGTGTGTTGATTGGCCAATTTAGTTCACATGGCCTCAAAGGGTCTATAAATTTAAGTTGTGAGCTCCAGCACAATTTATATAACCAAAATTATTCCAGCAATTACAAAATATTCAATTTATTATTTGTAAATTTTTTTGCTGTAAGAATTTTTTTTTTTTTTTTCTTCTGCTTGAAAACCAGCAATTAATATTAAAGGTATAATGAATGTATTTTTTGAAAGCCTTTGAGCTGAGATGTCAATTTAGTGATTTAATCTTAGCATTGGTTTATTGTTTGGATTTAAATTTGCCAACAGGATGAACAAAGGATGAGAAAAACTATTTACACTTAAAATCTTTGAACCTTTAAAGCCAGATAAAATATCTGGCTTTAAAGGGCTGGGGGCTATTTTAAAATGCATCATCACCTGATTATTTCAAACTTGGGTAAATCACATCAGATTCTAATAATAAAATACTATTTACAGCGTTTCTTTTAATTAAATGATGGCATAGCTTTAGAGGAAGGTTTGAATGTGTTTTTTGTTTTTGATTTGTGGATTTTGTGAGTCCAAGTGCAGAATAAATTAGAGTTAATGACTTGAAGCATTATTTAATAAACAATTTAATCTTGATGAGTCACAATTTCTAAAGAAAGGTTTTATACAGTTTCTTTTAGACATATTTTCTTGTCAGGTTTTGGCTGAATGGGTTGGGTAAATAGTTCATCAAGTGTCTCTAGCATTTTTAAACTTTCTAAAAATATCAAAAACACTGGGTCTCTGTTGAGTCTACACTGTTCTCATTTTCTTACATCAATTCCTTTATAGTGTCGGCTGAGGCAGAAAAATATAGCAACTGCACCTCTGCAGAGGGATAAAATCCCCCCAATGGGGCCACCTTTGGCCATGGGTGGCGACTCATGATGTTTAAGGACGGAATCCTGGTGGCTGATCAGGAAGCCTTTTTATCATATGTGCTAGAAATTGGTGGCTGAGGGTCAGTCTCCTGGGTAAGACGTTAAACTGCATCTAAAGGAGAAGTTTCAATTCTGGAGTGTGTGGAATACTCCTTCATCACCATTACTTCCAGGTCCACCCTGACCCGGAGTGGTAGTACCTGTTTGGGTCCCATCTATGGGTTATATTTTTTAAAAATGTTTTTTTTTTAATTTGAATACCTATCAAGAATGAATAAAACAAAATGTCTTTGGCATAAAATAAACCAACAAGGTTTGACATGCCATAAAATCTAACCAACCAACCATCCTAGGGATTTTTAGAACTTGTAAACTTTTTTATTTTGCATCCTTAAAATGAGTTAAAAATTATTTTTAAATGGTGTAGTAAGGATGAACCCATAAGTGCCATTCACCTGTAGACACATGGACACACTAGAATGGGCCAGCCTTGAACTAATCAGCTCTGTGATGTTATGAGGAACGATGACCAATAGGGATGGGTGACGAGAGCGTGTCATGGGAATCCATGCTATGAGGATAAATACAAATATTTATCGTAGACAAAAAAAAATTAATGAATTTGTTTCTTTATTTAGATTAATTACATTGTGCATCTTAGGGGTTGGTTTAGCTCAATCAGTAGAGCATCGGCCCAGAAAGCACAACATTCCGGGTTCGATACTGGCTCTCTTCAAATCAGCGCATGAGTAGCACACCTTGGATCTATGCAGTAAAGTGGATAGCTGATAGTAGATGTGGCACTTTACCTCAGACACAAAAGCAATCTCCCTGGTCTAGTGCTAGTGAAAAGGTGATAGACTCCCTCGTTGTCTGGTTGATACCGACATTAGGCAACCCCACCGACTTTTACTTACATCTTGCAATGAGATGGCATTGATTATTTATTGTGAGAAAAGAGTCCCTTTCCTACAAGATGAACAAAGCAAATTTTGTTAAAACCGTCCCCTTAGTCCAATTAGTATGCATACCAATTTTTAGTAGATCTACCTTAAACCATTTAGTCATATAAAGTAGATAGACAAAAAAAATTCTTACTGATTATTAATGTAAATATCCAAAAAATTTAAACATTTTATATCTTATGTCTTATTATTATTATTAGGTCATAGTTTTGGTATTTGTGGAATTTCCTAAATGCTAAATTTCAATAGAGATTTATTTTTAAATTTACTGAGAATTCCACTCTAAATTTACAAATAGGACAATTATACGTCATTGTTACTTATGTTCAGAAAGCATGACAATAGAATGAAGAAGTAAAAAAAAAAAAAGCTAAAATATTTTAGACTGGGTTATATTATGTTTTGTTATAGTTTGTTTTTAATAAGAATATATATGTATGTGTTTGTGGTTATCATCATTGAAAATGGACACAGCAAATTGAGAGGAAATACTGGGCAAGGCTGTTTGCATTTCCTATAGAACTAATACCCTTGGGAATGGTATGAACAGCATGAATCCAATTATTCTCCATCCAGCTATGCATAAATAGTAGGGCTCTTTAACCTTAATATAGCAATATCAAATGTAATATAGTATTAGAAGGGAAACTCTGAATTCATACCTGTTAAACTCTGGTTAAAAATTAACCTTGAGTCTTATCCTGCTTGTGTGGAGGGGTTGGGTAAATACATATAGACATACACAAACATCTCCACACATGGGTAAATCAAGTAGTTCATTAACCAATGGTAAAAAAAAAACATTTGTTGTTCAATATAACACCATTTTTGTCAATACATTTATTCTAATGCATAACTATCAAATTGTGACTGAACAACCCATATATATATATATATATATATATATATATATATACGCACACACACACAAGGATACTGTATACTATCTTGAACAAATCTGGGAAGCAGCACCACCACCACCACCCCCCAAAAAAAACAGCTGAACAACCACTTGCACCCTATCACACAAACCATCAGAGTAAGACAAGCAAGGACAAACATAAGTGATGTTCTCCTGTGGACACCTACACATGGACACACCAGTGTAGACCAACCACCAAAACCCTACATCAATCAGTTCTGTGTGGATCTGAATGCTGCACGGAGGACCTCCCAGGGCCAATGACTGATATTAAAGTTGAAGAGAAAAAGTCATAGATATGTGCCACCAGCAGAAAATGATGATGATATATACACTATGTATATGCAAGGTGTTTATTAAAGCATGTTAATCTCACAGAACTATTTACTAAGGTAGTGAGTTAGATCCTCAGTGAGTGCTGAACTACTATGAATTTATGCAAGAAAATGTAAGCTCAGTGAATAGCCAAAATTTGTTGATTTAATACAGTTTTAACAGTCAAATTATAATTTTTTCCAAGTCACCAATAATGTGTTGCTGATATTTATACCATTGGAATATTGTGACTTTTACAAGCACATTTTCATTTGTTAATACCATTTTAGTTAATCTCAGACAGGATTTATTAATCACATATGCACAAATTTTCAATCTCATGATACATTAAAAGATTAATTTAAAAAATGATTAAAAATAAAACTAATTAAGGATAAGACATAATAAAAAGCAAATAAGACAAAGAAAATAAAAATACAAACCAGAATAATAGTAAAAATAAACAACTGAAAAAAAGCAAGAATAATAAAAAGAATAAATGATAATAAAACAAATATAGAAAAAAAGAAGTTTTATTTATGAATAAGATTTAGTTTTAACTTTTTAAATCCTGGGCAATGCCTGGTAGCTCTGTTAGTTGGATATAAGCTCATACACATATTGACCTGTATGCTATACAAATGAATGAATGAATGTGTGTGTGCGCTTATATACAATGCTCAGCCTTAGATATGTGAAGAAATTTGTGAAAAACAAAACTGATGATTAAGCACTATTTATTATGTAAATTGTTTACTTAAACTTTAAGAACATTACGTATTTATATTTTTGATTGATTTATCTTAACCTGTCTAGGGTTATTTTAAGCCTAGAGGTTAAGGAATCATGTTTCTAGTATGTTCATGTTTACATTTTTTATGTAGTTGTTTATTAAAAGGGTTTTTGTTTTGTTTCTTTGCACATTGTTGTATCGAATACAAATAATTTTTAAGTAGGTCTATTTGACCTATAGATAGGACCCAAATAGGTACTACCACTCCTTGTCAGAGTGGACCTGGAAGTAATGGCTGCTCTACTGACTGAGCTAAACCAGTCCTATAAACATTCTTTACTTCCTCTCTATCATTTCAACTGTTTTTTGTTGTTTTATTGATATATATTCATTGAAGATTGTAATATAACAAAATCCAACTAAAGAGGCAACATCCTTCTTCTTGGATTTTATCTTTCCCTAAAAAAGAAAAAGAACAAAACCTTTTCTTGCCTGTCATTGAAATTCCCATAAAACCATTCTGAAACATCCTACCTTTGTGTGCACTTTTCACACAATTTTCATCAATATTTCCCAGGAGGCAGCCCAATGTTGTCATAGGTGGAGACAGCTGGCTACCATCGATAAAAGCAGCGGACATCCCTTCCTACCTTGGGCTCTCACTGAAAATAGGCTTGAAGAAAGCAAGCAAGTAAATAAGCTCTGAAACACAAACAGGCCATACTTTCCCTTTTTGTTTTGTTTTTTCATTGGCTTCCATAAAACTTCCCAACATTATGTCTGGACAATATCTGAAAATAAAATATAAAAAAATGTCATCACAATTAGAATTAAACATAACATTCATTCAAGTTCTTTTTGCAATTACAGCTATTTTGTTGTTTACTTTTTGTGTTTCCAATTTCTTTATCAACTCACTGTATTTTGGAAGCACTTAAAAGTATTCATTTTCCACATTAATTCATATCTGAATAGAATTTTATAACTAGATGACTTGTTACGTTTCCCATTTCAATTGCAGTCCATGATGATATCTATGCTTCTATTTAAGAAGTGAAGAATTCTAATTAGCTTTTCATAGTTAATTTTGTTGTATCAAGGATTTGGAGTATTATTTTCATGAATTTTAATGATTACAAAATGATGTTTGATACAAATGCAGACCCCACAAAATGATAATTCAGTTGCAAATTGTACTGTAAATTGCTTATTCTTTAGGTTTGATCATTTTAAGTGTATTGTTTTAGTAAAAATCTTATTGGGATGTATGTTTGTTTCGTTTTTCTGGGTGACTTACATCATGGAAGTGTTTGTGGTGTAAATGGACACATTGAACAAAGTTCAAATCCTGGATGAAGCTGTTTCCATTTCACATAAAGATAATACCCTTGTGAAAGGTATGAGTCCAACTATTCTCCCTCCAGATATGGGTAAATAGTAGGGTAGACTGGGATCTTTAACCTTGGTTAGGCAACCAGTCTAGAAGGAAAACTAAATTCAAACCTGTTAAACTCCACTTAAGAAATTGACTTTCAGTCACATCCTGCTTGAATGGTGGGGTGGGTAAATACATAAGCAGTATTCTCCTATGGACTCCTACTCATGGATACACCAGTATATACATGCATAATGATGAATTATAGTAATTATTTTCAAATTACTTTTATCATTTTTAAAAAATCCTTTTTTTTTTTTTTTTTGGTTGTTGTTTGCATCCATCCGTCTACTAAAGACGACGGTATAGTGTCCACTTTTTTTCTTTTCTGCAACTGCATGAGTGGCTGAACAGACCAATTTTTGAATTGTAATGTCCTGCCAGCATATGTGTAGGATGAGTGGCATGAGTATGTGGCATGAGTATGTGATCCAGGCTTTGCTACTATAGAGAAGAGTACTGATAACGCATGCTCTGTAGACGTGCAGTTTGGATCATCACATGATTGTAGGTGGGTTTCTTTTTTTTTATATAAGAATTATGTAATGTTTCTAGAAATTCAATTTAATTCTTGGTCTCCAACCAAAGCATCAAACTAATTTCAAGTTCTAAATTATCAATATTAATTATTGTTCTAGAAATTAATAAAACTTTAATTAATAAATACTTAATATAAGTTGGTGGTGTGGCCTATTGTATCAGCCAGACATCGAGGGATTCTATCCCTTTTGTTGCTAGCACTAGACCAGGGAGATTGTTTTTGCTTAGGTGGGGCGCCATACTACTGTCAGCCCCCTACCTTACCGTACACACACATAAGAATAAGTCTCTTTCATCTTCTGTTTTCTAAGAAGAAATAAAAGGATAATTTTTATTCTTAATTTTTTTTCCAATATTAAAATAAAAAGTTTAAAATGCACAACATCCAACAACAATGTGAATGTAACATAGCATTCTATGGTGGGATATTTGTGAGTAACATTGAGCGTATCAATCTTTTAATAAGATTTTCTATTCTTACTTTCTGTATAACTGGTGCATACATAATTGTTTGTTGTATAGTACTTGTTTTACTAAATCCCACTCTCATTTATTCTGGACTGTACAAGTTCTTTTTGAACCAGTCTTATAAATGGGAGGTGGTTTTTGTTCAGTTGATGGAGGAAATATTCATTCTTTTATAGACTCCCTCTCTCCCAATAGGAAGGGGTGCTTAAACCCCCAAAATATATGTTTTCCTTAGCATCTAAAACACAACTCTTCACTTTTTGGAATCTAATTCACACCTGCCTATTATTGATAAAAATATGAAAAACTCATTACCACTAAAATTCAACATACAAGAATTTAAGTTCATTTTAATATATTTTCAAGGATGCAGAGAAAAAAGAAAATTACTTTTAAGGGAAGAAATGGTTTTATTGATAATAAAAACATTACTGAAAAATTCAAATAAAACTTTTGTAAACACAAAAAGGAAAAAGAAAAATATCAGTATAAAACTGCTGATTCAATGCATTCACTAAAACTGATTCATTTTGAACCAAAAGAAAATATTTTCTCAAGCTGAGTCAGTTATTGTCAATTTTTGAAAGAAAAACTGAAAGCTGCTTACACAGAAATTAAAGTGAAAGCATATACTTGATCAAATGTTTCATAAAATTCTTTATCTGATTCTTAACATAAAATGTCAATGTTTACATAATATAAGAATCAATTTTAAACAGATTTACATAAATGTGTCTCTGAAAAAGAAAAGAAAAAAATCTTTAATTAATCTTTAAAAACATTTAATTTTATGTTGATATTTAGCAGTTTACATTTGGGATTCTCTATGAATAAATTTGTATTACTTATTATGGCCTGTAGAGCATCTATCAAGGAACCATAAGGTACCAGGTTCAATACCAGTCCTAACCAACTCAGTGTATGAGTAGCACAGCTTGGAGCTGTGTAGTAAAGTGAGAAGCTGGGGATAGATGTGGTGCTCCACCTCAGACAAAACAATTTCCCAGCTCTAGTGCTAGTGAAAAGGGGATATACTCCCTCATAGTCCGGCTGATACCGTCAATAGGCCACTCCACCAATTTTACTAATTTAAGTTCAAAAAGAATTTCCTTGTTGATTAAAGGTGCAAGTTATTCTATTTTTCCAATTTGATTGGAAATATTATAAACTTGGTAAAATAATTTTAAATAAATGTTTATTTATTTATTATGCCCCCTTGGGTATTTCTCCTCTTTTTCTATCTTCTCACATCAACCTTTTAAAAAAGAAAAAAAAAGTATTTTCACATGTATACGCCTGCACTATTAAACAGTGCTGGGTGATGTCAGTTATATTATAACTTATACAATATCTATATACAAATCAAATTCTGTTAAGTAATTTATCCAATAGTTCCCAAAAATGCACTCTAAAATTATTCTTCATAACATTTTTCTGAAATAATTAGTAAATAAAATTTATACTTATGAATTACTTTAATCAAATTTACAAAATTTGATTACTTATTTGTAAAATTCTTTCTTTTTCACCACAAGAAATCCCCTAAAAACTTGCATGTTGGCACTTTTAGTCTTTGATAAAATCTAATGTTTTTTCAAACATAAAACAAACAACCCACAATTTGATGATGTGAAAATGTCTTATTTTATGAGTGACCTTGATTGTTTTTTTTACTGTTGATTCCCATGCACAAAAGACTTATTGTTGCACTTATGCAACAAAACCTAAAAATCTGTATCTTATTCATTTAATATCAATTCATTTTCCTTCATCGATTTGTTTTTCATTCATTCTAATAAAAATACTTCAAACAAAAGCCATTTAGTCTGTAGGTTTTGAATTTCTTTTGTTTCTTTTAATTTAGATTTATAATAGATTGTCGGTTATAATGTATTTACAAAAGTGGACCAATAAGTCTGGAGCCTGTCATATAATTACAATAAAGTGATCATGTGTCCCATCCTACTCATATGGATGAGTTGGTAAATATTTGTATACTTACAAAAACCATTTAATAAATAAGATGAAAATTGCCTAAGGTATTGATAATAGAAAATCTTTAAAAAATGAAATAGATCGCTTAGTAGGACTGAGCCTATTCTAATAGTGACCACACCAAGCATAGATTTAAGAGGTTTGAATTCAGTTTTCCTTCTCCTAGACTGATTGCCTAACCAAGGTTAAAGAGCTCAGTTTGCCTTACTATTTACGCATAGCTGGAGGGAGAATAGTTGGATTCATACCTTTCCCAAAGGTATTAGCGCTATGTGAACAGTGGCTTCGTCCAGGATTTGAACTCGGGTCGACGAGTCCAAGAAGAACTATTTACAGTTTCACCTTTTTCAAGGCAATCAGTGATTCTGTTGTTTCTTAAGAGGTTTTTTATTGCTCACTGTTCTATTGAATATAAATAATTTTCCAACAGACCTATTGGAACCACTAGTGGTTAGAGAGGACCTGAGAGTAATTGCAATGAAAGGGTACTTCATATTTTTCAGAACTGGAGTCTCACCATCAGTTGGTTGAACATCATTCTCTCGCATGAAATAAATGAGAATAATTCACAACAAAGTAATAACACGGATATTTTTAACAAAAGAGAATACAAACAGGACATGAAATACAAAGAAGAGCTTATGTAGGGTTGTATGAGTGAAATGTCCTAATATGAAGAGTCTTTTGTAGAGAAAGTGTTTTGTCCTTATGTAGCTGGTAGAAAAGGAGTGTAAATAATTTCATGTTATTGTATTCGCGAGATTGTTGGGGTGCAAAGCTCCCTGTCAGTGGACAGGAACACATCTAGTGAAACATGTCTTATGCTATTCTTTCTGATTTGATGCTAGATTTTCCCAAGCACTCAGGTTAATATTGAGGCATTTCAAATTTAATCTAGTGAAACATGTCTTATGCTATTCTTTCTGATTTGATGCTAGATTTTCCCAAGCACACAGGTTAATATTGAGGCATTTCAAATTTAATCTAGTGAAACATGTCTTATGCTATTCTTTCTGATTTGATGCTAGATTTTCCCAAGCACTCAGGTTAATATTGAGGCATTTCAAATTTAATCTAGTGAAACATGTCTTATGCTATTCTTTCTGATTTGATGCTAGATTTTCCCAAGCACACAGGTTAATATTGAGGCATTTCAAATTTAATCTAGTAACATGTCTTATGCTATTCTTTCTGATTTGATGCTAGATTTCCCAAGCACTCAGGTTAATATTGAGGCATTTCAAATTTAATCTAGTGAAACATGTCTTATGCTATTCTTTCTGATTTGATGCTAGATTTTCCCAAGCACACAGGTTAATATTGAGGCATTTCAAATTTAATCTAGTGAAACATGTCTTATGCTATTCTTTCTGATTTGATGCTAGATTTTCCCAAGCACACAGGTTAATATTGAGGCATTTCAAATTTAATCTAGTGAAACATGTCTTATGCTATTCTTTCTGATTTGATGCTAGATTTTCCCAAGCACTCAGGTTAATATTGAGGCATTTCAAATTTAATCTAGTGAAACATGTCTTATGCTATTCTTTCTGATTTGATGCTAGATTTTCCCAAGCACTCAGGTTAATATTGAGGCATTTCAAATTTAATCTAGTGAAACATGTCTTATGCTATTCTTTCTGATTTGATGCTAGATTTTCCCAAGCACTCAGGTTAATATTGAGGCATTTCAAATTTAATCTAGTGAAACATGTCTTATGCTATTCTTTCTGATTTGATGCTAGATTTTCCCAAGCACTCAGGTTAATATTGAGGCATTTCAAATTTAATCTAGTGAAACATGTCTTATGCTATTCTTTCTGATTTGATGCTAGATTTTCCCAAGCACTCAGGTTAATATTGAGGCATTTCAAATTTAATCTAGTGAAACATGTCTTATGCTATTCTTTCTGATTTGATGCTAGATTTTCCCAAGCACACAGGTTAATATTGAGGCATTTCAAATTTAATCTAGTGAAACATGTCTTATGCTATTCTTTCTGATTTGATGCTAGATTTTCCCAAGCACACAGGTTAATATTGAGGCATTTCAAATTTAATCTAGTGAAACATGTCTTATGCTATTCTTTCTGATTTGATGCTAGATTTTCCCAAGCACACAGGTTAATATTGAGGCATTTCAAATTTAATCTAGTGAAACATGTCTTATGCTATTCTTTCTGATTTGATGCTAGATTTTCCCAAGCACTCAGGTTAATATTGAGGCATTTCAAATTTAATCTAGTGAAACATGTCTTATGCTATTCTTTCTGATTTGATGCTAGATTTTCCCAAGCACTCAGGTTAATATTGAGGCATTTCAAATTTAATCTAGTGAAACATGTCTTATGCTATTCTTTCTGATTTGATGCTAGATTTTCCCAAGCACTCAGGTTAATATTGAGGCATTTCAAATTTAATCTAGTGAAACATGTCTTATGCTATTCTTTCTGATTTGATGCTAGATTTTCCCAAGCACTCAGGTTAATATTGAGGCATTTCAAATTTAATCTAGTGAAACATGTCTATGCTATTCTTTCTGATTTGATGCTAGATTTTCCCAAGCACTCAGGTTAATATTGAGGCATTTCAAATTTAATCTAGTGAAACATGTCTTATGCTATTCTTTCTGATTTGATGCTAGATTTTCCCAAGCACTCAGGTTAATATTGAGGCATTTCAAATTTAATCTAGTGAAACATGTCTTATGCTATTCTTTCTGATTTGATGCTAGATTTTCCCAAGCACACAGGTTAATATTGAGGCATTTCAAATTTAATCTAGTGAAACATGTCTTATGCTATTCTTTCTGATTTGATGCTAGATTTTCCCAAGCACACAGGTTAATATTGAGGCATTTCAAATTTAATCTAGTGAAACATGTCTTATGCTATTCTTTCTGATTTGATGCTAGATTTTCCCAAGCACACAGGTTAATATTGAGGCATTTCAAATTTAATCTAGTGAAACATGTCTTATGCTATTCTTTCTGATTTGATGCTAGATTTTCCCAAGCACTCAGGTTAATATTGAGGCATTTCAAATTTAATCTAGTGAAACATGTCTTATGCTATTCTTTCTGATTTGATGCTAGATTTTCCCAAGCACTCAGGTTAATATTGAGGCATTTCAAATTTAATCTAGTGAAACATGTCTTATGCTATTCTTTCTGATTTGATGCTAGATTTTCCCAAGCACTCAGGTTAATATTGAGGCATTTCAAATTTAATCTAGTGAAACATGTCTATGCTATTCTTTCTGATTTGATGCTAGATTTTCCCAAGCACTCAGGTTAATATTGAGGCATTTCAAATTTAATCTAGTGAAACATGTCTTATGCTATTCTTTCTGATTTGATGCTAGATTTTCCCAAGCACTCAGGTTAATATTGAGGCATTTCAAATTTAATCTAGTGAAACATGTCTTATGCTATTCTTTCTGATTTGATGCTAGATTTTCCCAAGCACACAGGTTAATATTGAGGCATTTCAAATTTATTCTAGTGAAACATGTCTTATGCTATTCTTTCTGATTTGATGCTAGATTTTCCCAAGCACTCAGGTTAATATTGAGGCATTTCAAATTTAATCTAGTGAAACATGTCTTATGCTATTCTTTCTGATTTGATGCTAGATTTTCCCAAGCACACAGGTTAATATTGAGGCATTTCAAATTTATCTAGTGAAACATGTCTATGCTATTCTTTCTGATTTGATGCTAGATTTTCCCAAGCACACAGGTTAATATTGAGGCATTTCAAATTTAATCTAGTGAAACATGTCTTATGCTATTCTTTCTGATTTGATGCTAGATTTTCCCAAGCACACAGGTTAATATTGAGGCATTTCAAATTTAATCTAGTGAAACATGTCTTATGCTATTCTTTCTGATTTGATGCTAGATTTTCCCAAGCACACAGGTTAATATTGAGGCATTTCAAATTTAATCTAGTGAAACATGTCTTATGCTATTCTTTCTGATTTGATGCTAGATTTTCCCAAGCACTCAGGTTAATATTGAGGCATTTCAAATTTAATCTAGTGAAACATGTCTTATGCTATTCTTTCTGATTTGATGCTAGATTTTCCCAAGCACTCAGGTTAATATTGAGGCATTTCAAATTTAATCTAGTGAAACATGTCTTATGCTATTCTTTCTGATTTGATGCTAGATTTTCCCAAGCACACAGGTTAATATTGAGGCATTTCAAATTTAATCTAGTGAAACATGTCTTATGCTATTCTTTCTGATTTGATGCTAGATTTTCCCAAGCACTCAGGTTAATATTGAGGCATTTCAAATTTAATCTAGTGAAACATGTCTTATGCTATTCTTTCTGATTTGATGCTAGATTTTCCCAAGCACACAGGTTAATATTGAGGCATTTCAAATTTAATCTAGTGAAACATGTCTTATGCTATTCTTTCTGATTTGATGCTAGATTTTCCCAAGCACTCAGGTTAATATTGAGGCATTTCAAATTTAATCTAGTGAAACATGTCTTATGCTATTCTTTCTGATTTGATGCTAGATTTTCCCAAGCACACAGGTTAATATTGAGGCATTTCAAATTTAATCTAGTGAAACATGTCTTATGCTATTCTTTCTGATTTGATGCTAGATTTTCCCAAGCACACAGGTTAATATTGAGGCATTTCAAATTTAATCTAGTGAAACATGTCTTATGCTATTCTTTCTGATTTGATGCTAGATTTTCCCAAGCACTCAGGTTAATATTGAGGCATTTCAAATTTAATCTAGTGAAACATGTCTTATGCTATTCTTTCTGATTTGATGCTAGATTTTCCCAAGCACACAGGTTAATATTGAGGCATTTCAAATTTAATCTAGTGAAACATGTCTTATGCTATTCTTTCTGATTTGATGCTAGATTTTCCCAAGCACACAGGTTAATATTGAGGCATTTCAAATTTAATCTAGTGAAACATGTCTTATGCTATTCTTTCTGATTTGATGCTAGATTTTCCCAAGCACTCAGGTTAATATTGAGGCATTTCAAATTTAATCTAGTGAAACATGTCTTATGCTATTCTTTCTGATTTGATGCTAGATTTTCCCAAGCACACAGGTTAATATTGAGGCATTTCAAATTTAATCTAGTGAAACATGTCTTATGCTATTCTTTCTGATTTGATGCTAGATTTTCCCAAGCACTCAGGTTAATATTGAGGCATTTCAAATTTAATCTAGTGAAACATGTCTTATGCTATTCTTTCTGATTTGATGCTAGATTTTCCCAAGCACACAGGTTAATATTGAGGCATTTCAAATTTAATCTAGTGAAACATGTCTTATGCTATTCTTTCTGATTTGATGCTAGATTTTCCCAAGCACTCAGGTTAATATTGAGGCATTTCAAATTTAATCTAGTGAAACATGTCTTATGCTATTCTTTCTGATTTGATGCTAGATTTTCCCAAGCACACAGGTTAATATTGAGGCATTTCAAATTATCTATGAAACATGTCTTATGCTATCTTTCTGATTTGATGCTAGATTTTCCCAAGCACTCAGGTTAATATTGAGGCATTTCAAATTATTCTAGTGAAACATGTCTTATGCTATTCTTTCTGATTTGTGCTAGATTTTCCCAAGCACCAGGTTAATATTGAGGCATTTCAAATTTAATCTAGTGAAACATGTCTTATGCTATTTTTTGATTTGATGCTAGATTTTCCCAAGCACACAGGTTAATATTGAGGCATTTCAAATTTAATCTAGTGAAACATGTCTTGCTATTCTTTCTGATTTGATGCTAGATTTTCCCAAGCACACAGGTTAATATTGAGGCATTTCAAATTTAATCTAGTGAAACATGTCTTATGCTATTCTTTTGATTTGATGCTAGATTTTCCAGCACACAGGTTAATATTGAGGCATTTCAAATTTAATCTAGTGAACATGTCTATGCTATTCTTTCTGATTTGAGCTAGATTTTCCAAGCACACAGGTTAATATTGAGGCATTTCAAATTTAATCTAGTGAAACATGTCTTATGCTATTCTTTCTGATTTGATGCTAGATTTTCCAAGCACCAGGTTAATATTGAGGCATTTCAAATTTAATCTAGTGAAACATGTTTATGCTATTCTTTCTGATTTGATGCTAGATTTTCCCAAGCACCAGGTTAATATTGAGGCATTTCAAATTTAATCTAGTGAAACATGTCTTATGCTATTCTTTTTGATTTGATGCTAGATTTTCCCAAGCACAGGTTAATATTGAGGCATTTCAAATTTAATCTAGTGAAACATGTCTTATGCTATTCTTTTCTGATTTGATGCTAGATTTTCCCAAGCACTCAGGTTAATATTGAGGCATTTCAAATTTAATCTAGTGAAACATGTCTTATGCTATTCTTTCTGATTTGATGCTAGATTTTCCCAAGCACACAGGTTAATATTGAGGCATTTCAATTTTAATCTAGTAAAACATGTCTTATGCTATTCTTTCTGATTTGATGCTAGTTTTCCAAGCACACAGGTTATATTGAGGCATTTCAAATTTAATCTAGTGAAACATGTCTTATGCTATTTTTTCTGATTTGATGCTAGTTTTCCCAAGCACAGTTAATATTGAGGCATTTCAAATTTAATCTAGTGAAACATGTCTTATGCTATTCTTTCTGATTTGATGCTAGATTTTCCCAAGCACTAGGTTAATATTGAGGCATTTCAAATTTAATCTAGTAAAACATGTCTTATGCTATTCTTTCTGATTTGATGCTAGATTTTCCAAGCACACAGGTTAATATTGAGGCATTTAAATTTATTCTAGTGAAACATGTCTTATGCTATCTTTCTGATTTGATGCTAGATTTTCCCAAGCACACAGGTTAATATTGAGGCATTTCAAATTTAATCTAGTGAAACATGTCTTATGCTTATTCTTTCTTGATTTGATGCTAGATTTTCCCAAGCACACAGGTTAATATTGAGGCATTTTCAATTTAATCTAGTGAAACATGTCTTATGCTATTCTTTCTGATTTGATGTAGATTTTCCCAACGCACCAGGTTAATATTGAGGCATTTCAAATTTAATCTAGTGAAACATGTCTTATGCTATTCTTTCTGATTTGATGCTAGATTTTCCCAAGCACACAGGTTATATTGAGGCATTTCAATTTAATCTAGTGAAACATGTCTTATGCTATTCTTTCTGATTTGATGCTAGATTTTCCCAAGCACTAGGTTAATATTGAGGCATTTCAAATTTATTTAGTGAAACATGTCTTATGCTATTCTTTTCTGATTTGATGCTAGATTTTCCAAGCACAGGTTATATTGAGGCATTTCAAATTTAATCTAGTGAAACATGTCTTATGCTATTCTTTCTGATTTGATGCTAGATTTTCCCAAGCACCAGGTTTATTTGAGGCATTTCAAATTTAATCTAGTGAAACATGTCTTATGCTATTCTTTCTGATTTGATGCTAGATTTTCCCAAGCACACAGGTTAATATTGAGGCATTTCAAATTTAATCTAGTGAACATGTCTTATGCTATTTTTTCTGATTTGATGCTAGATTTTCCAAGCACCAGGTTAATATTGAGGCATTTCAAATTTAATCTAGTGAAACATTGTCTTATGCTATTCTTTCTGATTTGATGCTAGATTTTCCCAAGCACACAGGTTAATATTGAGGCATTTCAAATTTAATCTAGTGAAACATGTCTTATGCTATTCTTTCTGATTTGATGCTCAGAAGAAACATGTCTTATGCTATTCTTTCTGATTTGATGCTAGATTTTCCCAAGCACACAGGTTAATATTGAGGCATTTCAAATTTAATCTAGTGAAACATGTCTTATGCTATTCTTTCTGATTTGATGCTAGATTTTCCCAAGCACACAGGTTAATATTGAGGCATTTCAAATTTAATCTAGTGAAACATGTCTTATGCTATTCTTTCTGATTTGATGCTAGATTTTCCCAAGCACACAGGTTAATATTGAGGCATTTCAAATTTAATCTAGTGAAACATGTCTTATGCTATTCTTTCTGATTTGATGCTAGATTTTCCCAAGCACTCAGGTTAATATTGAGGCATTTCAAATTTAATCTAGTGAAACATGTCTTATGCTATTCTTTCTGATTTGATGCTAGATTTTCCCAAGCACTCAGGTTAATATTGAGGCATTTCAAATTTAATCTAGTGAAACATGTCTTATGCTATTCTTTCTGATTTGATGCTAGATTTTCCCAAGCACACAGGTTAATATTGAGGCATTTCAAATTTAATCTAGTGAAACATGTCTTATGCTATTCTTTCTGATTTGATGCTAGATTTTCCCAAGCACTCAGGTTAATATTGAGGCATTTCAAATTTAATCTAGTGAAACATGTCTTATGCTATTCTTTCTGATTTGATGCTAGATTTTCCAAGCACACAGGTTAATATTGAGGCATTTCAAATTTAATCTAGTGAAACATGTCTTATGCTATTCTTTCTGATTTGATGCTAGATTTTCCCAAGCACACAGGTTAATATTGAGGCATTTCAAATTTAATCTAGTGAAACATGTCTTATGCTATTTCTTTCTGATTTGATGCTAGATTTTCCCAAGCACACAGGTTAATATTGAGGCATTTCAAATTTAATCTAGTGAAACATGTCTTATGCTATTCTTTCTGATTTGATGCTAGATTTTCCCAAGCACTCAGGTTAATATTGAGGCATTTCAAATTTAATCTAGTGAAACATGTCTTATGCTATTCTTTCTGATTTGATGCTAGATTTTCCCAAGCACTCAGGTTAATATTGAGGCATTTCAAATTTAATCTAGTGAAACATGTCTTATGCTATTCTTTCTGATTTGATGCTAGATTTTCCCAAGCACACAGGTTAATATTGAGGCATTTCAAATTTAATCTAGTGAAACATGTCTTATGCTATTCTTTCTGATTTGATGCTAGATTTTCCCAAGCACACAGGTTAATATTGAGGCATTTCAAATTTAATCTAGTGAAACATGTCTTATGCTATTCTTTCTGATTTGATGCTAGATTTTCCCAAGCACTCAGGTTAATATTGAGGCATTTCAAATTTAATCTAGTGAAACATGTCTTATGCTATTCTTTCTGATTTGATGCTAGATTTTCCCAAGCACACAGGTTAATATTGAGGCATTTCAAATTTAATCTAGTGAAACATGTCTTATGCTATTCTTTCTGATTTGATGCTAGATTTTCCCAAGCACACAGGTTAATATTGAGGCATTTCAAATTTAATCTAGTGAAACATGTCTTATGCTATTCTTTCTGATTTGATGCTAGATTTTCCCAAGCACACAGGTTAATATTGAGGCATTTCAAATTTAATCTAGTGAAACATGTCTTATGCTATTCTTTCTGATTTGATGCTAGATTTTCCCAAGCACACAGGTTAATATTGAGGCATTTCAAATTTAATCTAGTGAAACATGTCTTATGCTATTCTTTCTGATTTGATGCTAGATTTTCCCAAGCACACAGGTTAATATTGAGGCATTTCAAATTTAATCTAGTGAAACATGTCTTATGCTATTCTTTCTGATTTGATGCTAGATTTTCCCAAGCACTCAGGTTAATATTGAGGCATTTCAAATTTAATCTAGTGAAACATGTCTTATGCTATTCTTTCTGATTTGATGCTAGATTTTCCCAAGCACACAGGTTAATATTGAGGCATTTCAAATTTAATCTAGTGAAACATGTCTTATGCTATTCTTTCTGATTTGATGCTAGATTTTCCCAAGCACTCAGGTTAATATTGAGGCATTTCAAATTTAATCTAGTGAAACATGTCTTATGCTATTCTTTCTGATTTGATGCTAGATTTTCCCAAGCACACAGGTTAATATTGAGGCATTTCAAATTTAATCTAGTGAAACATGTCTTATGCTATTCTTTCTGATTTGATGCTAGATTTTCCCAAGCACACAGGTTAATATTGAGGCATTTCAAATTTAATCTAGTGAAACATGTCTTATGCTATTCTTTCTGATTTGATGCTAGATTTTCCCAAGCACACAGATTAATATTGAGGCATTTCAAATTTAATCTAGTGAAACATGTCTTATGCTATTCTTTCTGATTTGATGCTAGATTTTCCCAAGCACACAGGTTAATATTGAGGCATTTCAAATTTATCTAGTGAAACATGTCTTATGCTATTCTTTCTGATTTGATGCTAGATTTCCCAAGCACTCAGGTTAATATTGAGCATTTCAAATAATCTAGTGAAACATGTCTTTGCTATTCTTTCTGATTTGATGCTAGATTTTCCCAAGCACACAGGTTAATATTGAGGCATTTCAAATTTAATCTAGTGAAACATGTCTTATGCTATTCTTTCTGATTTGATGCTAGATTTTCCCAAGCACTCAGGTTAAATTTGAGGCATTTCAAATTTAATCTAGTGAAACATGTCTTATGCTATTCTTTCTGATTTGATGCTAGATTTTCCCAAGCACACAGGTTAATATTGAGGCATTTCAAATTTAATCTAGTGAAACATGTCTTATGCTATTCTTTCTGATTTGATGCTAGATTTTCCCAAGCACACAGGTTAATATTGAGGCATTTCAAATTTAATCTAGTGAAACATGTCTTATGCTATTCTTTCTGATTTGATGCTAGATTTTCCCAAGCACTCAGGTTAATATTGAGGCATTTCAAATTTAATCTAGTGAAACATGTCTTATGCTATTCTTTCTGATTTGATGCTAGATTTTCCCAAGCACTCAGGTTAATATTGAGGCATTTCAAATTTAATCTAGTGAAACATGTCTTATGCTATTCTTTCTGATTTGATGCTAGATTTTCCCAAGCACACAGGTTAATATTGAGGCATTTCAAATTTAATCTAGTGAAACATGTCTTATGCTATTCTTTCTGATTTGATGCTAGATTTTCCCAAGCACACAGGTTAATATTGAGGCATTTCAAATTTAATCTAGTGAAACATGTCTTATGCTATTCTTTTCTGATTTGATGCTAGATTTTCCCAAGCACTCAGGTTTATTGAGGCATTTCAAATTTAATCTAGTGAAACATGTCTTATGCTATTCTTTCTGATTTGATGCTAGATTTTCCCAAGCACTCAGGTTAATCTTGAGGCATTTCAAATTGTCCTTCAATTTGTCTTTATAGCGTAAGAGTGGATGTCCAATAGAACACATAGCATTTGGTAATTATATATATAATATATATATATATATACCAACCTCTCCACTTAAGTACAATGTGACACAAGGCCAATCTTTTAAGCTGAGTTTAACAGGTTTGAATTAAGTTTTCATTCTCTTAGACCTTACTAAGATTAAAGAGCCCAGCAGCACTACTATTTACCCATACATGGTGGGAGAATAATTGGATGTATAACTTTCCCATGGGTATGTTAAATGCAAATAGCCTCATCCAGGATTTGAACTCACAGTGGCCTTTTCTTATGATGATAACCATTACACCTAAAAAGTAATATTTTTTTATGCATTCTTTTTTAGTTTCATTAGTCTTTCTAATTTAATAGAATATTTTATTACATTAAAACTTGAATACATTTGCTGACAAAAGACGCATATTTTTGTTAGTTAATCTAATTTTTCTTTAGCACATTTTTCTACTTTATTTTGCAGTGACTTAAATAACTCAATACAATTTCCATTGTGTTCTAAGCAACAAAAAGTTTCAACTTAAAATATTTTTGTAAATTTACAGCTGTAATTGGCAAAAAGGTTTAGAGATTTACACTTACTGTTTATGCATTGTAAATAAAGAGTAAATGTGGAGATATTCATTGCTCACTTTTGCCCCCCCCCCCAGTCAGTAGAGTGCAGCTACCTTTGTGTGGTAGAGGTTAGAATTGGTAAAATTATACATCTGTAAGTTTATATCCTTTTCATATGTTAATTTGTTATGTCATATAAGAGATGCCCATATAAAAAGTAACTTGATTTTGTTTCTTGGTCTTTTTTTTTTGTCGTTAGCATAGTAAACCTTTTGTACTTAATATTAAATGCCTTAATGTAAATTTAGAGGCTGTTCTTCAAGTTTCTGTTGTATTACTCTACATGCTAATTTTGCACCAACAAAGCAGTCACTAATGATTATTGAAATGTTACATTATATTTTTATGTGAACATATTTTGATATGCTATTTATTTTATTAATTTGGCCATTCTGTAGGGGTTACATTCCTTACTTGCCACAGTTCTATTTGATGCTAGGGGACATGAAAGGTAATTACCTCCCATGACTGGCAGCATCATTATTAATTGGGAGGCAGCAAATAACTATCCTATTCATTGACCCCCAATTGAAGAATAATTAAAGTTCCAATTACCGTCGAACTGGGAAGACAAGGCAGCAAAAGGTTGTAACTCGATACAAACCCGAAAGCCACAAAGTCCACTGCAAAATGACAGAGTATATATAAGACTCCACAATGTCATTAAAATCAAGCAGTCAAGCAGCCAATCAGAACTCAAGGAATGGAATCACCCAAATCACCAAGATTCATGGATGGATCATTCTTGAGTCCTATTTATACCATTATAAGATGTGTGGATATTTGATCCATGGACACATCACCATGGAGCAGTAGCTATTAAGATAATCTTGTTAAGTATTACTACTGTGTTTAGTTTGATCCTCATTGGGTTCCCTACTCTTGTAGTCTTCTGTTGTGCTAAGGTCTGGTCCATGAATACAATAGTTATTTGTTCTATTACATTCCTTTTTAAAAACAGATAAAATTATTTAATCTTAATAAACAGTATCTTATTATTGTCTGTCAGATTTGTTTGATTTTTTTTTTTTTTAATGCAACATTTGGAAAAGATGAGCTAATAAAACATTTCCTTTTTAATAATGAGAAGTTTATTACTGGTAGACTGATATTGATCAAACAAGATTAATTATGACAATACAAAAGAGTTCAGCCACAAAATGAATTAATATATATATATATATATATATATATATATAGGTTTTAAAAAAATATGATTCAAGATGTACAGGGTGTTTCAGAAAAATTGATATAATTTTGTAATCAAATAACCAATTCTCATTGAAATGATCTCAAATTTTAAAAGCATGTGTAGAAACAACTGAAAATGCAATGTTTAATTTTTATACATCTTTTCTTTTCCAGTAAATGGCATTTTTATACTTGAAAAAAAAAACATTTTTTTAGTTGCTTCTACACATGAAAATTTTAGATCATTTGAACAAGAATTGGTCAAGATATTAGATTACAAAATTATATCAATTTTTCTTCTTTTCAGTGCCAGGAAGTGTGGGATCCCCACACTTCAAAGTCAATGGTTTTTGTAATGTCATTTTCTATTAATAGTATTGCTGAATTATTTAGTCTCTCTTGTGAATATTTTAACCATAGGTTCGTTTTAATCAGTTTTAGTATTGAAAAACTTTTTCCACATTTGTGTAGGGAATAATTCGAACAAATCTGTCTAATTGGCTTAAAACAAGCCCTGATCCTCTATATATTATATAAACATTAAAAAAATTGTTGGAAATAAAAAAAACAAAACAATTTCTTTTACTTTGGGTTTTATAATTGATAACATGGAAATCATTTTCAGTAATTTTAACCTTTTAGTCAGTAATCATAAATCCTCATTCTTTGTTTTATAAACTTTTAAAAATATGAAATATCATCCTTGTAGACCCACCTATACTACTCAAATCAAAATACCCTATGACCTCATAGATCATTAGGGTACCATACTGGGTCTTTTGATTTCTTGAAGGCAATGAAAGTTTCTTTCTGTTAGCTCCTCTTTATTCATTTATCCATAAACATGGTGACATGAGGTCAATTTTTAAGTAGAGTGTAGCTGGTGTGAATTCAGTTTTCCTTCTCAGTGTTGCAGTGTTTGAATGCCATTGATCAAAAAAGTCATGTACTGATCTCTCTGATAAAATAAAGTGAAAATTCTTCCAAGCTGTAGCTGTGTAAGTGCTACTGTATAGCTGCATCACTTGGACTCTAACAAAACGCTTAGAGAAATAGCTAGCAACTACACAAGGATGCTTCATGCTGTCTTGAAAAACTCTTGAAAGTAGCACTCCATAATAAAACAGCTGTACAGCCACTTACTTGAGTGATTTGTGTGACAGGGGGTAAGATAAGCAAGACATGCTGGAGAAGCAAGGATGTACTCATAAGTGATGTTCTGTGAACACCTACACATGGACATACTAGTATAGCCTGACCAGTATAAACCATATCAATCATCTCTGTGCGGATTCTGGATGGTATGTGGAGGACCTCCCAGGGGTAATGGCCGAGAGGGATGGCTGACAAGAGTCATGGGTATTCATGCTGTCAGTGCAACTGGATGATGATGACATTGAACAAATCTTGCAAGCTGTGTGGCCACTTACCTCCTATCACACAAACTATCCAAAACAAACAAGACATACTGGGCATAAGTGACATTCTCCACTGGATGCACTATCATTAGATGACTAGCAAAAATTTATACTATCTAGCTCTGTGCAGACTGGATGCTGTCTAGAGGACCTATCAAGAGCAATAGTTGATAGGGGTGGATGGTGAGAGAGGGAGTCAAGGATATATGTGCCATCAGCACAACCTGATGGTGAGGATGATGATGATGATAGGTCAAAAGTTATTACTAATCAATTTACTAAATTTACTAAATTCCGCCCTGTAAGTGTTAGAATGCACTGACTACAGCTCTGCAGAGGGGTAAGATTACCCCAATGGGGCCACCTGTTGACCATGGGTGGCGACCCGTGATGCTTAAGGATAGAATATGTATGCAATACTCCACTTTGGCCCTTTCTTGGGCTAGATGGGCGGTCGGAGAGGCCTCCTCCGATCAATTGTCTGGTCATGTCAAGCCCTAGCAACTATATGATTGCCCCAATCCTATTGCCCTTATGGCAAGCCCCAACCCTTTTTATCATATGGGTGCTAGAAGGTGGTGACTGAGGGTCTACATGTCCTGGGAATGACGTTAAACTCTATCTGATGGTGAGGTTCCAGTTCTGGAGGTTTGGGGAATGTGGAGCACCCCTTCATCACCATTGCTCCCTGGTCCACTCTGACCCGGAGTGGTAGTACCTGTTAGGGTCCCATCTATGAGTTAAATAGAAAAACATGAGTTTATAAACAAAATTGATTATCCATTAAGAATGAATTTATTTCAAAATTTTGTTAACATTAAATGACCCACTGAGGTTGATATGCTGTAAAAACAAACCAAACCTAAATCTTAATTCTTGTTTTTTAAATAATTATATTATCAAAAACAATATCTTTATACGTCTTTTCTTTATTTTTAAATGGTTTGTTTAAACCTTTCAACAGTCAGTTATGTTCCTCTCCCTCAAATGTTTTGCACCCCACCCCCACTTGCTCTCAAGTATTAATGAGTGAAAGCATGCCAACACACCAGGGTTAAACTGTCTTGCTAAAGGCCATGACACTAATGTTACAAATAATGTCTTTATTCAAATTACATGACCTCTCATTGCTTAAGATTAAAATCCCACCTGCCTTTTTTATTCAACATTAATGCATTACATTATCTACTCTTACACAACGTTTTTTTTTAATCTCTCATTTTTTCTGCATTATTTGATTGACTGCTTTTCACTTCTTTAAATGACTATATAATTTATATTATAGTATCATAAGAATAATTTATTCCTTTTCATGTCAGCCTTGACTTGGAGACATGAAATATTTGTAGTTTGCTTTTTATTAGTTATTTCCTTCTCAATTCAAATTCAGATTTTTTTTAACCCTTTTTCTGACATTACAAATCTGAATGTAATTGTCAACTAAAATGGATAAAGATATGTATATGAATATATTAGGTAATATTGATTTAGCCTCTCCTCTTTATTAAAAAAAAAATTTTTTTAAATAGTTTTTTTTTTTTTTTGTGTGCAGTTTTATTTTTGCGCATTGAATTTAAATTCTGTAGAGTTTGGTAATAAATAAGACCTAATGTTATGAGTTTTGCTGTATAATGTTCCACTTGAAATAAAATCCCCATATCTTTTTATAAAACAATTGTTAGGGCTGATTCAATTGATGAGCAATAAATAAACATTGAAAGAAAAAGATTTCAATACATATGGCATTTTATATGTGTGGGGATGTCAATGCCAAATTGAGTATTTTTGTAAATTTTGTTTGGAGGCCGTCTCCCCAGGCAGCACCTTGTCTAAAAAGGGGGTTGGGTTGGGTCTGTCACCTGGTGCCTTAGGTGTCTCAGAAGAGGAATGCTGATGGGACCATACAATTTTTGCACTGGCCTCTGTATGAGCTTCAGTTTGTGTGTGGTTCTCCATGTTGAAAAGACCTTGTGTTAATCTGATCTGGTGGGAAGTCAAGAAAATAAACTTATCCATCACAATCCTTTTATTATTCCTATTTATTTATGACATTTCATAAGTAACCAATTCAGCTTTGCTCACTGGGAATCTTAAAAATGAATTAATTTTCTAAGAACAATTTTGTATTTACCCAATCTGTCCACATTGAGCAGAATGTGACACAAGGTCAATTTGTCATTACAGATTTTAACAGGTTTGAATTCAGTTTTCCTTCTACTAGACTGGTTGCCATACCAAGGTTAAAGAGTCCAGTCCACCCTTGCTGTTTACCCATAGCTGGAGGGAAAATAGTTTGATGTATACCTTTCCCGAGGGTATTAGTGCTATGTGAAATGCAAACAGCCTCATAAAATAAGAATTTTGCTATTTTTCAACACTGTTGATAATTGTTATCACTATATTAGTCAATTGATTTATTTTGTTAAATGTCTCAATAGTAATTTTTCTGTCAACTATGCCATAAAATGAAACAAATGTTTATTGTCAATGATGTTTACATAATTTCAAATTTTGAACATATATATACATATATATACTATGCTTATACATACGTATATAGGCAGCCATTGTGTAAAGGTTATTGTCATAACATCTGGGCACGGGGACAAATGTTCAAATCCTGGCTGAGGCTAGTTGCATTTCTCATAGAAATAATACCTTTGGGAAAGGTATACATTCAAATACTCTCCCTCCAGCTATGGGTAAATAGTTGGGCAGATTGGGCTCTTTAACCTTTGTATGGCAACCTGTATAGGAGGAGAAAATCTCTGAATTCAAACCTGTTAACCTACAGTTAAAAATGATATGGTGTCACATCCTTCTCATTTGATTTTGTTGTTTTGTTTTATGGTATATCAACTCTTTTCAGGTCATTTAATGCATAATCAAATCATTTGACTAAGGTTGCTGACAGTACCTGCTGTTGTTTAACTGGTCACCCAATTGATTATTGAATGGGCTCATTGCTACTTCACTGATCTAGTGGGAACCGGTGCTTTCAGTATGACTTGACCATAATCCATTCTGCTTGTGGTGGAGGGGTTGGCAAATACATACATACATACATATATACACACACACACATACACACACACACAGATATGCATGCATATTGATTATTGTATCTAAATATATGCAGGGACAGAGAAATTTTAAATTGTATTTTAAAATTATTTCAAAGTTTTTAATTTAAATTTTTTTTTATTTGTTGAAAGTTTTGTTTGTAATAGTTACCTAATAGAGGCACGTATGGTGTAATGGTTATCATCATAGGAAATGCACACGGCAGATCGAGTTCCAATCCTGGTGAGATCTTTTGTATTTCACACCAGGGTAATTCCATGTCAAATCATACAGGCCATGTCATCTTTTTGGTACAAATAATGTTCAATATATGTGAAATAATAATAGAAATAAAAATTGTCATAGATGCAGTGCCACATCGGGATATTGATCTTGCTAGGAAAACATCAGAAATCATCAATAACTTAAAATTGGTTGACTTTAAAACTATTTTGATAGCATTTGTGGATTTCATGGGTAAAAGTACTTTTATAAACCAATTTTTAGTAGTAGGGAAGCTCTAGAACTTATTTTACAGACAAAAATAGATTACTAAAAGTTGCCATTTTTCACCAACAACCACCAAATTTGGACAGACAAAAATCGGTATAACTTCACCAATTTTTGGAATTGGAAGCTCAAATTTTGGGGATTGTCTAATGTTAAGTCCACACCTGGAAAAAATTGAAGGGGGTAGGTGACAATTTTACTTTTCCTGGATGATTTGACATACTACTAATATCCTTGGGGAAGGTATGAATCTAACTATTCTCTGTCCAACTAAGTAAATATTAGAGCAGACTGGATCTTTAACCTTGGTTAGGTAACCAGTCTAGGAGAAGGAAAACTGAATTCACACTGTCACATCTTACTCATATGGGTGGGGGTAAATAAGTAATAGTTACTATTTTGGAAAAAATGTCTTGTATTCATGACAGTACAGTCTTTTGTTTTGTTCTCAAAAGAGAAGAATTTCTGAAAGTTGATATCTACCTCTCTTGTCTGTCTCTTGATTTGCATGTTTACTTTTCTCACAGTATTTAAAGGGTCACATGCAAAGTGGTTGAATACAAACAATGACAAACTTCAATTTGCTAGTGAAAACAAAAAAAATAACTTTGAATTAGGCGAGATATGCGAGTCTTTCAGCTGTAAATGAAGAATTATTCAGTTGCTTTTTCACATGAAATTTGTCAAAATTTACGGATTTCAGACACCTTTGAAATTTCCGTGGGAATTTTGCACATAGTTATAAAATACAGAATAACAAAAGTCTTTAATAGAAAGCGAAAATTAGAATATTTCAGCAACCTCAAAAATAAATATTCACAACATGGTCATCAACAATTTCACAGACAAAACCCCACTACAAAATAACATAATATACTTCTTGTGTTTACTTCATTATCAATGCTTCAAAAATTATCTGCAATGCTATAAAAAATTTTAATAAGTTTTCAGAGGCTGGATTTATCAGCAATACCACATGCATTATATACCAATTCATTGGAACTGGTTTCCTCATCCTTGTTTTTTTTAATCATGTATTGGCTACCTAGTAGAGGCACATGGTGCAATGGTTACCATCATAGGAAATTGACACAGAAAGAAGAGTTCAAGATCCTACTTTTAAGTATGGACAAATTAACAGCGTGATACACACATTTTTTTGACTAGCCATCACATGGGCTTTGGTTTGTACATGGCTTCCCACATTAAAAAAAGACCTTATGTCACATCCTAACCTGGTGGCAGGTCTTGGTAAATACCAAGATGAGTTCAAATCTTGGATGAGGCTGTTTGCATTTCACATAGTACTAATACCTTTGGGAAAGGTAGGAATCCAACTATTCTCCCTCCAGCTATAGGTAAATAGTAGGGCAGACTGGGCTATTTAATCTTTGCTAGATTATTTAGACAATGGACTAGGCTTTTTAACCTTGGTATGGCAATCAATCTAGAAGAAGGAAAACTGAATTCAAACCTGTTCAGATCAATTTTTTAAATGGAGTTTGTGTCACATCTTACTCATGCGGTGGGGTTAGTAAATATGTATATATATATATATGAAATTGAATGACATTACTAAAAGTTTCATGTTGTGAGAACACAACAATCTTCTTGATTATTTATTTTTGTTTTTAATAATCGAATCATTATTCTTATAAAAATCAATTGAACTGTCTTTCCTTTTTGTAATTACAAAATATTGTTGCCAACTTTTTAAATTAGTTGGATCAAAAAGTTTGCAGCTTAACACATGGTTATAGGCTAAATTTTGATCTGAGATTATTTTTCAACATAATTCACTGGTGAATATTAAATATTTGTTAAAAATGCAGTTGAGTGTCATATCACGGATACCATTTTTTGAGGGATGGTGGCTTGCTCCTTTTGCAGGGGATGCTATCAACATATTCTAGGCCCTGCTGACAGAGTGGTTAATACATTGTGCTAGTACATTTTTCTTACTGATTCATAAAATGTGCTTACAAGATTTGTTGAATTTTACTCTAATCTTTTAAGTGATTACCTAATAATTCTAGTTTTAAAACAATGAAAATAAATGCTGACAAACAAATAATGCTACTTTGTTTGTAAAGCAATTTTTCATGTGAAAATTGTTAGTTCAAACTGTACACTATAGGATAATCAGAATTTAATACAATAGAGAATTAGGTATTAAAGATTTAAGTATATTATTCACAATGTCAAAATTTGATTATAGATATTTTTTCTTATTTATATTGAGTAAATAATTCCCATGGTTATTTTTAAAACAATATGTTCTCAGCACAATTTTTAAGATAAATTATTTGTACATGGAATTTTATCTTCTTCACTTCATCAATAACAAATTTAATTGTTTGTATTATTTAGATTTTTTGGACTGTTGTCCTCATTTTCATTTGCTGAAACATTGTGTATATAACAATGTGCCCTCCAGCCTTCAAGTGTTCTTTGTCAAACTTAGGAGCCTTCATATTAGAATTGGAAGCTTTCATGGAATTTCAAACCAAACCCTTTATTTGATCCATTGGGATGGCATGTTCAATCTACAGGCAAAAATAACAGAATACTTAACATAGTTTTAAAATTTCTTTCTGTGGTTAAATTTTGTAGCTATTAATTGTTTCCCTTTCTTTCTTTTCTTTTTCTTTCTTTTCTTCTTTTTCTTTTTCTTTTTTTTTCTTTTCTCTTTTTTTTCTTTTCTCTTTTTTTTTTCTTTTCTCTTTTCAAATTGCTAAATAGAAGCAAATTCATAGAAATTGAAGATGAATAAATCTGTTTGCACTCAGTTGCTAAATGGTTAAAGACATCAAATCCACCTCCACAACTGTGTGTGCAAACTGAAAACTGTAGTCTATATTATTTACATACCAGAACATTAAAAATAATATGATATTTCAAATTCTGATGTTATGATGTTTCGGTTTATGCAGCCTTCATCAGGATATGTGGATAAATGTTGTGATGGTGGATGACTTTCAAAATATGAGAAATGCTGGTTGTATATGAAAAAGGGGGACTAACCGGTGTCTGCCTGGTGCAGATTCCAGGATGCATGAAGGCATTCAAGATGTGGTGTGAGGATGTGGGAGGAACTATGTTGGTAAAACTGAATAATAATGGGAGAGTGTCAACCAGGTGTTGACTCTAGCATGTCTCCTGGAATCTGCGCCAGGCTGTCACTGGGTACTCCCTCTTCTTCATATACAACCAGCATTTCTCATATTTCGCAATTACATAGGTGAGAAACTATCAGTTACCAAGCACCGTTGACTTTCTTTGCTACCCAAATTTAGATTATATATAAAACATATTGTAGCTGAGTATGTATGTATAGTTTGTTGTGATTCCAAGATTTTAGTCATTTTTTTATTATAAAGGAAATCTAAAGATTCTTTTTTTTTTAAAGATTACATTGTGATTGATAAAACAAAATTCATCATACTATCAAGAAAGAGACCATAATTTAACTCTTTGCCTACTTTAAACCACTCACAGCAGCTCTTGCACCACTGTAATCCTACCATATGTAAAGTACAAAAACTGATGGCTAGTTCATTATAATTGAGCAGAAGGACTGATTACAATAATAAGACATTAAATCAATATAATAAGTTCTGAGGTGAATAGATAGTTAACTTTGAAATATCCCATCATACCAAGAAAATTTGGTATAGCTGTGGAGGGAATTTGGTAGGCAAAGATTTTAAAAATAAAAATTAGTTATTAAATTTTTATTTTGTATTCCCACAATCAATCAACAAAAGTTTTCTGGTAACATATTTTTGCTTAAACTTCTATTCTGATTAAAAATTTCTGACAAGTGCTTGTAGACACACATACAAAATTATTAATAACATCATCAAAGACCATTGTTTCTATTGTGTGTGTGCTTGGATAGAAGTTTCCCATAGCCTATTAGGTGGTCAGAGTAACCTGCAGATTATTTCTCTTAATGGCATCTCTCAGGGTAATGCCAGTTACTTGTGTGTAACAGCTTATACTGAGTTACACAATACCACCAACAAGTTATCGTTCCTGACTTGATCTTGATTTGTTCCCTAGAAACCCAAAAAGATGTGTCTATCATTATTAATGAATTTTCATTACAAACCTATGCACTAAGATTTGATTGATTTATTTTAATGGCATGTCAACCAGTTGGGGTTATTTTATGCCTAGATATTAGGAAATCATATGTTTATATTTACATTTCATGTTGTTGTTTCTTAAGAGTTTTTTTTTTTTTCTGAACAAACCAAATCTTAGTAAACAACAGATTGGTAAGAAGAGCTGATCAAATTGAATCAAATGAAATTACAAAGTTATTTTTGTTATTTTACCACAATGAGGAAAATAAATAATAGTCCAGGTTAAAATACTGTAAGGGTAAGCCAAACTTACTTGGAACATTTTTCTGGTGTAGGTATCACTGGGGAATGGGAAAGTTTTGGTAAAAAGTTAAAGCTTGGCCAATTTAACAGAACTTTTCGTTCCCCAATGATACCTGCATTATGAAAACAAGGTATAAAAAAGGTTTGCTTCATGTTACCCTTACTGCACTTTCAACCAGGACTAAAATGATGACTTCAGCTTCAATATGGATTCCAGTTATTTTAATATTATTTAGACACTAAAATTCACTGATATAAAACTTCAATACCCTGATTTGTTTAGCTTGGTACAGCATGTGAATGGGATTAAGTACTGTTGATATACCCCTTATTTTGGAACCTGTGCATGTATTGATCTGTGTGTGTGTATATATATATATATATATATATATATATAAATGATAATTTACTGTAACCAGCAATATTACTTGTATGTTTAATCTTGTGTAAATTTAAAGACAGTGTGTTGCATTTTTATTTTCTCTCAATACATTCTATTGAAATGTTTTTGAAAGGCAAACATTATTTGATACAGCTTGTAATTCTATTTGTATAATTTCAATATATAAATATTCTTTGCTTTTTCATTTTATTTTATTTAACAGTGGATTTTTTTCCCTTTAATCTTCAGGGACTCAAGAGACGAGAATTGTCTGTGTAAAGATGAATTCACAAGTGGTAGTAACTGATGATAACTGTGACCCTGACGTGAAATTGCCCACCCAGTCAACAGCTTGTAATACCAAACCTTGCCCACCCAGGTAATATCTAACTTACTTTTATCTCTGTATCTAACCTTTTAAAAATCAACATACGGTTCTAGATTTGTTACTAACTGATACAGCTGGTTAGAAATTATTCATATAGAGTCTTTTCTCTTAATGGTGGTCAGTCTTATTATTTGTAAAGTTTTATGAATGTATAAAGTTTGTTTTGCTTATTAAAAATAAATATTAGTTTATTGATACTGTAACTTTAAAAAGTCACATGAATAAATATTACAAATTTTATAAAAAATATGCATCTGCATTTGGACCCTTTGCTGTTCTGCCATATCTGTGCTCGTGGAGATTTCAGAGGTTAATTCTAGTAATAGTCATGCAACCACCAACACTGTCACACACATTATATATATATATATATATATATATATATATATATATATATAAACACATACACCCTCCATAAAGTTAGGCAGCACTTAGTAACAGGGGATACAATCAGCATATTCTAAGTCCCACTAACAGGGTGTTATAAAAGATGGGATGGCTTCTATCTATATATAATAAATAATAAAAATGTACCTATTACAAATCTAATTAGAAAAATTCATACAGTGACACTTTGAACTACTTCACTAATTGGAGGTGCCACATATCACTGATACCTTTGGGTAAGGTATGTATTCAACTATTCTTCCTCTAGCTATGTGTAAATAGTAAGACAGACTAGACTCTTTAATCTTGGTATGGTAACAGGCCTAGGAGAACTCTGAATTCAAACCTGTTAAATTCCACTTAAAAATTGACCTTGTGTTGCCTCCTTCTCAAGAGTTCAGTAAATACATACATCACTAATAATTTCCTTTGTGTGGGTGAGAGCACTGTTTGTCAAAGTTGATACAAATAAAAGATACTTTTTCCCATATATATATATATATATATATCTAACATCATCTCATTCACTGGTATCATGACTAAAGGGTTATCTATTGAAATTTGCAAATGAAACCTATGAAGGTTGTTGAGGTTGAAGCTAGCAATTCCCCGCCCCCCCCCCAAAAAATGGATTTATACAGTAATTTCAATTAATTTTTGATTCATACAATAAAAAAAAATTAAATAATTTACTAACTTGAAAGTGGTAGTACTTGTTAGAGTTAATTGGTTATATTTGGTAGGAATACGTGATACCATATAACTGTGCAAATTATTTGTATTAAGAATACTTATTAGAAGCAGCTATAATCGTTAACTAAGAATTAATAGTTACTTGAAAAAAATACAACTGTGTGCAAATGATTTGTGTTAGATGGGAATAATTGGTACCAACTGTGTGCAAATAAATGATTATTATAGGCAAATAAAAAAAAAAGTTGAAATTTTTTTTTTTAAATTGTAATGAACATTAAAAATATAGTTATAATTCTAATCAAACCTCTACAAATAATTCAAATTTTGGCATATGGAGTTGATATGCCGTTAAGCAAACCAAATCTTGTTGTTCTTAACCCTTTATCTACCAGGTGTACAGGTATCAAATGCAACCCACCCCCAAGCAGACAAGCAAGCCACAAAACATATTCTGCATACTTTTCATAGCAGAACATTAGAAACAAGATAATACTTCATATTAGGAATAATACAATGATAAGAAATTGAAATAGATCACTAAGTAGGCCTGAGCGGAGATTTAAGAGATTTGAATTAGTTTTTCCTAGACTGGTTGCCTAACCAAGGTTAAAGAGCCCAGTCTGTCCTACTATTTACCCATAGCTGGAGGGAGAATAGTTGGATTCATACCTTTCCCAAAGGTATTAGTGTTATGTGAACTACAGCTTCGTCCAGGATTTGAATACTGGTCGATGCCACAGTTCACATAGCACTAATGATAGTTTCATTCAAAACAGAAAATCTGTAGCAATAAGTCTGTTATTTCTTTACTATTGCATGAAAGCATATTTAGTACAGATCAGTAGGTATGAGGTTAGGGTTAGGTAATAAAACAGTAATATCTAGTTTTAGTTTAACATCTGTTCCATCTCTAGACCTTCAAGATTGGGACCACCCTTGTTCTCGTTTTCAGACAAGAGAGGGTAGAAAATTGAAGCAGGTGTGCCTGGCTCCTGCAGATTCCAACTCCAGGACAGCAGCTTGTGTCACATTTGTCCCAGTGGGTAGGTACATCAATTTCAACATGTGTTCTATCAGGTGATGCATCACTTGTAGATTATGTTCATATTGAGAATCATTGTCATGTTGCAACAGTTTGCTGAAATACTCTTCTACTTTCTCCTGAAGTATGACCGAGTACAAAAATGGGTAAATAGTAGTCATGCTTATGGGTTAGGAAGAGGTTTGGGGATGTTTTATGGTTAAAAGGTAGCTGGATATTCTTGATTGTCTGTTCTTAGGGTTTTCTCTTTTTACTCCATCTCATTTAGTGGTCGCGCTGAAAAGAAGGAATTTAAGGAACGAAAAAAAAAGAAACAAAAGGCAAGAGAGTTTTATGACAGGCTTTATTGACTGGGTCATAGTCACTGTAGCAAGGAAATATCTCCCTGACTAGTTGGAGCAACTAGACCCAGTTAAGGCCTCAACTCGAATTGCCAAGATATTGTTTTGGGGGGTTGGGGGACGGACCTTTTTTTTGCACCTGTGCAGTTTGGGGGAGGGGGGACAGTCCTTTTTTTTCACCTGTGCAGAGGGTTCTTCTTTGGGTTTTTATTATTCTAATTTTATTTTCCTTTTATTTTAATCCCCACATGCTCCAGCAGAAAGCATATAAAAAATCTATAATGCATGATTAGTTACTGAAAAAGAAAAACTACAGACAAGCTTCAGTTGGTGCATTATGTCATAAAATGTGTATTTACCCTACCCGTTTCTTAGTTGGTTGGATTTTATGGCATGTCAACCCATGTTGAGTTATTTTATGCTGAAGACGTTTTGTTTTATTCATTCTTGTTGGGTATTCAATTTTTTTAAACACTTTTTAAGTCATTTTTTATCAATTTAACCCATAGATGGAACCCTAACAGGTACTACCACTCCGGGTCAGAGTGTACCTACAAGTAATGGCAATGAAGAGGTACACCACACTCCCTAGAACTCTAGAATGGGAACCTCACCACTAGATGCAGTTTAACATCATACCAAGGACACTAAGACCCTCAAGCCACTGCCTTCAAGCACATATGATAAAAAGGGTTGGGGGTTTGCCATAAGAGCAATACGGTTGGGACTTATATAGGTGCTAGGGCACAACGTGACCAGCCAATTACTCAGAGGTCATGTTTCCAACTGCCATCTAGCCTAAATATTTGGCCAAACGTGAATTATTGCATGTCATGGACTGCTCAGCCACCAACATTCCATCCTTAAGCATGACAGGTGGCTCCATTAGGGGAGGGATTTTATCCCTCTGGGGAGGTGCAGTTAGCATATTCTATAGCCGCAACTGACAGGGCTGCAACCTGTGTCACCGGTAGGATGTGACACAAGCAATTATCAAACTTACTATTCAGAAGCAATGGATCTGCAAGACTAGCTTACTAATCACTACACCATAATGGAATGCTCATTGGTGAATAAAAAGTATGAAAATGCAAGTTTTAAATACAGTGCTACCTTGACTTACAAGTTTAATTTGTTCTCCTTGTAACTAAATTTCCTCATATGAAATCAATTCTCCCCATTGATATAAAGCGAAATGCCATTAATCTGTTAAAAAAAACAAAAAAAACACCCTAATTTTTTTTTTTTTTTTTAGATAAGTATTGTATATAAATATAAAATAGAATTCTATAAAATTGATTATGTGCTGTAATAGGTTTTAATGTTTATTCTTTTATAAATAATATTTTTCTTTTGGTGTAATAAACTTGGAAACTGAAACAAGCCAAACTATCTGATTAAATAAACTCCTTTAAATTTGTTTACTGTCTGATAAATTTAAGCAATACTCTACTTTTATTTATAGTGGTACCTTGATTTACGAGTGCACTGAGCTATACTTTGTGCTTTGTGTTGTGAGGTTAAATTTGAGGTATGAGTGAGCTTCAGATACATTAATGTTAATAAGTAAACAAATTTAAAGGAGTTTATTTAATCAGATAGTTTGGCTTGTTTGCCACACACATGTAAATCTATATATGGAGTATTTATCACTTACAAAATATTCACTTACAAGATGGCTAAAATGTAAAAATGCATTCCAATGGCCTAGCTATAACCCAAGTCATAGAAGATACATATTTTAATATCAACATATGGTACATTTTTTGTATGTAGCAAAGGAAGGTAAGCAATTTAAGTTATGTTAATCTAAACAGTAAACTACTCATTCAAAAGTTTAGGCTTAAATATTAGGTTTCTAGCTTTATTATTTTTTCAGTGAATTCAGTTACTAGTTTTAAAAAAACTAGTTAAAAAAAAAAAGTTAAAATTTTTAGGATATGGGTGATAATGTAGTACTTAATAATATTCTTTTTAATTGCATAATGTTCCACTAGAAATTATAAAATACTGGTATCTTTGCTTTAAACACTTATTTATGGGTGATACTGTAATACTTAAGATTATTTTTGATTGTATAATGTTCCACTAGAAATAATCACTCTAGATAAAAAAATTTTTTTAAAGTTACCAGGAATTTCTGCTCACAACCATTGAGTTATTTTTGTAGACAATTCTGTAGCAGGCAAGCTATGGTATTGATGACTGGAGGTTGTCTTAATATGTTTGTAATATCTGTATACCTGCCACCCTGTTGGCTAGGGTTGTAGAATACACCAACTGCACCACCCATTGGCTGTGACCCATAATGCCTGAGGACAGCATCATGTTGGCTGAGCAGTCTGTGAATTGCACCCATGAAATGCAATACTTTGGTGCTACTTAGGCTAGACAGATACGATCAATCGGCTGGTCATGTCAAACCCTAGCACCTATATGAAAATTCTTTGTATTAGAAAATGCTTGAAACCGTGTGCAAAACTATTAGTAAATAGAAAAGTTTAAATTTTCTTTCTTTTTTTTATTGATGTGTCTATAAACAAAAATACATCACCACTGACATCACAATTTCTTAGTATTAGTTGGATTATTCAAAGTTCCGTGATGGCTCCCAATTATGACAAGAAGGTTCCCGAGTCCGACAAGAAATACCTGAAGAAGACCGGAGTGCACATCATCCAAAACGTTGTACAGATAACAATAAAGATGAGGACAATAGTCCGAATAATCCAAATAATACTAATTATCAAGCCTCATCTTAAAAATTCAGAGAAATACAATTTCTTTATTTATTTACCTTTTAATATTTTCAGTTATTAAATTATGCTTAAAAAAAATGTATTAATCTAAATTTGTAGTTTTATAAATTGAAATTATTCTAATATTCTAATGCATATTAATTTTCAGGTGGACACCATCTAAGTGGTCACCTTGCAGTGTTTCTTGTGGAGAAGGTAAAAAGAATCGCCATGTTGAATGCCAAGAAAAAATTTCACCCACTTTTTCTAAAAGAGTATCAGCAACTGCTTGTCTTAATCAGACAAGACTTCCTACTGTTACAAAATGCAAGGAGAAACCCTGTTCTCAATGGGTTGTAAAAGAATGGTCTAAGGTAAGTAACTTCATTCAAATACAAGGAAAACAGATATGGCTGTTGTTCTACAAGGGTAGCTTTGGCATTGAATAAGCCACAAAGGTTGATGTGCCATTGAATCAAAGAAACTAAACAGTAAACATAATTCAGCAACAAGTTTCTTATAAATCTTTTTTTTTTGTTTTAAATATTTGAGTTGCATTTTTTCCTTTATTAAAATTTTCAATGAAAAAAAAAGCATATGCATATGTTGCTTTCTTCATGTTAAAAACACGTGGTCCATGGGGCTTAGAATATGTCTATTGTATCCCCTACACATAGGTAAGACCCCCTGCCCCCCAAAAAAAAGTTGTGTTCTGGAGATCTGGGAAAGTGTGGAGTATCCCTTCATTGCTATTACTCCCAGGCTCAGAGTGGTAGTACCTGATAGTTCTATCTCCGGGTCGAATATATCTGTTTAAAAATCATTAGTATTTTATAGGACCAGAGGGGAGGGCACTTAAGAAACAACTACACAAAAAATGTAAATATGAACAGGATTCCCTAACCTCTAGGTGTGAAATAACCCTAGATGTGTTGACATGCTATTAAAATCAATCAATCAATGAAAATGTCAACATTAGTTTGATCATTTTTCTTTGCTTGCCGGGATCGAGCCGCGTCCTCCCGCATGCGAAGGTAGACGCGAGTTAGGCATTGGACGGATGCGAAGTGCCAGGATGTATCGGTAAATACGTAGATAAATAACGTGTGAGTCAAACGCGGGGCAGTAAGAAGTTGCAGTAGCAGGTTGACTGACGCGAACGACCGAGTAATTCTTTACTGTGATTTTTGCAGCTGCTAAACAAAAACGAAAAGCGTGTTGACCAGGGGAAGGTTTGGCTTGCTGGAAGACTGTGGACTTGCTTGTTTTTGCCCCCCCCCTCTCGGCGGGAGCTTGTTGATACGAACATCTATTCCCCCCCCCTATATTTCCCCTTTTTCCATAAGCTATTTCGGCCTTGGATAATATTTGCCTTGGATAATATCGGCTTTGGATAATGGTGAAAGTGAAACTCGGCAGCGGCGTTATAAAGCCCTTTAATGGCGAGGGAGATGTTGTGGCATGGCTTACTAAGGTAGAGCTGGTGGCAAAACTCCAGAAAGTTGATGATGTGGCAAGTTTTTTGCCCTTGTTTTTTGAAGGGAGATGCCCTCCAACTGTATTTGGAAATGGACGAGGATCACCAGACTGATATTGCCCTTATCAAATCTCGTTTGAAAGAGGCTTTTTCGGACGGGGAGTTTTCTGCCTACACTAAGTTGAAAATGACTAGGTGGACAGGAGAAAGTGTGAACGTTTATGCCAGCAAGATACGACAACTTGCAGGAATGGCAGGATTCTCTGGGCATGGTCTTGAGAAGGTGATGAACCTGGCATTTGTGACAGGGTTCCTGAACGACATCTCAAAGGAGCTGCAACAGGTCCCAGTCATCAAAAAATTGACCATGGGAGAGTTGCTAATGCGGGCCAGGGTGCTGACAAAAGACCCAACTGAAGATACGGTTGCGACAACGTCTTTCCCTCGACGTGAGGGGGAAGTGTCTTTCGATACGAAGCCCCAAACGGCCCTCACCTGTTACAGGTGCGGCGGCATGGGTCATGTATCTAGGAATTGTGCAACACGACGGACCGATGGAACGACCACCTGCAGAACACGCCAGGAGATGCGATGCTTCAGATGCTGGAAAATCAACCATTTTGCCTTTCAATGCCAGGGAAATGGCTCAGGGAAAAAGACGTTAGCGCCAGTCTCCTCCCCAGGCAAGTAAAAAACAAGGCGCACCCCACCGTTCGCGTATGTATCGACGGACGACACTGCATGGCCCTAGTTGATACCGGGTGTTCTAAAACACTGGTGAGCACATCGGTGTGTCGCCGGTGGAGACGACAGAACGTCGACGTACTAACTGCAGATGGAAAGATTCTGAGGTGCCATGGGACTAGCCGCGTCAAGCTTGCTGTAGACCGCATGCAACCGGTGTATCTGGATGTCTTGATCGTTAAGGGAAAGTTGTTGGGTTTCGATCTTCTACTGGGTTTTGACGCAATCAAAAAACTGGGAGGAGTACACCTGACAGGGTCAGGGGAGGTTCACTTCTTTGCGAATAGCATACCCAAGTGTGCTGCAATCAAAATCGATGAACCTGACTTCAGCGCTGTATTTGATCAACAGAAGAAGGTGTGGACCGCCTCGTGGAAATAGGCGGGTGGTCAAACACCTGAGCCACTAAAGAATCGTGTACCGGAGTACCCTGTGGCCGAGCATATTCGCGCCGAATATGAAAACGAACTGGAGTTATGGCTGAAGAATGGTTGGCTGGTACCGTATCCCGCAAAAGAACTGGGTCCAGCCAAAGCCTTGATTCCATTAATGGCAATAGTCCAACCGAACAAGAATAAGGTGAGGCCCGTAATGGACTACAGGGAGCTCAACGGATTCGTTGATGCGTTTACGGCGAATGCAGATGTGTGTGCACAGAAGTTGCGAGAATGGCGGCGTGAGAGATCTGAAGTTGCCATATTGGACTTGAAGAAGGCTTATCTTCAAGTTCACATACACAAATCACTGTGGCCCTTTCAGACAGTAATGTTGAAGGGATGGAGGTATTGTCTCACGCGACTGGGATTTGGCTTGAATGTTGCACCGATGATCATGCGAGCCATTATGAACTCTGTCATCTCCCAGGATCCGAAAATGAGGAGGAGATGGATGAAGAAGAGGAGGATGATGAAAATGAGGAGGAGATGGATGAAGAAGAGGTGAATGGGGAAGCAGAGAGTAGTGAAGAGGAGGAGGAAGAAGCCGCAGCTCCCCCACTTCGAAGGAGCGCCCGAACAAAGAGGCCAGCACTCACATGCACGTTTTGTGATGAGGACATCTGGGGGGAGTATGACGGAGAACGAAAAAGAGCGAGACATTGCTTTGCTTGCCGGGATCGAGCCGCGTCCTCCCGCATGCGAAGGTAGACGCGAGTTAGGCATTGGACGGACGCGAAGTGCCAGGATGTTTCGGTAAATACGTAGATAAATAACGTATGAGTCAAACGCGGGGCAGTAAGAAGTTGCAGTAGCAGGTTGACTGACGCGAACGACCGAGTAATTCTTTACTGTGATTTTTGCAGCTGCTAAACAAAAACGAAAAGCGTGTTGACCAGGGGAAGGTTTGGCTTGCTGGAAGACTGTGGACTTGCTTGTTTTTGCCCCCCCCCTCTCGGCGGGAGCTTGTTGATACGAACATCTATTCCCCCCCCCTATATTTCCCCCCTTTTTCCATAAATTATTAATACTGTTGGCCTTATCTACATACTAATAACATGCAATTGTATTTATATATACAACAAAATAGCAGTTAACAGGGAGTCTAATTTGCACATTGATCTTAAAATGTGATTTTAATAAATATGTGCTTAGTATTATTGATTTCTAATTGTTTGATTTTATCTTAATGAATATGAGCAAAAAACCCAAGGATATATCTTAAAAGAAATCCATTAACGAGAAGAAATAACTTCTTATTCTTTACCTCTTCTTTTAACTAAATAGTTGAATTAAAAAAATTTAGCAATGACGAGGGTGATGGAAAATGATGGAAGAATTAGTTTCAAAGTTGTTCTATTTTTCGATTATACCCACTCTGTTTCAAATCATTTTATTCTTCATTCTTATTTAGTTTCATTAGACTTTCTAATTTAATATATTTCATTACATTAAAACTTAAATACTTGCACTTGGAGGGTGCATATTTTTGCTAGTTATAAAAATGAAATCAAGAAATTTGCATTTTAAAACTTTACTTTTTTTTTGTCATGCTTAAATTTTTTTTTTTCAAATATATTGTACTGAAAAAATAGACCGTAAGTAATTCAATAAATAATATTTTTTCCTTTTAAAGAAAAATATTGTTGAAGATCAATATGTGCTAAAAGCAAAGAACAAATCAATTATATATATATATATATATATATATCATAACTTGATGCACTAAATTCCTTCTATTCATTCAGGATGTTATTTTGGATGTCTGGAGACAAATCCAAGTGATTCTCTATTGATATTTTCTCACAGTTCACATGGCCTTAAAAATGTTTACAGTTTTTAGAGAATATTCTCAAAAAATGTAACTCTAAAGGAAGAACCTTGACCACATAAAGAGAAAACACTCCCTTATCACAGTACATTTAAGATATGACAATCCATTTTTGCAGTGATGTGCATTAAAATAATTTTTTTTTTTAAATAGAAGGAAGGAAGGTAGCTTAATGGTTACCTGCTTGAAAAAATGAAATCAGCAAAACAGGTTCAAATTTTGGCAATCTGCTTGTGTTTACTTCACATTAATACTGCAGGCATGAATCCATTTCTCCCTGATTTACAGTTACAGTGTACTTAAAGCATCAGCTTCCCCTAAAGATCTGAAGGGTATAAATGGTTTGGGTTGATAGGAAACATCAGTAGGTTACCAGAGAGGAGGATTTAGGTATTTACCCAATCTGTTCACTACAGCTAGGATGTGACACAAGGTCACAAGTATGGAGCATCCAGCAAGAATTGAACTCACTATTCACTGGCCTTCTTCAGATGTTTCTTGTCAAACTGAAGAACCTTCTCATCAAACTGGACACATGCCACAACAGATATTATGATTGAGTTAATACACTTCAATGAAACAATCATCTGGAGGCTGCAGGTTCAATCCCGACTATGGGTGATAACAGAATACTTAACATAGCTTAACACTGGTACCCGGCCATAGTTAATGGAATGAAAACAATCTACCCTGATGGATTAAATAAAAGGTCTAAAGTTCCATGAAGGATCCTGAGTTCAACAAGAAACACCTAAAGAAGGCCAGAGGGCATATTGGCCGAAACATTTTGTATAAAAGAATAAAGATGAGGACAACAGTCTGAAAGTTCTAAATAATGCAAATTATAAGCCTCATCTTAAAAATTCAGACAAATAAAGGAATGCAGGTTTTATTTCAAGAGAAATTTTAGGGAACCTGCATTTCATTGTTCTTTGTTGGGAAATGTCTATAATTGAAGTTTTTGTTTAGGTTAATTTCTGAAGTCCTTTTGATATACTCATTTGCATAAAAGAAAAAAAAGAGATTTCTTAGGGACACGTGTACTTTTCACATGCAAAATTTGTTTGCTGGGCTTTTAAGGAACCAGCATAATTCTTGTCACATGTCTTTAATAAAAACATTTTACAATTAGGAAAGTTCTAGTGTTGGCTCAGTAAAAGGTGTCTTCTTTTATATATGGAGTTAGGCTCTGCCTCTATTACCTATCTTCTATTGGAGGTAGGAAGTTTTGGTGCTCATATTCAGACAACTACAGATCAATTCCATAATAAGGACAAAAGAATTCATCTCAGAGGACAGACTAAAATAGAAGATACCAGATATCCTGGTTTCCCTCTCCATCAGATTGGTAGGTATCTCAAACTTATATATAAGGACAACTGTATTAGTATATGTATTTACCAGCCCCTCTGCACAAGCAGGATGTGACAGAAGGTAATTTTTAATTCAGAGTTTTCCTTCTAGACTGGTTGCCATACCAAAGTTGAACTATGTGAAATGCAAACAGCCTCGTCCAGGATTTGAAATTCGTGTCCATTTCCTACAACAGTAACCATTACACCACAAACACCTCCTTTTCAGCCCACCCTCATATAATAAGAAGGTACTTCCCTTTTTTCTTTTATTACAGTTTTGAAATAATACCCTTGGGCAAGGTATGAACCCCCCTCATCTCCTATATATGGGTTAAATATTAACTATTGTTCTTCCGCAAGGATGGTTTTGGCATTAAATGACCCATGAAGGCTGATATGCTATTAAACAACCAAGCCAAACTTTTTTCTTTGTAAGTAACCACATTACCTCATGAGAGTGAGAGTCTTATCTGAAATTATAAAAATCTGGAAGATATAAAAACAAAATTCCTTTAAAACCAGCAAAATTATAACCTTTTTAATCTTTGCACAATTAAGAGTTTGATAACCTTTAGATTTTATTATTTTAACTGCCTTCTTTAATTAAGACAAATAATAAGATTTCATTGATGCAACATGAGATTCATATCTTTTCTCTTGAAGATCTTAACCAAAAACAATATTTTTTCAAAACTAGTCCACAAATGTGACATGTTAACCTCATATGACCTGATTTATATAGAGTACAATTTTGCATAGACTTTCTCATATATTCATGTCAACAAGAATCTTTTGTCAACTGTCTGTGTTTATTTAACATTTATAGATTGTCCTTTTTATCTACTACAGGATAATTAACATCAAGTGTGCATACACTTTGTGCACTTATCTAACATTTATATAATAGTGCTGGTGTTGCACTGCCAAGGAGCATTTAACTATTCTTATACTAACCACCTTCTGTAAATTTTGATGTGAAATACCTCATTTTATTGGAAGTAGGAAAGGACCAATATTAGCATTAGTATATCCAATGAATATTAACACTGAACACAACAGAAAGGAAAAAAAGATAAACACTATTTGTACATTCAAGAACATTTAACCTTTTACATACCGATGGTATTAAAAAAAGAATTCATAAACAAGCTAGAAATACTGAGGGAAGAGTCAAAAAGTAATGCCATTTTATTTAGGACAGGTATAATTACCAACACAGGAACATGTATCATACATCAAAATTAAGCTGTGGATCACATCCCTACTTCTCCACATAGTCACCGTTTCTCTCAATAACAATGTTCCACCTTCGAATGAGAGCATGTCTCCCTGCCCTGTAAAATTCTGTTGACTGTTCTTTGAACCAGTTTACTACAGATTTCACTTCCTCATCATTGGAATAATGTTTGCCTCTCTTTGACCCCATGAAAGAGGGTTTGAGAGGCAAACATTATTCCAGTGACGAGGAAGTGAAATCTGTAGTGAAGAAGTGGCTCAAAGAACAGTCAACAGAATTTTACCTGTCCTAAACAAAATGCCATTAATTTTTGACTCACCCTTGTATACATTATTCTATGGCCAAACAGTATGTGGAAGGGCTATAAAAGTTGGCAGAGGTTGGTATCAGCCAGACAGCAAGGGAGTTTATCCCCTTTTCACTAACACTTGACCAGGGAGATTGTTTTTGCATCTGTGGTGGAGCACTACACCTACCATCAGCTCCCCGCTTTACTGCACAGATCCAAGCTGTGCTACTCATCCATTGAATTGTCAAGGGACAGTATTGAACCCAGAACCAGAACGTGGTTAATATTGTTATGTGGCTCCACCACTCACTGGCAGGGGAAGAGACAATGTCTCCACTATTCAAAGAACAGGTTGAGAAGGGGTTTCTGTAACTGCCATGTAACACTATAGGCCCCTAATGGACATGCAAATCATCCACGGAAGATAATTATTTGCCTCCCAAAATTTTTTTCTTAATTTTCTTTTATGTTTATTGGGAGCCAATCACCATAATTCGATTTTTTTTTATTTTCATTTTAAATTTAGTTGCTTCTTTTTCTTATTGCAATTCACTAGAGTCATTATTACTATGACAGCCTGACTCATCTTTAAAGGGGGTTGTCAACACTCCACCCACCCCCAAAAATCACTTGGTCCCCTCCTGGGAATGTCATGTGAAAATTTGTGTTAATTCTTCTAACATAAATTACTTTTTATTCACACAGACCCACCCTAAGGGTTAAACTCCCACCCACCTGACTCACAATATTTTGACAATCTGTCTAAAGACAGCACATATCAAAAGACAATAATAGTGGCTAAGCTCCCAGGGAGAGTCAAATTCATGTTCCTCCGTGAGGCAACCATATCTTTTAAGAGAATTTAAGGCAGAATCAAAATGACTGCATCTACCAAAATAGATACACATGAATAAAGATGAATGAATAGTTACATAAACTTTTTTTTATAATTTGATGTTTGCATCCAGAGATCGCATGCTAAGCCCTTTAATTGGGATTATTTGATATTGTCCATCTCAAATAGCAATCAACAGGTGTTACCAGGTTACACGAGAACAGCAGTATGAAGGCAGCATAATTTTATAGTTATAGGAAATGGAATCAGCAGTCCAAGTTCAATTCCTGAACAAGGTTGTTTGCAATTCACTTCATGCTAATGCCCTTGAGAAAGGCATGAATCCGCCAAATTAAGTCACCACTTTTTTCTCTCTCTTGTTTTTTACTAAAAAACGCCAGAAAAGTCTTTCGAATTTATCTCTGCTGAACTTGAAAAACGGTCGGAAAATTAGGGTGACCCAGAAAAACAGAACCCACAAAATTTGTAATAAAACTGTTAATTTTAACTAGGGGGGTTTAGGTTAAGGTTGGGGTTTAGGGTTAGTTTAATGGGAAAATAAATAATTTGGATTCTGTTTTTTCTGGGTCACCTATATACAGGGTGACCCAGAAAAAAAGAACCCACAAATTTTGTAATAAAACTTAATTTTAACTAAGGGGATTTAAAGGGTTAGGGTTGGAGTTTAGAGTTAGTTTAATGGGAAAATAAATAATTTGGGTTCTTTTTTTTTTTTTTTTTTTTTTTTTTTTGGTCACCCTAATTTTCCCGACCATTTTTCAAATTCAGCCCTTATCTCGAGATTTCTTTTAATCATTTATTAACATTTTTTTTTAAACTTTAGGAATCACTTTAATTCATTCATATTAGTGTTGTCTCGAATATTATCGCAATTTTTCCTTGTTCAGAAAAAAGCGAACATAAAAACAGAAAGGCGTCATCTTTTAAAAAGGGGTGTGGAAAAAAGAAAGGAAAATGGTCTTGTTTGACAAAGAAAATGAATTTTTATTATAAGAATTTCTCCACTAAAGGAGGCAAAATGAATCACAGACAATTGAAGACAAACAACTTGCACAAATTTCTCATGCACGACTTAAATTTAAGATTTAGGGGTCGAATGACAAACAAACAAAATTACAAAAAATACATGAAAGTGAATAAAAAAGGGGTTTCAATTACAGAAAGAAAAGGGTTTTGCACAAAGAAATACCTTTAAAAAAAAAATGATTTTCTCTCTCGCAGGAGAGACAGGCAGTTCCACAGAACTCACAGTTCTGTCAAAAAATGTCTTGTTCCTTTTAAGGACTGAGGCTCCCGGCTGTAGATTAAGGCTGGCCCTCTGCGCTAGTACTTTTCTTCTTTCACGCGTAGCTGTCCGTTTTTCCTCAAAGGGATGGACACTCCAACAAAGTTTCTTCCGTGGGGAGAAGAATGAGAGAGAAAAGAAACGCGACCCTTTTCGCCAAAGGAAATGAAGAAACCTCCGTCTCAGCCGTTCTGGGAATTCTGTAGGGTGCACCAGCAATTAGCCACCTTTTCTCTATCAAGGCTTCTTTTAAAACGGCCAATGTCTGTATTCAAGCAGCTTAGGGTTCATCTCACAGTGCCATCAAAGGACAATCTGCTGGTTGCGATGACAGTATCTAAGACGCGACCACACGCCTCGACTTCCCACTTCCAAAGAGGCAGATCTCGGCTCACACGTGATCAAAAAAAGATCCAGACAGGCGCCAATTCCAGGAGCTCCCGTCCCTCGCTTTCGCTGCAAAAAACGAAACGAAACAGAGAGACAGACCAAAAGGGAAAAAAGGCATGCATAATACAGAAATGATTTTTGTTGATTTAAAAAGATAAAAATTTCCAATACTATAACATTTATTTCGACCGTTTATTCATTAGACAATTTTCGGCGATTTTTTTTTTTTTAATTTGATAAATAATTATCTCTTATTAGTTACCACCAATTTTCCCTGTGAAATTTACCCCACCCCTATATTTAATACAATGAAACTTGCATAAAAAATGATATTATCTTGAAAAAAAAAATTTCAGTTCGAAAGAAGATACATTAAACAAACTACTGATGATTTTTTTAAATTTTCAGCTAACGGAAATAATGAAAATTATGATTGAAAAACAATGTTTTCATTTTTGCACCGTTAAATCAATTGAAATTTTACGTAGCCAAAAACAAGTTACGACAAGAGGATTTTAAAAATATACTATGAAAAATCAATTTATGGCCCGATTTTCACGAAAATATATTAGGGGAAATATTTTTTATGAGGTCTACCCCCATCCCCTATTCTATTTTATGAGATATTTAAAAAATGAGCCGAAATTGGGTATACCTATCTCTTATTTTTTCGCCACTCACTTTTTGGTGTTCCTATTTTATTTTTTTTTAGCCCGGTCATGGACCGGGTACTTTAGCTAGTATATATATATATATATATATATATACATAACTATAAATATATCTAAAGCTACAATTATTTGGTCTGCATGTGTCACCTCTTCTCCCCCCCCCACCCCGAATGTTATATGGACCTTGCTTGAGAACCACTGGTGTAGATAAAGCCAGACGACTAAAACATTTAAGCTAGTCAACTACTTTTGATAAATGGAACATGAAATCGTTAGATGTGGGTTATTTTATATTTATTTTCCAACCAGATGTTCAGTAGACATTAAAATTAATTCTTCTGTGAATTAAATGAATGATCTACTTGGGAATAAAAAGAAAGATATTCAAAGAATTCTTCAGACAATTAAGCTTTTTGTTTTTGTCATTCACATGTACATGTTTTGACTGGTACATTCCCCAACCTTCTTCAGGAGTAATATGCACTTCTATAAGGAACGAGACTCTTGTAATGGTTTCAGGGCATTCCCATTGTGGTATAATCGTTAGCAAGCTAGTCTTGCAGATCCATTACTTTTGAATAACGAGTTCAATCCTTGCTGGATGCCCCATACTTGTGACCTTATGTAACATCCTACCCATAATCAACAGGTTGGGTAAATACCTATCCTTGTAATGGTTTCTTTTCAGAACACATAGTATCAAACAGAATGTTCTTTGACATGGAATTGTTCTTAGATATTCTTTTACAGTGCTCCATTTAACATCTCCTCTAGTTATCACTAGATCACCAAAGTTAAGCAGCAATGAGCTTGTTCAGTACTTAGATGGGTGACCATTAAAGCAACAACAGGAAATGTAAGAAATCAAATATCAAAATTACTTGATTTAGCATTAAATAACTCAAAAAGGGTTGATATACCATAAAACAAAATTATCAAGCCAAGCCATGATAAAATACTAATACTATTGTTCCCTTATTTCTTGTTCAAAGTTAAGCAGCGATAAGGTGGTTCAATACTTAATTGGGTGACCACTTAGGTTTCTTACAGTACCTACTGTTGCTCGAGTCCTTTTTATCAAAAGGGCTTGATTTGGCATTAAATGATCCACAAAGGTTGATATAATGTGAATCAAAACATTTCAGGTTTTGTTTCTGTTGATTAAAAAAAAAGCCACAAGTTAAATTATGAACTGGTTACTTAATTTTTCTCATATTCCAATTAAAATTCCTCCTAATATGAGCCATGACACCAATGGTACTCCTTGGCTATAATTTTCACTTCATCCCAAATGAGGCTTTTAACATTAATAAGTACCGTATTTGACGGCATGTAGGACAGACTTTTTTACAAAATTTTGGCTCAAAAAATTGCCCTGCATCTTATACATTGTAGGTGAAGTTTGAGACCTCCCATAGGCCTAGGCAATTTTATTATTATTATTATTTCCTGTTATTGAGATGTCTTGTGTATGCTTATTGCTTGCCTGTACTGCCAAATTGCTTTTTGTAGATGTAATGAAAGTAACGTACCTCGGAACACAAAGCGTGCGCGGACGAGTCTGGCTTGCATCGCAGGAAAGAAACATGGCTGCTGTAAGCACTACCTTTAATAATGGGCGATCTCGAACCGGCGAGAATAATATTGCACGTATGCAAATTCTCACGAGATCGGGTGTGTATAAAAACATACGGCGACGGAGAGACAGGGAGTCAAGCGATTACGTACGACAACTGAGAAACAGCTAGCAGTATTATTTTGACTATTGCGACAGGTAGAGGCCTTTCGAGGATATATTTGTGACATCATTACTAGTGTCATTGAGGAGCGAGTTCGATTCCCACTAGAAGCTATTTCGGCATTATGGCCTTCGACCCCAAGTTGATACCCCTTTTTGACGGGACCGATTCTGGGCAATCGGTAGTTGAATGGGTAGAGAAGGCGGAACTAGTGTTTCAGCTGAGCGGCGTGAAGAGAATCGAGTGTGTGGTTCCGATGCGCCTTACAGGTGGTGCATATGCTGTTTACCAACAACTGAGCGACGAAAAGAGGGCCAACTTCGCCTGTATAAAAGAAGCCTTATACACAGCGTTTGCCCTTAACTCTGTGACTGCTTACAAGCAGTTTGCGGCACGCCGCTTGCGTCCGGGAGAAACGGTCGATGTTTTCTTGGCAGAGCTGCGCAAGCTTGCAGTTCTGTTCGGAGGTATGCCAGAGCGGGGTTTGATATGTGCGTTCATTGCCGGGTTGCCAGAACATGCAGAGGAACTTCTCCAGGCCACATCCCGGGTGGATGACCTGGGCATATCAGAAATATTGGCCCGCGCCCGAGCAATATTAAAAGACAGCTCTGCAGGTATAGGGCTGGCAGCCGCAGCAACACATCCACCATGTTGTCAGGCAAAGGAAACTGCTGCCCAAACAAAGTGTTACGCATGTAACGGACCCAATCACCTGGCTCGTGATTGTCTCATGCGACGAAAGTCCCAGACCGCGAACAACCCTCACCTGTTACCGGTGCAAGCGACAGGGTCACATTGCTCGAAATTGTCCGGGAAACGGAAAAGGGGACGATTCTTCAGCGCCAGTCTCCTCCCCAAACCTCAACTGAGCGGCGCGCTGCCTGTGATCGCTGTACGGATCAATGGAAGGATGCGTACCGCCCTCGTGGACACTGGTTGTACGCAATCACTGATACGCATGGCATGCTGTCAGACGTGGCGAAAAGAGAAGGTGCAGGTACTAACAGTGGGTGGAAGGACACTCAGTTGCTGCGGAATTGGAATAGTCCAACTTGGCGTAAGCAACAGGAACCCCTTCGACATTAAAGTTCTCGTCGTGGATGTGGGGTTACTAGGATTTGACTTGTTGCTAGGATTGGACGCAATCAAGCAGCTGGGCGGAGTGATCGTTACTAGCACCGGCGACGTCAAATTTCCCCAGTCTAGCGAACCGTTCTGCGCTGCCATCCGGATCAGTGAGCCTGACTTCTGTGCAGAGTATGATGCACGTGAAAGAATTTGGACTGCATCGTGGAAGTGGTCCGACAACCAGCCACCAGCTGCGTTGAAAAACAGGCTAGCAGGATATACCATCCCTATCCATCTCCAAGAGGAGTACAATCGCGAACTGCAGAGTTGGATAGACAATGGCTGGCTGCTTCCGTACCCTGAAGACAAGCTTGGACCCCCCAAGGGTCTGATTCCGTTGATAGCTGTAGTACAGGAGAATAAACACAAAGTTCGACCAGTTCATGGACTATCGCGAGCTGAATGCGTATGTGGATGCGTACACAGCCAATGCAGACGTTTGCGCCCAAAAGCTGAGGGAATGGCGACAGCAAATGTCGCTATAGTGGACCTGCGCCGTGCTTACCTGCAAATTCACGTTGACAAGTCTTTGTGGCCATTCCAAACGGTGAAGGTTAACGGGCAAAGGTATTGCCTTACCCGTTTGGGGTTCGGGCTGAACGTGGCTCCACAGATCATGCGATCCGTTGTCAAATCTGTGATCGGGCAGGATGAAACAATCAACAGCGCTACCTCGTCATACATCGACGACATATTCGTCAACGAGAGTGTATGTCTGGTGGCTCATGTGAAGGCGCATCTTGAGCTGTTTGGGCTGACCTGTAAGGATCTGGAGCAACTGAGTAGTGGCGCTCGTGTGTTGGGCTTGCATGTCTGGGAGGAGCACGGCAGACTCCAATGGCGACGAGACGGCGAGTACCCGACAGCTCCTGACGTACTTACACGTCTAAGCATCTTTTCAGTGTGTGGGCGGCTGACCGGGCATTTTCCAGTGTGCGGCTGGCTCCGTGTTGCAACAGCGTTCTTGAAACGGAGAGCGAACGCCGTAACAACAGGATGGGATGACGAAGTTGAAGACCCTCCACTGCGTCGGATGATGGAGGAGATTATTGTGAGGACGGCACAAATTGATCCGGCACACGGTGACTGGTGCGTGAACGGTCGGGATGTCACTGTGTGAGTAGACGCAAGTTCCTTGGCCACCGGTGTGGCTATTGAATATGGCGGAGCCATAGTTGAAGACGCAAGCTGGCTACGACCAATACACTCAGATCAGCACATAAATCTGGCAGAGCTTGATGCAGTGTTAAGGGGTGTTAACCTGGCATTACAATGGAAGGCGAGAGTGATTCACCTGCGGACGGACTCGGCCTGTGTGCAGAGATGGATTTTGGACACTCTGTCTGGGAAAACGAGGATACGGACTAAAGCAGCATCAGAGATGTTAATAAGACGCCGGCTGAGCACGCTCCATGAATTAGCTGCGGAGTATGGATTAACAATCGATGTGGTGCTCGTCAAATCTCACGCAAACCGAGCTGATCCACTTACCAGAGTGCCCCAGGGATGGTTGGATGCAATCCGTAAAGAAACGGAACCCACTGAGCCAGTATGCGCCGCGTCCATAGGAGAACTGGATCCCGGTCGCATTCGGACTATTCACCGATCTTGTGGACATCCCCGGCGTAAAACGCACACTCTACTTCGCAAGGTTGGTTAGTCCCAAGGTCTCTAAGGCAGCTGTGCGGGAAATAGTCAGGGACTGCGAGGAATGTCAATCCATAGATCCGGCTCCGGTAAGGTGGAGGACGGGTAGACTGGACGTATGTGAGAACTGGAGCAGGGTCGGGATGGACGTGACCCACCTTGAAGGTCGGCATTACCTAACGTTGATCGACTGCGGTCCCAGTCGATTTGCCATTTGGAGACAGTTACTGCGCCAGGACTCTGCCAGCATCATCCGGCAGCTAGAGACTATATTCTACGAAAGGGGGGCGCCTGCCGAATTACTCACGGACAACGCCACGGCCTTTTGTGGAGAGACATTCACTAACTTTGCCGAGCGCTGGGGTGTCCGGATGAGATTCCGATGTGCACACGTGCCGTCGGGTAATGGGATTGCAGAGAGATCCCATCGTACGATCAAGCGCATTGTCACAAGAACACTGTGTTCAGTGATGGAAGAAGTGTACTGGTATAATGTAACTCCCAAGGATGATACAACAATTTCAACTGCACCAGCTAATGCGATACATACATACACGGCCCGTATAAAGGGTATCGATGTAGCATCGATACCAGAAGACTCTGGTCCCAGCAATTACAAAGTGGGTGATATCGTCTGGGTCAAGATCCCGCATGGGCGATGTACGACTCAGTTTGGAAAGGGACGGATAACCAAGGTCTACAGCCCACATTCGGGAGAATAGTATTGCACGTATGCAAATTCTCACGAGATCGGGTGTGTATAAAAACATACGGCGACGGAGAGACAGGGAGTCAAGCGATTACGTACGACAACTGAGAAACAGCTAGCAGTATTATTTTGACTATTGCGACAGGTAGAGGCCTTTCGAGGATATATTTGTGACATAATTACTAGTGTCATTGAGAAGCGAGTTCGATTCCCACTAGACTTTTATACAGCTATGTTTCTGCTTGTGTAATGCACAGCTAAACTGTTTTCAACAATATATGCTTAAATACACTAAAAACTTTTTTTCCTGAATCTGACCTGCTGAAATGGGGGTGTGTTTTATGTGCCATCAAATACAGTATTTTATGTTTTCATTTGGACAGATAGCAGTGTGAAGAGTGTCCTGTCAGCTGTGGCTGCAGAATACACTGACTGCACCTTTACAGAGAGATAAAATTCCCCCAATCGTCTACTTGTTGTGTGTGGGTGTCGACCTGTAATGCTTGAGGATGGCATTGTGGCTGAGCAGCCTGTGCCCCAAGTACTAAAACCTCATTAGATCTATTGGCTGATCAAGTCAGCCCCTAGCAATTATATTAGGCACAACCATATTCTTCGAATTGCTCTTATGGCACCCCCCCCCCTTTTTATCATACATGCTAGAAGGCTGAGAGTCGACCACCAGTACTTATTTATACACCTGAATAAAAATAGGAGTTATGTCCCTTTTTGAGCATATAAGTGGAGACATCGTAAGAAATGGACTTGGTAAACCGTGTTCAAATCCAGGACAAGACTGTTTGCATTTCACATGGTGCTAATACCCTTGAGAAAGGTATGAATCAAATATTCTCCCTCTAGATATAGGTAAATAGAACAGACTGGGCTCTTTAACTTTGGTAAGGCAACCAGTCTAGGTAAAGGAAAACTGAATTCAAACCTACTAAGCTCTGCTTAAGAAATTGACCAGGTGTCACATTTTGGCATTAAATAACCCAGAAGGGTTGATATGCCATTAAACCAAACATCCAATGCAGTGTGAAGAATAAGGGAAATCTTATACAATTTGTTTTGAATGCTCTCTTGTTCAAAATTAAATGCTTAAATCTATATTCATATGTAAACTTTAGTAACGATATTCAACGTTTCATTTATAACATTTTTGTAAACTTTATTACAGTATTCAATCACCTCACAACAAAGTTATCAATAAAGTTTAATATCTTTGCAGCAAGCAGATTAACTGTTTCTCAAGCAATTCCCCTGAACTATGAAAGAATTTTGTCAACTTAATCTTTTAATGTCAAAAAGTGCATTCTGGAAACCAAATACTGTTGGTTGGGGTTCAGGAGTCCTTGGAACATTTAGGAGTTCATTGTAGCCATTAAATGTTTAAGAAGAAATATTTTGTTTTCTTAAAGTAAATGAAAATTTGGACTAACTTATATATATATACACTGACTTAATGGAGGTGTGTGGTGTAATGGTTAGAGGAGTAGGAAATGGACTCATCGACCCGAGTTCAAATCCTGGACAAGGCAGTTTGCATTTCACATAGCACTAGTAACCTTGGGAAAGGTATGAATCCATATATTCTCATATAGGGCAGATTGGGCTCTTGGATAGGTAACCAGTCTAGAAGGAAAACTGAATTCAAACCTGTTAAACTCTGCTTAAGAAATTGGCCTTGTGTCACATCCTGCCTGTGCAGAGGGGTTGGTAAATGTAAATAAATATATATATATATATATATATATATATATATATACTGACTTTGTGCAGAATTACTTTTCTGATTAACTCCAGGAAGTGACACATTCAGGTACTTAAAGAGTTTGATTCTCACTGAGTGCCTCATACTTTGCCAAGTTAAGCTAAGCAAATAACTAAGTATACTAGTAATTCCAGGTTTCAGTTTCTGTTGACATTTCAGGAAAGGAAATTAGAGAAATCTAAATAGATATGTGATGAGAAAGCATTTTCCTGAGACAAGCCTTACTCGCCTGACAGCTCTCTGAATTATTGTCGAGTGTTATAGGTGAACAAAAGTTAGCCCATTTACACCATTAAAGTGTATAATTAAATGTAAACACATATGATTTAATATAAACACAATTTGTAACTGTCATCATCTGAATGTCACCTGAAGTACACAGAAATGTTTAACATTTAATTAAATGGATATTTTAAATCTGGAAATGAAAAAAAAATTTGTGTGCTTCAGAAAAGGAACAAGAGTTACTTCCCCTGACGTTTCAGCCTTCCATGTATATTTTTTAATAGTGCCACTACAAAATATGTAATGGATCTAAAAAGCTTTAGCTGGAATACTACTATAAAATATGTGAAGATTCATAATATTAATTCATGCAGTATATATAATAAAAGCCTTGAAATAAAAAAACACCAGGCAAAAATTTCTATTCTCAATAGGTTTTAAATCATTTGAATATATAATGTTTCCTTAGTAGAATTTTTTTACCAAAAACAGACTTTAAAAAAGAATACCCAAAACAAGACAGTTGCAGCTAGACCAGGATTAATCGCACACTCAAAAGGTATCTGTCTAAAGAAACTTATGATGGTAACTAAGTTTTATCCTCTAAGAAACTTTCCATTGATGAACAAGTAAACTTTTTAAATAATATCAAACCATTTACATTCACAAATTAATAATCACACATCTTTTATAACCTGTTGCTCATTAATTAATATATATAAAACAATCTCCTTGGTCTAGCACTAGTGAAAAGGGGATAGACTCCCTCGCTGTTTAGCTGATACTTGGAAAACTCCTTTGCTACATTCAGTTACAAACTCATTAAGTATACTTACCAATAATTTTCATGTGACGCCCACAACAAATATAGCCTTAACTCTAAGTAGATTCAGTCCAAGATATAAGCAGTTGCTGAGGTACTCGTGTCTGACAGGGGGTCACCCAAATATGGGTGATTGTGGTTCTCGTGTGCGTGTTATTATGTCAACTAGTATATTTGTAACATCAAAAAGTGAGTGAACACAGACAAGGCTGGTTATATTTTACATAGTACTAATACTCTTGGAAAAGGTATGAATCCAACTGTTCTTCCTCCAGCTATAGGTAAGTAGGACACACTAGGCTATTTCACCTTGGTATGGCAACCAGTCTAGGAAAAGGAAACTTTTAATAAAGTTAAAATCAGAGGAAAAAAATTATATTTTTTTAATTTCCCTAAAATAAATACAAAATCTCAAATTTGATAAAATATGATATAAGTTTTTAAATCTGCATATTTTATAGTTTTTAAAATAACAATGGGATGTCCATGTTACAGATACTACACTGATCCTAAGTGCCAATTTATCTAATATAAAGGGCAGTTGGTAGCCGCTTCTAGTTTATATATATAAATAATTTTTTTTTTTTTCACAAAAACTATACTAGTACAGTAAATTATATTTATTTTTATTATTTTTTTTTTATCAACACTATATCTAACTAAAAGTAATCTACAGTAATATCATTACTTTTTCAATGTTATAAATAAATTTTGAATTTTTACTTTTTCTCTAGTGTTCTGTGGAATGTGGTCTTGGTCTACGCACAAGAGAAGTAAGATGTGTTGGTGCTGATGACAAGGTTCTGTCAGACCACAAATGTACCGAATCCAAACCAGCCACCTCAGATGTCTGTGATATGGGTTCATGTGCAAAAGCTTGGTTCTTTACAGAATGGTCAAAAGAGGTAAGACAATAAATGCATCCGTATATTAGAAGTCAACTATAAGTATGTTTTATTTGGTTCAACTATATTTTTTATATATAGTCTTTTCCGACTAGACCATTGTATCTGTGAGGGGGTGTTCTTATCACTCCACAACAGTTGGTAAGGTGGAATGAGAGTTACCAACCACTGGTGATGATGGTCTGAACTTTATTCTAGTTTTAACTACTCCATCTTCGCTAAACCAATATCTTTGATATGTTTGTCCAATTATTGGAGAGCATAATTGTTAAACTGACTTAAAGGTTGACATGCTATAAAAAGCCAACCAACCATATTTTAATAAAAAAAAATAATCAAATAAATTAAAATAAAAAAGAATGGCAATCAATTTTCCTTTAGTTTCTGCTTTCTCCACATCTGTTTTGTCTTTTTTTAATTGTTTTTTTTTTCCTCTTTAGTGTTCTGCTTCTTGTGGACATGGATTACTATACCGAAAAGTCCATTGCTCTGCGGATAATGGTGAAAGCCTACCAGATACTAAGTGCAAAGAAAGTCTCAAACCCAAATCAGAGAAATCATGCAAGAGTGACCGTCCATGTGGAGGTTTATGGTTCACTGGACCTTGGTCAAGGGTATTTCTTTTTTTCAATAATTCATTTTATTTTTTGTTTGTATGTTTTGTTTTTTGTTGTTATTTTTGGAGAGGGGTTGTAACTCTACTGAAGCATTTCATTAGAATAGAGTTGTTTACTGAATTTAAATAGCTAAAAGTTCTTGAATTTAACTAAGCTTTGATATAAAATGAAAATGACCCCCCCCCCTATCTATGGGTTAAATAGTACTAAAAGGATGACTCATTAATTAACTAACAACAGTTGTTATGCCATTAAAGAAAGAAACCAAACCATTATTGTGCCACACTAAGTGAAGCTTAGTAAATAACTTGTGACCTGTCACAAAATTGTTGCATATTTACCCACTGTTATAAGATTTTAATTTTCAAGGCCAAATAAAAGCCACAATTTCAAATAGCAATTTTTCTCTCATTTTGCCTTGTGTAATATTAAGCTAAGATATCACTAAATAATTTCACTTCAAAAATAACATTTTTTTTCTTATTTCAGAAGATTAATACAAGATAAAGTAAAAATTTAAACTGACCAGAAAAGGAAATAAAATTAACAGATTATATATTTTTATAGCCACCTTAAACCAGATTAATTTTGACCAGTATTTATTTTATTTTATATCTTTTAATTGCAAAACCTAAAGCTAAACTTGTTTATCTAAACATTTAATGTCAACAAACAATGCTAGATCAAAAGATTTTCTCTCAAAAGTGTTTTTCTAATGGTTGAATTTAAAATATCTTTTTCATTCATTCAGATTGTCAATACTTGTTTAAGAGCATTTTAAGAGTTTTTAAGTGGGGTGTTGTCAGTTCAGGTGGTTGGTTTTTTCTAGTCATAAACTTAAAGAGTTCATTCTTCCCCTTTCTGAAGTGTACCCTGTGGGACTTCAAATGATAAGCTCAACATTATCAATTGATTGTCAACTCAAAGTTGATTTGTCTTCTGCAATCTATAAAAACACACATTGCTCATTGTTGTCATGTTTGTCACAAGAAAACATTTGCTGGGTTTTCTATTCTTTATTAACCCTCTTTTGTTTTGTGAGGCAATAACACTAGATTTTAGATTTTCTTTAATAAATTAATATATGATTGATTTTAATGGCATTTCAATCTGTTTACAGTTATTTTATGCCTAGAGATTAGAGAATCACATTTATTGTACATTTATATATTTACATTTTTTGGGTAGTTGTTGCTTAAGAGGTTTTTGTACACAGTTGATTATATATATATAATCAAGTATTCCTATCTAATACAAATAATTATTTCTATTTAATAATTGGTGGAGGGGTTGAATAAACACAATTTTATTCATACTCATTAATAGTTGCTATGGATCTACGATTGTAAATAAAAAACTGTTTAAAATGTGAGTAGTCTTTATAGCTATATTATAGCATAGATTTACCAAATTTTTTTTAACAAATATTTGCTTCTATCTTATGAATTTAAATGTATTTATCCAACTACTCTGCAAAAGCAGGATATGACACAAGGTCAATTTTTAACAGTTTATCAGGTTTGAATTAAGAATTATATTCCTAGACTGGATGCACTACCAAGATTAAAGAGCCCAGTCTACCCTACTATTTACCCATAAATGGAGGGAGAATAATTGGATTCATCCCTTGCCCAAGTGTAGTAGTGCATTGTGAAATGCAAACGAGCTCATCCAGGATTTGAACTCAGTTATGTCGTGTCCATTTCCTATGATGATAACCATTAGACTACATGCACCTTATAAATTTAAAGCTTTGATATTTCCTTTTTAGTATTGAGAAAATTTAGCATTTTCAGCTTTGTATAATACCTTTAAAGATTTTGATCAACAAATCTCCACAAGTCTCCATTCATCTTTCACAAAATTCTCTAAAAACCTTTATGTTGTATTCTATTTTCAGTGTACAGCAAAATGCGGCCAAGGTGTTAAAGTACGTGATGTAACATGTGTTAAGAAGCTGCACCGACATTCTTTTACAGTTGTTGATGAAACAAATTGTTTGAAAGAGGAAAAACCAGCAACAGAAGAATTGTGTGAAGCACTCCCAGAGTGTCCTCATGAATGGTATATCTCCGAATGGACTGAGGTATTTTCTCTTTCTTTTGCAACATTTAGTTTTCCAATAAATAATTCATGAATAGCATATGAATTGTGTAAGTAGTGTAGATATTTTTGAATCGGAGAGAGTTGAGTGGAAAATTACCGTTAGTATTATTGGCATGTGGTAACCTCCACTTGACACCCCCCCCCTCAAATGCGCGATTAGAGGCATGTGAACAAAAGTTAAGTTTTTAGTTGCGGCCAGTCACTCACAGAGAGAAGTCGTTATATCAAGATGTTGCTTCTCACCATACGGTTTCGAGAACACTTGGGCTAAGGTTGTTTTTAATAAAGAAAATGAGTCTTTGTTAATTAATTAAAACAAGAAATGCATAGAATGCAGTGCCCAATTCGGAAAGAAGAAATCAGTTCAGAGAAGATGATTACCGACAAAGTAAGTGAGCAAGAGAACAGAAGTAAGAAGCCATCTATCATCCCATCATCATCTGGGTCTCTCTTGCCAATTATATACCCAGCAAATTAAGTGGGTGTATGTATGTATATATATATATATATATATATATATATTCTTGGAAATATATATATATACTAACCCATCTACACGAGCATGATGTGACACAAGGTCAATTTAAGGTTAACAGATTTGAATTAGGAGTTTTCCTTCTCCTAGATTGGTCACAGGACCCAGTCAGCCCTTCTGTGAATTAAATGAATGATCTACTTGGGAATAAAAAGAAAGATATTCAAAGAATTCTTCAGACAATTAAGCTTTTTGTTTTTGTCATTCACATGTACATGTTTTGACTGGTACATTCCCCAACCTTCTTCAGGAGTAATATGCACTTCTATAAGGAACGAGACTCTTGTAATGGTTTCAGGGCATTCCCATTGTGGTATAATCGTTAGCAAGCTAGTCTTGCAGATCCATTACTTTTGAATAACGAGTTCAATCCTTGCTGGATGCCCCATACTTGTGACCTTATGTAACATCCTACCCATAATCAACAGGTTGGGTAAATACCTATCCTTGTAATGGTTTCTTTTACTTACACACCTCCTGAGGGTATTGTGATGTAAGTTTATCTATAAGTATTTAATTTATTGATGAGGATCAGAGTTAGATTTGCCTCAAAACAGCCCATGTTATTAGTGCATTTAAAATCCTGCAATGTGTCTTATATATCACTAAGAAGTAAAGGTTTATATAATATAAGGTGCGTTTAATTTGCATACCGGGTTTAATAAATAATTACTTGGTGTTATTGATCTGTAATATTATTGATGGAGGTGGTAGTAGCAAATATTTGAATGAGACCTTTGAGGACCGGAGGGCATGTTTGCGATTGGGCCAGAGACCGGAGGGCATTTTTGTGATGTGACAATGAACACTTACCAGAAACTCAATACCATAGAATGGACATTCAACAACTTAGTTAAGAGGGTGTATTAATAGGCTAATATAAGGAAAAGGGACTCCCCATTTGCTGAATCTACTCCCCTTCCACTCACTCTCCTTCTGCGATACCAGGCCATAGAGAGTTTGATCCTTGCATAAGTTGGGTAAATATCTATATGAATGTATCATTGAGAATATTTTGCATTGAAAATATTTTAATATTTGTAATGGAGTTGTGAGTTTTTCAAGTATCAGAACTAGACTGTTTCAAAGTTTAACTGGTTAGTAACCGTGTCATTTGTGCCCCAAGTGTTAAATGCTTTTTTTAGGATAACAATTTGAAAAATTAGAGCAGTCATTTTCTGATTGAGAATTCCCAGAAGAATAGCAAGGGAAATTCTTGGAAACAGCCATTCAACCTCACTTAACATTGCACTGTATGGTAGATCATAAAAGTAAAATATTTTTAGAAAGAGAAATTATTATAATAGTTCAAACAATCTAAGTTCTACATTATAACATTCATTTTCAGTGTACTGCAAGCTGTGGCACCGGCTCCAAGACTCGAGAGACAAAATGCGTTGATGCCAATTTAAAACAAAGTATCTTGTGCAACATTAGTAAGCGACCAGTCACCAGGGAAAGCTGTAATACTAATTCATGCTTACAGCTTCCATTAAATACAGGTAAGAAAAATAATTATCTTTACAAAATAACATTAAGAAAAAGGTTTGAATTTTTCTTGTTTTATATATAAAATTTTAAAATATGAGGATTCCGTGTATGCTTCAAATATTAAATGACAAAGATATAAAAAAATAAATTTACTGGATTTTTCAAAGCATGAAAGACTAAAAATAGATAAAAAGAAATTTAAAATTAAAAAAAAAAACTTAAAGGATGTAAACACTCAAAAATATATCACTCACCTTATTTGTCAGGATGATTTAAAATGGCAGTAACATAAAAAGTCTTAATGTAGTGAATAGTATTTGTCAACTGCCTATTTAATATGATATGTAGAAAATATTTAAAAAACAGTATAAACTTTAAATTTTAAAAAATTATTTAAAAAGTTATTAATAGGAAATTTGATTATGTGTATGAACTATTTTATATATATATATATATATATATATATATATTAATTTTTAATTTAAAAAATTAAGGTAAATAGAATGAAGACATTGAAAGATGAAAAATATGAAAATATAGACTGACATACAGCTTAAGTGATTAATTGTATATTGAATGACAATAGAAGGTAATGTTGATATACATGTATATTTTTTTTTAGATATTATGTTAGTGATATCTAAAAAAATAGTGGAGTAAGTACAGATTTCTATTAGTGTCCACCTTGTACATTTTTAAAAAGAGAATAATGGGACACACACATTTTATCTTAAGATTGTATTTATTTTTTTACCTGAGACTGACAAGGGTATTGAAATCATTTTAGGTTTTTCTCCTGCTATGTAATGTAATTTATTGTGCACCACAACTCATCAAAGTCTCATGTCAAGTACACAGAATAATGTTGTGTCAGGAACATGAACAATTCACAGTAGTAATATGCATGTATGTGTGTGCATGTGTATGTGTAGAGTGGCATCAGGTATAGTGTTGGCGGACTACAGGAAGCATGGAGGCTTTGAAAGATTCAGTGCTCCGGCAGCCTACAACAGATGCAGGCAGTTTATTCCATGTCTCCGCAATTCTGAGCGTGAAAAAATTTTTCAGAAAGTCACGTGAACAGTGCTGTTTTCTGACTTTGTAGGCATGTCCGCGTGTATTGGAGAGATGGAGATCAAAAAGGTGCTCAAGGTTGCTGTTGTTAAGATGATTAATGACCTTATGAGCTATAATAATCTGTGCTGGGGCACCGTCTCACTGTATGTATGTTATGTATGATAACGATGCTCCTGCACAGTATTACAGTCGTCGAAACCGCCCGTTCCAACCTCCCGTTCTTATGTTGTCTGTTGATTTACAGGAAGGCTGAAAAAGAGCTGGTTTCGTTCCTTTTACCAACTCGGTTGAAATAAGATTAAATAACCAAAAGCTGTCAACGGATCAACGAAACAATTGAACACAACGCCTTTTTTATGCTTATGTACAACTTATATACATTTATTTTACAAAGGAGCAAGGTGATTTCTTGTCAGCTGATTGGCGGTCTACAGCTAGTTTTTGGCTAAGTTATCAATTCTGTACCGAGTGGCAAGGCATCAGAGTGTATCGTTAAAGTTGTATCAAGGGCTCAGAGCCATGGCAAGCTCTCTTCTCTGGTCTTCGTTCTGTCTCGGTCTCTCCCACTGTCGCTTCTGACTCACAGTCTGTTATTTATGGGATCCAGACCTCCCCACCCCTAACATATGTCTCTGATTGGCCAGCCACTCGATAATATTGCCTACGTGTCTAAATGGCCTTGTGCCAGCTTAGCTTGTATCTTTCCATTTGGAGTCAAGGCCAACCATTGTTTTATTTATCTAAGTTTTTGAAATTGTTGCCGAACTTTTCAAAAACTGGAATCTTATTTATTAAATTTATCATTTCATTTTGTGAAATTTAAAATTCCGATATATCAAATTCCATAATTTAAGGAATCTCTTTGTCCACATGAAAATTCTTTGCTTAGATGAATTTATATTTTTAATATAAACAATTATTATTATTATTGTTTTTCTTATTTTTACTTTTAATTTTAACAAACCACCATAATTAATAATTAGGGTAGTTTTAATTAATTAGTACTTAATTAATAGGTCGCCAATCAACCCATAACACAATAGTGTTACAGAGCATTTACCAGGTCAGTTGCCAGATGCCGAAGTTTCAACGAATCCATTCCCAGGGCTGCGAGACGTTCAGAGTATGGCAGATTCCTGATGGAGGGTACTCGCTTGGTTGCACGTCTGTACAGTTTCTAGGAGGTTAATATTCTGAGAAAGGTATGAGTTCCAGACTGGTGATGCAAACTCCAAGTGTGGCCGTACCATAGCTTTGTACAGCTTCAAATAGATAGCCGGTTGTAATAAAAATCAATAAATTTAGGTCAAAATTAGTTAAAATATTTAAAGACACAAATTGTTTGGTTATACACTTATGTATAATGAACTGTATTTTTTCTCTTACAGACCCAAGGTGTCGTGACCATATGAAGCAATGTAAAATGGTGGTTCAAGCTCGCCTCTGTCCGTACCCTTACTACAAACAGAGATGCTGTGAAACATGCCGTAAACATCATCATCACCACCATCATCATCCTTCTTAACAGCACAAATGGATAAAAAAAATCTTAGTTACACACACACACAATCTTTTTTAGAAACAAGAATATATTAAAATGGCTAATGTTGCCAATGTAGTATTCCATGATATAGTTTCCCCCTCTCCCATATTATGGAATCTGTAATATTTTATAGACTGTATAATGCATTTGACTATAACAAACAAAAGAAACAAAACCACTCCATGTGCCTTCACACTTTACCTTTCGTTTCTATATTCATGTAAATAGTATCTTAAAGATTTAAAACAATTTTTTTGATTTAGGCCTAAAGATTGCATGAGGCTACCATAAGTATTTTTATTTTATATAAAAAAAGGGTTTATGATAAATATAAAAAGGTTAAAAAAAAAAAAAACTAATGTAATGAAAATATCCATTTTTGTATTGAGATTTAATATTTATAAAGATAATTTTTAAATAATGTACTCTAAAAAAATTGATTTAAAACTAGAAAAAAAATTACTCATTTTTTTTTTTTTTAAATATTTTGACGAGCAAGTAAATGCTAAAAGAATAATTTTCCAAAACAAAAGTTAGAATAGTTTGTGTATTGATATTATATGAATTTGATTTTTTTTTTTTTTAAGTATTTTTACATTGTGATAATGTTTTAAGAAAAAACAAGATTTGTGTGAAATTTTTCCATAAACTTCTCACAAGTCAGCAAAAGAATGTAATTTTGTATAAACTAGCTCAACAGGTTGGAGTCTATTGACTTTCTGACCCTGACATTATTATGTAATTAAAACCAGTTTGTTTTTTTACAGTTTATCTTTGGTCATTTTTTTTTTTTGTTTTTTTACTTTCAATAAATGTCTTCTGTTTAAGTTCTACACTTGAAGTAAGAAGCTGTTAATATTTTGGCTAATCATGGGCCTGGTTGAAGAGTGACTGAAAAAAAAAAAATCACAGGAAAATGTGAGATTTTATGTACTTTTATAACCTATTAAAAATGGAAGGACTATCTTGTTAAAATTATATTATCCTTACGACTCATATGAAAGAAAAAGTACTTATTAATTTCTAACTAGTTTGTTAAAAAAAAATAAAGTCATTATCATCCAGTTATTTCTTTCTTTGTACCTCCATAACAAAAAAGCCTTGTCCTGGTTTCTTTCTTCAGAGAAAAAACTACCAAAGAAAAAATAAAATTCTGTTTGATACCATTTTTGTTTTGTCTGAATTTTCTTAACAGTCTTACTTAGGTCAGTAAATTTCTTTAAAGACAGAGTACATAAAGCAAAAATTATCAAACATGTTTGATACCATTTTTACTTTATATTCCAAAGAAAAACAAATCTTGAAGAATAATCTTTTGTTATGAGGGTGCATACACTTGATTGGTTGAAATATCATCTAAACAACAAAATCAAATCTTGAAAACACAGGAATACCTTAATGATTTCAGATTTAACTTTTAGTCATTCTATCATCTCTTCAATAACATTTTGTTTACTACTACAAAAGGCATCTAACTGAATATTCTAATAATTTCAAAAGTAAACTCACCATAGTACATAGGAAAATAACTTTCTACAATGATCTCTATTATTAAGTTTTAAATTGTTTATTAATGTGCAGATATGCACAACCAGCAGTCTTATGTATTGCGTACTAATTTGTCTCAAATTGTAAATAACACATTGATCTAGTGAAAACATTCTTCAGCTTGGCCCATGCTGACTACAAAAAGCCACAATTTACAAAATTTGCTTATTTTTGTTTTGTAGCCGGATTTTTAAAAACTTTCTCAAGCACTATTCTTGTTTCAGTGAACAAAAACAAATTTATATTAAATCTTTTTATTGATTCAAGAAAAGAAAATTGGAGATGTATGCAATCGATGCCATGTTTTACGATGATTAACGAAATTAAAAACCTTCAAAGTTATCTCCCTTAGATCAATACTAACACAGATTAAGATTGTTTATCAAGACTTACCTCCCTTAGATTGATATAAATTATGTTTTCAGTTATCTCCTTTAGACCATTTAAAAGGTTTAATATATATATATATAATATATATATATATATATATATAATATATATATATATATATATAAATATATATATATCTATATATAAATATATATATATATATATATATAATATATAATAGTATATTATATATAAATATATATATATATATATATATATATATATATATTATATATATCTATATATATATATATATATATATATATATATATATATATATATAAATATATATAATATATATATATATAATATATTATAATATATATATATATATATATATATATATATATATATATATATATATATATATATATATATATATATATATATATATATATATATATTATATATATATCTATATATATATATAACATATATATATATAATATATAAATATATATATATATAATATATATATATATATATATATATATATATAATATATATATATAAATATATATATATATATATAATATATATATAATATATATACTATATATATGTTACACAAACACAGGGTTGTTCTTTCTTTCTTTGATGGGGAAGATCACTTTTTATGCTTCTGTTAACGACAGGTAATTAAAAGAATTTTGTGTGCTACACTATCAACACTGATTTGGTTTTAATCATCGTTAAAAAAGTATTGGTGATGTCGCTCGCTGTATGCGCGCGCATGCAATTTTGGTTCCGAAACTAAAGAACTATTTTCCACCATACTTTCAACATACAGTGTCAATATTTTTTACAATAAAGGAATTTCTGAAAGTTTTATTTATTTTAAAAAGAATAAGAATAATATACGAGCTAGTTTTACCGTATAAATCTAGAATTTTGTGACCTAAAAATCAATCTGGTCTTTGGAAAATTAGCATAAAATCTAAACATTTACGCATGCGCACATAACTTTCTTTTTAACCAAGAAATCTATACATATATAAAGGGCAGTTTGCTGTATATGTATGTCCGGAGGAAACTTTGAAAATAAAACAATTAACGACAAAGTATTATATTATATATATATATATATATATATATATATATATATATATATATATATAATAATAATATATATAATATATATATTAAATATCACCAGGGCTGAATTTTTTAGCAAAAATAATAGAAGATTTGATTCGTGAAGATAATTAAAAAATAAATGATCCAGAGAAAATTACCCTAGGTCTTATGAGGTCAAGGGTCAGCTTTGGATGCTGTCTAGTAGAGTTCAAGCACTGCAGTAGCCCCTGAATTAAACCGCAAACACATCTCACAAATGTAACAAGATGACGATCCAACAACGGCAAACTCTTTTCTAAGGTAAAAAAGTAGAACTTACCGTTACTTCATATAGAATAAACCAAACTAGCAGAAAAATTAAGTGACAACGCATACCCATTCATGTACCTTAAAAAAGTAAAGTTTTTAAATATAAAATATTGGGATTTAAAAATTTAAATAAAATAATTCAAATTGAAATATATCACTAAGTAGGACTGAGTCTATTCTACTAGTGACCAGGTTTGAATTCAGAGTTTTTCTTCTACTAGACTGGTTATCTAACCAAGATCTACCCTACTATTTTACCCATAGCTGGGGGGGAATAGTTTAATCCATACCTTTCCCAAGAGTATTAACGTTATGTGAACTGCGGCTCGTCCCAGGAATTGAACTCGGGTCGACGAGTCCCTTTCCCACGACTCTAACCAATACACCACTGCGCTTCCTGACACCACTGCGCTTTCTTTAATAAATAATTGAATAAGTATGATACTCTTACAATGACCTAATAGTGAAGAGGGTTGGGAATGTCAGACGAGAACCCTTCACCTGATATTTGTAGTTTAAACCCGTTTATTTATTTATTTTAAATGCCTGCCAAAATTGAGATGCTTTTTATAAACATCAAATACGGTAAGTTTGATAGAAAATAACGAAAACCTACCAGAACCTACCAGAAACAACTTCAATTTCGGAAAAGCAAAGATATTTCTCACGGGGAAATGGATATTATTGAGACAAGGGAACCCTCACTTTCCACTATAGCATAAACCTATTACTAGCTGGGTACGGACATGGCTATAAATATTAAGCACAGATTCCGAATGACTGCACTAGCAAATATGTCTGCAATACTTGTCTATGAGAGAGGAAAAGAGAGAGAGAAAATTTTTATTGTCTCCCTACACTAGTGTAAAATATAATGGAATTCAGTATCTTCAATTTTTAACATCCGATGACGACTTGATAACACTGATATATAGTAATGTAAAATAGGCGTTTCAAAAATAAAACCTATTTATTTTCATGGAAACTAAAAAAGATAGGAGGGGGCACAATAACACCGTTGGTTAGAGCAAGTTTTCACATTGAAAACTAAATTTCCAGACAGTAACCACCATTGGCGGTACATTTTTATCAATGATAAAAAAAAGATCCTGAATGACGCGTCTCCAAAAATAAAATCTTATTTTGTTGTGTACAACGTCACAGTAATACGGCAGTAAATGTTGAACTTTCCTGCTACTAACTCATTGGGGGTGGGGTATTGATGACAGGTGGGCAAAAATGGCGTCTGACATGAAAGACCAGTGTCATTGAATTTCTCCATTACACCCATTGACATCAGCGTTTTCGTAAATCAAAAAGATGATTGTTAATGTGTTTCAATAGTGACAAAGCACGCCGATCAGTTTATCCACACGGATCGGGTCTGTGAAAGATGGACTACATAGGCAACATTTTGACAACTCAAAAGTCATTGCCACTATTAAAATATTTTTTTAATAGGTCGCCTTTGCAGGTGCGAGTTATACGAGCGCCGGATGCAGGCTATTGTTGAACATTGATGAAAAGGCAATGCCAATTGGGAATATGTGGACAAAATAGCGTTTTCTAACTGAAAACTTTCTCTATCAACAATGGATTTGCATCTATCGTATTTTCACTAGAACAAAATAGGAGACACTACTTTCGAAACATTCCTTTGTACATAATACATTTACACAGTAAATTATTTTAGGACATTTGGGAGGTTGATAAAAAGCTTAAAGATTTAATAACGCATTCTGAAGCGCACTATATATCAATATACAGATACACACACACAAATAAAATAACTAACCAAACGAAAGTTTACTTGTTTTGTTTTTCATTGGCGCTTCTTTAATCTAAAAACAAGAACGAGCGATATCTGCTGCTTACGAATTGTAAACAAGTGATAAAAAAAAAGTCGAACTCACTCCTTGCTTGACATGGGCAATGAAAAAAAATGTTATTGTTCCCATAATACACACCTCCAACGATGTCAAATTTTCTGTTATATATTGACGTTTAAGTATTATTTTCCCTGGACATTTCCGAGGTAATGACATTGTCTCAGATTCGAACAATTGATAACCATAATTTCGTCGTTTTTTTGTGTTTTGTTTTTTTTAATTAACTTTAAACACGTGAAACCGAGTGTTGGCCCCAAATTAGGGTTCAGTTCACTATATCCATAATTAAACACTGACATTTTGTCAACTATTATAAAACCAGATGTTCAATTTACGATATAAATTTAACGTAATCTTCAGAATATACATCTATTTCAATTTCAAAAATATTCCAATTTGATGTTTCGCCTTTTTTATCGTTTTCAATTGTTAGTTCGTGTAAAATGTCGACCATTACTGAATTTCCCTACGAAATTACGGTAGCTCAATTACCCAAATGTAAACTACTCCATTTTCTATCTAAAAAGTATACAGGACTAGTGCTAGAGTCTCATGCACCCCCCCCCCCTCCGAATCAATGATACGTGGCCTCCACTCTAATAGATGTCAATTTTCATAAGGTATTCATAGAAAACATAAAAGCTGCCCTTCCAGGGCCCCCAGATAAGCTTGTGTCCTCTCCAGTTGGGGTGGGGGGGGGTAATACGCACCAGCCCTGCAATATAAAGGAAAAGTTGGCTGTTTGGTTTGGCTTATCTAGCGGCATATCAACTATTATGGGTTATTTAATACCGAAATTTGATTCATTTCTAAATGTCTGATTTTAATCATGATTTATATTTTCTACGTTCAATTGCAAATCATTTTTAAGTCACACTTTGTCTATAATCATTATCATCATCAAGTCGCACTGTTAGCACGGATTCCCATCGCCAAACGTCCCTGTCCGTCATAGTTATACGGTTTCAAGCGTTCGTATCCAAAACTAATAATTTTCAAATAAGTCTGACTCATAGATGGGACCCTAACAGATATTAACATTTCGTGCCAGAGTGGAATAGGGATTAAGGGCAATGAAGGAGTAACTCTACTCTCTCCAGAACTAGAATTTCACCACCGAATGCAATTTAAGAATTGAAAGGGATGCTTACCACTCATCATAGGATGCAATCCGGATATTCTAAGCCCCATCTACAGAGTGGTAAGTTGGTAATTAAAGAAATGAAGAGAAATAAAACTATAGAGCGATTAAAAAAAAGAAACAATGCATCGAAGAGAACGTTAATAGGAATGAAATATTAAAGTTGTTACACATAAAAATTCGTGTAATGAAATTGGAGAGAAAAATAAAGAAAACCTACCAGAAACAACATCAATTTCGGAAAGGCAAGGACACGTCTCATGGAGAAAATTAATTTTTTCTTGCTGTTCACAACACAGGGTTGTTCTTTCTTTCTTTGATGGGGAAGATCACTTTTTATGCTTCTGTTAACGACAGGTAATTAAAAGAATTTTGTTGTATCACTATCAACACTGATTTTGGTTTTAAATCATCGTTAAAAGAAGTATTGGTGATGTCGCTCGCTGTATGCGCGCGCATGCAATTTTGGTTCCGAAACTAAAGAACTATTTTCCACCATACTTTCAACATACAGTGTCAATATTTTTTACAATAAAGGAATTTCTGAAAGTTTTATTTATTTTAAAAAGAATAAGAATAATATACGAGCTAGTTTTACCGTATAAATCTAGAATTTTGTGACCTAAAAATCAATCTGGTCTTTGGAAAATTAGCATAAAATCTAAACATTTACGCATGCGCACATAATCTTCTTTTTAACCAAGAAATCTATACATATATAAAGGGCAGTTGCTGTATATGTATGTCCGGAGGAAACTTTGAAAATAAAACAATTAACGACAAAGTATATATATATATATATATATATATATATATATATATATATATATATATATATATATATATATATATATATATATATATCACCAGGGCTTGATTTTTAGCAAAAATAATAGAGATTTGATTCGTGAAGATAATTAAAAAATAAAAAATGATTAGACCCTAGGTATGAGGTCAAGGGTCAGCTTTGGGATGCTGTCTAGTAGAGTTCAAGCACTGCAGTAGCCCCTGAATTAAACCGCAAAACACCCAAACTGCAAGTAGTGACAACGCATACCCATTCATGTACCTTAAAAAAGTAAAGTTTTTAAATATAAAATATTGGGATTTAAAAATTTAAATAAAAATAATTCAAATTGAAATATATCACTAAGTAGGACTGAGTCTATTCTACTAGTGACCAGGTTTGAATTCAGAGTTTTTCTTCTACTAGACTGGTTATCTAACCAAGATCTACCCTACTATTTACCCATAGCTGGGGGGGAATAGTTTAATCCATACCTTTCCCAAGAGTATTAACGTTATGTGAACTGCGGCTTCGTCCAGGAATTGAACTCGGGTCGACGAGTCCCTTTCCCACGACTCTAACCAATACACCACTGCGCTTCCTGACACCACTGCGCTTTCTTTAATAAATATTTGAATAAGTATGATACTCTTACAATGACCTAATAGTGAAGAGGGTTGGGAATGTCAGACGAGAACCCTTCACCTGATATTTGTAGTTTAAACCCGTTTATTTATTTATTTTAAATGCCTGCCAAAATTGAGATGCTTTTTATAAACCATCAAATACGGTAAGTTTGATAGAAAAATAACGAAAACCTACCAGAAACCTACCAGAAACAACTTCAATTTCGGAAAAGCAAAGATATTTCTCACGGGGAAATGGATATTATTGAGACAAGGGAACCCTCACTTTCCATATAGCATAAACCTATTACTAGCTGGGTACGGACATGGCTATAAATATTAAGCACAGATTCCGAATGACTGCACTAGCAAATATGTCTGCAATACTTGTATGATATATATATATATATATATATATATATATATATATATATATATATATATATACTCAACGGTAGAAGTTAGCCGATGAAAAAATGAATTATTCGCAAAGACTACACAGAAAAGAAAAAATAATTCTACCGAAGATCAACTAAAAAAGTTCGGGTTCTATTTAGAACTGTATCATCAGAACAACCGTTTCTTAGTAGCCTGTTATATAACTTAACAAAGGTAGCGATTTTTCCTTACGGGGTTATCTAATTTGCATATTTTGCTTTAAAAACACCCATCAAAAGAGAGAAAAAATAAAGTTTATTAGAAAAAAATAAGACTGAATAATTATGATAAAGTGAGAATTCTTCCAAATTGTAGCCGTGTCAATGCTACTGTATGACTGAACCACTTTAGACTCTAACGAAACGCTTAGAGAGAAAAATAACTAGATGGGAAGTACACAGCGATGCTGTGTGCTGTCTAGAACAAGTGTTGGAAGCAGCACCCCACAAAATAGCTGCCTCCTATCTTAAAGCATCCAAGTAAGACGAGCAATACATGCTGGACATTGTTGGAGAAGCAAGGACGTTATCCTGTGGATACGTACACATGGACACACCAGTGTTGACCAACCAACCAAAACATACATCAATCAGTTCTGTATGGATTCTGGATTCCGTGCGGAAGACCGGCCATGGGCCCTGACCGGGTGGCGAGAGAGAGAGAGAGAGAGAGAGAGAGAGAGAGAGAGAGAGAGAGAGAGAGAGAGAGAGAGTTATGGGTGTCCGTGCTGTCAGCATGATGATGATGATGATGATGATGATTGAAGTGATGCATAACGTGTCAGCACACCAACTACCGTGATACAATACGACAGCGGGTTCTCGGATGGCTTGAACTGCTTCGGTCACGCGCCGCAAATAACATGTACCAAAATATTTTACAACATTTGATTTACCCAAGTATTATTCATTCTCCAAAGTTTTAAAAGCAAATCGACAATATATCCCAGAATGTTATTCTTAATTTAAATTCTTCCAATTATTATATTTCTCTTATTTAGTTTTTGTGTGTGGGGGGGGGGGGGGTAAACAAAAATAATTGTTTTTTTTTTAATTTTTAATTTGAGCTTTTGGTTCAGTCTTTTCTTGAATACACAATTGAAGCAGATATGTCTAGTCACTGGAGATTTCACCTCTGAGACAACACATTCCCATTGCACTAAAGAGTCATGTCGGGGCCTTATACACATTGTGTCACATTTGCTCTCGTAAAAAGACGAATGGATTTCTAAGCGGAGTACAGCTGGTTTGAATTCAAAGATTTACCTCTATACTGGTTGCTGTATTAAGACTAAAGAACCCAATCTGCCTTACTATTTTACCTATAGCAAGGGACATGATTGTCAGGGGTAATAAGGTGAAGTGAAACGCCTTGTCAAGAATAGGAACTTGGCTCTCTGAATCCATTTCCTACGACGATAACCGTTACACTACAATATGAAGAGTATGGAAATACTGCATCCATGAAGGTAATCGAATATAAATCATCCGTGGATAAACGCATCCATTCATTAATTTAGGAATCTCGTAGGAATTTTAAGATGGTTTGGTTTACTTGTTTAACGGCATATCAACTCCTTATGGGGTATTTAAAGGTGAAATTTGATTAATTTGTAAATGATTATAATCATAACTATATTTTCATTTTTCTAAATCCCACATTTTTATTTGTCAATAATAATCATTTGTTTGTATAGAGTTAAATGATTTCATGCATTTCTATCCTGTACAGAGTTTGTATCAGCGTCTTTGTTTGAATGTCCGTAGCTACTGTGTATATCCCCGGATTGTGTATAGGAATCTCAGAATTTATAAATAATGGGTTTATGTGTGAACAATGTGTAAGAAAGTGTATGTACGAATTTCTCGGTTCTCTCTCTCTCTCTCTCTCTCTCTCTCTCTCTCTCTCTATATATATATATATATATATATATATATATATATATATATATATATGTGTGTGTGTGTGTATGTGTGTGTGTGTGTGTGTGTGTGTGTGTGTGTGTGTGTGTGTGATCTATCCGTATGTAACGGAAAGTAAGATGGCGATTAAGTTTAAACAAACTCTTGACATTGATGTGATTTTTATTTTCTCTTTTTTCTATTTTCTATTCTTTTTTTTTTCTCTCTCCTTTTTTTACTGTCCTCGCAATATTTTTCCTCTTTTTTTATGGCGGGGTCAGAACAGAACCTAAGTTAGCAGGGGACAAGTATAAAAGCAAAGAGGTTTCTCTTATTTAGTTTTTGTGTTTATTTTTTCTACCCTGGTAGATTTACAAAGCTTCTCTCGCTTTTATGCCTGCACTAACCAAAATGGACATGATCGCCTGAACAAGAAAATGACAGGTATTCATTAGCACAACGTTACATCAGTCGCGTGGATGATCTTTTTTGTCGTTGTCTCTTCGATGTAATGTGTATTCACACAGTCAGAAGATCTGAAAACCAAAATTCGCACTTAGAACAATTATTTTCCTGGAAACATCTATTACTTTAGAACCGTAGTTACGTTTTTTATTATCTCTACTCTATCTCTGAAATTTTTCTAATTTCTTTACAGATTTCTTTATATTTTCATCTGACTTTAAACGTGATTTTTTAAAAACTTTTGATTACTACGGGCATAAATAATAGGGCAGATACTTCCTTCATTGACTCTTATCAGAGAAGATTAACTCTAAGTAAATCCGAATGCTATCCTTATTCCTTTGACTAAATGAATATTTATCTGTACGTGTGGGTTTATTTCAAATTTCGTGCTCAACTAATCTACCGATTAGAAGGTTTTATTATTGATCGATGCTCAAATGATATTTCATTCCATTAAAAGTGCGAATTATCAATAGCAAACTATACTACAATTTTTAAGGTAAGATGTTTTTAATATTTTTATCGTCAGAATAAGCGGTTACTTAACGTGTGGCGCTCCACCTCAGACGCAAAAAAAACAATCTCCTTGGTCTAGCGCTAGTGAAAAGGGGATAGATTCCCTCGTTGTCTGGCTGAGACCGACTTTAGACCACCTCGACGACTTTACTTTTATACCTGGCAATATAACGATATAACACTATAAGTCTGCTATGTATGGATAAACTACCCTAACTTCACTCAAAACGAAGACCAATAAAAAAAATGAGTAGAATAAACTTACCGAAGAACAAAGTGTATTCTCTGTTTGAAGAAGTTTAATACAAAATTTAATGACCTATGTAAGCTGAAATAAACCGTTACTAATTTTTAAATATAATTCACCTTGGTCTACTTTATATAACCTTATAAAAATTGGTCTACTTTATTTTTTATAAAAAATTAACTTCATAAAAACTGGTCCATTTTATTTCTCATCTATAATTCATCTTATAAAAAGTCGTTGGTCTATTCTAGTTAAATAAAATTCAGTTAATAACAAACTACATATACACACACTGTCTTTTTTAGGCTCTATAAAGATAACCATGGTTGTGAATTTATAGGCTATAATTTCTAATTCTATTTTACATATATGTTCAACGTCTCTTTGTTATATTTACAAAGTTTAGTATTTCATAAGGTATTGTTATCATCAAATAAATTGTTTGAATTCTATTATTAATTAGTGCTATATTTAATGTTCTTTTTCTATTCTCGTCCCAGACTTTGTTTTTATATGGAGCATTCGCTAATGATATAACTATTGTCCCTATACGTTTATGCTTATCTTCGTGTAGATAGACAGTTACAGAATCTTATGTACAGGTTGTAATTAAAGTTTTTTTTCCGTAGCAAAATTTTAAGAACTTTATTTTGTGCTGTCGTTGACAGAAATAACCGACACTGTGTATCTAGCAAACGATGCGTAATACAGTTTTCAAATATAATAATAGATATGACAATTATATAATAAATGCGATAATTATATTATGCAATAATTATGAGAATTAAGATACATACTGATTTTATCTGTTCATCATCTGGCCTGCCTTAAAAAACGGAAGCAAAAAAGTTTTTTTTTTAATTATACCATTGATGAAAAAAAAAATCTTCTTTAATATTTATAAGATTAAATACAAATGTTCATTGGTTGAATTTGTCAAAGTTTTTTTAAAAAAAGAAGATATTGGCAAAAATAAAAAAGAAACTAGAATTCTTTTTAAATAGAGAAAAATAATTTGGGGAAAATTTGTCAGTCATTTTTTTTATCTTGGGCGTTTACAAAGGAATTGTCACTTTTTTTACTTCTTTTACGTAGACCGTCACATATATATTCACACTTTTTATAAGAGTCATAAGAGTTTCCACACGCCTACACACACGCCTACACACACATTTCTATTGAAGTTTCTTTGCGCTTAAACACATGCATTTACTTTAGTACGCATTCAGTGTGTATGGGCATTGGGCAAAGGTAGCAAGATATAAATACTCAACTGCTTCTAATTCTTTTCAAAAGAGAAGATGTTAAAAAAATGTCAGACAGGTATACAAATAGAACAAATAATGTATTTACATGCGTTTAAGTAAATTGAGGGGATTCGGTTCATTTTGGATTAGGCCGGCTCTCCCGGCCGATTTGAAAATATTCCCACACTACATTCACCCACATTCCCTTAACACACACTCCTACAGAAAGGAGAAAAAAGAAATAGAATAAGGTGAACAAAAACTGGAAAGAACAGTCGAAAATTCTGATTTCAACCTAACATAAAAGCTCTTTTTTTCTCGAAAAAAATCTCGTATTCAAAGCAATCTAAACATATGTATATATTTGACAAAGAAACATTGCTCTTTTTAACATCGTTTTAAAGACTTGCGCTCTAGAATTAAAAAAAAAAAAGATATTCAATTTTATATATGGCTAACCAAGGCAATTTGAATGATTCTATTTTGAATTAAAATGATGTCGATACTTATACAAACGTTGGTCGTCGGTGCCTGTTTTGAAGTGTGTTTCTCTTATCGATTAGTCTTTCTTCGTCGGCCGAGGAGGTTCCTACCTTTTCCAAAATTCCCCTGTACTTCTTTAGGTATCCAATGGGTAAGACACCCTCATAACTGTTCTATCTATTACGTGTGTGGACATGGTATACCGCATCAAATGCCAGCTTGTCCCCCGGACAGGGTCTGGTCTAACAGTGTGACTAATTGTGTTCCGGTTAGGTCGCGATGGGATGATTGTAAATACCTGAATAATGACAATGATCACTCAAGAAAAAAGGAGGCAGATATGTCTTCGCCATCAACAACTACTTCAAAAGAGACAAAAGTAAGTAATACAGAATCTCTGGTCACTAACTGTAGTGATAAGAATGATATAGATAAGGATAATGGCTCTAAACAGGAAGGACTTTCCACGGAGCCAACACAAAGAAAAACCACCAATATGCTTATATCGCGGACTTCTAAAACTAAAAAGACTGTTAAAATAAAGAAACCTCAGACTTCGACGACAACGTCGAGAATACGGCTATGGAGTAAAGAAGAAATATCTCATAAACTGATTGACCGCAATAAGCAGAAACATCGGGAACCGACGGCACCAAGTATTCAAACACGTGAGTAATAAATTAACATTATTTATTCATTTATTTATTTATGTATATATTCATTCATGTTATTGTAGAAATAATTTGAATTAACTTACAAACATGTTTATTTACCCCATAGATGGGACCCTAACAGGTGCTACGTCTCCGAGTTAGAGTGGACCTGGGAGTAATGACAATGAAGGGGTATTCCACACTTCCCAGAGATTCAGAAGGCACCTGTGTACTCCACGCCGAAATAGCTTGTAGAAATATTTTGTATTAACTTGCAAACAGGTTTATTTGACCAATAGATAGGACCCTAACAGGTACAACCACGCTGGAACAAAGTGAACCTGAGAGTAGTGGCAATGAAGGGGTATTCCCCACTACCAGGGTTTATAGAATGTACCGTGTTACACATTCAGTTATTAAAACTTTCTGGTATTAATCAATCAAAAGCATGCGAGTTGACGCAAAAATGTTCCATGGAATTTGAACAAATTTGTTCATCTGTCAAGTTAAACGTCGTTTCCGTATCAAAGAGCAGCCCTGTCGACTGAGGCAGAATAATACGCCGACTGCAACTCTGCAGAGGGGTAAGCCCCCCTCCCCATAGTGGGGCCATCTGTTGGTCGTGAGTGGCGACCCGTGATGCTTGATGATGTAACCCTGGTGGCTGAGTAGTCCATGACATGCAACGCTCCACTTTGGTCCTTACTTAGGCTAGATGGGTGGTCGGAGAGTCCATATCCGATCAATCAGCTAGCCACGTCACGCCCTAGCACCTATATGATTGTCCCAGCTCTATTTCCCTTATGGCAAGCCCCAACCCTTTTTATCATGTATGAGCGAGAATGCGGCGTCTGAGTGTCTTAATGTTCTGGGTAGGACATTAAACTCTATCTGATCGTTAAGTTCCAATTCTGGAGCTTTGGGGAGGTGGAGTACCACTTCATAACCATTACTCCCAGTGTTATATACTTCTCTCTATTTCTAATCTTCTTTGGTATCTTATGTTCTTCTACTAGCGTCTGGAACTATTAGGGATTTCTAGTCTATCAGAGGCCCTGGGTCATTGGTAGTTTTTGGATGAATAACCCAAGACTTCGATTTTCTTTATATCATATTTTATTTCGAAATCCCCATCCAGACTACCTGCGCAGATTGAGTACGGCAGTGCTAAGCGCGACTTGCTCTCTCCGTGGTTTGGCCAATACTAACTAAACTAACTCTTCTTAATCTAAACCGGAAGAAACCTTCTTTCTCATTTCTTTACTGATTCTCACGGTATCTACCGGAAAAGAGTTGAAGATGAGTTCAACACGTGTCACTCAATCCTCCATGACATTGTACTCAAAGGCCGCTGGCCATAATTCCTAACAGCCATTTTGGTGTCTACACTAAATGTACATAATTGTTAGGGTACTAACAATTATGTAGCACCAGGTCCACTCTGACCTGGACTGGCAGTACCTGTTAGGGTCCCATCTATGGGTTAAATAGAAAAAAACAAGTTTGAAAAAATATTTCTTTAAAGATTGAGCTAATAAAAATTGAATACCCATCGAAAATGAATAAAACAAAATGTATTTGACATAAAATAACCCAACAGGGGTTGACATACTGTAAAATCCAACCAACCAAACAAACAAAGACTTGTTCATTTGCTGGATACAAAGAGTAAGCATATTTGACTTTCTAGTCAACAAAATGTCTCTTTTCAGAGATTAGTAATTCCACTTCAGTTAGCGGCAACAGACAGTCAATCGAACAGGATTACCGACTTTTTGGTTGAAAGGATTAATTTTAATCCTTTGTGTCACTGGGATATTTCTTTTGCTTAAAATTCTCCGACTTAACACATTCCGAACGCTTTCGCCTTTTTTTAAATTGCTGGTGCTAACAATGTCATTTGACGTGTGCATAGGATAACTCAATTCTCAAAGCAAACCAGAATCTGTATTTAGCACTAGCTCAATAAATAAGTCGTTTTTTTTTCTTTTCTTTTTTGGGAGCAGTAAATTGAGCCGTCGAACGTGTCATGTCTCCTGGATATGGAGACTCATAATTTTAAAGGAAGCGTTAAGTATGCACTGTACAAGGATAGCTGAAAAGTTCATATGATGACATCATATTTGCTGTTGATGAATTTTTATCAATGTAACCCAAGCACTGCAACATCGATGGAAGAAGTGTGATTTATTTTTTCTTGTTTATTATTTCCACATACTTCTTCCATCGGCGTTACAATGGTTGGATCCCATTGAATCATCTATAGCAGATATGACGTTATCATATGCATTTTCACCCCCCCCCATGTATATATATATATATATATATATATATATATATACCAACCCCTTTTGAGCAGGATGTGACACAAGGTCCCTTTTTTAATTAAGTTTAACAGGTTTGAATATCCAAGCACTGCAACACCGATGGAAGCAGCGTGGTTAGTTGGGAGGTTAAATAGTATGTTGGTGGATTATATTACGCCGAAGAAATTTTCTTTTATTCCTTTTTGTTGGGTATTCATTTTTCTTTCCAAACTTAATTTTTTAAACACATTGTTAATACTCATTTTTGATCTATTTAACACATAGATGGGGCCCTAACAGGAACTGCCACTCCGGGTCAGAATGGACCTGGGAGTAATAGCGATAAAGGGGTACTCCACGCTCTCCAGAGTTCTAGAATTGGAACTTCACCGCTAGATGCAGTTTAATGTCATACCCAGGACACAAAGACACTCAGCCACCGCCTTCTAGCACATATAGGATAAAAAGGGTTGGCTTGCCATACGGTCTATAGGCTCGGAACAATCATATAGGTGCTACGGCTTGACGTAACCAGCCGATTGATCAGAGGGGGGTCTCTCCTACCGCCCGTCTAGCTTAAGTAAGGGCCAAAGTGAAGTGTTGCAGGTCATGGACTGCTCACCACCAGGCCCCGTCGTTAAGCATCATGGGTCGCCACCCACGACCAACAGATGGCCTCATTAGGGTGATTTTATCCCTCTGCAGAGGTGCAATCGGCGTATTATACAACCCCAGCCGACAGGGTGGGGAAGCAGTGTGTGAACCGCATGAGGAGGGCTGAAAATGGAAAATAAACTTCATTTGGTCACGTTCCTTGAGAGTATCTTTGTCTTTGCAGACATCTTTAAATCGTAGGCGTGGTCTACCAACAGATCGGGAGCCTTTTACTAATTCGCCGTACAAAAGATCTTTTGAGATGCGTCCATTTTCCATCATTATATGCTATAAAATACAGCATATTTACACACACACACACCCAAAAAAAGAGAAAATCATTATTAGCTTGTTTTTTAATTGGTTATTTCCGTTTGAAAAAAAGTAGCAAATAAGATTCTTAATTTCCTTTCAGATGAATGTGGTATTGCAACGACTCATATGATTGTCGGAGGAATATCTTCCAAAGAAGGTCGTTGGCCATGGATGGTATCTTTGCGTCTCACGTGGGCCAAACGTCATGTTTGTGGAGGTACTCTCATTCATCCCCGATGGGTCATCACAGCTGCACATTGCGTATTTGGGTAAGACAACATTCCTATTCGATTAAGTATTTGTTGTGATGTTAGTCCCAACAGTAAAAAGAAGTCAAGTCGAGATGGGGTAAAATAAGATAAGTGTATTTACAATTAATGGTACATGTACGACTAGCTTGTCGTTAACGGGAACAGTCCTCCTTTCCACTCGGTGTCTCACTATTTATAGTGAGAACCGGTGCATGTTCTCCACTGTAGGAACGGTCGGTACAACAGTATTTGAAAAAAGACCATATGTAAAATATCCGTTATGCTCTATCGAGTATAAGTGAAAGTTTTCGCCTTGTCGTTAAGAATTTGAGGGGATAATTTTGTATAGAAAAATAAAAATAAATTTCAGCTAACCAAGAACTAACACTTGGTTTTCAGAAATATTGCAGAATTGAAAACTATGCGAAATATTTAGTTATCAGATAATTCAATTCCTGCATTTGGTGTAGTCAGTAACATTTGATACTAAACAAGAAAATCTTGATATTTTTATCAGTTCTATATTTATAAAAAATGCATTTGGGACTCTAAGAAAATGACAATGTTCAGCTGTTATCATCATCATCATCATCAAGTCGTGTCAACAGCATAGATCTCCATAACTCTTCCTCACCACCTGTCCCTATCGACCATCAATCCTGGAAGGTCCTCTACATAGCATCCAGTGTCTGTGTAGAGCTGGTCGATGTAGGTTTTTGCTGGCCGACCCACACTGGTGTGTCCATGTGTAGGTGCCCACAAGGTAATGTCCCTTATGAGCTCGTCCATGCTTCCCCAGCAGTGTCCAGCATGTCTTGTTCGTCTTACTTGGATGGTTTTCGGGAAAGGAGGTAAGTGGCCGTACAACTGCTTTTTGTGGAGTGCTGCTCCCAAGATTTGTTCAAGACAGCATGCTGCATCCTTGTGTAGTTCCCATCTAGCCTTTTCCCCAAGCGTTTTATTAGAGTCCATATGGTGCAACCATACAGTATCACTAACACGGCTCAACATCGGCTGTTATAATCGGACGAAATCCATCCTATCTCCCCCTCACCCAATTATTGCGAAAATGGTAGGACATCTCTGATCTTGGTAGGCAACCCGTCTAGAAGAAGGATAACTTTGAATTTAAAACCAGATGCTGGAGTCCCTAAAGTAGTCTTTAATCTTGTTCTGGCAACTTTTTATGACGACACTAGTACCAGTCTGTATCATCCCTGTCTCTTTCCTTGAACAACATCAGCAGCATAAGGAAGAAAGACTTGCTGTTTGGCCAATTGCAGGTTATCCATACAACTTTTCTTAAGCCTGTGTCCAGATCCAAACGCAGATCTTTGATCTCGCGAGATTCACGAATACCACCAGCCAAACTTGCTTTGACCTTTATATAAGTTTGGCTGGTGGTATTCCTACTATTTACCCTTTTTAGCTAGGAAGAAAAAAGATGGATTCATGCTTTTCCCATGAGCATTAGCACGACGTGAAACGCAAACAGTTTTGTTCCGGATTTCAGCTAGCGTCGCCGATTTCATTTTCCATTTCGCAAAACTTTGTCATCTTTATGTAACTGTTGATAAATTCATAATGATGTTTCATAATTGCAAATTTGTACAAAGTTTGTGTGAGCTGTTTGTGTAAAGTCAGACCAATGAGAATAGATAATGATTATTCACCTAAAATTACATTTTTATCTCATCTAGGTGTAATGGTTAACAAGCTTGTCTAATAAATCAATTGCAACAGAATAGTCAATTCGATCCTTGCTAGTATCTTCATTGTTGTACCAAATAAAAGCTCTACTTGGTTTTAGGGGCGTCTCGCAATGTATAACGGTTGGCGAGGTAAACTCACAGACCATTGTTAGTGAGTGCTCCATACTTTTGGCCTAACTCATTGCTTGTTAATTTTAGTAAATACCTACAACTTCTCTTACTATAAATGGTTTTTATTCATTTGCAATGATATTCTAATGATTTTAATGTAAATTTCTTAATAGGAATCATTTGAAAGAAAAATGTTTTCATTTCTCTTTCTTTTTTAGCACGCAATTCGAGAAGGAAGGTGACTGGAGGGCGATCCTGGGAGAATTTCAACTGGGTGTCGATACAGGACATGAAATGCACCGCAAAATAGATCTCATCCTCAGGGTACTGTTGAAATTTCTTTAACTAATCAGCAGATTCACAGACATATTTGTCCTTATCCTTTCTATTGCCAATGTTATTACTATTACGTTTTGGCCGATTCATTCTTCTTTTAAGAAAATTCAAAGAAACAAAAATAAAACACTACATTTACAGCTTTAGTATTTTCTTTTTTTCAGAATGAAAACTCTGACTTCAAGCCTGTTAAACTCCGATCAAGAAATTGATCATGTGTCACATCCTACTCGCAGGGGGTTGGTAAATACATACAAACAGCAATAGTTCTGCGAAGAGGGAGATTTTTCCTGTTAATCCTGTTTCTTCGGATAACTCAGTGGAATTCACTCAAAACTCAAAAGTTTTAAAATAGTTATCTTCTGTCTTTCCACAAAATAAATATTTTCTTCATTTCCGTAAAATGTAAATAAACAAATATAAGGGAAATGATTACCAGTTACTTAATAATTAACATTACTACAACTAATTCATTTTTCTCTTCTTTTATATGTTCAAAATTATATGTATCTTTTCCTGTATGAATTTTAAAATTAACCTAGAAATGTTTGTAACTGCTTAGATAATTGAAGTAGATTCTCTTTGTTTTAAGTTGTCTCCCCTTGATTGGGAACTCATTTTGTTCAAATATAAGGAAGAAAAGAAGAAGAAAAGGGAAAAGAAAAGCATAGAAGGTTTTGTCCATTTTGCAACAGCCAACAAGTTGCCACAGTAAAACAGAAGAAAACGACTTGCGTCTTTTCGTGCCAGCAATCGGGAGACAACAGTGTTTATACTTTTACATACTCTATAAACAAGCAGATAACCTAGAACATCAAGTTAACAAATCAACACACATTAAACACAGGACCATCTGCAATCAAACAAACAGGTTTGCCAATAAATAAAACAAAATAATAAAACAAAGTGAGACCATTAAGTTGCAAATTGCAGACATTGGACCATACCATTACAGGATTATATTCCTTATTTTCTACGGTTCTTCCGTTAGGCACTAGGTGTTGCGACCAGTAGCATAAAGGGCAGTATTCTCTTATACACTCCAGCCTTCAGAGGTAATACACACCAGTTATGTCGACTGTCCATAAGACAGGGGATGCTTGGTCCCCACATTCATTCCATGTACATGTAAAACAAGAGCCTTTTCACCCTCAGTCTTCACAGAGGTAATATGTACCAGTTGCGTCTTTTGTCTACAGGACAGGTGACTTTGACCCATTGATACTCTGTGCATTGTACACGAGAACCTTTCCAAACCAGTAAATTATACCTTTAGTCTATTACCAGCGACCTCAAGACTTTACATATAAAAGGCTATTTGCCTCTTGTTATTACTGCTACTTGTTATTACTTTCGGCGTGAATTGTTGTATATATTTGTACCGTTTTGAATAAATGATATCAACAACCAACAATCATCTCATTCCCAACACAAGTCTCCCTTCTCACCACAGCCAAACAATAGAACATTTATTTACTTTTTCAGCATCCAAAATTTATCAATGGTGGAAACTATCCAAATGATATTGCACTGATGCGACTGGATAAACCTGCCGACGTTAGTGGATTTTATGTGAGACAAGCTTGCATTCCTGCAACCACAGCAGGATTCCGTCCAGGAGACGAATGCTGGACAATGGGCTGGGGAGAGACGAAAGGTAAGTTTGGAATACAATAAATATTTACAATGTATATAAAACGTTTGTAATATTTTAAGAAAAACACTTTTTAAGAAAACTCACACACACACGCACACACACACACACTCACACACACACACACACACACATATATATATATATATATATATATATATATATATATATATATATATATAGATAGTTTGCTATATTTATAAATAAAACGTTGTCAAAGAGTATATATATATATATATATATATATATATATATATATATATTATATAATATATTATTATATTTAGTATAGATATCTTATAATAATCGAGATTCGATGTCTGTCTGTGTAACTGAAACTATGTCATTGCTTACGTCACGATACCCCCAGGTATTGCGTAGTCTATCAATGAGTATTTAGTTTATATTCAAAATCATTAATATACATAGAATAATAAACATTATTTATTATCGCTATGAAAATTCAAGTAAGATTTGCCTTAAAACAGCACATGTTATTTGTACGTATAAAATACTGCAATATTTCTTATAAATCACTAAGAAATAAAGGTTTACATAATATTTGGTGTGGTTGATTTGCATACGAGTTTTAACAAAACCGGGTTTAATAAATGATTACTTGTTATTGATCGCTAATATTATTGTTTTATTCTCCAACATATTTAAATCAATCTTGCGGATGATTTTATACAGAAACCAATTAATATATAATTAAAATAAGTTATTTAGTTTCGTAAGTCTTTCTAATTTAATATAGGGTGTGTCCATAAATTCGGTGTAGTGTTTAGAGAATTTATTACTTTAAAGAGCATATAGACTTTATGGACATCGCTAATTTTTGTTATTAAGGTGTCACCTATTTATGTACTGATCAAGCTTCGGTTATCTGGTGAGAACTGGTGCTTTAAGCGTAACTTGACCGTAAATCTAGGAATTGATACTTGTTTATTTTTCACTGTCCAAAGGTAATGTCTCTAATTTCTCTAAGTGTCTTCAAATGTTTTTAGATGAATCATTGACATTATCCTGTCATTTTTTTAGTCAACGAAAGATGCTACTATCAGAATTTTCCATCCCTTTCTAAATAAAATTGTATCATTGACCGATGTTACAGCTAACGGGTTCAAGAATTTTCTATTATAACATGTTTCTTTTCAGGATAAAAAAAAAATTATTTTAACGTGCATAAATGCTAGTATTTATACACCTCCCGTCTGTGTGTGTGTGTGTGTGTGTGTGTGTGTGTGTGTGTGTGTGTGTGTGTGTGTGTGAATGCCGGGCCCGGTAATGTCTCATCAAATTCCATTTAATCGATCTTCAATCTTACGTAAATACTGCAAGAGACACTGGCCAAGGTCAGTAAATTCCAACGGGTGACAACTCGACCTGCATCGTTTCAAATCACAGGAAATAATCGGGTGTCACTGGTGCAGACCTGCAAAGCAGGCAGACTTTGGATTTCTACTTTATGTAAACATTTGTCGGTTTAAATATTTGCTGAAAAGTAAATCCACGTTTGTTTTTGTAATTATCAGATTATGCAGATCAAAGTATCCTCCAAGAGTTACAGGTAGAGGTGAGAACCAATTCTCAATGTGCCATTCGATGGGGACGTCGACGTATACTTAATTCTCATATATGCGTTGGCAATGGAGATAATGGAGCCTGCAATGTAAGTAACATTTCTTTTGTAGTTTTATGTCTTCTTTACCATATAGCTTTATAATTGTATAGTATTTAATAAGCTTTGTTAGTCTAATGAGACCACCAGTTGGCCGTTGGATGCTACCCGTGATACTTAAGGATGAAATCCTGGTGGCTGAGCATTCCATGACATGCAACGCTCCCCTTTGACCCTTACTTAAGCAAAACGGGTGGTCGGAGAGGCCCCCTCCGATCAATCAGCTGGACACATCAAGCCTTAGCACCTATATGATTATCCCAATCCTATTGTCTTTATGGCAAACCCCCAACCCTTTTTATGATATATGTGCAAGAAGGTGGTGGCTGAGTGTCTTAAAGTCCTTTGCATGACGTTAAACTACATCTAGTGATGAGGTTCCATTTCTGAAACTCTGAGAAGTGTGGAGTTCATTGCCATTACTCCCAGGTCCACTCTAACCCGGAGTGGTAGTACCTTTTAGGGCCCCATCTATCTATATAAACGTCCTCGGTATAAAATAACTCAAGGGTTGACATGCCGTAAAATTCAACCAACCAGCCAACCACCCTCGGTTATTTCTTCTTTAGTGTCCACAAATGTATTTCTTGCCGTAAATGACCACACTAGAGAAAGGGTAGTTAGCGCCACCAAAGTAGATGAGGATCTGCAGAAGCTCATAAAACTGATTGAACAAGGTTTCCCAATGTGACCTTATACCTTTGAACCTCAGTGATGGGTTGGTTTCTTATCTACATCATCTTGGTTAACTCAAAGAGGTTATTGGCCGTGATATATTTTTGTGTGCTTTCTTTTATTGGGCTGCCTTATAGATTTAAATTTCAATGTACCTTTTGCGGTCTCTATATAATAATAATACTCATTATTAGGCTTATTGCGGACAGTGCAATATTCTAATATATTAGCTATATATTCTAATAGTTTATATAAGGGTTTCTATTTCTTTTTCATTTTTGGCAATTGTCTTAATATCATCTATATGAGTTGTTTCACACGTACGCTGATGGCACGCTTTGTTGAGTCCTGGAGACAGTGAAAGACCATCAGTTTATGCTGGTGTGAAGCAGCTCATATAGATGATATTAAGACAATTGCCAAAAATTAAAAAGAAATAGAAACCCTTATATAAACTATTAGAATATATAGCTAATATATTAGAATATTGCACGGTCCGCAATAAGCCTAATAATGAGTATTCTTATTGTATAGAGACCGGAAAAGGTATAGAATATATTGAAATCTGTATATTATTATTATTATTATTATTATTATTATTATTATTATTATTAGGGTGATTCCGGTGGACCTCTTGTGTGCTCCCGCAACGGCTATTTCTACCTGGTTGGTATTACATCATGGGGAGTTAGCGGCTGCAGAACTTCTGGTTACCCAAGTGTCTACACAAGAGTTTCTTTTTACTCCAACTGGATCCATGAAAAATTTGCCAACTTCACAAATGTTTCACCTGGACACAGATCGTTCTAATAAATCAACACAGCTTTTCTATACAAACAAACAAAAATGACAGAAAAATCGTGAATTGAAGAATATGGTTTCCACAGTTTAAAAACTAAAAGATGAAAAGATGCCTATTACTACTAACATCATTTTGTAAATGGTGTAAAATTATTAATGCTTTATTCAAAGTTGTTGTTTTTAAGGAAAATAATCTGAAAGGTGTTGTACCTTGATACCAGGAGGGCGAGTATAAATAAGTATAAATGAACTGTTTCCCAATGGAGAGACTTGATCTAACTTTAGCTCATTTACTCACTTTTGTTCTGTCACGTGTTTTCAAACGTTGCAACCAATACTTTTATTTCCCGAGCAAAAACTGACTTACAATTGTCGGCCATCAAATACGAACATCATTTCGGAACTTCATTTTGTAGTCAATAACGAAGAGCGCAAGATCTAATAGAAACAATCAACAGAAAGAAGCCAGAATATATATGTGACATATGTGGCAGGGCCTGCCTGACGAAGGCTGCTGGACTTCTCAGTCATGTACGGTCGCATACGAGAGGAAACCGGGGACGGGGTTCATATGTATGGCAGTGAGTAAAAACAAAGGTGGACGCCTGGTCCTCCACGTGCTCACAACCGAACCTGTAGAAATGGCCTTAAAATCATTTATTTTAATTAGTAATTGATTTAATGTCTTAGTTTATTTTTCATGGAGTAAAAATAACGCAAGCAACGTTGTTGTGAGTCCATATTTTTTGCCAGGGCTATGATGCAACATTTTCATGTGAATCCTTGTAAATATACATAGTGATGCACTAACAATGACGTTTTTTCAACGGGAAGACAAAATCTTTTCTTTTCTTTTTTTATGTGCTAATTCTCTTTTACATTATCCTTTTCCGCATTGACTGATTATTTTACTCGGGACCGGCGTTAACCTTTAGACGAAATAGGCGATCGCCTAGGGCGTCAACATCTGGGGTGCCACAAATTCAGGCCAAACTTTCTTTTTCTAAATGAAGGTAAAACAGTGGTGGACACTGTTTTATTGGCATTTACGTCAATGATTTATTGACTTAATGTAAAAACAATTATTTGTATGGATAAAGTAATAAAGCCATAAAATGAAAATGATGCTATCAATGTTGTTTCGAGAGTTAGAAACAATGTAGTAATGGATTACTGTACCTACATTAACTTATCAAAACTTTCAAGGGTACACATATCTAAAGACATGCCTAGGGCGCCAAATCATCTTGCACCGACCCTGATTTTAATACTTAACTCTTTGCCTACCAAATTTCCCCCAAGGCTATACCAAATTTTCTTGATATTTTTACCTGTATGATGTGATATTTCAAAGTTCACTATCTATTCACCTCAGAACTTATTCAAAATATGGCAGGGTGTTCACGTAGTGATTTTTCAGTGTATACAAGTGACACTTGCGAGAGTCACTACCAGCGGCTTACCGTAGGATCGCAGTGGTGGGAGAACTGCTGTGCGTGGTTTAAAGTAGGCAAAGAGTTAATTATTCTACTTCATTTGCGCTTTAACTTTTTCACTGTCGTGTTTTACTATATTCATTTTCTTAATGTGTGTAATTATAGTCGAATTTCATTTCCGTTTACTGGTTCGGATTTTCCACCAAATGCGGTTTCGATCGTTGGCACATTGTTGCCGTGTACAACTATAATCAAGATGCTAATATATGATATGCAAACACTGAACAAATCGGAAGGAAAGACAAAATAAACGCAATTAAACATACAAGAACATTTAATACGCAGGTGGCATTACAAAGGAAGAATACACAAACTTGTCCCATAGTAGAATTATACACATATTGTTTCCATGAACAAGCAGTGTAACAGCAACACCCAGCAAAGAAATGAATTAAGACAGAGTCCGACTGATGAAGACGCTTTTATTTGGGTAAATACGGGAGTTGTCACTATCCTCCTGTTTCGCAACGGTCTTCAGCGAACGTCTTCAACGTGAAACTACAATAGAATACAAATAGACTATGTAGTTTCTCTAATACAACTACTAAAATCGAAAAAGAGGAGGAAAAGTTCCAAGCTTGTAATTACCTTCTTGTCGTCTTCAAATCCTGCTACTAAATGAATTCGAAATCCCGCGTCACGCAAACACGTGACTTTTACCGGTGTCAAACGGTGCCTGTACCCATGCAATAGGATGGCCGAACAAAACAAGGGAGATAATTATCTTGCATTTACATGGCTCCCCAAAATAAGGTTCACTTATTTTTACACTATTGGTAAAGTTATGGCTCCTCGGCGGGGACTTCCCCGGTTTCCGATTCAAGTAACAGCACAATTTTGTGAATTGGTCGTTCCACAATAGATAATGGCTTGTTTCTTCTTGTTGTTGTTGATGTATTTGTGAATTAGATTCATTAAATATTTTTAAGCATTCCTCATATGGATCATTTTCTGAAAGATCAGAATCTCTAAAGATAACATTCAATTCATCATCTGAGAGACCAGTACTTTCATCAGTCGGCCTTCCTTGCTCCATATAGGAATCATTCCTGGGTGTGGCAGCGCAATTTGCCAAGGGGACAGGTGATGCTGTGGCATTGTGGGTCGAATAGAGTCCCTGAAGGCGATTAGGGAAAATCTTGGTGTGGCACCCGGTAGGATTATCGTCAACTGCTGCCATCGCAGGTACCTCGTGTTGTGGTAGAAAATGGGGATTAGGGAAAATTTTGGTGTAGCCCCCGGCAGGATTATCGTCAACTGCTGCCATCGCTGGTACCTCGTGTTGCGGTACAAAATGGGGTGTGTCTGGATTCAGGGTAGCTCCAAAAGTATCCTGGTCAATTTCGACTTCTCCAACCGCATCGTCAGTCTTGTACCATGTCGATTCTGCCGCTGCTGAAGGTGGTCTACTGTCATGTCCAGGATCAAGTTCAGCTATATCTGTTTGTAATGCCAAACATTCGCTCACTTGTTTGTCGGTGTCAGCCTCTGCAGGTAATTGCACCGTTGTCGAACTTGGACTTTGTACGCTCTCCAGAGCATCCAACTTCACCTGGGTGACGTTGATTCGCATCTGTGACCTCACCTTCTCCAAATCGGCCCTATGCCTTGCCTCCACTTCCAAATACTTCAATTTCGCCCTGAGGGCAACAGCCTCAACCTTTGCCTCAGTAGATTTTCTTGAGGTGTGAGACAGGCGAGACGATCGAGAAGTCCTTGATAAATGGCCTTTTGCTGTTCTACTGGAGCCTCTGGAGGCCAAGTATTGTAGGCGAGAAGAGATTTGTTTTGCTATTTCATAGTGTTCTTTATCTATCTCATCATACCTACCATGCAATTCTCCAAATGCCTTCTCGTCGTCCACCCTTCCCTGGTTGTCATTTAGGTGGGTCCTCAGTCTAGTATATGCAGCCATCAGTTCTCTATGTGCATCCACTAAGTCGCTGCGACCGCTCCTTATTTCCACTATGTCTGTCGAATCCGACAGGAGCCGTTGGATGGAAACAGCCTGACTACTCCACTTGGTGACGTATGCCCTGAAGTCCTTAGTAAGGGTTTTCAAGTTATCCGTCATTCTCCAGGCACTACCACTTTGGGACAAGTCTTCCTCATGCTGCTGACCTTCCATTTTGGCTTGTTTGGCGCTCCAAACATTAATAAAGCCTCGCACGGAGAAGCCTAAACTCAGTCCAAAAATAAAGAACTAACGGGCAGGCACAAAACACAAAAAAAAACTTGACACCAAACTAAATATTCAGGACGTAGAGGTTGACAAGAAGGTAGACAAACACGCAAAAAACTTTCAATTAAACATGTAAACAAAGTTACAACTTAGGTAATTGAAAGGGAAAAAATGGTGCGCACGTGTGTGCCAAAATATTTCAAACGATACAAAAGTTTCGAAATATGGCAAAAGTCCACAGAAAATATTTTCAAAAAATGTTCGTAAGTTTGAATATATGCAATAAAGTAAAAATGTGTGGCAAATAATTCCACTAAAACAAAATGTAACCAAAAAGGTTCGCAGAAGGTGACCGAAAAATGTCGAAAGTTCAAGAAGGGTGTCAAGGTTCAAACAAGGTCACAAAGTACAATAATGGCAAAGTTCACAAAGTACAGTAATGGCAAAGTTCAAACAAAAATAGCAAGTTTAACAAAATAAACAATACAAAGTTCGCAAAAATTCGAAATAGCTAAAATAAAGTGCTAACAATAATAGCAAATATGTTTTACACGCAAAATTTCCTGAGAGATTTTAGAAATTGTAAAGTTCTTGAAAGTTCGAAAATATGAAGTAGCTGACGCCAGAAAGTATGGCGTATATCCTTATACAAATTTTCGTCAGCTTATCAAAATTTTATCGCAGTTCGAAAGGAATGTTCAAACAAATAGGTGTAGTAAATTTCGCAAAAACGATACTCTTTACAGTAATTTAAAATAAAAACGAAATGAAGTTATGGCGCATATTTTCTACAACACAAATTTTTTTTTTTTAAACCAAACCTGGAGAATTTTAATTGTTTTCGCAATACGTGGGTTTTCGCAATACGTGGGTTGCTATCCGCAAGGTTGAAAGACTTCTCCTACTCTTTCTGTGAATTTATCGCACCGCAAGTTGAAAGAGTTTCGCAGGCTGTCTTTCGTTCGCAAAAGAAGAAGTTTCACTGTAACGGCAACACCCAGCAAAGAAATGAATTAAGACAGAGTCCGACTGATGAAGACGCTTTTATTTGGGTAAATACGGGAGTTGTTACTATCCTCCTGTTTCGCAATTTTGAAAAAGCAATTATTTTACACAACAAATATCTATTTTCAACATAATCTCACTTTTTATTAATTTACCTAATCCATTGATCAAAATTAATCACATAGTCCAGGTTAAAAGCGAAGTAAAGGTGACCTGAAGCCGAACTTTTTAAAACCTTATTTATCCGATGCAGGTATCTTTGGGGAATGAGAAAAATTGAAATTTGATTTAAGAAATCAAATTGTAGTTTACCAAAACTTTTCTTGTTCCTCAATGATACCTGCATCGGAAAAATAAGATCAAAAACTGTTCGAATTTTGTTACCCTTACCGCGTTTTTAACTTGGACTAACATTATTTTCGAGCACAATGAACATTTCAGATTAAAATTCAGCTAATAAATACATATCCAGCAGCAGGCTTATTGATGTATTTTCTTGTATCCTCAAGAGATTGCTTAATTATTTTTTTAAAATCTTATTTGTACAAAATTGTTGAAGTTTTTGAATTTGGATAGGATTCATGGTTGGCGCGTCTTTTACGTTTTTTTTCTTCTTTTTCATTGTTTAGTAAATTATAGGAGTTTATCCTAAAACACCCCACCCTCCGCAAATACGAACGATTATCCACAATAGTTATTCTAATTAGTTGTGTATAAGACCCACTATTTTTCCAGATTTTTCAACTTAAAACTTAAGTGTGTGTGTTATGTGTTAATAAACAAGAACTATATAATTAACTTTTTTTTCTTGTCCCACCTGCCTCGCCATATCCAAGGCGGATAACCGAAAGTAAGTTATATACAGTATATAGTGCAAACTAATGTGCTTTACGCTGTTACAGAAAAATATCCACTGGAATATGTGTTTGTTTATAATTGTGTTTCTCCTAATGTAAGCTTATTTTCACTGCCAGCTTGTTGCATTTTTGTGAGAACTTGTTTGTGTGTTTGCTCTACATTTTCTGTTTTAAATATTTACCAACCTCTCCGCACGAGTAGGATGTGACACAGGGTCAATTTCTTAAGCGGGGTTTAGCATGTTTGAATTCAAGGTTTTTGTTCTCCTAGACTGGTTGCCTAAGCAATGTTAAAGAGCACAGTCTGTTCTACTATTTATCCAAAGCTGTAGAGAGAATAGTTAGATACATACCTTTCCCAAGAGTATTAGCGCTATATGAAATACAAACAGCCTCGTCCAGGATTTCACCTCGGGTTACCGAGTCCATTCTCTATGACGATAACCATTACACGTAAGCCTCATAATTTTTTTGTTTTAAGACATAATGTAAATTATATAAACTATTATTTCCAGTCAGTATGAACCGATAAAAGGTTGAGCTAATGCTAAATTTAGATTATATTTAGCTGCTATAAATTCTAAAAGGTCAGTGCGTATTATACACGAGTTGTTTTTTGGTTTTTGTTTATTTGTTTTTGTTAGGGTTTTTTCAGAATTTCGTTGTCCAAAGTTAGGGGTACGTGTTATACACAGATAATTGTGGTACTCTGCAATAGATGCGGCTTGTGAAAAATAAAAGTTCAATTTTTTTTTTTTAGATTATTTCTGCAGTTAAAAATATTGGAAAATAAGACTTAAAGTCCTGTGATTGATCTACGGAGAGTAAGGCAGAATTTATAAGGGAGCAATGGGAGCAATTGCCTCGGGACCCCCTAACAGAGGAGCACCTAGACTTCCCTTATAAAATCTATAATAATTATAAAATTAGTTTTATTATTGAAAAAAATAATGGTGATTTTTTTTTCAAGCTGGAACGAATTATATCACTTTGTCGTTTAATACAAACTGAAAAATATGGCAATGCAGGAAATTATTGATTAAAACACAGTCCACCATAAACATAAAGACTTTTTATTTACATGTCTTCATCAGAGGATCATTCGAAATGGCGTACACGGATCCCACGGATCCATTTGCCGTATATTTTCCTGGATCGCGTCACATTTCTCATGGAAATATTGAAACCTTCCAATTTATACTCAAGTTCGTAACTGGATTATTCAAATAATTTTTATATTTCTTTATTTCAAACTTTGAAGAGTTTTTCTTTCGCAGTTTGAGACTCGAAGCTTTAAAGATAATTCGACATTATTTTTCAACCAAGAAAAGTTTTTAGAATTTAAAAAAAAACATTCCGGTTTACAACGTGGGCGTTTTCGGATTTCTCGTGTCGGCTGTTTTTCCCTTTTCTTTTTCTTTTTGAGGATTCAAATCATTGTGCTCTAATGATGACGACACGTTTACACAATGCTTTCTCTTATTGTTTTATTTTACTTTTAAAATAATTTGTAATTATAATACATTATATGTAATATTTTATCATCGAAAAACGTGTCAGCGCTTATTAAATTATATTTAATCCACACAAATATAGTTTTTTCCATTTATCTTTCTCAAAATTCGTCGGATTTATTTGCATTTTCAATTACACACAAACTGAAAAATGTAGTAAGGGTTATTTTTTTCTGTCAATATAATTTAGAAAAATAAAATCAGACATTTTCTTCGGAACCTGATTTATATATTTTTCTTTTAATAGATTATTTTTACTTCAATTTTATTAATTTCTCATGTACCAAATTTAATTTCCATGTTGAGGAAACTCAAGGGACCTCCTAACCAGAAGTGTCCTGCCCCCCAAGGTCTTAATCCGGCTCTGACGTGGGGTACTCTTAAAATAATACCTCCTATTTACTTTCACTGAAATTACAACTGATACAGGGAGCACAACCTGACTGTTGGAGAGATAAAGTTTTTACCGTCAAAAGACTAATTGTCCCCACCATTGGCTATGAAGTTTTGGCAGCGATGAATAAGAGCCTGCATGCCACGTTTGTAAGCGCTCACTTCGAAAGTAATTCTCCCTACGTTATCATTTTTACCCACAACGTTAGATACAGATGGTGGTAGTATGGCAGTAGAGGTTAAACTTTTCCACCAGTAATCTATAATTTATTTTCCTCTTATTACCGATAGCAGTTGAACGGTAATTTGGTAAAATGGCATTTCACATAAAATCTGACGTGTGAGATATCATTGAATTCCTCTGAAAAAATTGCATCCATTAACATTCATCGATACTTGCAGAACATTTACAGAGACCAAACATTGGATGTGAGCATAGTCAGGTGGTGGGTAATGTGTTTTAGCATAGGGGAAGGTGATGGGAATAACAAGTCATATTCCGAGCTGCACTGCACAACTAACGAAATGAAAAGCGCCTCGATCAGCCCAGCAGTACTTAATTGGGTCGATAAAAGATGGACTGCGAGAACAACAATTTCCTGACAAGTATGCCTGCATCACTGCTGTAAAAAATGTTGGTTACTTCAGCTGGTGCAAATTTTTACGAACGCTGACTCTGGTGAAAATACATAATAACCATTACACAACACACGCCAACCTTGGTAACTATAAACAATGTTATTCTGTTCCCTTTTTTAATTTTCTTTTTCTTTTTTTTTTTTTTTGTAGTTTCTGTGGAAATAAATAGGAAGCACTACTTTTAGAGCGTCTTGTGTAGTCCGTGAAAAATTTATCTATATTCTATCTATCTCTCTGTCTGTCTGTCTGTATGTATGTATATATGGGTTCTGGTGGTGGAGTTGTGGGATTGTGAGGGACGGCAATGATCTGTAAAGATTATGCTATTGCCATGTGTATGTCTGTCTTTGAAAAATACACCAGCATTCTACGAGTGCAATCGCCCTTAGTTTTGTCGAGCACCAATTGACCTGACCTGACTTGACTCGGTAATGGTTCTGTCTTTGGGGCCAATCCAGTTGACTTAAGCCTATTAAACAAACCGGAACATGTTTGTTCACAAAATATGTACACTGATATATAAAAGTTTAGGCACGCTTTCTTCTCTTCTTCAGCTTGGACTTAAGTCACACAACCGACTGAAAAACAAGCTTTTCTACAGTTATCATGTCGTGCGTCGGGCTGGCTGTCGTGAAACCGCTGTCCATTGCAACTCGCCGTGGAAAACGTCCTTCTGACTTGTTAATTCGAGGTCAGCTTATATATCTGCTTATAGGCTTCAATTTAATTTTTTTTTTTTGCTTTTTGGCGATAATGTCTTAGATTTACGGCCCTCTTGGAATTTCAAGGCGTGCACGCATTAATAAGCACCCCACATGACTTGCCTTATCCAATCAGATTCCAGATATTGCTTAATTAATTCTTTTAATCTCGTTTGTCCAAAATTCTGGAAGTTTTTTTTTAAATAATTTGGATAAGAGTTATGGTTGGCGCGTCTTTTACGTTTTCTTCCATAGGAGGTTATCGTATTGTTCTCAGTTTGTCTGTGCTTTGTGTTCCTTGGTATCTTGAATGATTTATTTTATTGCTAAATTTAAGATTACTTGTTACGATTCTAGTCGCCATTTTAGTTCCGCTGTTGCATTGAGTGCAGTTTCACAGTGGATATTACTTGTGACATAATGTTTGATTCATTCCTTGAAGTAGAAAGATGTAGTATCAGTTTTAATCTTTGTTGATCTGTTGATCCTTGAAGTAGAAATATGTAGTATCAGTTTTAGTTCTTGTTTGTTGATTGGTTGTTCCTTGAAGTAGAGAGATGTAGTATCAGTTTTAATCCTTGTCTGTTGATCTGTTGATCCTTCTGTGAGACAGTCCATCGGGCAAGTAATTTTAGGACAATTTATCAACGACATTAAATACATGCTTGGCGTTTTTTTATTGGTCAATCCAGCTCCTGCTACTTGGAATAGACTATAAATATAAGTGATGGTTGTTCGTACAGCTTATATATAGGAGAATAATCCAACATTACTAAGCCAAATTCCCGTGATGTTTGGAGCCTTGGTAATATTGGTCCTTCGAAATTTACAACATAGAATGTTGCGCCAACAAATCTGTCGTGAGACCTTACCCCTAGCCAACATATCCCTTCCTGTTTAATTGTTGCTACTCCAAAAGCGAATAGTCTCATGGCAGGCTTTTTAAATGGAACTTCACAGAGTTTGTTTTTTTTACCCTTTATTTACCAGAGCGCCCCAAACCGCTCGACGATCAAAATGCCGGACCGCCCGAGATCGCCAGCTCTCTAACGAAATGAATTAAATGGGTACATTTCTATTCAGTAGTAAAATATCAGCCATACGATACTATCTTGTCAACCATTTGGTGCATGGCTATTGCATATGACAGTGGTAGATGGAGTGTTAAACATATTCTTGGGTAGGAGGTTGCTCATGGCCCTTGTATCTACCTTTGCATAATGCATAATAATTTTTTTTTAAAGATGCGGGAATTTATCCTCGTGTTAGCATTGGTTTTATCTAAGGCGACGAATGGATGTGGCCCTGAAACGAAGCATAGACGAAAGGTCCTAACAAGACAAATTAACCACGATGTAAGCCGCTAACTGTGGGGTGGTTTTCAACCCTCGGGAACCATATAACATTTTGGGCGTTCCAGACAAGCAAAAGGTATTTAATCATAAAAATACAATAGGATTTTAAAACATCAAATGGCTATGAGGGTCTACCATAGTAAAATAAGAATCAAAAGGATCTATAGGTAAAAAAAATTAATTCCTTTGACTTCTACTCTGTCTAAAAATATTTCTGGTTTTTCTGTATTTCCTTCGACTTGTACTTCTATGTCTGGAAATATTTCTGGTTTTTCTGTATCCATTGCGGTTTTCTCTGAGTCGACCACAGATTTCTCAGCTACCACATTTTCTGTAAAGACTTCTTCCAGGTCAGAGAGTCTGTTGTAAATGCCCATCCTAAAGTAGAACTCATTTTGTAGTTCCTTTAGGAATCCACATTCCGCCAAGTCTAGCTTTTCCCTGGTGCAAATATTCTTGATTCCATCATTCAAGAAATTCACTTCTTTTTGTTTACTATTAATAATGATTTCTTCCGCTTTTATAACTCGTCTCCTCATACACCGAGTTTTTTCTAGCATTTCCATGCTAAAGGAAATATCTTCTTTTAATGAGTTTCTCATTTGTAAAAGATGAGTGACTCCCTCTAATTCCGTGAAATGCACTATTGTGCTATAGAATTCGTTCTTTTATTTTTTTAAATTTATTCTTTCCTTCCTTTCTCCAGACGTTTGGGTGTCGACTACAATTTTTTAGCAGTAAACAGTCATAAACTGGTTACTAGGGGTGAGGGAGGTTGTTGACCCTTCTTATCCGTAGGCAAAAATTCTTAGCAGCAGTGGTGAAATGTTGCGAGGGGTGGGGAAGCTGACTCTTAGACCTTCCTCTTTTGGGAGAAAGACCGCGAGGAGTGAAATTGACAACTGAGAATATTTTTCGTTTATTTTCTCGTAGCCTGAAAATTTTTAGGCTTCGTTAATTTTAATAATAATTTTTTTAAATAGCTGTTCATTCAACAAGTGACAAAAAGTTACGAATGAATTTCTTTCTCTGTGGGTGTAAAGTTTTTATTTCTTCTTTCTCTCCCAATTAAGAAAAAGTTGGGGTTTTTTTTTCTAATTCAAGGGGCATATATTATAATAATAATAATAATAATAATAATAATAATAATAATATCTTTTCAGCTAGTATATTAGGTCTGAGACCTGTCAGCTGTTCCTTATAAATATTCATTTTAAATCCACTGAATATTTAATGTCATTCCACAGATTATCCAACCTTGCCTTGAAGGAGTTTAGAGATGGGGCATTCACTACTGATGAAGGTAGTTTATTCCATGTATTCACCACTCTGTAGCTAAAATAATTTTGTCTTGCGTTTGCTTTACAAGATTTTTTAAGGAGTTTTAATTTATGTCCCCTTGTATAGGTATTTTGAGCAATGTTTAGTAGGTCAGGGTTCGCTGAATAGAAACCATGCGTGTATTTGTAGGCTTCGATCATATCCCCTCTTATACGTCGGAAAACCAGACTTGGTAGGTCAATGTTCCTAAGTCTTTCTTCATATGAAAGGGATTTTAAATTATTCACTAATTTAGTAGCTCTCCTCTGGACTCCCTCAATGAGTTTTGTGTCCTTGATGAGTCTTGGGCTCCAAACCACATTAGCAAACTCCAAATGAGGTCTCACCAATGCAGTGTACAAATTTTTCAGCATTTCCTCATCCATGTACTCATATGACCTCCGTATCAGTCCCAATATCTTATTTGCCCTATTCACTTGTATTCCTATGTGCTTGGAAAATTTTAGTTCCGGGTCTACATTCACACCAAGGTCCCTCTCTAACTCTGTATCCCTTAATATTTCTCTTTCATTAGAGATATTTTTCTCATAGAATATTCGTGTTTAGGGTTATTCCTTCCTATGTGCAGTACCTTGCATTTAACTGTGTTGAATCTCATTTGCCAACTATCAGACCAATCTACAAGATTGTTAATGTCAGTTTGAATTCTGTCAGTATCATTTTGATCATTAACAGTGGAATATATTTTGTGTCATCTGCAAATATCTGTGTGTAGCATTTGATAATTTCCGGGAGATCATTTATAAAAATAACAAAAAGACAAGGTCCAAGAACACTTCCCTGTGGGATTCCACTTGTCACTGGAGCCTATTTTGATTTAGTGTTTTTAATTTTGACACATTGTCTTCTATTACCCAGGAATTCTTTTATCCAATTCAGAACCTGGCCATTTATCCCATATTTTTGTAGCTTCAATAGCAGCCTTTTGTGAGGTACAGAGTCAAATGCCTTGGCAAAGTCTAGGTAGATGGTGTCCACCGGTGATCCAAGATCTAGAGACTCCGTCCACTTATCCATTACTGCCAAAATAGTTGTACTACAAGATCTTCCTTTAATGAATCCATGCTGATTCACAGAAAAAAAATTTGTTTAATTCCATATGTCTGAATATTTTGTCTTTTATTATAGATTCCAGCAGTTTGCAAATGATACTTGTCAAACTAACTGGTCTATAATTGCATGGATTACTTTTATTTCCCTTTTTGAATAAACCTGTTACATTTGCTTCCCTCCAAGATTGAGGTACATACCTCTCAGCAATGCATTTAGTGAAGGCTATACTCAATGGTAGGGATATTTCTTGTATTAATTCCTTTAAAATTAAAGGGTGATGTTCATCTGGTCCTGGAGCTTTGTTCGAATTTAAGTTTGCTATCTTTTCGTGTACTTCTTCTTTAGTTACTATTATACTTCTTAGTTCCTCCTTATATGGTCTTTCGGCAAAGTATGGTATATTTTCGAGGTTTTCAGTGGTGAATACACTAGAAAAGTACTCGTTCAATATATTCGCCTTTTCTTCATCAGATGTAGCTGTGTTTCCATCTGGCCCTAATAAATCGGGGATTTCAAGTCTAGTGTTCATTTTATCATTTGCATATTTAAAAAAAGCTTTTGGGGTTTTTGGCTTCTTTGGCAATTTCCTTTTCAAAATCTATTTTTGCTTTCTTGCATTCCCATTTCAACTGATTCCTTAATTTTGCATAATTTTGATAGTCTTTTCCATCTCTTGTCCTAAGATGATTTTGCTATGTTTTCCTTTTTTCATTCATCTTCCTAAATGTTGTTTCATTCATCCATGGTGCTTTTTGTTTCCTACTAATTGTACATTTTCTTTTTGGAATTAATGTTTTGATCCAGTTTAGCGAATCTTCCAACTCCTTCCAAGATTCATCTGCATTAAGATTTATCAGCCTGTTTTCAATTTTTTTAATCCTTTAATATCTTCCTCATATCTTCAAATTTACATTTTTGATAATTCTAATTAATTTCTGTTGCATTATGTTTTTTTGTGTAACAAATGTAATTGAATTCTATCACATGGTGGTGACTTTTACCTAAAGGTGCTTGGTGTACTAAATCAGTTATCATATTTTCTTCATTTGTAAGGATTAGGTCTAATATATTTGGGTTTTGATTGTTTCTAAAATGTGTTGGGTTTTTTATGTGTTGAAAAAGAAGGAGTCACGTATAGCTTCCATAAAGTCTGTAGCTTTTCTTGAATATAGAGAAGTCCCATGATCCCAATCAATTTCTGGAAAATTAAAATCTCCAGTTATTAGAACATGGCTCTTATTATTTACAAAGGAAGTAAGGTAATAGTTTAATTTTTTGTTATTTTCGATGCTGCTATTTGGGGATCTATAAATACATCCAATGGTTAGTTTATCAGATGATTCTAATAATATTTCACACCAAACACTTTCATTAAAGTCTGGTGATTGAATTTGTTTTGCTAGATATATTTTCTTAATTAGTATTATTACTCCCCTTTGCATAGTTTCATCTTCTAAAATCGAAAAACAATCATATCCATGAAATTGAAACTCACAAGATTGGATGTTTAATTTAATATTTTTTGGAATTATTTCCACCAGGCATATGACATCGGGTTGATTGTCTTTTATCAGTATCTCCAATTCGTTTCTTTATTAAGTAATGTATCTACATTACTGTAGATACATTTTAATTTGTTTTTGTATTTGTAGTTTAGATGTCTCCTGTCGTTTCCTTCGTATTGAGACTTCTCGTGATGTTTATTACATCTCCTTTTCTCACAATCCATTTCGAGTTCTCTCCCTTTGCATCTGATTCCTTTTGTTTTAGGGATCTTATCTGTAGAAGCTTCCCCATCGCTTCTCTCTCCAAAGGGGTTAGATCCTTTCTTAGGGAAATGTTTTTCAGTCTTACGTCCTTTGTATATTTTTAATTTTTTGCGTTTCTCAAAACGACATCAACTTCTTCTGCATTATCAAACGTGATTTTTAAGGGACGTGTTAAATTTTCGTTTTTCTGTCCAATCCTTGTACACCTTTTTATTTCTGTTGTTTTTTCTAATTTGATATTTTTACATATCTCGTCAAATGCTTTTTGGTCGTCCCTTATTCTTTCATCTGCCGTTTCTTTTTTGCTTTCTGGGACGTTGAAAATCACCAGATTCTGTTTTCTTTCCTCTCTTGTAATTCCCTACAGCAATCCATCATTATTGTGTTGTTATTGCTGTTGTTCGTTCCGTTCTTTATCTTGTCATTTTTGTCAATGTTTATTTTTTCCTGTTTCTCTTTCAAAGTCTTTAGTTCCTTGTAAATAATTTTCTCAAACTTTTCATCAGTTTGCTTTTCTATTTCTATTTTGAATTTTTTCATATATTCTACGCACTTCTTCTCTATTAATTTATCGGCTTTAACAGCCGAGAGTGCTGGAGTAGTGCATTGTTTGCAATACCAGTGCAAACTGGAGTGGTGTTTGTTTAAAAACTCGTACTCCATATCAGTCAGCCCTGTGCAGTTTATGCATACCCACTGCTCACATCTTTCGCATTCAACCAGTCTATCTCCTACGTCTTCAAATACAATATTGCATTTAGTGCATAGTAACTTTTCCTCTCCTTGGTTGTCTTTGTTTTTTTCTTTAAAGTCCTTATTTTTGTTCACTCCTTTATTTACGTTGGAGTCTGGAGATACTTTAATCTTGTTACTCTTTCCTGTAGGCATTTTTTTAAAACTAGTATCTCCTTTTTTTTATATTAGAACTTTTACGTTTTAATACTTTGAAGGTTTACGTTTTAATATTTTTTTTATATTTGAAGGTTTGCGTTTTAATAGAATGCTTTATTTTTAAGTTTAACTTCAATTTCTCGGTTGGAATTCTTCAGTATTTGAAAGAAAAAGTTTGCAAAATATAAAGAAAATAACACTAGCGGCAATACTCCGAGGTTTGTACTGGAGTTAACCGCGAATGTGGCAGACAGGTTAAGAGTCAAAGAAGTAAAACGAACAACAAGAAATATGAATAAAAGACTTGTATTACATATAAAGAACTTGCAAACTTTAGTTTCGTTTGCACAAATAATATATTTGTCACTTAGCTGGTTTATCCTGGGATATGGTATTATCGAAGCCCTTGCTACGGCCTTCTGTTCCGTTCGGATATGATGGACTTCTGCTTTGCGTCCGACTCCGATTATCATAGCCTGTACACTCCCTTTGGTGCATGAGATACAGTAAGCGTATTCTAAGCTACACTCACAGGGTAGACCGGTGACATTAGATAGAATGGGATGTGAATGGGTTAATCATGAACATGTTCAAAGAATAAGAGCTGATTGTAACATTCGAGACCTAACACGTTCTAATATTGGGAGACAATGTTCTTTTTACGTTACTGAGCAATACTGCAATATTGCTCAGTCTCGTGGGGAAAGTTCATTCTGGAAGACAAACAGCTCAGCATTAGAAACTACACCACTAATCATATGCATGTGCGCACATGCCGAGTTCATATCAAGGAAAAGAGACTTAAGCCAGCGTTTTCATATCAAGGAAGAGACTTAAGCCAGTGTTTTCAATTTGAATACAGTCGTTACCCATTGTCTGCTGCTTCGTTATCAATCTAACCCAGAAATAAAATTTTAAAAATCCTCACGATGGTTTCAAACACGGCCAGACTTTCACCTGCTGAGACCCTAAGCTAGATGAAATTTGAGAAAAATTATAAAGAATATATATATATATATATATATATATATATATATATATATATATATATATATATATAAACTTTGTTAGTTTTCGTGGTTTAATCTTCTAAAGTTGTGGTGAATAAAAGAGAGAGAAACATTACGTTTGATTTGGGTTTTTTTTTTAAGATTGCATATCAAACTCTTTCACTCAATGCATATTACTTTATTCATTAACTAGAAGCAGCTACCCGGCGTTGCCTGGGTAGAGGGGGGATAATAAAAAGTTAGTCTCGCAGATCCATTGACTGTTTTGGTTTTACATAATTGATTTTTAATCACGAACGCTACCAATGAATTTCCCTTCTCTTACTATTCAAATCCTATTTTTAAAATATTTTCCCAGATATAAATAAAATCTTCATTATTTTTGCACAAGACACAAGCTCTGGTGATAGTGAGTGTGTATATATATTTACTTCGTCGTTATTTTTTTTTGTAGTTTCCTACGAATATACATACATACATACATCATCATCATCATGTCGTGCAGTTTGCACGGATATCCATGATGATCTCTCGCCAGCCTTCCCTATCATTCATTGACTCCGGCAGCTCCTCTGCGCTGCAGCCAGTATCCCTACATAGTTGGTCAATGTAGGTCCTGGCTGGGCGGCCCACATTAGCGCGCCCATGTGCTGGCTTCCACAGTAGTACGTCGCTTACGATCTCGTCCTTGTTTCTCCAGCAGTGACCTGCATGTCTAGTCCGTCTCACTCGTATGGTTTGTGAGATGGGGGGCAGGTGGCCATATAGTTGCTCTTTTGTGGGGTGCTGCTTCCACGACCTATCCAGGACCGTCCGTAGCATTCTCGTACAGCTCCCATCTAGCTTATTCTCAAGACGCTTCGTTAGGGTCCAAGTGGTACAGCCATACAGAAGTACCGACACTACCACAGCCTGGAAGAATCGCCTCTTTAGCTTGTTGGGGAGATCGGATTTCCATATGACTGATAGTTTGTTGGTGGCCAACCATGCCTTTCCTATTCGAGTGTTAACATCGTTTTCTGTGGATGAGATATTACTCCCTAGGTATGTGAATTTTTCTACTGACTTAAGAGGCTTGCCGTCAAGTGTGGAGATGTCCCCTTGCTTTTTGAAGCTCATGAACTCAGTTTTATCAGCGTTCACATAGAGGCCGACGTTCTTTGCTGCCTTCTCCAGGCTGTGTAGTAGTGTCTCAGCCTGTGTCGGCGTATCGGCAAGGAGCGCGAGGTCATCGCATAGTCCACATCTGTGACTGTTTGTGCGGGGTATCGCCTGCTTCTTGCTTTCCTTAGTGTGAGACCTTTTTCTTTTAGGGTATCTAATGATGTTCTGAGTATGTAGTCTAGGCATATTATAAATATATATGGTGCTAACGTATCTCCCTGCAGAACACCAGCGGTGATGTCAAAGAAATCTGTGTCGCCATCAGGTGAGCGTACCATTGCTTTAGTGTCTTTGTAGAGCATCATTATGGCGGCAACAGTTTCTTTGGGGAGACCATATGCTAGTAGTATTTGTTCCATTTTCCCTCTGTGTATAGAGTCAAATGCCTTAGAAAAATCTACGAATAGTAGCGTTGCCTCTAGGTTTTTTGCTCGGACCCCCTCTATGATTCGTCGTATAGTCAGGATTTGAGAAGTTGTGGATCTGTTTCTACGAAATCCGTTTTGGTTTTTCCTTAGGATTTTCTCTATTTCGGGTCGGATTCGATTAAGAAGAAGGGCATTATATATCTTAGCTGCAATAGCAGTAAGAGTTATGCCTCTGTAGTTTTTGGCGATTCCTAGGTCTCCCTTTTTTGGGAATGGGAGGATGCATCCTTTCGTCCATCTATCTATCCTATTTTGTCTATACACAGCATTGCATAGCCTAAGCAGTATGTCGTTGAATTTCCCCAACTTCCATACCTCTGGGGGTATTTCGTCAAGGCCTGCTGCTTTTCTGCTTTTTAGTTTCTTTAATACTTCATTGAGTTCTTCAGTTGTAAAGTCCCCCAGTTTTATGTCTAGTTGTCTATCTATGATCTTTTGGGTATTATTTTCCATGATTTTAGGTGGGTTTCCTAGAAGTTTCTGGAAGTGTCTTTTCCATTTCTGCAGTCTATCTTTCTGGTTGGTTGCCCTTAGTTTGATCTAGAGGTACTTTTTCTATCACTAATTTCATTTACTATTTGCCATGCTAATCGTGACTGTCTGTCTTCCACTGATTGTCTGATGTTATTTATTTGTGCTTGTATATATTCTGTTTGTTCTTTTTTGTATGTTTTGGTTAGTTCTATCTGGGCTTTCCTAAGGTTATGTAAATTTGTGTTAGTTGGGTTTACTTTATTACGTTGAGCTGCTTTTTTGGTAATATTTCTTTTTTCTCTAACTTCTTCTGTCTCCCAGGGAACCTGGTGCTTAGCTCTTAGTTTCGTTGGTACGCACTCTGCTGCTGCTTCTAGGTGTGCACTAACAAAGTTTTCGTATTCCTCGTTTGGTGAGAGGCATTCAGCTGTCTCTTGGAGGATATCGAACCTGTTTCTTACTGCGACAGCGTAGCGATTGCATATATCGCTGTTGGCAAGTGTCGACCATTCATATCGTACAGATCTACTAGTTTGCTTTTTATTTCTACGCAAGCTTAGTCTTAGTTTTGCAGTGACTATTCTGTGGTCAGAGGATACTCCTTCAAAGGAGGAGTATGCTTCGCAGTTCATTGCACTATTTATCCATTTCTTGTTTATTAGGATGTAGTCTATTTGAGCGTTTGTGTTATTTGGGTGTGTGTATGTCCATAGTTTGCCCTTCCGTTTTTGGAATTTGGTGTTTAAGCAAACGAGTCTGTTCTCTAGGGAGAACTCAGCTAGGAGATCGCCGTTTCTGTTTGAGGTGTTGTGTAAACTAAATCTATTGTGTTCTGTTTTTCCTATCTGTGCATTCATGTCTCCCCCAATGATCAGCACATTATGTTTGGGGTGTGTCTGCATAGCGAGGATAGCCCATTGTAAAATGTTTCTATATCTGTTTCATCGCTGACATTTGTGGGGCTGTAACACGAGACTACGGTCATGCATGGGTTGCCATTAAACGTAGCACTCATGATCCTGGGTTGGATTTTTTCTATGCTATTCAGTGATTTTAGAGCTCGAGGACTGAGAAGCATTCCTATGCCTCCTATTGAGGCATTTACGGAGTTTTTCCATGCAGATGCTGACACAAATGTCCATCCATTTCCAGATTCATGGTATTTTAATTCTATATCACCATGATCAAATCTGTGTTCTTGCACACATATGATATCTATGTTCTTTTCGGCTGCGGACGCTGTAAGTTCGGGGAGTTGGCCTATCGTTTTTAATGTTCTAACGTTAAATGTTGCTATCTTCAGTGATTTCTTACATCTAAGTAGGTTTGTATTGGTTTTGGGTTCTATGTCTGTCTTATTAGATATTGTGGCAAGATTTATGTCTTCTGTTGCGTATGTGCCTTGTTTTTCTGTGTTTAAAATGTTGTGGTTTAAGTGTGTGATGTATTTAGAGCTCTGTGTGTAATTTATCGGACACTGGGCCAGAGCTCGAGCCTCAGCTGATAGCGTGCTTTTGGCAGGAGGCACGACGCTGCATGATTCTTCAGCTTTTTGCACTGTCATGAATAGTTTCGGTTGGGTCGAGGTCATAGATATCTATCGGTAGCTGTGGAGTTAACTCATCAATAGGCGCTGGTCTTAGAGATGAGGAGCAGTAGTTACCTGACTGAACTGGTTGATCCTGGCCGTTGACCCATTCTGGGTTCCTCCGCCCAGCATCTTGTGATATACGCCGTTGACCTATGGAGGTTCTTCCGCCGAGTTTCACATCCACCATGCTGCTACCCATGGTTTCGTTTTACAAGCCGATGTGGCAGGTTGATTTTTCAAAGAGAGAGGGAGAGAGAGAGAGAGAGAGAGAGAAAAGAGTGGGGGATGTCAATTATAAGTTTTAACTTAGTATAAGTCCACAGGTCCCCTCCTGGAATAGGATTTAGAGTGTGGGTGGTGGATTTATTTATTTATTTATTTTTTTTTTTTTTTTATATAATTGCTATAGCAGTTACTTTTTATGTTAGATTGTGAATTTTGGAGTCTTTTAGAATAGGGTGGGGGTTCAATTTGAGAGAGAGAGAGAGAGAGAGAGAGAGAGAGAGAGAGAGAGAGAGAGAGAGCGACCGATAGATTTTATGATTCCATTTGAACTTAAGTTGACATTTTTAACACACAGGATAAAGAAAAATATACAATTTGTACAAGTATGGCTGATTTGCAAACGTATTTAAACATAGAACAAAATTATATTTTGGACGGTTAGTCGTTTAAAAAGTTAATTTTAAAATAAAATATAAAAATAGAGACTTATTTTGATCAGTAGTCTGCGAGACGATCCGCCAAGTGTCTTTTACAAAGTTAATTGCCCTTTATATATGTATAGATATAGATTAAAACACTGGATAAATAAATTTCGATTTCAAATTGTTTTATTTTTTTAACTCCTTTAATAAATTTGATGATTTCCTGATTTATGGTTCAAATTCTCCGACATTTAATTTTTAACTTCCTCCTCCTCAAGCAATATTTTTCAAAAAATTATTTTTACATCGCCCGGAGGGTGTTTTTTTATTTCGCTAGTATTAATAATATCTATATATCTTCTTCTATATATAATGGAGATAGAATGCATTTTTGTCTGAAGCCGATACTACGTCACGGCATACGTCACAGATTCCACAATAATCTTAAGCATTTATTAATGAGAACCTAATTTATAATCAATATAATCTATACATAAAATAAATAGTAGAACATTAGTTTATATACATTATGAAATTGTCGTTGTAATATCTGATTGCCTAGGCGTGTTTTTAACGAATCTTTCAATAAATGCATGTTTAGTTTTATACATTTTTCCATAGTTATTTTTATTTTTATTTGTATTTATAATTATTTAATGTATAAAGTTTTGCAAGAAATTTATCTATAAACAAGATACAGCTAATTATTCATAGCTTACGTTAAATTATTACTTAAGGTATTTTGCCCGTGACTGCTTCCGTTTTCCTTACCGTAAAAATACGGTAAAAAAAACATTTTTGTTTAATAGAGTTATTAAGTTATAAGAAGTTGGGTTTTTTTACCCATTCATTTAATTAAAATACAATTTGTAGAATTGTGTAAAGATATTTATTTTTAAATCTTTTTTCTTCGCATTAAATCGGTTTGATTATTTTTTTAAAAACCGGTGAAAAACAAAAAATGACCCCTCTATTCTTATGTACCTGTTAATATATTTCATTAAACTTGACTAAATTAAATGTTTGTTGAAAGCAATTTATGGAAAATAGTGATAGATTTCAAGTTGTTGATGAATTTTTAAACTAACATTCGCTCAATTTTAATAAAATTTTGGAGAATTAAGTAATTTAACAGATATTTTCAAAACAAAACATTGTTTTCAAGAACTCAGTTGATGCATTTTAGGTAAGTAATTGATTTAAAAAAATGTTATTGTCATGTGAGTTTGTTATTTAATTTGTTCTTCAATTCTTTCAGTTTACCCCCAATGGGACCACCTGTTGGCCGTGGGTGGCGACCCGTGATGCTTAAGGATAGAGCCCAGGTGGATGAGCTGTTCATGACATGCAATACTCCACTTTGGCCTTACTTGGGCTAGACGGGCGGTCGGAGAGGCCCCCTCCGATCAATCGGCTGGTCACGTCAAGCCCTAGCACCTATATGATTTTCCCAACCCTACTGCCCTTATGGCATCCCCAACCCCTTTTTATCATATGGGTGCTAGAAGGCGGTGGCCGAGGGTCTACATGTCCTGGGAATGACGTTAAACTCTATCTGATGGTGAGGTTCCAGTTTTGGAGGTTTGGGGAATGTGGAGCACCCCTTCATCACCATTGCTCCCTGGTCAACTCTGACTCGGAGTGGTAGTACCTGTTAGGGTCCCATCTATGGGTTAAATAGAAAAATGTATTTATAAAAAAAATTGTATTATCCATTAAGAATTGATTTATTTCAAAACTTTATCGGCATTAAATGACCCAATGAGGTTGATATGCCGTAAAACAAAACAAACCAAACAAACCAATCTTTCTGTTTAGATTTATTAAAAGTTTTATTTTATTTAAGGAAGGAAAATAAGTTATTTGCGGAGATATATTTCTTTCGGATTTGACTTCTAAAATGTGACATGGACGTAGACGGAAAAGTTTTGTTTATTTGGCGGACCTGAACTTTTGGACCCCACCCCCTAAAATTTTTGTTTTTAATTTTTGTTATTTTTCTTCAGTGAATTATTATAGATTACACACCAATCTATCAGATTGTTAAAAAAAATTCTAAAAAGTTATTTATTTTTCGAGTTTTCAGGGGTGCTCAGTCCCCCATATAAGTTTATCGTAAATCGATCCCCCATATCGGAACCGCTTAAAAAAACTTTTTCTTTGTAATTTTTTTTTTCTTTTTCTTCAATGGATTATTATCGTTTACACACCAATCTATCAGATTGTAAAAAAAATTCTAAAAAGTTATTTATTTATTGAGTTTTCAGGGGTGCTCATTTCCCCGTATAAGTTTATAGTAAATCGAACCCCCATATCGTAAGCGCTCTATCTTAACAGTTGGGCTGAATTTGCACTAAGGTGTCAAAATTAAGGTGACTGTAGTATCTTGAGATCTCGACCTGGCGGGATTAGGGGAATCTCGATAGGGCGAGATCACGGAAAAGAGGGTTTTTACTACTAACGTGGACATACAGCCACAAGGACCTCGAATGTACATGTTCCCGAAATAAACCGTTCTATAAAACGTTAAACCTGAGTTGACTTCACTACAACTGGCGACGAATGAGATAACCACAATTCGGACAAACAAGAACAGAAATTACCAAAGAAAAATCCCTTTAGGAAATTTTTAAACAAAAGGAAAAAGCGGCCGTTAGACTACACCGTTAGCCTACCACGTGGAGACAAAAAAAAAAAAAAAAAAAGTACATTCAAGTAAGTGCTAAATTCCTGCCTACGCTAAATGTTTAATAACTGAAATTAAACAACTAAAGCACAGGAATAAAATCATTCATTACTTTATTTGAAACTTTTGTCGTTGAATTTTTTGTTCCTTGTGGAATTTAAATTAAAAAAAAAAAAATGTTTGTTCCTTGCCGAATTTTTTTAAAAAATGTCTAAAATCATTCCATTAGGAGGATTAGAAGCACCATCACATCTTGACACGATTGGCCAACCTGAAACATTGCACAGAAGATAAGAGGACTGGAAATTAGATCTGGAAATCTATATCACAGCAACAGGTGTGTGTAATGCCGAACAAAAAAGAGGAGTTTTACTCGTAACAGGAGGACCAGGCGTTCGTGAAATTTGGCGAAATTTTACGGAACAGGAAAAGAGGGAACAAGAGGCAGCAAGTCCCGGCACAAACAAAAGGGACGCATACAAAGTGGCTATTAGTTTGTTTGACAAACATTTCTCCCTTAAAGAAAATATACCAAAAGCTCGCACTAATTTTTTCGAAATGGAACCGAAAACTGGAGAGACGGTGAACAATTTTGTTACCCGCCTAAAAGTACTGGTCAAGCCATGCAACTTTAAAGAAGATGCTGACAACCTGGTCAGAGACAAAGTTCTCCTCCATATCAAGGATAAAGATTTAAAAGCCAGACTATTTAGAGAAGGAAACGGTCTGACACTGGAAAGACTTATGGAAATAATTGGAACATACCACGAAAAGAATGCACTAATCTTAGAACCAAAGTCAAACACAAACCAGGTATCCAGCAAGGAGTCGAAGAAAAACTCCAAAACGACACCCCTTTGTTACAAGTGCGGAGCGCAAGGTCATATTGGACAGGAGTGCATTAAAAGCAAAAACCACAGATGTAGTCATTGCGGAAAAAAGGGCATCTAGATGAGTTCTGTTTCTATAAAAACAAACCCATAAAAAAAAGAAGCCATTATGATAACAGAGGTGGAAGACACAGCCCAAGCAGCAGTGGGTCATTCAAAGGCCAAAGAAAAGAAACCCAGCGTAGCGTGAAGGAAAAGGAAGACACTACCTCAAATGACATATATTTATTCAAGCTTTCAGAAGCAGAAGATATAATAGAATTGTCTATTAATGAGACAAGTGTATCCTTTGTGATAGACTCAGGAGCTCATCACAACACACTTTCACTTGAGGACTTCCAAAACCTAAAAAAGGCCAGACCCGAGATTGAACTTCAGCATGCAACCAAAAAGCTGTATCCTTATGCCAGTAAGGAACCTCTGAAAATTTTGGGGAAAACCACACTGAAAGTGCAGGTACCAAACACTAGACGATCTGTCACTGCTTCGTTCTACGTCATCCCCCAAGCACAGGCATCACTCCTTAGTGGTAGAACAAGTAAAGCCCTAGGAATTCTAAATATTGAAATAAATGCCGACATCGTTCAGAAATCCAAAACGGATACTAATAAAGCTAATCCCTTGAGCCTACAGTCAATTAACGAGTTCGATCCAGCTGAAGGAAAAGAACTATCTCCCCGAGAAGTGAAAGAAACTTCAGAGGATGACCCTAAATGCTACACATGTCTGGTAGGAGAAGAAAACGCCCCACCCGAGGAGTTAAAAAGCACACAGCTACCAGATAAACCCTGGAACTATGTTGCAGTAAATCTACTGACTGTCTCAGAAGGAAACCATCTCCTTGTCATCATGGACTACTACTCCAGATGGCCAGAGGTAGCATATATACAAAACGTAAATGCTAAAAATATAATAAATAGCCTGGAATTAGCGTTCATAAAACATGGGTACCCAAAATACCTGAAAATTAACAATGGACAACCCATTGTATCCAGAGAAATACAGGAATACCTAACCATTCATGGTATTATCCAAATAAAAGGGATACCATACTGGCCTCAATCAAATAAAGAGGTAGAACAGTTCAATAGAACAATCTTAAAAGCAATTAAAATTGCTAAAGTAAGGAAAAAGAGCTGGAAGGAGGAAATAAAGAGATTCCTATTGAAGTACCGCACTACCCCTCATACGGTAACAGCTCAGCCAAACTACTAACAAACCCGATGTTATAGAAACATCTACTGTACATTAAAAGATACATGACAGAAATGCCCTCCACAAACAGGAGCGTAAAATAATTGAAGTCCAAAAGAGAATACCCAAAGACCAGATTAAAAACAATTTTTTTTTTTTAAATTAAATTAAAAAAAAAAATTTTTTTT
>CM042139.1:154886391-154918364 GCA_023376005.1 Doryteuthis pealeii
ACAAATTTTAATTTTATTAAAAAAAAAAAGAATGGAATTAAAAAGGAGACAGTGCTGTGCAAGAACCTGCATAAAAAAAGAGAAATGTAGCTAAAGTGAAAAGTTGGTGATACACCTCATAAAACTGACAACCACAGTGTGCCAGCCACTGATCAGTCTCCCATTACCATTCTTCTACAACTACACCAAACCCTAACACGGACAAATCACCCAGAGTTAGACAAGCACCAGCTTGACAGAAAGACTTTGTCATGTCCGGAATAACCTTTTAATCAAAAGGGGAAAACAAAAAAATAACGGGGGGAAGATGTAGTATCTTGAGATCTCGACCTGGGCGATTAGGGGAATCTCGATAGGGCGAGATCACGGAAAATAGGGTTTTTACTACTAATGTGGACATACAGCCACAAGGACTCGAATGTATATGTTCCCGAATAAACCGTTCTCTAAAACGTTAAACCTGAGTTGACTTCACTACAGTGACACAGGAAAAACAGAAACCAAATATTTTGTAATAAAACTGTTAATTTTAACTAGGAGAGTTAGGGGGTTGGTGTTGGGGTTTAAGGTTAGTTTATTGGAAAATAAATAAATAATTTCGGTTCCGTTTTTTCTGGGCCACCCTAACTTTGACACCTTTGCACAAGTTCAGTTCGAGCGGTTCCGATATAAAAATATTTTGGCATTGTTGTTTTTTATTACTTTAATTGATTTATTAATTTTACTTGGATACTCCCACTCCCCTCAGGCTATATTTTTCAAAAGTTTATTTTTACACCGCCCGAAGGCCGGTTTTGTTTTACTAGTATTAATAATGGAGATTCGCTCTATTTGTCTGTAACAAAAACTACATCACTACTTACGTCACAATTACCTTAGTCATCAATACATACAATAAAGAACAATTATTACTAAACTACATAAACTATGAAATTAATTAAAAAATTGTATTACTTTAAATGGAAAAAATTATTTGAGACATTTTATTTGAGGAGGACAGAACTAAGTTGTGTTCTTAATTTTTCATCACCATCATGTCGCACTAGCAGCACGGATATCCATGACAATCTCTCGCCAACCGTCCCTATCATTCATTGCTTCTGGAGGTCCTCTGTGCAGCATCCAGTATCTGCGCAGAGTTGGTCTATGTACGTCTTTGCTGGACGGCCTACTCTGGTGTGCCCATATGATGGCTTCCACAGTAGAACGTCACTAATGAGTTCATCCTTGATTCTTCAGCAATGCCCAGCGTGTCTTGTTCGCCTCACACGGATGGTTTGTGTGATATGGGGCAGGTAGCCGTACAGCTGTTTTCTCGTGGGTGCTGCTTCCACGTCTTGTTTAAGATTGCGTGCAGCATTCTTGTGATGCTCCCATCTAGCTTATTCTCTAGGCGCTTCATTAAGGCCAAGTAGTGCAGCCGTACAGTAGCACTGATACAACTACGGATCTCTCTCTGATTTATTTCTCAAATGCAAATGTATTTAATGAGTTCAGCATTTTGTGAATGAATATGTTAATTGCACTAGGCACTTTGTTCAATTCCTGAATGGAAAGGATCAAAGTTTGGTGAACTTCCAAGAATTCTTTAGAGTATCTTCCAGTCTTCCTCCAAAGCCCATAGGCACTTTTTGTAAATCGATGCAAATTTTGTTCTTTTTGTAACTCTAGTTTTAATTTCTCTAACTGCAGAAGAAAAAGAAAATGAGCGTAAAGAAAAGTTAATCAAACAATACAATCAATGAATCAAACAATAGTCAATTGAAATTGGGTCTAAATTTAATATACATTTAAGAAAAATGTGATTGATCTATGATCACATACAAGTGAAGAGCTGAAAAAATATCTGTAGTTGAGTTTTTTTCATCAATGGTATCCAAGCACTGCAACACCAATGGGAAAAGTATATGGACTGCAAATGTTGAAAAATAAACCTCATTTGATCACATTCCATGAGAGTATCTTGGTCAACTGACGTTTTTATATAGAAAATAAAATTTGTGAAGTAACCAAATGTAGTGGATTATGCTTAAGGGACATCAATAAATTGTTTAATTTTGTTAGACCTGATCCAGGTGTATTTAATCACTGTTACTTTGTTTATTATAACCAATGAGATATCAAATCCACAGTGATGCCAATATACATCTAGAAAGGCATGGACTACTTATTGATCATATGGAAATTTTATCTCTCTGATAAGATAAAGTGAAATTTGAAGCTGTATCAGTGCTACTGTATGGCTGCATTACTTGGATTGTGTCCAAAATTATTGGTCAAAATGTAGACCTATTAATTAGAATCCACCTCAATGTTTGAATCCATATAAAAGCATTTTGAGATCGACAAGTGATGATGATCATAATGATGACTGGCACACCTTGACAGATAATAGCCATCTTACCACCAACTCAAACATCTGAATTAATAACTAATTCAATTTGTGAAAATATACAAGATGCATAAGATAAGGTAGTAAGATGTACGTTGTCGGATTATATTGGCATACACCTGTAACAACTTTTACTCACTAGGTCTAAATAGCAAGAAACTGGTGACTATGCAAACTGTGGTTTTTATTTCTCTTGAATTTTTTCTCATCAAAGAATACCTAGAAGTCAGCTGAGGTTTGATGCTGGAGCTTTCCTTAGTGATATTTATTATCAAAAAATGAACAAACATCCAAATTTTGTTTCTTGTTTAGTTGAATTCAAAGCATATAGTTTCAGGATATTTGCTTTAGAATCTATTCTAAATTTTATATGGTATTGTTTTGTAAGCTTTTTCCACCTCTATTTTGCAGTATATTAATCTTCTGGGGCCGGTTTAGCTCAGTCAGTAGAGCATTCGATACTGGTCCTCACCAATCAGCGTATGAGTAGCATAGCTTAAGTAATCTGATCTGTGTGGTAAAGCTGATGGTAGGTGTGGTGTTCCACCTCAGCAAAAAAATCTCCCTGATCTAGTGCAAGTGAAAAGGGATAGACTCCCTTGCTGTTTGGCTAATACCAACAATTGGCCACTCTGCTGACTGTTTTATAACTTATTAATTTTCTATTTTTCCCTATTATTGATTGCATTTTATCTGTTCAATTTATAGAGAATCTTGAAAATGAAGTGATTACAAAGACTCCAATATTATCAAGGACTGAACATTTGCTGATTTGTAAAAAGATCAGTACAAAATGATAAGTACATATTTACCCAACCCCTCCATATGAGGCAACACAAGGTCAACTTGTTAGTGTCATATTATCATACCTACAAACAAAAAAAAAACTCAGTTTTTTTGGAAAAAATTAAACTTCATAAGAATTGGAAACTTAATTTCATATTTTTACCTTCTTGATTCTTTTTTTCAAATTTTCTTCAATTCTACTGAAATTGAAAATATCATATTTAAAAGCAGGAACATGTAATTTATTAATCAAAATCAATATTTAATCATTGTTTAGAATTCTACAGTTTGTTTAAAAGACAAGAATGCATTATATTTAGTATTTTGTCTTATTACAAATATTATGATGATGATATCTAAACAAAAATAGAAACCAGATGATTGTTTGTTTAAAACAAATCTTTAAGAAAAAAAGATACTAAAAAGTTTTTCTTAAAGATTGGTTTAAACAAACAATCATCTGGTTTCTATTTTGTTTAGATATCATCTTTGAAATCAGCCCTAACTTAAGGGGAGACAATTCTAGTTTGTTAAAAATTAAAAATATGGTATTGACATTTTTCTTTCTAATACGTTTCTTAATATATCGTCATTTACTAAGCTGTGTCACGTCAAAATGAACAGTTTTAAAACAATTATGCAAATTATTCATACCATATTCTATGTAAAAATTTATTAGTGAAATATAACACACTTTTCAGAATTTTAAACACATTAATAACATGAGGCAAATCTAACTTTGCTAGATTTATACAGAGACATCGTTAATAAATAAGATGCTAATTAAGATTAGATAATGATTATTTTATAATCATTGAGAATATAACGCAAATAACTAAGGGCATTGTGATGGTAGTGTGACATAGTTTTGGTTACAGACACAAATAATCTCCATTATAATGAGGACTAGCAAAATTATTAAAAATACTAGCAAGAATATGCACATTCTGCCGGGCGTAAGTATTTAAGTTTTAATCTAATGAAATATATTAAATTAGAAAGACTGACGAAATTAAATAAGAACGCACATAAAAAGATTACTTATTTTAATTATATTTTAATTGGTTTCTATATAAAATCATTCATATGATTGATATTAATATGTTGGAGAATAAAACAATATTAGATCAATAACACAAAGTAATTATTTATTAAACCAGTTTTGTTAAAACTAGTATGCAAATTAACCACACCATATATTATGTAAATCTTTATTTTCTAGTAATATATAAACACATTGAGGGATTTTAAACGCACTAAAAACGGGTTGTTTTGAAACAAATCTCAGATTTTCATCAAGACATCATTAAGAAATAAGATTTATTCTATGTATAAATGATTTTGACTATAAATTAAATGGTTATTTCCTATAAGTCTAACATGAACAAAGGGGAACCACTCTTGACTGATAAATTTATTTATGATCTACTAGGAAAAAAGAAGACGTGGTTAGGGTTGAGTTTAGGGTTAGTTTAATGGGAAAATAAATAATTTATCAGTCAAGAGTGGTTCCCCTTTATATATTATAATAAGATCTGAAACATTGTAGAATTTTAATAATATTGCATTAATAAAAATGATGTGCAGTTTTTGTTTTATGATTACAATTAGTATCACCATAACCTTAATGTTCCACAGCTCTCTGGCAGGTCCAAGTATTTTTCTATCTTTCCACTTTCACTTTATTTTATTTTCACACTGTGGTCTGCTGGAATGGCAAAATCAACCAGATGACAAGTTCTTTTGTTAATTAATACTAGGTGTGGTCTTCTGGCTGGGATAAAATGGCCCATTTGTTTCTCAAAGTACCAGAGAATATTATGCATATCATTTTCTAGAACAATTCTGGTTTGTCAGCATAGTTAGATTTTAATCTCTTGCACAATTCCCAATGGATTACCTTTCACATCCAGTCATGCCTGGTCTTGTATTCTCATTTGTTGCATTCGCTTATTACGAGGGTGATTCAAAAAGTAATGCCATTTTCATGTCAATTTTTTTTATAAAACTAAGGCCTACATTGAGACCCTAACGAGGCTCAGAGCAAGAATCCGACGAGTAAGACCCAACTTACCAATCGACAATGTCCTCCTGCATGACAATGCTCGACCACATACAACCATCAGGACAAGGGAGGAAATTGCCTCATTCGAGTGGACAACTTTACCGCATCCTCCATACTCACCAGATTTAGCGCCTTCAGACTATCATCTCTTTGGCTCCATGAAAGAAGGTTTGAGAGGCGAACCTTATTCCAGTGACAAGGAAGAGAAATCTGTAGTGAAGAAATGGCTCAAAGAATAGTCAACAGAATTTTATGGGACAGGGACACATGCTCTCATTCGAAGGTGGAACATTGCTATTGAGAGAAACGGTGACTGTTGAGAAGTAGGGATGTAATCCACAGAGGACCAGCTTCATTTTGATGTATGATACATGTTCCTGTGTTGGTAATTATACCTGTCCTAATCAAAATGGCATACTTTTTGATTCACCCTCATATATGATTAACCATTTTATTGTGTCATCACAAAACCTACATTTACCATTCTTCTGCATATCATTAAGTTGCAAATTGGACTGGAAATTGCTGTATTTAGATTTTTTAAAATATTGTGTGAACAAAAATCTTGTCAGTTTTTTTCTGGAATATGGTTACAAAACCAGAAATGGAAATCAGACCATAGGTTGTTGAAAGAAATGAAATGAAAAATACAATTTCCTTACATATTGTTTTCTTTAGTTTGTCTTTCAAGTTTTCATTAGTATTCTTCATGTCCTTTATAATTTCTTCATTCAATCTGATTGTTTCTGTAACTGAAAAGTATTTTGAAGAAATTGAAATCATCTTGCAAAATAACAACTACTACATCTAAATGATAATTAGCTTGACAAAATCCATGAAATCTATTCATTTGTAACTATCTATCTACCTATTATTTGTAGGTATCACACTTTCAGTTATAAATGTATATAAGAGGGTAAGAAGGGAAATGGGATGGGAGTAAGGATTTGTCTATTTTAATTTCTTCATAGGCCAAAGAGGGAAAAGAGATATAGATAGTGATAGATAAATAAGTAGAATGATTTTAATTTTACTTGAGTTCATAGATATCTTTAGTTTTACTATTTTTATATTTTTTTACCATATATATAAATTTTACATAAAGCAAACATTCTTCCAAGCTGTAGCCATATCAGTGCTATTGTATGGCTGCACCACTTGGATTCTAATGAAACGCTTAGAGAAAAAGCTAAACAAGGATGCTGGGTGCTGTCTTGAACAAATCCTAGAAGCAGCACCCCACAAAAAACTGCTGTATGACCACTTTTCTTCTATCACACAAATCATCCAAGTAAGACAAACAAGACATGCTGCACACTACTGGAGAAGCAGGGATGAACTCAAATGGGACATTCTCCTGTGGGAACCTTCACATGGGCACACCAGTGTGGGTTGGTCAGTAAAAACCTACATCGATCAGCTCTGCATGGATACTAGATGTTGTGCAGAGGACCCTCCAGGAACGATGGCCAAAAGTTGGAGTTATTTCTCCATAGTGTTGTGTTATATAATGAAGAAATTATAAAAAGTAGGGAAACTGATTTCATAATTCAAAATTTATATATCAAAACCTGGCAAGAAAGAGTTGAGGCTCCATAATTTGCCCTCACATTATAAATTGACTATGGAAGATCAGAAGTGAAATAACTCAAACATTCTTGATTGATGGTTCATTTCTTGGTCCTTGTTTAAATGAGTAAATTTTTAATTATTTTTTATTTTATTTTTTATTTATTTTATTTTAGATTGTTACCTGTATCTTACCTGTTTTATTTTTTCATCTTTGTTTTTTATTTGCTGAGTTTTCATATCCAAATTACTTTTAACTCCTTCTGTTTTTAATTTCAGATATTTTCTAGAAACAGATCAAAAGAACATGGAATAATTTAAAAGTTAAAACATTATTATATACTAATAGGCTAGTGTTGGTTGTTATAGTCACAATTTTTTGTCTGTTGTACTCTCAGGCGTTCTTCAGATTTTCTTTGGTATCCTGAGAATTTTGTACTAAGCCCTTTATTGTTATCATTCAGTTATGATTTAATTTATTCTTGTGATGTTCATAGAATAATCAAGAAGAGCTTCAAATATTCTTTTCTAATCAAAAGCCATGTCATTGCTACTGTATAGTTGCACCACTTAGACTCTAATGAAACGCTTGGAGAAAAAGCTGGATGGAAACTGTACAAGGATGCTGCATACAGTCTTGAACAAATCCTGGAAGCAGCACCTCACAAAGAGCAGCTGTATGGCCACTTACCTCCTATCACACAAACCATCTGAGTGAGATGAAGAAGACATGATGGACACTGCTGGAGAAGCAGGGATGAATTCATAAAATGATGTTATTCTATGGTTACCTACATATGGACACACCAGTGTGGGTTTGCCAGCAAAAAACTACACCAATCAGCTCTGCCCAGATACTGGATGCTGTGCAGAGGCCCTGCCAGGAGCAATGAACAATAGGGATGGTTGGTGAGAGAGAGTCATAGGTATTCATGCTTTCAGCACGACCTGGTGATGATTTCTTTTGAAGTGTTCATACATTAAATAACCTAAAAATAATTTGATATACAATTTAACAAGACAGAGATCTTTCTTCTAACTTGAATGGTGAAAAATAAAATTCCTATCATTCTCTTTACTTGCAGCATGCCTAGAGACTTTGGGTACATTAAACATGGCACCTCAAAATAGTACATAATACTTCAGCCTTAAAGTTATTTTCACACAGGCATGTTTAATTTAATGAACTTTCATATCTCTTACAAACTTCACACACATGTGCACACTGCACATGATAAAGAATACTCTTTTTGTATCTAATTTCTTTTAGTATTTCTGTTTAGTTTGCTCCAGCAATAAAATATGTTGAGTTGTACTTATTCACAATCTTGAGAGGAAACAACATTTCTTTAACCATAAACCCTGACCTCGAACACAGACCCGGTTTATATCTAAAACCTACAACATAATAAGTAAAGTTGGCAGAGTGACCTATTGTCGGTATCAGCCGGCAGTGAGGGAGTCTATCCCTTTTTTGTTAGTGCTAGACTAGGGAAATTGTTTTTGCTGGGGTGGAGCGCCACACCTACTGTCAGCTCCCCACTTTACCGCACAGATCAGATTACCTAATCTGTGCTACTCATACACTGAGTTGGCGGGGACGGTATCAAACTTGGAACCTTACAATTCCTAAGTGGGTGATCTATTGACAGAGCTAAATCGGCCCCTCAACAGATGTATTATACTTTTAAAGTAATAATTTCTTGATATAAGAAATTAAAAGTAACAATTTTTCTGTCTCTTGCAGTAAAGATATGGAACATGTATAAAGACTATAAGAAATAATCAACTAATTAATATCACATTTAGATTATAGAAAAACTCTTACTTTTTATTCTTTTCCAGCCTCAGATTTTTCTGAAAATAAGTAAAAAATAGTTGATATTTATGAGAAAGGAATGAAAAGAACATTTTTTGTGTAATTGCTACATTTAACGATTTCAATATAATGTAACATAGTGGGGTTGTTCATTGTCACGTTACCAAATCGATATGTTACGTAGTGGGTTTTTCACCGTTACTAAATCATATACTCGTACGTTCGTTTGTTTACAACTAACACGTAGCAGAATCCAGTAGTAATTGTCTGTAGTCCGCAAACCCTTCCTCACTTCTTTTGGTCAAGGGAAAGATATCACTTATGCGGGCCGCGTGTTTTTCTGGTATCGGGTTTCATAACCGTGCGTCTTTTAGTCACGGTCAATTTGACTTTCTCCACGGGTGTCTTTCGGGCAGGGGAGATCCCATTCATAAAAAGATTTCTTTCGTCGTAAATAGAGAAAATTAATAATACCGTGTTTACTTTTTAGAAGTTTATTGGAATAAAAACTCCGTACGGGACTAACCCTTGATCACTGCCTCTCCGTCCAACTCCTCTGACTGACTCCGATCCCTCACTGACTCTGACTGGCCACGATCTCTGACTGACTCTCTAATCTACTGTCGGGTTTCTTAAATACTATTTCAAAGTAATTTTCCAGAAAGATCGATTTTTGGAACCATCCAGTTCTTACTCGAAATAATTGAATATTCTATTATTTCGAAAAGTTCCACTCATTCTGGTCACCCAGAGTTCACGAGCCCTAAGATCAAAAGACCACTTGTCGCCCAAAAGACTGGATTTTTCTTAAACATAGACTTTTTTTCTCCTATCTCTCGTTAAAAGATTTTATCTTTCTAACTCCTTTTTCGGCAATTCTACAAAGACCACCCAGTAATATAAGAGGATCGATAGTACATTTTTTTAAAGGTTTTTCTAAGTCTGGCACAAGGCCACAAATATAGGTGCTGGGCGGCGATTATGTAACAATAAGCATAACTTAAAAAGATAAAAAGAACTTGTATTGAACATTGAGAATGATGTTTTGTTTATATTTCTCAATTTACATGTTGTCTTTATTGGTTAAATAAATACTATATTGTATTGGGCAAGACTTTTGTTCCAATTCCATATATATATATATATGTTTTATTCTTATGACTCGGATGGTCAAAAACACAGATAAACCAATTTGTAAATAAAGAAATATTACAAACAGGTATCCAGAAAAATAATGTAAGAAAAGCCTGAATCATCCATACAGTTTGAAAAAGAAAAAGCACTAAAAGTGTTCACTAAGCTAATATGTAAAAAAAAAAAAGAAAGTAGAGCAAAATATAGAAAACCTAAATTGAGTCAGATGATTCAGTATTATCCTGAAAATCCCTGAGGTGAAAACTTAGGCAGGTAGTATCTGACTCAATTTAGATTTCATTATATATATAAAGGCACCATGACTTTTGTCAAACGTTAAAAGTCGGCTGAAGAGTTAAGAAGGGTCCAGATAAGTATTATTTTAAGTTAATGTTTTTAAAGAGTAGAAATGTATATTAATTAACACATGTTTATTTCTTTTTACTTATTGTTTTACTGCTAACAAACTTTATCTTTTTTTTGTTTTGTTTAAATAAGCAATGTATTTCTCAAATATTATTCCATTCCAGCCTGCAAGTCATGCAGGTGTCTTTGAAAAGCATTAATTTGAACTAACTTACCGATTTTGCTTTTTGATAATCTAAAATGGTACCTGTAGACTTATACTAAGTTAAAACTTAGGTTTTTTTTTTTTTTTTTTTTTCCCCTCGGAGTGGTGGACCCGTAGATCTCATCAGATCATCCACCTGCGTTCCCCAAAGTCTCCCAGTCATCTTGCCTTGGCTTGTCACTGATACTTGATTTTGGGGAAGGAGAGCAACATAAAACAAGCGCGCAACATAAAACAAAAAACGTGCAGATATTTCTACAAGTCTCAGAGTGATGTAGGAATGGTGTGGTATGCAGGCCTGACGGGATGCAAGCATGCAGATGTGAATCTACATACGGCGTGATTCGTGACCTACTTAACGTCACCGCTTTGCTGATTGAACAGCAACGTGCCTCGGCGAGGTTGTGGGTGAATGAGCAGCCCCTTGGTTAACACTGTTCACCCAGCCATTTGGGAAGTGTCTAAAAAAGGCAACCTAAACAAATGCCGGTTCACCTATCAAGCTGGCCAGAATCTAACATTTCGACGGTTGTCCACATTAGCTGAGCGAAAACTAGAAAATACTACAACATAAAACAAAGCTAAGAATAGCCACCTGGAATGTCTGGACACCTTCCGATCTTGAGAGATTGGGAAACCCCAAACTACGTACTGGCATCGTGACAGGGAAGCATCTCAATAAGGGGCAGACATCAATACTCTTGCGGAAATAAGCTTCAGCTATAAGGTCCAATTGACAGAAGGGGTGGGCTGGATACACATCCTCATGGAAAGACAGGCCGATGATAGCTGTAAGAAGTTTGAGGTAAGGTGACTCGAGCCCTCCATTCTGAAGCGACACATGACGGATGCCATGGAAACATTTCCTACATTGAAGTCTGACCTGTGTGGCAGCGCCTGTATGTCGAGGATTTCATATGTGTGATAGGGTACATAAAAACAAGCTGGATCCGTGGGCCATCTGCGTGCTCACAACTGCTCACATCTGGACTACTTGTAGAAATGGCCTTATTCTGTCAAGAAGCGGCAATCACCATATATATATATATATATATATATATATAGATTGCGTCTGATGGTGGGAACCAAAATATAATTCCTCTAGGTTCCCTGAAATAGTCTATAATACTTCCAACCTAAATCTTCTTTGTTATTTTTCCTTTTATATATATATATATATATATATATATATATCGAGAGAGAGAGATGAAATTGATTTGATGTTATTGTCTTATTCGAATCATGGTGGCAGGGAAGATAATTAGTCGAGTCTCCACTCTCCAAGGATCAATATCTGTGATATACTAACACAAAACGGAAGGAAAAACAGAATAATACATACAACAACATTTAACATTTAATATATATGATATACATACCAGTGGTATTAAAAGAAAGAATACGCATGTGTCCAAACAGTCAAAATTATATAATATTGTTCTATGAAGTATTATGTAGAAGGAGTACAAAATGGAAAATAGCTTACTTGATAAATGTAGATAATATGGCCATGTGGCTCAATCACTTCCTGGCAGGATTAGAGACAATGTTTTCACTGTTCAAATAACAGGCAAAAAGAGGTCAAGAAGGTGTTTCTGGGACAGTCATATGACACTCTATGGGCCCATGCTAGATATGCAAATTATCCAAGGGAGATAATTATTTATTTAACCCTGAGAAAATAATGTTCTTTGATGCACTCAGATATTCTCTGTACTTAATCTTAATTTTAATCTTTTAAAATCTGTGATATTCATACTAACTTTTGTTACTTTCCTTGGAGATTTGATTTTACAGTCAGGAAAATATACCAATTGCATTTAGAGAAAATCAAAGGAAAAAAAAGTGAAATATTTATAACACATCAACTCTGTTTTATCTGTGTTACAAACAGGATGAAGACATCTCCACATTAAACGGTAGAGTCCTGAAATTAGTAAATCAGTTCACATACCTTAGTAGTAATATCCCATCTACAGAAAGCCATGTCAATATACACATAAGAAAGGCATGGAATCCTATAGACAGATTATTGATCATATAGAAACCTGATCTCTTTTAAGTGAACATTTTTTCCAAGCTGTAGCAGGGCTACTGTATGGTTATACCACTTGGGCACCAAGTGTACTGTTTTGAAGAAATCCTGGAAGCAGCACATCACAAAAGAGCAGTTGTACGGCCACTTGCCTCCTATTACACAAACCACTGCTGGAGAAGCAAGGACGAGCTCATAAGTCACGTTCTCCTGTAAGCACCGGCACATGGACACACCAGTGTGGGTCAGCCAGCAAAAACCTACATTAATCAGTTCTGTGCAAATACTAGATGTTGGGCAGAAGACTTTCCAGGAGGGATGATAGGGATGGGTGACGAGAAAGAATCATGGAGATTTGTGCTGTAGTTTATCATTATCAAAATGATTGTATGATGAGAAAAATATCATTTACCTTCAGTTCATCATTCTTTTTCACTTCCTTTTTGGCTTTGTTCTTGGCTGATACAAACATGGAAGAGATCTTTTGCAAATAGTTTTGAGTCATTTCTATATCCAAGCAAATTTTATTCTTCCATTCTTGTTCAGATTCTACAATTTGCTCAGCTAACTACAAAAGAATTATTCAAATTAAATGAATAAACTACATAGACAATTTTATAAACATGTGTTATATTTGCATATGGTGATGAGAGAGAGAGACCCAACTAGGAATATTGAATTGCCTGCTTGATGGGAGGGGATAGAAGAAATGGTAAAAAATAACAATAGAATTAATAAATAAGGTAAATTTTATATACAGAATCATACAAAACTATTAAGGCATAGGTTATATGATTGTTATATATACTATACTAAATCTTCTTCTGAACTTACTTATTTCTTTTTGCGATTCTGACTAGCATATTTTACTTGGCTGTCTTTTCTCGGAGTTCTTATCTGGCTGACGGTTGATTCTGTCTTCTTACTTCTTAGCCGTTTCTCTAGTTCCTCTTTTTCTTAACTGGTGTCTTAAGATGTTGCTGATATGTCATGGGTTGTCAATTCCTTTTGGTGACAAACTCAAGACATCTATTTTTGTGAATCACATTTTATTAATCTTCTTAACCGCGTATGGGAGCCCAGCCAACCCCATCTTATCAATCAGCGTTTTAGCTGGAATTGACTGGAACTAAAAGCCCTTCTCATGGTTGCACACAAACCGGAAGAGAGGGGTCAAACTAAGGTTATGACTTGTCACTCAAATCTTCATCGGTTTAGGCCTGAATTCAAATAGTATTTTTTACACTAACAATTCAAAATTGATGGTATGCCCATCAATTATGCAACATGATTAGGGCATGATTACAGAGTCTCACCATCAGATGTAGTTTAGGGTTACACAGGACACTCCTTTTGGAAGGGGGCAGGCATACCACTGCAGGTGACGTAGATTTTATTAAAGTTGGTTGAGGTCTACAAAAAATGCTGACTCAGTATTGAAATAGAATTATTCTTTACCTATACATTATATTAATCTGGATATTAAGCTCATTATTTGATCATCCTGTTGGTGGGGCTTAGAATACATAAACTCTATCCTTTACAGAGGGGTAAAATCTCTTATGTGGTGGTGAGGCTCCAGTTATGGAGCTCTGGGGGGAAGTGTGGAGTCTTCTCTTCATTACTTCCAAATCCACTCTGACTGGGAGTGGTAGTACTTGTTTAGGTCCCATCTATGGGTCAAATAGAACTGTTGGAAAATGATGAGTTCTAGATATGAATAATCAAAACCATATAATTTGAGCAAACAGATGATTATTATCAAATAGGTATAGTTACTTGAAACCATATAATTGCCTGCAACTTATTAGTATTAAGAATACTTGAAATCATGTAACTGTATGCAAATTATTTGTATTAAGTTTAGTTACCTGAAGCTATAATTGTTTACAAAGGATTATAATTAGATACATGAAACCATACAATTGCTTGAAAAAAAAAATGACTTCAGCATTAAATAACTCAACAAAGTTTGCTGTAAAAGTAAGCAAGCAGTCATCTTCATTTGAATCATGAAAAAGGAGCCTCATATCTAAATAAATAAATTTTTAAAAAAAGAAAAGAAGGGAGTAGAAGTGGGTTTAGATACAAAATACATTACCTTTGCTCGAAGATCAGATATTGTTTTTTGTGTAATTAACTGGCAGGTGAGAACTCGTTCTTTTAGTAAATGTGTTTTTAGCTTGGTGTATTTCAGTTGTTCCAAATTCTCTGGATGCATTAACACAACAGTTGTTTTATTTTCCTAGGATAAGAAATAAACTGTAACTATACAAATTTTCAGATTTATATATTCATTATAGATTTTTAAAGACCAATTGCACTAAGGCCAGAAATCTCATGGCACAACTATTTAAGTTTTAATGTAATAAAATATATTAAATTAGAAAGACTAACGAAACTAATAAGAACGCATATAAAAATTATACAGATCTTAATTTTTAAATTGATTTCTATGGCAAATTAAACATAGGATTGCTTTTTATACGGAAACAATAATATTAGAAATCAATAACACTAAGTAATTATTTATTAAAACCAGTTTTGTTAAAACCAGTATGCAAATTATGTACACCATATACCATGTAAAACTTTATTTCTTAGTGATATGTAATACACATTTCAGGATTTTAAATGCATTAAACAATATTGGGGTAAACTTGATAAAATAAAAAACAGCATTTGATTTAATTTAGAATTAAATTAGGTTAAACTCATTTGAAAGAGACGAGGTATAACTGCAGAATAGAACAACAAGGATGCTAGTTCTTTCCCATCACTTCCGGTTTTCATTGATACATTTTCCTAATTTAACTAAATTCGATAGCAAAGAATATAATTATAGTTATTTCTTTTTGTTAATGGATTTCTTTTAAGATTTTTCAATGGGTTTTTGTTTATATTCATTAAAATAAAACCAAACAATTAGAAATCATTAATATCAAGCAAATATCAAAATCAAATTTTTAAGATCAATCTGCAAATTATCCTTCTGGTTCACACAGTAAACTGCTATGTAGTTGTGGTTATATATATATATATATATATATACATACATATATATATACATACATACATACATACACACACACAATAGCATGTTAATAGTATGTAGATAAGGCCATCAGTATTAATAATACAAAACAATTTTCTTAGTAATCGTTATTTAAATAAAGATAAAATCATGGAAAATATATGGTAAATAATTAAGGGAATTGTGACATTGGTAGTGATGTAGTTTCGGTTACAGACAGACAGACACATAATTATACATTATTATTAGAAGATATATAACAGACAGTTTAACTTTACACACACACACACACACACACACACACATATATATATATATATATATATATATATATATATATATATATATATATACTAGAAATGACGTGACCCATTGGGTCACCCATTGAGCTCGGATTATTTTGTTAAAAAATCACAATAATGTAATTTATTTTTAATACATTTTAAACTATTTTTCGGTCAATTTTTCGAAAATTTATCGTAAACATAACCATCAATGCTGTCTAAGATGACATAAAATCTGTATTTTACAAAATAAATTTGAGAACATGTTCACTGGTTTCGAAGTTGATCTTATTTAAGGTGTTTTTTTCTGTTTAATGTATAGGGCTTCGATTATTTGAAGTTTTTTTTTCTTTGTGCAGTATATGTATGTTTTCAGTTACAATTTTCCGGTAATTAGAGTGGGGGGACATGAATGTGATTTTAAGTGTTACATGATGGAGCTTGTATCCGTTAAATACAGTGTTAACCGGCGTGACAAAGGCGTCGTTGTGTGACCAATGTATGTGCTTTCAACATAAATTTATACACAAGATTTGTCTCATTAAGACGAGTAGTGTTTGAGGATGAGTTGTTGCATGTGACAAAGTTGGTAGTTTTAAACTTTGGCAATAGATAATTAGTTTAACTTTGTTGTTGAGGTTAGTGGAAGAAACATTATATCGTATTAATTTTTTTAATGCAGTTTCGTCAAGTTTATAGTTTCGATGCATCTGATTGCGATAATATATGTTGTGAGTGGAGCTAATGACTATATTATTTTTTTCATTGTGGTTAATGTTATGAATGTGTTACATAATGGCCATCCCAGCACCTATATTTGTGGCCTTGTGCCAGACTCGGAGAAACCTTAAAACAAACTTGGGTGGCTTTTGTAGAATCGGCCGAAAAAGAAATAAAATCTTTTGACGAGATATTGGCGACACAATGACGGGTTTTAACGAAATCCTAGTATTCGTGACGGCCAGTCGTCCTTTGATCTAAGAGGCTGTGAACTCTATTTGACCAGAATGATTCGAAGGAATAGAATATTCTTTTCTTTCTGGATGGTCCTAGAAAAGATCTTTCTGGAAAGTTAGTTTCACATACTATATAAGAAACCGTAGCAGTAGGTTTGGAGTCAGTCAGTCAGAAGAATCAGAGGAGATCAGAACCAGGGAGGCAGTGATCGAGAGTCAGTCGAGGCAGTACAGAGTTTGGCAAACTGTTGTCGCTGAAGACGATAAGGAATGGCCTGTTATTGTTAAGAAAAGCTTGTCACCGAGAAGTTTATTAAGGACTTAAACCCTAAGTTGAATCCAGTTAAAATACACCTCTTGTTAAGACAGAGATTATTAGGGACCCTCTCTCTCAAAAAGTGCATTGAAATTTTTATTCTAATAAACTTCTGAAAAATAAACACGGTATTATAGTCTTCTCTACTTCGACGAAAGATACTACAACAGTTTCGTGAATGGAGAAAGTCAAATTGACTGTGACTAAAAACCAACAGTCGTGAAACGTGATACCAGTTTGCTGGACGATAAATGAAAGGCACGCGGCGTGGGTAAGGTGATACTCCCTTGAGCTGCCACTAGCAACCAAGGACTGCTGGATATTGTAGACAAGTTTACGCGTGAAATGCCCACCGCCACATTATTGTTGTTATTGGTAGCATCGTATGAAAAGGCAATAACGTTACATATATCGATTTGGTAACGTGACGACGAACACCCCGCAACGTTACAAATGGTCTGTCGGATTTGGTCATCAACAATGTAATTGGGGAATTTATTATTGATGAGAGTTTGTTTAATATTTTTGAGTTAAAAAAAGAATATTGTTTTAGAGGAGGAAATGAGTTTTGCTCGATCTATTAAGTGTTTTTTTACGATGGCTCTTTTGTACTGTATGGGACATTCGCTTTTGTAATTGAGAGTATAGAAATTGTTACTGGTCGGTGTTTATATGGATAAGTGGTGAATGTGTTGTTAGTGTCTATCATTACCTCGAGGAATGGAAGTTGATTGTTATTATTGAGTTCATGTGTATATATATATATATATATATTAGGAGTAACAGATTGGGTAAATCCGACAAAATGTGATTGAAAATTAAGGAAACATGGATAAAACAAAATAACTTCATTCAATTGATATTTCACCTCGTTACATACCGGGGAAAAATATCAATTGAATGAAGTTGTTTTGTGTTTTATCCGATTTTCCTCAATTTGCAATCACACACACAGACACAGACACAGACACACACACACACACACACACACACATATATATATATATATATATATATATATATATATATATTCCAGTTTCAATTGAGTAATGAAACTTACCAAAGTACTGATAGTTTCTTGTAACTTGCACTGATTTAGATCAGATTCAGACGTCCATGTTGATTCTGATCTAGTATCAAATTCTACAAGAGATGTGTGACTGAGCCATGAATCGATATACTCAGTTCTGCTATAGTCGTTGCTGTTATTTTCGTCACTTATTAAATGATTCATATTTTTTGAGCTGTCAGAAAAGAAATTGTCAATCAAAGTGTTACGTTTCGGGTTCATCTTGTTGTAAGGCAAAAGCAGACGACTTTTAGCATTGCTGCTTTTGTTTTTGGCATTATTACTCGAAAAGAAAGTGCGCTGCAGACACTCTACGGCCTTTTCCATCGCAGGAGACGCGTTCGGGTGCTTCTCAAGAGGCTCAACTGATTTTTGGTAAAATCCAGCGTTAGAATCGGCTTCTTTCTTTTCTGTCTTTTGCATCATCAGGAATACTCGTGAGAAAAAAACTATCTGAATACAGGTTTGTTTCAAGTTTGGTTTGAATCAAAGGTAAATTCCCTTTGTCATGAGTAGCGATAAATTCATACCGTTTGGTGTTGCTTGCATTCTATTGCATTTCTTCCAAAGTGTTTTGGGATTTTAGACATTTTTCCTTATTATGTATGCAAATTAATTTGCTAGTTTGTTTTCAAGATGGGCTTAAAATTGCATCAACTTTGCGCTTCATAATATTTCATTTTCTTTCTGTCAGTTTGAAAGTTATCCGTGGTGTATTGATAAATTCTTTAGTGTCTTCACCCTGAAACATCAATAAGAAACAGTTATATTAGAATAACCAAGTCGTAGAAAGACTTAAAATATTGTCAGCAATATAATGTTAAAAACCTATATCAATGCTAAATCAATCAATCAATCATAGATCAGAGCAAAATATTGGGGCGCATACGACTAAAAATTTTGACCTTAAAAGGTCATTTCCAGGTCATTTCTAGGACAACAAAAGATTATATTTGAGTCACCCTGTTGATTTTTAAAATTTTTCAAAAATCAAATAATTATCATATTTTAATGAAATATTCAGAAGTTATTCAGTAGATGATGGAAAGGTTTTTTTAAACTGTTCATTTTTCAAAAGCTTTAGTGAAAATTAAAAAAAAAAATTTCATTAAAAAAGAAAGATGAACTCTAATTTAAAAAAATTTAATTTAAAGAGATGAAGATTTGAGAAAGAGAAATATATTTGGATCAATGCTCTGCATCTTCTCTTATATAGCGTTACTTTGTGTAATGGACAACATTGCTTTCCAGAACTTCAGGAAGATATGGATCCGCGGATCAAAGATTTCTCTAAAAAAGAAATTGCACCTATAAATGATGCAACATATGTATCTTTGATTATATACAATTGCAACAGCTATCGATAAGTTGGACCATATGACCTTTAGGCACCACTTTTGCGATCTCGATTCATAAGGATATTTTTTGTTTACACCGTCAAAATCCGGTTGTTTGTTAACAGACGATTTTTAGAGGGTTTTTTTTATTATAAAACTAACCCCTAACCCTAACCAACAACCGGATTTTGACGGTTTAAATGAAAAAATGTCCTTATGAATCGAGATCGCAAAAGGGGTGCCTAAAGGTCATATGGTCTAATGTTTGATGCCAGCCACCGCAAACATCTGACACAGACATCACCGGACACAGATGGCTAAACAGCCTAATTACTAACAAGGCTCAAGATGTGCAACACCATTCTAATATCCTCAAGGGTGATACAACTATGGTGGTCAATGTTTGTTCATGTACTACGGATGTCCAAGGAAGTACCTACACAAAATCCCTGGAATTTGCTGTTATAGGGTTAAACAACTACCGGGCACGAAGGGACTAGCACTGCTGGCTTCCAAAATGAGCTTAAAGATCTGGCAAGCAGTTGAAGGAGCTAAGAACCCACGCATGGGAAAGGACAGAGTGGCTTCAAATGAAGAAGGACTGGATGCTGCTGATATATGTTCCAATCTATTAGCGTCAGAATCCATTAAGTCATATATATATATATATATATATATATATATATATATTATATATTTCTTACCCATAAAACCATACCCCAAAGACAAGGTTTCTTTAATATATCCCCTTATCTAGCGACTCTTATTATCAGAAACCATAAAATCCCCTTCACATAACTTTTTCCGTTATTTACGTCCCATTAAATTATATTTTGGTTTATTGTTTTGTTTTATGAATAAGATCTTTTCCGTTTTATTTTGTTTTTGTTTTCGGTTTAAAATAATACCTTACATTAGATCCAAATCGCTTAACATTATCTAAAATAATAACCAATTCCGCCCATAACCTTTTTTACTTTATATATAAAAACAAAACACAATAAATATTTAATCATTTATTAAATACAGAACTTAATAATAATAATAATTAGAAATTTAAAAATAATTAATCGTAAAATAAATATATAAAAACTCCTTTTCTAAAATATTAACATATTCCGCTCATAACTTTTTCACTTTATATATAAAAACTAATTACAGTAAATATCTAATCATTTATGAATCACAGAACTAAAAATAAAATTTAAATAATAAAAACATTTAATCGTAAAAAATTCCTTTAATAAAAGTCTTTTGAATTCCAACCGTCACATTTCTTAACACCCATCCCCTTCCGTTTAAATTGTTTTCGACTTGTTGCCAACATCTCAAAAATTCGCTACATTTATTGACAAAAGATATACATGGAACATAACCGACATATATATGGCGCGAAATGCCCACGTTGGTGAATATTGTAACGTCTTTCGTTTTTTGCAGTATTAAGGTTTTTGTTTTGTAAACTTATTTTGACTTTCCTCTCCGACCCAAACATCTACGGGAGTGAATGAGCTCTGATGATGATTTTTGTAAAATCAAAATATTGATCAATATCAGCTATGATTATATTATAAATTGTTTTCTTCTTTAACAGCATTGTGTGATGTTTTCATTCCACCTTTTCTTACTCATATATATATATATATATATATATATATATATATGGTAGCTGTTGCCTATACGATTTGCAAACCAATCCTTGGTATAAAAATAGCATAGGCGAGAAACTAACAGTTACCAAATGCTATTGACTTTATGTTTTCGCTACCCTAACTTAAATATACATGTTCTGTCTATGATATTGAACACTCTTTACTTATAGATATAGCAAGCTATATATATCATCATCATCATGTCGCGCATGTACAATCTCTTGCCAACCTTCTCTATCACTAATTGCACCTGGGAGGTCATCTGCGCAGTAACCAGCATCCTCGCATAGTTGGTATATGTAGGTCCTTGGTGGGCGGCCCACATTAGCATGTCCATGTGCCGGCTTCCAGAGGATAACGTCACTTATGAGCTTGTGAGATGGGGGGCAGGAGGCCCTACAGCTGCTTCCTTGTGGGGTAATGCTCCCACGACTTGTTGAAGACTACACGCAGCATTCTTGTGCAGCTCCCATATAGCTTATTCTCAAGGCGCTTTGTTAGGGTCCAAGTGGTGCAGCCATACAGCAGCACTGATATGACCACAGCCTGGAACAATTGTCACTTTAGCTTGTCAGTGATATCGGATTTCCATGACTGATAGTTTGTTTGTGACCGACCATGCCTTTCCTATCCGTGTATTAACATCACTCTCCGTGGACGAGATGTTACTACCTAGGTATGTGAATTGTTCCACCGGCTTATGAGGCTTATCGTCTAGTGTGGAGATGTCTCCTTTCTTTTTGAAACACATGAACTCAATTTTATCAGAGTTCCCATAGAATCCGACAAATAGGAAAAACAAATTGTGTCAAAGAATTTCAAACATGGATGACTTCAGGATGATCCGAAAATATATATATATATAGGGTTGTGCAAGGATTGCCAAGGGAGGTAATTCTTTTTTTTTTTGATTTCTTAATTTTAAAACAATTACCAAAAATCAGGGAATTGTCCAATTTTAATGAAATTTTCACCAAATTATTTTCCCACGACTTAATTTTATAAGGATTAGTTTATTTTATGGAAGAAACTTGAAAAAAATACTTTTTTTTATCAATTCAGAATGTGTGTGTGGAGCATTTGAAGAAGAAAAAATCCCGGTCCCTAATTTTTACGTTTCTTGAAAGATCATATCCTGAAGAATATATTAATAAAAAAAAAATAAAAAAATAAATTCAATAACCTAAAAAAGTGATTTTAAAATTTAAAATTCATTTTCTTAAAACTCAAAAAATAAATAATGTAGCAAGTTTTTTTTTCATAGTATTAAAAAATATAGTTTTCTTTAAATTGATGCAAAAAAAATTATTCTATCTAACTTAAACTGAGTTTTACACTACCTTAAAAATTTCAAGGTCAATTATATATGTGGAAGATTATTATGGACTATCTAGCAATTTTAATCAAAGATAGCCCAGAATTTTATCTTTGAAAAAATCTAAGTTAAAAACCTTGCAAATCCTGGCAACATATTTTAAAAGAATTAAAAAGGATTTTTTAAAAAATCGTTAATTTAAAGTATGGAAGCCTAAAAGAGCCAATCATCTTGCTCTCTGACCACGTGATTTGTGAACGAATTCAACGCATTTCATAAGTTTGTGAACGAATTCAACGCATTTCACAAGCTATTATAATTCATTCATTAAAAGAAGACTTTATTTCAAAAAGTACATTGTTCTTTTATTTATTTATTTATTTTTTACATTCATTTCAAAAATAGTAAACTCGAAATTAATACCTAATCTAATTAAAAGAAAAAAAATTAAATTATTGAACACTGAAATTAAACTGAATGTTCTTAAAAATATATTTTACACGAATATTTTTATTGTAAATATTGTTATACTAACACTAACTAGTAAACATTTTTGTAGTTATATTAAAAATAAAAACAAAACAAAAAACAAACAAACAACCACAAACAAATAACACTTAAAGTTTTGTTAAATTTTGGCTGTTTTCATGTAAATTTTCATTCGCGTTAACATAGGGATAGACAAATTTGTCATCTGCTAGGAATTTTAAAAGTGAATCAGAAATAATTAAATCTATTATTTAAGGTAAAACTTTGTCTAAATCGATAAGTAGTAACATAATAACCATAATTAAAAAAAGAAAAATATCATTACATATGCAGTTTATTTTTAATAGATTTAAAAGTATTTGTTTTGGTCAATTTCGACAATATCAGCCAGTCAGCCTCGTTTTCGATGTTTTTAAGTGCTTGTTTACAATTTTACTGTAACATTCGCGCTTGCAAAAAAAATTACCAAAAATCAGGTAATTATCCGATTTTAATGAAATTATCAGTATTGATTTAACAATTAATGAATTTTATAATGCATTAGTTATTTTATTTCAAAACTTTAATTTAGTATTTTTGCTATGAAAAATTAATATATAAAATTCATTTAAAATATGAAAATCCTGATGTTAAGTTTAAAATGTTATATTTTTAGATTCTAAAAATTAATATCTACTTAATGCAAACCTTATTTTTGTTGACGAAAGTAATAAGTTTTGAAGAAAAACTCGATTGAAAATGTACCCCCTCCCCTTTTTAAGCAGAAAAAACATAGATGTATATTTTTTTCTTTTATAAAATAATGGCCAATTAAATAATTATCGAAATGAGTAAAAAAGAAATCTCCAAAAAATTAATTATTTATTATTTTTTACATTTTATTTTTCGATTTTCGGTACTTATTTTCTCATAGAAAAGCCACCGTAAAACATCTTTTTTTGTTTCTATTCATAACTTCGGTCTTTTATTTCTTTATTTATACTGTAATTAGTATCAGGTGAGGACCAATTCGAAACAATTTTACGCCCCCAGCATAAGGGGGGTCAAAATTAAGTGACCAGAAAAAAATGAGAAAGTTTTGAAATAAAATAAATAATGCATTATAAAGATCATTCATTGATACATAAACACTTAAAATTTCATTAAAATCAGATAATTCTCTGTGTTATATACGGAAATATAGATACCTCTCGATTCACTAATTCAGCATTTCAATTCGCACACACCGCAATAATAAAAGATACATACACTCGCCAACAAAACAAACATAAGGCGCAGACGCCAAATCGGAAGTTTACTCCATCATAGCCTAAAACAGAATGGCCATTTTAACACATCTGCGCATGGGCTCCGATCGGGAGTTCCGCTTTGATAATCAATTCCTAACATTAAAGAAAATAAAAATTGTAAATAAAATTCGCATTTTCATCTAATGAAAGCGATTCCCGGGTGAAATGAAAATGACTTCAATTGATCCGATTTTGGGTCGCGGCTTTCTATAAATAAACAGCTTTGAAAAGCCGACGACACACAGAGGTCCAGGCGTCAAGTCGAATACACACCAAACGAGGGCTCGCAAGCAAAATCTACATCACAGGCGGCGATTCACCTACACCACCTACTTACCCAAACCTGACCTCACAGGCAGTCAACAGACGAACAATTCCACTTCGTTCAGCAACCGCTAACGACTACTAAAAACACAAGACAAGCTCACCTAATCAACACCTAAACACTACAACTGATTCGGCCACCGGACACTCACTGACTTTTTATTCAAGACACAACTATCACAAAAATTATCCTTTAATTTTCATTTCTATCTTTTCACCGTTCTCATGTTATTTTTCAATACAATTTTGAAACTCAAAATCCGTGTTTGTTCTTTTCCTCGTCACCATACGCTTGCATGCTAACCCTGTTGATAACATCTGGTGTCAGAAGCGTAACCCTGTTTATCACACCTGATTTTTGGTAAATTTTTTTCTGTAGGGTGTGGGGTGTGGGGGGCTATAGTCATTTGGTCAAAAACGCATTTTAGGCTCATTTTGCCAGTCGCTATTTTCTCATAGAAAAGCCACCGTAAAAAATTTTTTTTTGTTTCTATTCATAACTTCGGTCTTTTATCTCTTTATTTATACTGTAATTAGTATCAGGTAAGGACCAACTTGAAACAATTTTACGCCCCCAGCATAGGGGGGGGGGTCAAAATTAAGTGACCTGAAAAAAATGAGAAAGTTTTGAAATAAAATAAATAATGCATTATAAAGATCGTTATTCGATAAATAAACACTGAAAATTTCATTAAAATCGGATAATTCCCTGTTTTTTGGTAAATTATTTTCTGTAGGGGGGCTAAAGTCATTTGGTCAAAAATGACTTTGAGGCTCTGTTTGCCAGTCCCTACAAATTATTGGCAAATGAATTCTCTTTTTGTTTATGAAATTATTCGCTATTGAAATTTTTTAAAGTTTCCTAATATCGTTTATTCTGGAATTGGTCAGTCTGGAATTTATTTCCGGTGCTAAAACCATAATTTTTATTTGGAATACTAAATAAATATCAATTTACAATTTTAATTTAGACCGAATTTTTAAAAAGTTTTCGTGTTAAATCGAACTCAACGGATAAAATTAAAAATATACAAAGGACGTAAGACTGAAAAACATTTCCCTAAGAAAGGATCTAACCCCTTTGGAGAGAGAAGCGATGGGGAAGCTTCTACAGATAAGATCCCTAAAACAAAAGGAATCAGATGCAAAGGGAGAGAACTCGAAATGGATTGTGAGAAAAGGAGATGTAATAAACATCACGAGAAGTCTCAATACGAAGGAAACGACAGGAGACATCTAAACTACAAATACAAAAACAAATTAAAATGTATCTACAGTAATGTAGATACATTACTTAATAAAAGAAACGAATTGGAGATACTGATAAAAGACAATCAACCCGATGTCATATGCCTGGTGGAAATAATTCCAAAAAATATTAAATTAAACATCCAATCTTGTGAGTTTCAATTTCATGGATATGATTGTTTTTCGATTTTAGAAGATGAAACTATGCAAAGGGGAGTAATAATACTAATTAAGAAAATATATCTAGCAAAACAAATTCAATCACCAGACTTTAATGAAAGTGTTTGGTGTGAAATATTATTAGAATCATCTGATAAACTAACCATTGGATGTATTTATAGATCCCCAAATAGCAGCATCGAAAATAACAAAAAATTAAACTATTACCTTACTTCCTTTGTAAATAATAAGAGCCATGTTCTAATAACTGGAGATTTTAATTTTCCAGAAATTGATTGGGATCATGGGACTTCTCTATATTCAAGAAAAGCTACAGACTTTATGGAAGCTATACGTGACTCCTTCTTTTTCAACACATAAAAAACCCAACACATTTTAGAAACAATCAAAACCCAAATATATTAGACCTAATCCTTACAAATGAAGAAAATATGATAACTGATTTAGTACACCAAGCACCTTTAGGTAAAAGTCACCACCATGTGATAGAATTCAATTACATTTGTTACACAAAAGAACATAATGCAACAGAAATTAATTAGAATTATCAAAAATGTAAATTTGAAGATATGAGGAAGATATTAAAGGATTAAAAAAATTGAAAACAGGCTGATAAATCTTAATGCAGATGAATCTTGGAAGGAGTTGGAAGATTCGCTAAACTGGATCAAAACATTAATTCCAAAAAGAAAATGTACAATTAGTAGGAAACAAAAAGCACCATGGATGAATGAAACAACATTTAGGAAGATGAATGAAAAAAAGGAAAACATAGCAAAATCATCTTAGGACAAGAGATGGAAAAGACTATCAAAATTATGCAAAATTAAGGAATCAGTTGAAATGGGAATGCAAGAAAGCAAAAATAGATTTTGAAAAGGAAATTGCCAAAGAAGCCAAAAACCCCAAAAGCTTTTTTTAAATATGCAAATGATAAAATGAACACTAGACTTGAAATCCCCGATTTATTAGGGCCAGATGGAAACACAGCTACATCTGATGAAGAAAAGGCGAATATATTGAACGAGTACTTTTCTAGTGTATTCACCACTGAAAACCTCGAAAATATACCATACTTTGCCGAAAGACCATATAAGGAGGAACTAAGAAGTATAATAGTAACTAAAGAAGAAGTACACGAAAAGATAGCAAACTTAAATTCGAACAAAGCTCCAGGACCAGATGAACATCACCCTTTAATTTTAAAGGAATTAATACAAGAAATATCCCTACCATTGAGTATAGCCTTCACTAAATGCATTGCTGAGAGGTATGTACCTCAATCTTGGAGGGAAGCAAATGTAACAGGTTTATTCAAAAAGGGAAATAAAAGTAATCCATGCAATTATAGACCAGTTAGTTTGACAAGTATCATTTGCAAACTGCTGGAATCTATAATAAAAGACAAAATATTCAGACATATGGAATTAAACAAATTTTTTTTCTGTGAATCAGCATGGATTCATTAAAGGAAGATCTTGTAGTACAAATATTTTGGCAGTAATGGATAAGTGGACGGAGTCTCTAGATCTTGGATCACCGGTGGACACCATCTACCTAGACTTTGCCAAGGCATTTGACTCTGTACCTCACAAAAGGCTGCTATTGAAGCTACAAAAATATGGGATAAATGGCCAGGTTCTGAATTGGATAAAAGAATTCCTGGGTAATAGAAGACAATGTGTCAAAATTAAAAACACTAAATCAAAATAGGCTCCAGTGACAAGTGGAATCCCACAGGGAAGTGTTCTTGGACCTTGTCTTTTTGTTATTTTTATAAATGATCTCCCGGAAATTATCAAATGCTACACACAGATATTTGCAGATGACACAAAAATATATTCCACTGTTAATGATCAAAATGATACTGACAGAATTCAAACTGACATTAACAATCTTGTAGATTGGTCTGATAGTTGGCAAATGAGATTCAACACAGTTAAATGCAAGGTACTGCACATAGGAAGGAATAACCCTAAACACGAATATTCTATGAGAAAAATATCTCTAATGAAAGAGAAATATTAAGGGATACAGAGTTAGAGAGGGACCTTGGTGTGAATGTAGACCCGGAACTAAAATTTTCCAAGCACATAGGAATACAAGTGAATAGGGCAAATAAGATATTGGGACTGATACGGAGGTCATATGAGTACATGGATGAGGAAATGCTGAAAAATTTGTACACTGCATTGGTGAGACCTCATTTGGAGTTTGCTAATGTGGTTTGGAGCCCAAGACTCATCAAGGACACAAAACTCATTGAGGGAGTCCAGAGGAGAGCTACTAAATTAGTGAATAATTTAAAATCCCTTTCATATGAAGAAAGACTTAGGAACATTGACCTACCAAGTCTGGTTTTCCGACGTATAAGAGGGGATATGATCGAAGCCTACAAATACACGCATGGTTTCTATTCAGCGAACCCTGACCTACTAAACATTGCTCAAAATACCTATACAAGGGGACATAAATTAAAACTCCTTAAAAAATCTTGTAAAGCAAACGCAAGACAAAATTATTTTAGCTACAGAGTGGTGAATACATGGAATAAACTACCTTCATCAGTAGTGAATGCCCCATCTCTAAACTCCTTCAAGGCAAGGTTGGATAATCTGTGGAATGACATTAAATATTCAGTGGATTTAAAATGAATATTTATAAGGAACAGCTGACAGGTCTCAGACCTAATATACTAGCTGAAAAGATATTATTATTATTATTATTATTATTATAAATTTAACCATCGTTTTTTCACCTCGCAGAAAGAAAAAAATACAAAAACTCAGGGAATTAACCGAATTTAATGAAATTTTCAGTGTTTATTGTAAAGAAAAATAACAAGAGCGGCAGTACTCCTAGGTTTGACTGGAGTTAACCGCAAATGTGGCAGACGAGTTAAGAGTTAAAGAAGTAAAACGAACGACAAGATATGAATAAAAGACATGTATTGGATATAAAATTGCAAACTTTAGTCTCGTTTGCGGTCAAATATATAATATGTATATAATATTATATAATATTTATATAAATGTCACTTAGCTGTTTATCCTGGGATATGGGGTATTAACGGAGCCCCTTGCTACGGCCTTCTGTTTATAATTCGGATATAGATGGACTTCTGTTTGCATCCGACTCCGGTTCTATTGTAGTATAGTAGGAGCGACCTTTGTACGGTCCGATCCCTTTCGTTGCTGGTGCAGAAGAGATGGAATGAGTCTGCACTTTGGATTTGGTGCCAAAGTATGCTGGCTCATGATTGGTTGGTTTGAAACAGAGGCTCGCAGACAAGGGACGATAACCCATACCCCAGAATTCTTAATATTATATATTTAATGAATAAAAGATAATGGGCCAGTTATTTTATCTAAGAAATATTATTATTCATTGAATCAAAAGAAAGGTGTTAAACTTCGTTCCTGCTTATATGGTCTGTAGAGAGGCATGTTTTAAGGATATTCCTTCTGCAGGTCAGGAAATATTTTTCTTCCTCCTTTTTTCTTCGTCTTCTTTCTTCCTTCTTATACTTTTTTGTCAATTTTGTCCCTAGAAAGCAGTGTTGTTTTAACTCCCCCCCTTTTGGGGGGCTACTTTTTTGCCCAGTATTTTTTCCATATCAATGGAAAAGGAACAAGCCGGTGTCGAGACCGGTCGGGAGGGGGCCAGCCCCGTTCCACCAAAAAACGGGGCTGCGCCGGACACAGAAGCGGGGACCAATGTCCGCCCATACCGGCCGGAGACAGATCCCGTAACGCCGGAGAAAGCAGACGCCCCGAAAGGAAAAAGAAGGAGGGGCAGAAAGGGCCTTGTGCCTGAACCAGCAATGCCTGGAACCTCAAGGGGCACTGCTGAATGGCCAGCCCTTCCAGATACCTTGCGGGAGCTACTCCCCCCAAAAAACCCGACAAAAGTAACAGCAAAGGCCCCTGAGCCGACCAAGAAAACCAACTGGAGACCGCCTCAGGAAGTTGAATTCCGGGAACAGGATTCAGAGCTTCACCGGTCCAATTGGACTAAAAAATATAGCGGTCTGTTGGAGGGGAACGAAATAAAGCCCCTCCCTCAGGCAGTGGAAGATTTGGAGCCGCGGATCCTCTCCTTTATCAGCACGGAGGCGGTCTCAAGAAGATTGATCGGCCTCACCAAGGAGAGAATGGTGGACATCTTGCTGGCGAACAAGATTCCTGCCCAACACATCAGCAGAAGAAGGTTCGCCACATGGGATGTCCTCTTTCCAAACGAGGCCGAAGCAGTGAGGTCTGAAAAAAAAAAAGCCTCTTCCACAAGGAAGTAAAGCTACAACCCGAGTATCGGGGAGCAAGAAGGACCCGTGTGACACTCCACAACGTCCCCGCAGCTGTGTCTGACGAGCAGCTAATGGCAATCCTCAGCGCCTACGGGGACGTGACAGCGAGTGGCACAAAAATAAAAAGAGGTGTGCGGGTAGGCGAATCCACCTTCCTAATAAATCTAAAGAAGGAAGGATTCGACAGCCTACCCGACCTTTACACGGTTAAAGACCAGACCATCTCGGTTGTTGTGGAAGGGCGCAGACCTCACTGCTGGAATTGCCGGCAAAAGGGGCAATACCAAAGACTGTCCAAGAAAGCAGTGGTTAAAACAACCCCAACGCCATTACCAGCAGCAGCAGTAGCAGCAGCAGCAGTAGTAGCAGCAGCAGCAGCAGCAGTAGCAGAGACAGAAAAACCTACAAGCCATGCAGCTATTTCTACCTCCCCCGTGAAGGGACAACCAATGGAACTAGTGGAGCCGGATGCGCTGGGGTAAAAAGACGTCTTTGTTTCTGAGGGGAGACGGCTGACCGTAAAATAGCGGTCAGCCGAAAAAAGAAAAAAGCCCTGACCGTAGACCCTGACACGAATACAGTGGCAAAGCCCACTACAGACACCACACCAAAAAATTCCCAAACTACCCAACCCCCTACACCTTCATCCCAGCCCTGTGATTTGCATACACAAAGTCCCGACAACACTCCCCCTCAACACAAGAAAACAGTAGCAGAAGGATCTCCATCGTGATCAACATCGAGATCGATTTCCCCTAATAGACAATCCCATCCGCGGAGCAGGAAACGGGACCTGTTTCCAGCATAACCTATGCCAAGTGGGGCTCGATCAGGTAGACAAATACCTGACATTACAACAAAAAGAGCGTGGGCCCCACTCGTGCAACTGGACTCCGTGGATGGCAAATCAACCAGCAACCCACTGAACTTTAGGGATGCACCCTTAGTTACTACTTTCATCGGGAAGCCAGTGGCCATGCACTTGGTGTGTGGCGCACAATTGAGGCGGCCGAAAAGGCCTTTCCGGCATGAAACTAGTTAACAGGGTGCATCCCCAACTTCAAAAACATTAAGCCATAGTAAGGGAGGGTCCCCATTTTTATGCACCCTTCATTTTACAGGGCTTTAAAAATCAAGTATCCCAGGATGTCGGCGGTATTGCCAGAACAGATACCGTTACCAAGGAATTGGGTAAGGGGAATCTTGGACAAACCGTCGGCGTCCTCACCGAGAAGACTTCCTGCCAGTGTGGACACTGAATAAGGTAAGCACCAATGACTCTTCTTCTTGCTAGTTATAATGGGAGGGTTTTGAGGACCCTTCAAGCGCTAGTCGTTTGAGGAAGAACTCAAGTCTCTTCGCGTGGATGTTGGCGCGCGGTCCAGACACATTTCGTTTCAAGCGTGGATGGCCGGGTGCTGGGTGGTAATCATTTATATATGAGGTCTATTCAGCATTCGGTGATTCAGGCAGTCGGGGTGTGTCCCTGCTAGTTAAAAGCAGTCTGGGGGCGGTGACTGACGTTGTTTATGCTGGCGCAAGTGGCAGGCTGATTGTGGCCGATATTGCCGTATCAAGCAATAAATTCCGGGTAATCGCGTTATGCGCCTAATAGCCTGTGAGAGGAAATCCTTTTTCGGCAGTTTGGGCAGTACATGGCGTATACCTGGACGATTAATTTTAATGGGAGATTGGAATGCGATCTTGATCCCAAATTAGACCGGACGGGACGGGAGCTAGCGGGTTGGCGAGGTGTGACAGCGCCCTGTGCGATCTAATGGCCGAGTTCGATCTGGTCGACAG
>CM042139.1:154918374-154930874 GCA_023376005.1 Doryteuthis pealeii
AAGAGAGAGATCAAAATCGCTTTCACTTGCATCATACTCTGCACAGAAGTCGGGCTCGCTGATCCGGATGGCAGCACAGCACGGTGTAACATTTCGTTTGAGCTGCGGTCTCCTTTGCCTGACAACATGGAGGATGTGTTGCTGCGGCTGCCAGCCCCATACCCGCAGATCTGTCTTTTAATATTGCTCGGGCGCGGGCCAAAATTTCTGATAGGCCCAAGTCGTCCACCCGGAGGTGGCCTGGAGAAGTTCCTCTGCATGTTCTGGCAACCCGGCAATGAATGCACATATCAAACCCCGCTCTCTCATACCTCCGAATTGAACCGCAACCTTTCGCAGCTCTACCAAGAAAACATCAACCTTTCCCCCCCCCTGCACAAGCGGCGTGCCGCAAACTGCTTGTAAGCTGACACGGATTTGAGGGCAAATGCTGTGTATAAGGCTTCTTTTATACAGGCAAAATCGGCCCTCTTTTCGTCGCTCAGTTGCTGGTAAACAGCATATGCACCACCTGAGAGGCGCATCGGAACCACGCACACGATTTTCTTCACGCCGCTCAGCTGACACACTAATTCCGCCTTCTCTACCCATTCAACTACCGATTGCCCAGAATCAGTCCCGTCAAAGAGGGGTATCAACTTGGAGTTGAAGGCCATAATGCCGAAAATAGCTTGTAATATGAATGTTCTCGGGGGGGGGGCACAGTTAAGTCCGACGATTTTACTCTCCCAGCAATGCTGCACTCTTCTCACCAATACTATCAAAAGGTCTTGTCTCTCGTTCACTCGTCACCACAGCCAAAATGCTACTGCAAGCTTTCTCCCCGGTTCTCAGAGCTGGTCAAATAAATACACAAGTACAGTGTTCATCCGGGCTCCTTCCTCTGACCGGCACGTGCGACACTAATCAGCACGCGTCAATCCTTCACACCCTGGCCACTCTGGATAGTTTAGCCATTCCCATGCGTCGGGCCACGACTCATGATCAGGAGAATGCGAGTTCAATCTCCCCACTCGCCTCTGATCTCATTCTGCATACCAAACACAGTCGTGCACGCTTCAAACTACTACGTTCGTGGTTTCTCTCGCCACAGTTATTACTGTTGCAAAGGATTTAAAATTTGAAGGCAGGCCCTTCAATACCATAGCGATCAACAATCCATCGCTTACAATCTCCCCGGCATCCCTTAATGAGCTTGCAATGCTCTCAGTTTGGATTATGTAATCAGTAATTGATTCATAATCGTTTCTACTCAACGAAGTTAATTGTCGATACAACCCCACAATTCTTGGTTTGCCTTTCGACAAGTAGTGGGTCCTTAATATTTCCATTGCTTTTCTACCATTATCTCGTACACGCTTCAAACTTCTACGTTCGTGGTTTCTCTCGCCACACTCCCTCCTGATCTCATGATCACATATACTACAGTTTGGAGCAGGTCTCTTTATTCTGCTACTTCGTCTCAGCGGGACACGCTCGGTAGTATCTTCATCCTCGGTTGTATCATCGGATGTGCCTCTCTCGGTAGTCTCTTCGGCCTCAGTTGTATCATCAGATGTGTCTCTGGGCTCATTCTGGCCACGCTCTCAGATGCTGCTGAATCCCCCCGCGTCAAATCCTCATACAGCCTCGGCGCTTCATCGTCAGTGGAAGTGACGCGGCAACTAGAGGCGTCTGCTCCACGCAGAGGACGAACATCCTTTATGTGGCGGGGTGTCCCGTCGACAAGGACCGACTGTGGGCTGTAGACATTAGTTATCTGTCCCTTTCTAAACTGAGTTGTACAACGCCCAGGTGGAATCTTAACCCAGACGATATCCCCCACTTTATAACTACTGGGACCAGTGTCTTCTGATAGCGATGCAACATCGATGCCCTTTATACGGGCCGTGTATGTGTGTATCACATTAGCTGTTAAATGCCCTTTATACGGGCCGTGTATGTGTGTATCACATTAGCTGTTAAATCATCCTTGGGAGTCACATTGTACCAGTACACTGCTTCCATCACCGAGCACTGTGTTCTTGTGGCAATGCGCTTGATCGTACGATAGGATCTCTCTGCGATCCATTACCCGACGGCACGTATGCACATCGGAATCTCATCCGGACGCCCCAGCGCTCAGCGAAGTTAGTGAACATCTCTCCACTAAAGGCCGTGGCGTTATCCGTGAATAATTCGGCAGGCGCCCCCTTTCGTGGAATACAGTCTCCAGCTGCCGGATGATGCTGGCAGAGTCCTGGCATAGTAACGGTCTCCAAATGGCAAATCGACTGGGACCGCAGTCGATCAACGTTAGGTAATGCCGACCTCCGAGGTGGGTCACGTCCATTCCGCCCCTGCTCCAGTTCTCACGTACGTCCAGTCTACCCGTCTTCCACCTTACCGGGGCTGGATCTATGGATTGACACTCATCGCAGTCTCTGACTACTTCTCGCACAACTGCCTTAGAGACCTCAGGACGAACCAACCTTGCGAAGTAGAGTGTGCGCTTTATGCCGGGGTGTCCACAAGATTGATGAATAGTCTGAATACGAACGGGATCCAGTTCTTCTATGGACGCGGCGCACATTGGCTCAGTGGGTTCCGTTCCTTTACGGATTGCATACAGCCATCGCTGGGGCACTCGGGTGAGTGGATCAGCTCGGTTTGCGTGAGATTTGACGAGCGCCACATCAATTGTCAGCCCATATTCCGCAGCTAATTCATGGAGCATGCTCAGCCGGCGTCTTATTAACATCTCTGATGCCGCCTTGGTCCGTACCCTCGTTTTCCCGGACAGGGTGTCTGAAATCCACCGCTGTACGCAGGCCGAGTCTGTCCGCAGGTGAATCACGCTCGCCTTCCGTTGTAGCGCCAGGTTGATACCCCTTAACACTGCATCAAGCTCTGCCAGATTTATGTGCTGATCTGAATGTACCGGTCGTAGCCAACTTGCGTCTTCAATTATTGCTCCGCCATATTCAATAGCCACACCGGTGGCCAAGGAACTTGCATCCACCCACACAGTGACATCCCGACCGTTCACGCACCAGTCACCGTGTGCTGGATCAGTTTGTGCCGTTCTTGCAATAATCTCCTCCAGCATACGACGCAGTAGAGGGTCTTGAACTTCGTCATTCCATCCTGTTGTTACGGCGTTCTCTCTGTTTCAAGAACGCTGCTGCAACACGGAGCAAGCCGCACACTGGAAAATGCCCACACACGGAAAAGATGCTTCGACGTGTAAGTACGCCAGGGGTCGTCGGACACTTGCCGTCGCGTCGCCATCGAAGTCTACCGTGCTCCTTCCAGACATACAAGCCCAACACACGAGCGCCACTACTCAGTTGCTCTGGGTCCTTACAGGTCAGCCCAAACAGCTCAAGATGCGCCTTCACATGAGCCGCCAGACACACACTCTCGTTGACGAATATGTCGTTGATGTATGACGAGGCAGTGCTGTTGATGGTTTCATCCTGCCCGATCACAGCTTTGACAACGGATCGCATGATCTGTGGGGCCACGTTCAGCCCAAACCCCAAGCGGGTAAGGCATTACCTTTGTCCCTTAACCTTCACCGTTTGGAATGGCCACAAGGACTTGTCAACGTGAATTTGTAGATACGCCCGGCGCAGGTCCACTATAGCGACATTTGACCCTCAGCTTTTGAGCGCAAACGTCTGCATTGGCTGTGTAAGCATCCACATGCGCATTCAGTTCGCGATAGTCCATGACTGGTCGAACCTTCTGTTTGTTCTCCATCAGCGGGATCAGACCCTTTGGGGGTCCAAGCTCATTTTCAGGGTACGGAAACAGCTAGCCGTTGTCTATCCAAATCTGCAGTTCACGATTGTACTCCTCTTGGAGATGGATAGGGATAGGATATTCTGCTAGCCTGTTGTTCAACGTGGCTGGTGGCTGGTTGTCGGACCACTTCCACGATGCGGTCCAAATCCTTTCACTTGCATCATACTCTGCACAGAAGTCGGGCTCGCTGATCCGGATGGCAGCACAGCACGGTGTAACATTTCGTTTGAGCTGCGGTCTCCTTTGCCTGACAACATGGAGGATGTGTTGCTGCGGCTGCCAGCCCCATACCCGCAGATCTGTCTTTTAATATTGCTCGGGCGCGGGCCAAAATTTCTGATAGGCCCAAGTCGTCCACCCGGAGGTGGCCTGGAGAAGTTCCTCTGCATGTTCTGGCAACCCGGCAATGAATGCACATATCAAACCCCGCTCTCTCATACCTCCGAATTGAACCGCAACCTTTCGCAGCTCTACCAAGAAAACATCAACCTTTCCCCCCCCCTGCACAAGCGGCGTGCCGCAAACTGCTTGTAAGCTGACACGGATTTGAGGGCAAATGCTGTGTATAAGGCTTCTTTTATACAGGCAAAATCGGCCCTCTTTTCGTCGCTCAGTTGCTGGTAAACAGCATATGCACCACCTGAGAGGCGCATCGGAACCACGCACTCGATTTTCTTCACGCCGCTCAGCTGACACACTAATTCCGCCTTCTCTACCCATTCAACTACCGATTGCCCAGAATCAGTCCCGTCAAAGAGGGGTATCAACTTGGAGTTGAAGGCCATAATGCCGAAAATAGCTTGTAATATGAATGTTCTCGGGGGGGGGGGGGCACAGTTAAGTCCGACGATTTTACTCTCCCAGCAATGCTGCACTCTTCTCACCAATACTATCAAAAGGTCTTGTCTCTCGTTCACTCGTCACCACAGCCAAAATGCTACTGCAAGCTTTCTCCCCGGTTCGTCAGAGCTGGTCAAATAAATACACAAGTACAGTGTTCATCCGGGCTCCTTCCTCTGACCGACATGTGCGACACTAATCAGTACGCATCAATCCTTCACATCCTGGCCACTCTGGATAGTTTAGCCATTCCCATGCGTCGGGCCACGACTCATGATCAGGAGAATGCGAGTTCAATCTCCCCACTCGCCTCTGATCTCATTCTGCATACCAAACACAGTCGTGCACGCTTCAAACTACTACGTTCGTGGTTTCTCTCGCCACAGTTATTACTGTTGCAAAGGATTTAAAATTTGAAGGCAGGCCCTTCAATACCATAGCGATCAACAATCCATCGCTTACAATCTCCCCGGCATCCCTTAATGAGCTTGCAATGCTCTCAGTTTGGATTATGTAATCAGTAATTGATTCATAATCGTTTCTACTCAACGAACTTAATTGTCGATACAACCCCACAATTCTTGGTTTGCCTTTCGACAAGTAGTGGGTCCTTAATATTTCCATTGCTTTTCTACCATTATCTCGTACACGCTTCAAACTTCTACGTTCGTGGTTTCTCTCGCCACACTCCCTCCTGATCTCATGATCACATATACTACAGTTTGGAGCAGGTCTCTTTATTCTGCTACTTCGTCTCAGCGGGACACGCTCGGTAGTATCTTCATCCTCGGTTGTATCATCGGATGTGCCTCTCTCGGTAGTCTCTTCGGCCTCAGTTGTATCATCAGATGTGTCTCTGGGCTCATTCTGGCCACGCTCTCAGATGCTGCTGAATCCCCCCGCGTCAAATCCTCATACAGCCTCGGCGCTTCATCGTCAGTGGAAGTGACGCGGCAACTAGAGGCGTCTGCTCCACGCAGAGGACGAACATCCTTTATGTGGCGGGGTGTCCCGTCGACAAGGACCGACTGTGGGCTGTAGACATTAGTTATCTGTCCCTTTCTAAACTGAGTTGTACAACGCCCAGGTGGAATCTTAACCCAGACGATATCCCCCACTTTATAACTACTGGGACCAGTGTCTTCTGATAGCGATGCAACATCGATGCCCTTTATACGGGCCGTGTATGTGTGTATCACATTAGCTGTTAAATGCCCTTTATACGGGCCGTGTATGTGTGTATCACATTAGCTGTTAAATCATCCTTGGGAGTCACATTGTACCAGTACACTGCTTCCATCACCGAGCACTGTGTTCTTGTGGCAATGCGCTTGATCGTACGATAGGATCTCTCTGCGATCCATTACCCGACGGCACGTATGCACATCGGAATCTCATCCGGACGCCCCAGCGCTCAGCGAAGTTAGTGAACATCTCTCCACTAAAGGCCGTGGCGTTATCCGTGAATAATTCGGCAGGCGCCCCCCTTTCGTGGAATACAGTCTCCAGCTGCCGGATGATGCTGGCAGAGTCCTGGCATAGTAACGGTCTCCAAATGGCAAATCGACTGGGACCGCAGTCGATCAACGTTAGGTAATGCCGACCTCCGAGGTGGGTCACGTCCATTCCGCCCCTGCTCCAGTTCTCACGTACGTCCAGTCTACCCGTCTTCCACCTTACCGGGGCTGGATCTATGGATTGACACTCATCGCAGTCTCTGACTACTTCTCGCACAACTGCCTTAGAGACCTCAGGACGAACCAACCTTGCGAAGTAGAGTGTGCGCTTTATGCCGGGGTGTCCACAAGATTGATGAATAGTCTGAATACGAACGGGATCCAGTTCTTCTATGGACGCGGCGCACATTGGCTCAGTGGGTTCCGTTCCTTTACGGATTGCATACAGCCATCGCTGGGGCACTCGGGTGAGTGGATCAGCTCGGTTTGCGTGAGATTTGACGAGCGCCACATCAATTGTCAGCCCATATTCCGCAGCTAATTCATGGAGCATGCTCAGCCGGCGTCTTATTAACATCTCTGATGCCGCCTTGGTCCGTACCCTCGTTTTCCCGGACAGGGTGTCTGAAATCCACCGCTGTACGCAGGCCGAGTCTGTCCGCAGGTGAATCACGCTCGCCTTCCGTTGTAGCGCCAGGTTGATACCCCTTAACACTGCATCAAGCTCTGCCAGATTTATGTGCTGATCTGAATGTACCGGTCGTAGCCAACTTGCGTCTTCAATTATTGCTCCGCCATATTCAATAGCCACACCGGTGGCCAAGGAACTTGCATCCACCCACACAGTGACATCCCGACCGTTCACGCACCAGTCACCGTGTGCTGGATCAGTTTGTGCCGTTCTTGCAATAATCTCCTCCAGCATACGACGCAGTAGAGGGTCTTGAACTTCGTCATTCCATCCTGTTGTTACGGCGTTCGCTCTCTGTTTCAAGAACGCTGCTGCAACACGGAGCAAGCCGCACACTGGAAAATGCCCACACACGGAAAAGATGCTTCGACGTGTAAGTACGCCAGGGGTCGTCGGACACTTGCCGTCGCGTCGCCATCGAAGTCTACCGTGCTCCTTCCAGACATACAAGCCCAACACACGAGCGCCACTACTCAGTTGCTCTGGGTCCTTACAGGTCAGCCCAAACAGCTCAAGATGCGCCTTCACATGAGCCGCCAGACACACACTCTCGTTGACGAATATGTCGTTGATGTATGACGAGGCAGTGCTGTTGATGGTTTCATCCTGCCCGATCACAGCTTTGACAACGGATCGCATGATCTGTGGGGCCACGTTCAGCCCAAACCCCAAGCGGGTAAGGCATTACCTTTGTCCCTTAACCTTCACCGTTTGGAATGGCCACAAGGACTTGTCAACGTGAATTTGTAGATACGCCCGGCGCAGGTCCACTATAGCGACATTTGACCCTCAGCTTTTGAGCGCAAACGTCTGCATTGGCTGTGTAAGCATCCACATGCGCATTCAGTTCGCGATAGTCCATGACTGGTCGAACCTTCTGTTTGTTCTCCATCAGCGGGATCAGACCCTTTGGGGGTCCAAGCTCATTTTCAGGGTACGGAAACAGCTAGCCGTTGTCTATCCAAATCTGCAGTTCACGATTGTACTCCTCTTGGAGATGGATAGGGATAGGATATTCTGCTAGCCTGTTGTTCAACGTGGCTGGTGGCTGGTTGTCGGACCACTTCCACGATGCGGTCCAAATCCTTTCACTTGCATCATACTCTGCACAGAAGTCGGGCTCGCTGATCCGGATGGCAGCACAGCACGGTGTAACATTTCGTTTGAGCTGCGGTCTCCTTTGCCTGACAACATGGAGGATGTGTTGCTGCGGCTGCCAGCCCCATACCCGCAGATCTGTCTTTTAATATTGCTCGGCGCGGGCCAAAATTTCTGATAGGCCCAAGTCGTCCACCCGGAGGTGGCCTGGAGAAGTTCCTCTGCATGTTCTGGCAACCCGGCAATGAATGCACATATCAAACCCCGCTCTCTCATACCTCCGAATTGAACCGCAACCTTTCGCAGCTCTACCAAGAAAACATCAACCTTTCCCCCCCCCTGCACAAGCGGCGTGCCGCAAACTGCTTGTAAGCTGACACGGATTTGAGGGCAAATGCTGTGTATAAGGCTTCTTTTATACAGGCAAAATCGGCCCTCTTTTCGTCGCTCAGTTGCTGGTAAACAGCATATGCACCACCTGAGAGGCGCATCGGAACCACGCACTCGATTTTCTTCACGCCGCTCAGCTGACACACTAATTCCGCCATTCAACTACCGATTGCCCAGTCCCGTCAGTTGGAAAGGCCATAATGCCGAAAATAGCTTGTAATATGAATGTTCTCGGGGGGGGGGGCACAGTTAAGTCCGACGATTTTACTCTCCCAGCAATGCTGCACTCTTCTCACCAATACTATCAAAAGGTCTTGTCTCTCGTTCACTCGTCACCACAGCCAAAATGCTACTGCAAGCTTTCTCCCCGGTTCGTCAGAGCTGGTCAAATAAATACACAAGTACAGTGTTCATCCGGGCTCCTTCCTCTGACCGACATGTGCGACACTAATCAGTACGCATCAATCCTTCACATCCTGGCCACTCTGGATAGTTTAGCCATTCCCATGCGTCGGGCCACGACTCATGATCAGGAGAATGCGAGTTCAATCTCCCCACTCGCCTCTGATCTCATTCTGCATACCAAACACAGTCGTGCACGCTTCAAACTACTACGTTCGTGGTTTCTCTCGCCACAGTTATTACTGTTGCAAAGGATTTAAAATTTGAAGGCAGGCCCTTCAATACCATAGCGATCAACAATCCATCGCTTACAATCTCCCCGGCATCCCTTAATGAGCTTGCAATGCTCTCAGTTTGGATTATGTAATCAGTAATTGATTCATAATCGTTTCTACTCAACGAACTTAATTGTCGATACAACCCCACAATTCTTGGTTTGCCTTTCGACAAGTAGTGGGTCCTTAATATTTCCATTGCTTTTCTACCATTATCTCGAGCTTCTCGCATTACAAGTGAGAGACTCCGGTCATCCAAGCATTGTATTAATTCTGCATATATTGTAGCATTTTTATCTACGAAAACTGGGTCCTCCGGGTGGTCAGATGGTGCATTGATTATGTCATGCAGTTGAAGGGTTCTAAGATACCCATTGAACTTAGTCTCCCAAATTTCGTAGCTGGCCTCATTGCCATTGAAAAAGATTTGTGCGTATCTGGGCCCATAACCTGTTGAGTATCTGGCCGCCATCCTTGGTTCCAGATGTAGTAAAAAAGTAAGCAAGCCAATAAGAATTCGGTGTTATAGTATTCTTTGTAAGTGCGACGTCCAAGATAATCCAAATAGCAATGAGCCAAGGTTAGAATCAGCCCTCTATAAATACACCAACAGCAGCAGCAGCACTGCCAGTGATTGGATAATAGGAATCTTTCCCAGGCCATGTGCTTATAGGCGAGTCTATAAATAGAGGTGACCATTTGCCTCATGCCTTATATACCAAAAATTCCAACATATATATATATATATATATATATATATCAATATAAATCTTGAATAATTTATGAATAAACATTAAGTTTTCCAGTATTTTTATCAATGAAATTTTCAATAAATTATTCTTAATATTTTTCAAAAATGCAGTGCATTCTTTTACAATGTCATTGCCAAGCAAGAAAGAAATGCAAAGGTTTCTGTGCATATATGTGCAACACTTGATTCAACAGATATCAGTCTTTAGTTGAGAGTGCAGTCTTTTCCAGGGAATCAGTTGCTGCTTACAATGAGTAGAGTTTGTTTTGTTTTACAGCATATCAACCTCGGTGGGGTCCTTTACTTAAAAATCTTAAATTTTAAACATTGAACATCAGTGGAATTATTAGAATTGTTACTTGGTGATAAAAAGAATTGAATTTTTAGTATGAATTATTTTGAATCCAGAATCTTGTGTAGTTTTATTTAAATTTGTAGATAAAGTAAATTTTTGATGTATGAATTGTATAATGGAAACCATTTCTTTGTTTTGATACAGGATTCTGTTCATGCTTATAGTGGAGGAATTGATGACACATTGAAAATGTATGATTTTAATGCTAGTGCAGGTATGTACATTTTATTTTAAATCTACCTGGATGTAACATTTTTTTCCTAATTTATATGAAGTAATTTTGCAGTGACTCAGAGATTCTTATATTTTCAGTTTATCATATTTTGCTCTGTATTTGTGATTTCCACCTTTATATTTCAGAGACTACTGTTGGAAAACATGATGCTCCAATTCGGTGTGTAGAATATTGCCCAAGTGTGAATGTTGTTATCACTGGAAGTTGGGACCAAAGTGTAAAGCTGTGGGATCCTCGTTCCCCTTGTAGTCCTGGAGGTCTTGCACAACCAGACAAAGTAAGTATTTTTTTCCATTGAATTTTGACTTAAAACCAGTAGAACTTGCTATTCTTACTCGTTGATTTGAAAACAATTTAGTTTAACCATTTTACTGCTTTCTAAATTTTGTCTTCTGATTTTGCTTTCATAAAGTGAGAAATTATTTTTATTACTAAAAGTTCAACTCTTGAAGTTCTTGAGACAAAAAATTGTTTTGAAATATTTTATATTGAATATATAATGTATATTGATTATTTCACTTTCTTTCTTCATTTAGGTTTATACCCTAGCAGTATGTGGAGATCGCCTTGTAGTTGGAACAGCAGGTAGAAGAGTGCTTGTCTGGGATTTGCGTAATATTGGTTATGTTCAACAAAGAAGAGAATCAAGTCTTAAGTTTCAGACTCGGTGCATCAGGTGCTTCCCAAATAAACAAGGATATGTTCTTAGTTCTATTGAAGGTAAGATTAGTTTTAAAAATATTTTTTTGAAATTTGTTTCAATAATTCAAATATATGGATGGAAAATACAATTGTGACACTGATTGTTTTACTTTATTCAAGATTAAAGCTCATACACAGAGGGTATACTGATATAAGTGTTACTATGGTCACATGATGGCTGAAGACTTTGTTGGTAGTTCACTTTGCACTAATAGCATGAATCCATCTCTTCTCCCCCAGCTATGGGTAAATAGTAGAATGAACTGTGTTCTTTAACCTTGGTATTGCAAGTGGTCTACAAGAGGATAAACTGAATTCAAACCAGCTATACTCAGTTTAAAATTTTGCCTGTGGTTGGGTAAATACTATTACTCTATATATTTCTTTTTCATAATATAAATTGGCTGATTATATGATTGATTGATTTTAGTGTTAAAAAACCTATTTTCTAATGAGAGCTAAATTGTTGCATTCTATGAGAAAATGTTTAACAGTGTAGGTTGTTTGACATAGTGTATACACTGGTAGTTCATCTTGTTTAAGTTTTGTGTGACCAATGTGCACTCAGGATAGAGTGACTTGTTCCTTTCTGTATTTTCTGAGAGCTGGTTTTCATTCTCCTTGTGTGGGTTTTATCAGGAAGAATTTATTGTATACGTTTTTATTCCAATCATTTTGTCATTTTGTATAGACGAATTTGTTGATTTAGGGATTTCAAGTCAATGTATGGAATTTTGACTTTGTTGGGGGGGGGGGGTCATATCAAAAGCCAACTTGGCTGCTGAATTAACTTTTTCATTTCCTTTTATGGGATCCACCATACTAGAATCTTAAGTTGGACATGGAGTCCAACTGACCCAAGAGCTTAATGATTAAGGGCGGGGTTTTCAATTTAAACATTTTTTTTTTTTTTAGTGATCGTAAGACAGTCTAAGAATATGATAAATTTTTTATTGTTGCTTTCTGAGATGATGAGTGCTAGATCTATTGCTTAGGTTTCAGCTGTAAATATGGAGGTTTTGTACAAGCTTTGTTTTGGCAACTTTCTTGTTCAGTATGGCTGCACATGCTGTTTCATTCTTGAAGAGTCTTTGCAATATTGTTCTTCAAACAATATTAATTCAGTTCCAGTCAATTTAGTCTTTGTAATTAGTCACTGTAATCCTGCAACAGTTTTCCAAAACATGGTAATCCTATAACGTTGCGGTTACTTCCGTGCCATTTTTCACACTATCGGCGGCTGGCCCCAATTGCCCATTACTCGCCCTCCTAGGTCCCGCATGCCACGAACGCGACAGAATGAGACCGCACAGCTGCTATGTTTTCTTTTGTCCTGCTTAAGCAATATCCAGACACGCCTCGCTAGAGATAAATCACCACATTTATCATTGTTCTTATTTAGCTGATTGGTTTGAATATAGAAATATTTACTTTTAATCATACTCAAAACCAATGACTATCATAGTAATATCTATTGTATGTTTCTTTTTAAGATGTGTTAAGATATAAAATCAA
>CM042139.1:154938374-154952868 GCA_023376005.1 Doryteuthis pealeii
TTTAAAAAAAATGGTGATTACGAATCAAGGTGGGTCGCCCGTTTTCATATATATTTGTAAAAAACGATTAAAAATATTTTTCACTAGTTTTTAAGCAAGGGAAATATCCTAGTTCACTTCCTGAATAATATATTTCCGGTCCACCTTGATTTCTATCTTTTTAAACGAAGATTTCGTGTAGACCATTCTGATTTTTTCCCTCGCAATTTTGAAAAAAAATTTGGAGATGGCGACTGAAAAATATGTACAATTTTTAAGGTTTTTCCGAATATAGTCTTTCAACTGAAGAGATAGGCTTAGGAATTGATTCTCAAAGTGATATTTCTTTTTCGAATGTCAATACTAGTGATTTATCAGATTTTTCTGAATTAGAAGATGAAGATGAAATTTTCACAGAATCCGACCGAAAATGTTGAACTAACGAGACCATCAGAATTTACAAGTTTCGTTGGTCCTACACACCCACTAGGATTTGATGCTACACCCGTAGAATTTTTTTCAGCTATTTCCACTAAATTTGATTGAAAAAATTTCTTTTCAAACGAATTTATACACGAGACAACAAAATGCTAACTTTATTCCCACGTGTGTGCATCTGAAATACGCGCGTACTTTTCTGAATGGGAGTCGTTCATTTGCCGAATTACAGGTAATGTTGATAAGGGTGATAACAGGAAATTCTCCTAAAATCATATAAAATAAACTAACAATCCAATTTTAATTTAACAATTTGCGTGCGTATGAAAAGAGCGTGTTTTGAGCAACCCTAAGGTAAATTTTATTCACTATTACTATGTGTGGATTTCTGAAATTTAGATTTTTTTTTCTTTCGATTTTTCTTTCGGTTTAAAAAAATTAAAATAAACTTGGTGTGAAAACTGACGCCAAGTGAATATTTTGACGACTGGTAATACCATAAAAAATAGGACCATTACTCGAGAACTCACCTGAGTAGAATGTAATAGCTTTCTTTTATATTCTAATAATATGTAGATTTAGAAAATATGAACTGTAATATTGCTGACCCTCATTTAGTGCAGAATCATTGGATATATAGCGAAGTTTTTCTCTTTTTAATATGAAAAAATACCTCAGATACCTGTCTTTTTACCTGTTGATTGCTTCACAATAGAGATGCACTGATGTCAGTGATGTTTGTACGGTCATTTCTATAACTAACTGCATGTAAAGTATTCCTATTAAAATGTTTTTTTCAGCATCTTTGTTGAGTATACCTGTTTTTTTTACCTATCTTTATGTAATTGTTCCATAACTGCGAACTAGCAAAATCATTTTCAGTGCAAAAAATGTTACAGGAGGTTATTTTTATTCTTTTTTTGTACATTTGATTTTATGGAAATAAGTCAACAATTGCTGCTTCCTAATATGTCTAGTTGCTAATTAACTAATTACTGGAAATTACTTACTAATTTTCTCTAATTGTTATTTAGCAGTAAGTTAGGTTTCCACATGTTTGCCCATAGTTGCTAGGATCGCCATGTTGCAGACCCATTAAAGATACTTTTGGCAGTGAACATTAGTTAGGATGGGTACTCTAAAATGACCTGCAGCTATGAGTATATGTATATATGTATATATATTTACCAACTTCTCCACACAAGTAGGATGCAACACAAGGTCAATTTCTTAAGTGGAATTTAACAGGCTTGAATTCAGAGTTTTCCTTCTAGACTGGTTACCTATCCAAGGTTAAAGAGCCCTACTATTTACCCATAGCTGGAGGGAGAATATATGGATTCATACCTTTCCCAAGGGTATTAGCGCTATGTGAAATGCAAACAGCCCCGGCCAAGATTTGATCTCTGTTTGACAAGTCCATTCTCCATGTGTACCTACAGCTATGTAGCCTCATAGATAATAAGGATTGATGTATTCTATGTTGTGATACATTCGTAATATGTGTAGTTTTATAAGACACATTTTTATAATTGTTTGGTTCATACATATACGAAAGGAGGACATTATTTTTTATCAATCATAAATTTATTTCTCAAATGCAAATGTATTTAATGAGTTCAGCATTTTGTGAATGAATATGTTATTTGCACTAGGCACTTTGTTCAATTCCTGAATGGAAAGGATCAAAGTTTGGTGAACTTCCAAGGAATTCTTTAAGAGTATCTTCCAGTCTTCCTCCAAAGCCTCATAGGCACTTTTTGTAAATCGATGCAAATTTTGTTCTTTTTGTAACTCTAGTTTTAATTTCTCTAACTGCAGAAAGAAAAAAGAAAATGAGCGTAAAGAAAAGTTAATCAAACAATACAATCAATGAATCAAACAATAGTCAATTGAAATTGGGTCTAAATTTATATTACATTTAAGAAAAATGTGATTGATCTATGATCAACATACAAGTGAGAGCTGAAAAAATATCTGTAGTTGAGTTTTTTTCATCAATGGTATCCAAGCACTGCAACACCAATGGGAAAAGTATATGGACTGCAAATGTTGAAAAATAAACCTCATTTGATCACATTCCATGAGAGTATCTTGGTCAACTGACGTTTTTATATAGAAAATAAATTTGTGAAGTAACCAAATGTAGTGGATTATGCTTAATGGGACCATCAATACAATTGTATTAATTTTGTTAGACCTGATCCAGGTGTATTTAATCACTGTTACTTTGTTTATTATAACCAATGAGATATCAAATCCACAGTGATGCCAATATACATCTAGGAAAGGCATGGACTACTTATTGATCATATGGAAATTTTATCTCTCTGATAAGATAAAGTGAAAATTTGAAGCTGTATCAGTGCTACTGTATGGCTGCATTACTTGGATTGTGTCCAAAATTATTGGTCAAAATGTAGACCTATTAATTAGAATCCACCTCAATGTTTGAATCCATATAAAGCATTTTGAGATCGACAAGTGATGATGATCATAATGATGACTGGCACACCTTGACAGATAATAGCCATCTTACCACCAACTCAAACATCTGAATTAATAACTAATTCAATTTGTGAAAAATATACAAGATGCATAAGATAAGGTAGTAAGATGTACGTTGTCGGATTATATTGGCATACACCTGTAACAACTTTTACCACTCACTAGGTCTAAATAGCAAGATAACTGGTGACTATGCAAACTGTGGTTTTTATTTCTCTTGAATTTTTCTCATCAAAGAATACCTAGAAGTCAGCTGAGGTTTGATGCTGGAGCTTCCTTAGTGATATTTATTATCAAAAATGAACAAACATCCAAATTTTGTTTCTTGTTTAGTTGAATTCAAAGCATATAGTTTCAGGATATTTGCTTTAGAATCTATTCTAATTTTATATGGTATTGTTTTGTAAGCTTTTTCCACCTCTATTTTGCAGTATATTAATCTTCTGGGGCCGGTTTAGCTCAGTCAGTAGAGCATTCGATACTGGTCCTCACCAACTCAGCGTATGAGTAGCATAGCTTAAGTAATCTGATCTGTGTGGTAAAGCTGATGGTAGGTGTGGTGTTCCACCTCAGCAAAAAAATCTCCCTGATCTAGTGCAAGTGAAAAGGGATAGACTCCCTTGCTGTTTGGCTAATACCAACAATTGGCCACTCTGCTGACTGTTTTATAACTTATTAATTTTCTATTTTTCCCTATTATTGATTGCATTTTATCTGTTCAATTTATAGAGAATCTTGAAAATGAAGTGATTACAAAGACTCCAATATTATCAAGGACTGAACATTTGGCTGATTTGTAAAAAGATCAGTACAAAATGATAAGTACATATTTACCCAACCCCTCCATATGAGGCAACACAAGGTCAACTTGTTAGTGTCATATTATCATACCTACAAAAACAAAAAAAAACTCAGTTTTTTTGGAAAAAATTAAACTTCATAAGAATTGGAAACTTAATTTCATATTTTTACCTTCTTGATTTCTTTTTTCAAATTTTCTTCAATTCTACTGAAATTGAAAATATCATATTTAAAGCAGGAACATGTAATTTATTAATCAAAATCAATATTTAATCATTGTTAGAATTCTACAGTTTTGTTTAAAAGACAAGAATGCATTATATTTAGTATTTTGTCTTATTACAAATATTATGATGATGATATCTAAACAAAAATAGAAACCAGATGATTGTTTGTTTAAACCAATCTTTAAGAAAAAAAGATACTAAAAAGTTTTTCTTAAAGATTGGTTTAAACAAACAATCATCTGGTTTCTATTTTTGTTTAGATATCATCTTTGAAATCAGCAACCCTAACTTAAGGGGAGACAATTCTAGTTTGTTACAAATTAAAAATATGGTATTGACATTTTTCTTTCTAATACGTTTCTTAATATATCGTCATTTACTAAGCTGTGTCACGTCAAAATGATACAGTTTTAAAACAATTATGCAAATTATTCATACCATATTCTATGTAAAAATTTATTAGTGAAATATAACACACTTTTCAGAATTTTAAACACATTAATAACATGAGGCAAATCTAACTTTGCTAGATTTTATACAGAGACATCGTTAATAAATAAGATGCTAATTAAGATTAGATAATGATTATTTTATAATCATTGAGAATATAACGCAAATAACTAAGGGCATTGTGATGGTAGTGGTGACATAGTTTTGGTTACAGACACAAATAATCTCCATTATAATGAGGACTAGCAAAATTATTAAAAATACTAGCAAGAATATGCACATTCTGCCGGGCGTAAGTATTTAAGTTTTAATCTAATGAAATATATTAAATTAGAAAGACTGACGAAATTAAATAAGAACGCACATAAAAAGATTACTTATTTTAATTATATTTTAATTGGTTTCTATATAAAATCATTCATATGATTGATATTAATATGTTGGAGAATAAAACAATATTAGATCAATAACACAAAGTAATTATTTATTAAACCAGTTTTGTTAAAACTAGTATGCAAATTAACCACACCATATATTATGTAAATCTTTATTTCTTAGTAATATATAAGACACATTGAGGGATTTTAAACGCACTAATAACGGGTTGTTTTGAAACAAATCTCAGATTTTCATCAAGACATCATTAAGAAATAAGATTTATTCTATGTATAAATGATTTTGACTATAAATTAAATGGTTATTTCCTATAAGTCTAACATGAACAAAGGGGAACCACTCTTGACTGATAAATTTATTTATTGATCTACTAGGAAAAAAGAAGACGTGGTTAGGGTTGAGTTTAGGGTTAGTTTAATGGGAAAATAAATAATTTATCAGTCAAGAGTGGTTCCCCTTTATATATTATAATAAGATCTGAAACATTGTAGAATATTTTAATAATATTGCATTAATAAAAATGATGTGCAGTTTTTGTTTTATGATTACAATTAGTATCACCATAACCTTAATGTTCCACAGCTCTCTGGCAAGGTCCAAGTATTTTTCTATCTTTCCACTTTCACTTTATTTTATTTTCACACTGTGGTCTGCTGGAATGGCAAAATCAACCAGATGACAAGTTCTTTTGTTAATTAATACTAGGTGTGGTCTTCTGGCTGGGATAAAATGGCCCATTTGTTTCTCAAAGTACCAGAGAATATTATGCATATCATTTTCTAGAACAAATTCTGGTTTGTCAGCATAGTTAGATTTTAATCTCTTGCACAATTCCCAATGGATTACCTTTCACATCCAGTCATGCCTGGTCTTGTATTCTCATTTGTTGCATTCGCTTATTACGAGGGTGATTCAAAAAGTAATGCCATTTTCATGTCAATTTTTTTTTATAAAACTAAGGCCTACATTGAGACCCTAACGAGGCTCAGAGCAAGAATCCGACGAGTAAGACCCAACTTACCAATCGACAATGTCCTCCTGCATGACAATGCTCGACCACATACAACCATCAGGACAAGGGAGGAAATTGCCTCATTCGAGTGGACAACTTTACCGCATCCTCCATACTCACCAGATTTAGCGCCTTCAGACTATCATCTCTTTGGCTCCATGAAAGAAGGTTTGAGAGGCGAACCTTATTCCAGTGACAAGGAAGAGAAATCTGTAGTGAAGAAATGGCTCAAAGAATAGTCAACAGAATTTTATGGGACAGGGACACATGCTCTCATTCGAAGGTGGAACATTGCTATTGAGAGAAACGGTGACTGTTGAGAAGTAGGGATGTAATCCACAGAGGACCAGCTTCATTTTGATGTATGATACATGTTCCTGTGTTGGTAATTATACCTGTCCTAATCAAAATGGCATTACTTTTTGATTCACCCTCATATATGATTAACCATTTTATTTGTGTCATCACAAAACCTACATTTACCATTCTTCTGCATATCATTAAGTTGCAAATTGGACTGGAAATTGCTGTATTTAGATCTTTTTTAAAATATTGTGTGAACAAAAATCTTGTCAGTTTTTTTTCTGGAATATGGTTACAAAACCAGAAATGGAAATCAGACCATAGGTTGTTGAAAGAAATGAAATGAAAAATACAATTTCCTTACATATTGTTTTCTTTAGTTTGTCTTTCAAGTTTTTCATTAGTATTCTTCATGTCCTTTATAATTCTTCATTCAATCTGATTGTTTTCTGTAACTGAAAAGTATTTTGAAGAAATTGAAATCATCTTGCAAAATAACAACTACTACATCTAAATGATAATTAGCTTGACAAATTCCATGAAATCTATTCATTTGTAACTATCTATCTACCTATTATTTGTAGGTATCACACTTTCAGTTATAAATGTATATAAGAGGGTAAGAAGGGAAATGGGATGGGAGTAAGGATTTGTCTATTTTAATTTCTTCATAGGCCAAAGAGGGAAAAGAGATATAGATAGTGATAGATAAATAAGTAGAATGATTTTAATTTTACTTGAGTTCATAGATATCTTTAGTTTTACTTATTTTATATTTTTTTACCATATATATAAAATTTTACATAAAGCAAACATTCTTCCAAGCTGTAGCCATATCAGTGCTATTGTATGGCTGCACCACTTGGATTCTAATGAAACGCTTAGAGAAAAAGCTAAACAAGGATGCTGGGTGCTGTCTTGAACAAATCCTAGAAGCAGCACCCCACAAAAAACTGCTGTATGACCACTTTTCTTCTATCACACAAATCATCCAAGTAAGACAAACAAGACATGCTGCACACTACTGGAGAAGCAGGGATGAACTCAAATGGGACATTCTCCTGTGGGAACCTTCACATGGGCACACCAGTGTGGGTTGGTCAGTAAAAACCTACATCGATCAGCTCTGCATGGATACTAGATGTTGTGCAGAGGACCCTCCAGGAACGATGGCCAAAAGTTGGAGTTATTTCTCCATAGTGTTGTGTTATATAATGAAGAAATTATAAAAAGTAGGGAAACTGATTTCATAATTCAAAATTTATATATCAAAACCTGGCAAGAAAGAGTTGAGGCTCCATAATTTGCCCTCACATTATAAATTGACTATGGAAGATCAGAAGTGAAATAACTCAAACATTCTTGATTGATGGTTCATTTCTTGGTCCTTGTTTAAATGAGTAATTTTTTAATTATTTTTTATTTTATTTATTTATTTTATTTTAGATTGTTACCTGTATCTTACCTGTTTTATTTTTTCATCTTTGTTTTTTATTTGCTGAGTTTTCATATCCAAATTACTTTTTAACTCCTTCTGTTTTAATTTCAGATATTTTCTAGAAACAGATCAAAAGAACATGGAATAATTTAAAAGTTAAAACATTATTATATACTAATAGGCTAGTGTTGGTTGTTATAGTCACAATTTTTTGTCTGTTGTACTCTCAGGCGTTCTTCAGATTTTCTTTGGTATCCTGAGAATTTTGTACTAAGCCCTTTATTGTTATCATTCAGTTATGATTTAATTTATTCTTGTGATGTTCATAGAATAATCAAGAAGAGCTTCAAATATTCTTTTCTAATCAAAAGCCATGTCATTGCTACTGTATAGTTGCACCACTTAGACTCTAATGAAACGCTTGGAGAAAAAGCTGGATGGAAACTGTACAAGGATGCTGCATACAGTCTTGAACAAATCCTGGAAGCAGCACCTCACAAAAGAGCAGCTGTATGGCCACTTACCTCCTATCACACAAACCATCTGAGTGAGATGAAGAAGACATGATGGACACTGCTGGAGAAGCAGGGATGAATTCATAAATGATGTTATTCTATGGTTACCTACATATGGACACACCAGTGTGGGTTTGCCAGCAAAAAACTACACCAATCAGCTCTGCCCAGATACTGGATGCTGTGCAGAGGCCCTGCCAGGAGCAATGAACAATAGGGATGGTTGGTGAGAGAGAGTCATAGGTATTCATGCTTTCAGCACGACCTGGTGATGATTTCTTTTGAAGTGTTCATACATTAAATAACCTAAAAATAATTTGATATACAATTTAACAAGACAGAGATCTTTCTTCTAACTTGAATGGTGAAAAATAAAATTCCTATCATTCTCTTTACTTGCAGCATGCCTAGAGACTTTGGGTACATTAAACATGGCACCTCAAAATAGTACATAATACTTCAGCCTTAAAGTTATTTTCACACAGGCATGTTTAATTTAATGAACTTTCATATCTCTTACAAACTTCACACACATGTGCACACTGCACATGATAAAGAATACTCTTTTTGTATCTAATTTCTTTTAGTATTTCTGTTTAGTTTGCTCCAGCAATAAAATATGTTGAGTTGTACTTATTCACAATCTTGAGAGGAAACAACATTTCTTTAACCATAAACCCTGACCTCGAACACAGACCGGTTTATATCTAAAACCTACAACATAATAAGTAAAGTTGGCAGAGTGACCTATTGTCGGTATCAGCCGGCAGTGAGGGAGTCTATCCCTTTTTTGTTAGTGCTAGACTAGGGAAATTGTTTTTGCTGGGGTGGAGCGCCACACTACTGTCAGCTCCCCACTTTACCGCACAGATCAGATTACTAATCTGTGCTACTCATACACTGAGTTGGCGGGGACGGTATCAAACTTGGAACCTTACAATTCCTAAGTGGGTGATCTATTGACAGAGCTAAATCGGCCCTCACAGATGTATTATACTTTTAAAGTAATAATTTCTTGATATAAGAAATTAAAAGTAACAATTTTTCTGTCTCTTGCAGTAAAGATATGGAACATGTATAAGACTATAAGAAATAATCAACTAATTAATATCACATTTAGATTATAGAAAAACTCTTACTTTTTATTCTTTTCCAGCCTCAGATTTTTTCTGAAAATAAGTAAAAATAGTTGATATTTATGAGAAAGGAATGAAAAGAACATTTTTGTGTAATTGCTACATTTAACGATTTCAATATAATGTAACATAGTGGGGTTGTTCATTGTCACGTTACCAAATCGATATGTTACGTAGTGGGGTTTTCACCGTTACTAAATCATATACTCGTACGTTCGTTTGTTTTACAACTAACACGTAGCAGAATCCAGTAGTAATTGTCTGTAGTCCGCAAACCTTCCTCACTTCTTTTGGTCAAGGGAAAGATATCACTTATGCGGGCCGCGTGTTTTTTCTGGTATCGGGTTTCATAACCGTGCGTCTTTTAGTCACGGTCAATTTGACTTTCTCACGGGTGTCTTTCGGGCAGGGGAGATCCCATTCATAAAAGATTTCTTTCGTCGTAAATAGAGAAAATTAATAATACCGTGTTTACTTTTTAGAAGTTTATTGGAATAAAAACTCCGTACGGGACTAACCCTTGATCACTGCCTCTCCGTCCAACTCCTCTGACTGACTCCGATCCCTCACTGACTCTGACTGGCCACGATCTCTGACTGACTCTCTAATCTACTGTCGGGTTTTCTTAAATACTATTTCAAAGTAATTTTCCAGAAAGATCGATTTTTGGAACCATCCAGTTCTTACTCGAATAATTGAATATTCTATTATTTCGAAAAGTTCCACTCATTCTGGTCACCCAGAGTTCACGAGCCTAAGATCAAAAGACCACTTGTCGCCCAAAAGACTGGATTTTTCTTAAACATAGACTTTTTTTCTCCTATCTCTCGTTAAAAAGATTTTATCTTTCTAACTCCTTTTTCGGCAATTCTACAAAGACCACCAGTAATATAAGAGGATCGATAGTACATTTTTTTAAAGGTTTTTTCTAAGTCTGGCACAAGGCCACAAATATAGGTGCTGGGCGGCGATTATGTAACAATAAGCATAACTTAAAAAGATAAAAAGAACTTGTATTGAACATTGAGAATGATGTTTTGTTTATATTTCTCAATTTACATGTTGTCTTTATTGGTTAAATAAATACTATATTGTATTGGGCAAGACTTTTGTTCCAATTCCATATATATATATATGTTTTATTCTATGACTCGGATGGTCAAAAACAACAGATAAACCAATTTGTAAATAAAGAAATATTACAAACAGGTATCCAGAAAAATAATGTAAGAAAAGCCTGAATCATCCATACAGTTTGAAAAAGAAAAGCACTAAAAGTGTTCACTAAGCTAATATGTAAAAAAAAAAAGAAAGTAGAGCAAAATATAGAACTAAATTGAGTCAGATGATTCAGTATTATCCTGAAAATCCTGAGGTGAAAACTTAGGCAGGTAGTATCTGACTCAATTTAGATTTCATTATATATATAAAGGCACCATGACTTTTGTCAAACGTTAAGTCGGCTGAAGAGTTAAGAAGGGTCCAGATAAGTATTATTTTAAGTTAATGTTTTTAAAGAGTAGAAATGTATATTAATTAACACATGTTTATTTCTTTTTACTTATTGTTTTACTGCTAACAAACTTTATCTTTTTTTTGTTTTGTTTTAAATAAGCAATGTATTTCTCAAATATTATTCCATTCCAGCTGCAAGTCATGCAGGTGTCTTTGAAAAGCATTAATTTGAACTAACTTACCGATTTTGCTTTTTGATAATCTAAAATGGTACCTGTAGACTTTACTAAGTTAAAACTTAGGTTTTTTTTTTTTTTTTTTTTTTTCCCTCGGAGTGGTGGACCCGTAGATCTCATCAGATCATCCACCTGCGTTCCCCAAAGTCTCCCAGTCATCTTGCCTTGGCTTGTCACTGATACTTGATTTTGGGGAAGGAGAGCAACATAAAACAAGCGCGCAACATAAAACAAAAACGTGCAGATATTTCTACTACAAGTCTCAGAGTGATGTAGGAATGGTGTGGTATGCAGGCCTGACGGGATGCAAGCATGCAGATGTGAATCTACATACGGCGTGATTCGTGACCTACTTAACGTCACCGTTGCTGATTGAACAGCAACGTGCCTCGGCGAGGTTGTGGGTGAATGAGCAGCCCTTGGTTAACACTGTTCACCAGCCATTTGGGAAGTGTCTAAAAAAGGCAACCTAAACAAATGCCGGTTCACCTATCAAGCTGGCCAGAATCTAACATTTCGACGGTTGTCCACATTAGCTGAGCGAAACTAGAAAATACTACAACATAAAACAAAGCTAAGAATAGCACCTGGAATGTCTGGACACCTTCCGATCTTGAGAGATTGGGAAACCCCAAACTACGTACTGGCATCGTGACAGGGAAGCATCTCAATAAGGGGCAGACATCAATACTCTTGCGGAAATAAGCTTCAGCTATAAGGTCCAATTGACAGAAGGGGTGGGCTGGATACACATCCTCATGGAAAGACAGGCCGATGATAGCTGTAAGAAGTTTGAGGTAAGGTGACTCGAGCCTCCATTCTGAAGCGACACATGACGGATGCCATGGAAACATTTCCTACATTGAAGTCTGACCTGTGTGGCAGCGCCTGTATGTCGAGGATTTCATATGTGTGATAGGGTACATAAAAACAAGCTGGATCCGTGGGCCATCTGCGTGCTCACAACTGCTCACATCTGGACTACTTGTAGAAATGGCTTATTCTGTCAAGAAGCGGCAATCACCATATATATATATATATATATATATATATAGATTGCGTCTGATGGTGGGAACCAAAATATAATTCCTCTAGGTTCCTGAAATAGTCTATAATACTTCCAACCTAAATCTTCTTTGTTATTTTTTCTTTATATATATATATATATATATATATATATATCGAGAGAGAGAGATGAAATTGATTTGATGTTATTGTCTTAATCGAATCATGGTGGCAGGGAAGATAATTAGTCGAGTCTCCACTCTCAAGGATCAATATCTGTGATATACTAACACAAAACGGAAGGAAAAACAGAATAATACATACAACAACATTTAACATTTAATATATATGAATACATACCAGTGGTATTAAAAGAAAGAATACGCATGTGTCCAAACAGTCAAAATTATATAATATTGTTCTATGAAGTATTATGTAGAAGGAGTACAAAATGGAAAATAGCTTACTTGATAAATGTAGATAATATGGCCATGTGGCTCAATCACTTCCTGGCAGGATTAGAGACAATGTTTTTCACTGTTCAAATAAAGAGAAAAGAGGTCAAGAAGGTGTTTCTGGGAACGTCATATGACACTCTATGGGCCATGCTAGTATGCAAATTATCCAAGGGAGATAATTATTTATTTAACCCTGAGAAAATAATGTTCTTTGATGCACTCAGATATTTCTGTACTTAATCTTAATTTTAATCTTTTAAAATCTGTGATATTTTCATACTAACTTTTGTTACTTTCCTTGGAGATTTGATTTTACAGTCAGGAAAATATAACCAATTGCATTTAGAGAAAAATCAAAGAAAAAAAGTGAAATATTATAAACATCAACTCTGTTTTATCTGTGTTACAACAGGATGAAGACATCTCCACATTAAACGGTAGAGTCCTGAAATTAGTAAATCAGTTCACATACCTTAGTAGTATATCCCATCTACAGAAAGCCATGTCAATATACACATAAGAAAGGCATGGAATCCTATAGACAGATTATTGATCATATAGAAACTGATCTCTTTTAAGTGAACATTTTCCAAGCTGTAGCAGGGCTACTGTATGGTTATACCACTTGGGCACCAAGTGTACTGTTTTGAAGAATCCTGGAAGCAGCACATCACAAAAGAGCAGTTGTACGGCCACTTGCCTCCTTTACAAAACCACTGGGAGAAGCAAGGACGAGCTCATAAGTCACGTTCTCCTGTAAGCACCGGCACATGGACACACAGTGTGGGTCAGCCAGCAAAACCTACATTAATCAGTTCTGTGCAAATACTAGATGTTGGGCAGAAGACTTTCCAGGAGGGATGATAGGATGGGTGACGAGAAGAATCATGGAGATTTGTGCTGTAGTTTATCATTATCAAAATGATTGTATGATGAGAAAAATATCATTTACCTTCAGTTCATCATTCTTTTTTCACTTCCTTTTTGGCTTTGTTCTTGGCTGATACAAACATGGAAGAGATCTTTTGCAAATAGTTTTGAGTCATTTCTATTCCAAGCAAATTTTATTCTTCCATTCTTGTTCAGATTCTCAATTTGCTCAGCTAACTACAAAAGAATTATTCAAATTAAATGAATAACTACATAGACAATTTTATAAACATGTGTTATATTTGCATATGGTGATGAGAGAGAGAGACCCAACTAGGAATATTGAATTGCCTGCTTGATGGGAGGGGATAGAAGAATGGTAAAAATAACATAGAATTAATAAATAAGGTAAATTTTATATACAGAATCATACAAAACTATTAAGGCATAGGTTATATGATTGTTATATATACTATAACTAAATCTTCTTCTGAACTTACTTATTTCTTTTTGCGATTCTGATAGCATATTTTACTTGGCTGTCTTTTCTCGGAGTTCTTATCTGGCTGACGTTGATTCTGTCTTCTTACTTCTTAGCCGTTTCTCTAGTTCCTCTTTTTCTTAACTGGTGTCTTAAGATGTTGCTGATATGTCATGGGTTGTCAATTCCTTTTGGTGACAAACTCAAGACATCTATTTTTGTGAATCACATTTTATTAATCTTCTTAACCGCGTATGGGAGCCCAGCCAACCCATCTTATCAATCAGCGTTTTAGCTGGAATTGACTGGAAATAAAAGCCCTTCTCATGGTTGCACACAAACCGGAAGAGAGGGGTCAAACTAAGGTTATGACTTGTCACTCAAATCTTCATCGGTTTAGGCCTGAATTAATAGTATTTTTTACACTAACAATTCAAATTGATGGTATGCCCATCAATTATGCAACATGATAGGGCATGATTACAGAGTCTCACCATCAGATGTAGTTTAGGGTTACACAGGACACTCCTTTTGGAAGGGGGCAGGCATACCACTGCAGGTGACGTAGATTTTATTAAAGTTGGTTGAGGTCTACAAAAATGCTGACTCAGTATTGAAATAGAATTATTCTTTACCTATACATTATATTAATCTGGATATTAAGCTCATTAATTTGATCATCCTGTTGGTGGGGCTTAGAATACATAAACTCTATCCTTTACAGAGGGGTAAAATTCTTATGTGGTGTGAGGCTCCAGTTATGGAGCTCTGGGGGAAGTGTGGAGT
>CM042140.1:0-52500 GCA_023376005.1 Doryteuthis pealeii
GGAGTTGAAAGAGAAGAGAGAGTGAAGAGAGAGAGAAGACGAGATGAGATAGAGAGCAGGAGAGAAAGAGAGAGGAAAGAAAAGACGGAGAGAGGAGAAAAGAGGAAAAAAGAATGAAAAAAAAAAGAGAAGAAAGAAATAAAAAGAGAACAAAGAAAAAAAAACAGAAATAGGGGGGAATATGATACACATGACCATGAATGGAAAAATATAGAAGGAGGACAGAGGAAGGAAGAAGAAAAAAGGAGAAGAAAAAAGGAAAGAACAAAAAAAAAAAAAGAAAAGATAAGAAAGAAGAGAAAGAAAAAAGAAAAGAAGAAACAAAGAAAAAAGAAGGAAAAGAAGGAGAAAAAAGAGAGGAGAAAAAAAAAAAAAAAAGAACAAAAAAAAAGCAAGAGAGGAGAAAAGGAAGAAAAGAAGAGAGGAAAGAGGATGAGGGGCAAGAGAGAGAGGAGAGAGAAGAGAAGAGAAAAGAGAGAAAAGGAAAGAGAAAAAAGGAAAAGAGAGGAGAGAGAGAGAAAAAAAAGGAAGAGAGGAGTGACCAGAGAGAAAAGAAAAAAAAAGAAGAAAGACAAGAGAAAAAGAAAAAGGAAGAAAAAAAGGGGAAAGAAAGATAGAGAAAAAAAGGAAAAGAAAAGGAAAAAGAGAGAAAAAAGAGAAAAAAGAGAAAAAGAAGAAAAGAAAGAAAGAGAGAGAGAGAGAGAGAATAAGAGAGAAGAGAGAAGAGAGAGAGAAGAAGAAAGAGAAAGAAAGAAAGGAAGAAAAGAAAAGAGAGTAAGAAAGAGAGAGTAAAGAGAAAGAAAAAGAAAAGAGAAAAAGAAGAAAGAAGAGAAGAGAGAGAAGAGTAAAAAAGAAAGAAAGAAAAAAAAGAGAGAGAAATAAAGAAAGACTAAAAGAAAGAAAGAAAGAAAGAAAGGAAAAAAAAGAAAAGAAAGAGAGAAAGAGAGAGAGAGAGAGAGAGAGAGAGAGAGAAAGAAAGAGAGAAAGAAAGAAAGAAGAAGAGAGAGAAAAAGAACGAAAGAGAGAAAGAAAAAAGAAAGAGAGAGGAAAGAAAGAGGAGAGAGAGAGAAAGAAAGAAGAAAGAAGAGAAAGAAAAAAAGGAAAGAAAGAAAAAAAGAAGAGAAAAAAGAGAAGAAAGAAAGAAAGAGAGAGAAGAAAGAAAGAGAAAAGAGAAGAAAGAGAGAGAGAGAGAAAGAAGAAAAGAAGAGAGAGAAGAGAGAGAGAGAAAGAAAGAAAGAAAGAAGAAGAAAAAGAGAAGAAAGAAAGAAAGAAAGAGAAAAAGAAGAAAAAGAGAAAAAAGAGAGAGAAGAAAAGAGAGAAAGAAAGAAGAGAGAAAAGAAAGAAGAGAGAGAGAGAGAGAGAGAGAGAGAGAGAGAGAGAGAGAGAGAGAAAGAGAAAGAGAGAGAGAGAAAAAGAGAAAGAAAGAAAGAAGAAAGAGAAGAGAAAAGAAGAGAAAAGAGAAAAAAAGAAAAGAGAGAAAGAGAGAAAGAAAGAAAGAAAGAAAGAAAGAGAGAGAAAGAAAGAGAAGAAAAAAGAAAGAAAAAGAGAGAAAAAAAAAGAAAGAAGAGAAAGAGAGAGAAAGAAAGAAAGAAAAAAGAAAAAGAAAGAGAGAGAGAGAGAAGAGAGAGAGAGAGAGAGAGAGAGAGAGAGAGAGAGAGAGTGTGTGTGTGTGTGTGTGTGTGTGTGTGTGTGATCCGACCTGATTGATTATTGATTTATTTAATGCTAGAAATTCCGAAAAATTGGTCTACATCCGGGTACGTGGATCAAATCACGTGTCAATCCTTTAGTTTTGCCCCCGTTGAAGAAGAAGACGAATTTCATCCGTGCAGTGAAGACACATCTTGACTCTTCGAAACGCTGACTCTTCTAAACATCGATCAAGTAATGTTACACATAACAGACGTTCGCAAAATGTAAGTTCAAATCTTTCAGAATTTAGTTTTTAATTTATTTTTTAATTATTTTATCAATTTTTTTTAACAAAAGAATTGTCGTCTGTTTTCTTGTTGAAATTTTACAATTTTTTTATGTATCTTACAAACTGAAATTCTAGAAAAATTACATTCCATTAAAAAGTAATTTATCAATAAATTAGTCAGTAAACAGAATCATTATTATAATTTCTTATTTTACTCTCTGTAAAGTGAATATGACACATAAACTGGAGACAGAGAAAATAAAAATCATCAAAAATTATCTTTTTAGTTTTTATTTTAAATTTATTTTTTCAAATATTTTTCAAAATTTGTAACCTGAAAAAAATCCGAAAGATTTTAAATAAATGTATTATAAAATTCATTCATTGATAAATCAACACTGAAAATTTCATTAAAATCGGATAATTCCCTGATTTTTGGTCATTTTTTCAGGGGGGGGGGGTAAATTTATTTTGTAAAACACGGATAAATAAAGTCGTCGGGGTGGCCTAAAGTCGATATCAGCTAATCAGCGAGGGAGTCTATCCCCTTTTCACTAGCGCTAGACCAAAGAGATTGTGTTTGCGTCCGAGGGGAGCGCCACACTTACCCTAAGCTCCTTACTTTACCGCACATATCCATGTGCTACTCATACGCTGAGTTAGCGAGGACCGGTATCGAACTATGAACCTTGATAGTTTCTAGCCGAACGCTTTACTGACTGAGCAAGCGATTTTTTTTTTGCTTTTGAATTGAAGTAATCTTCCTATTATCAACTTTACCACAACATACGAATACACTTATATCATAACTTGTTTAAAATTATATTAAAAAGAATTTACAAGTTCAAAATAGTTAAAAAGGAAGAAAAAAAAAAGATAATTTACAAATTTTTTTGAGTTTTAAATGTAAACAATTTTTTTCAAAACAAAAGAATTTCCTCCCTTGAACTTTTAATCTATAAACAGAAGAGCGGGGAAATTTGAAGAAAAAACAGACGACTTTTTCCGAGAGAGAAAAAAATTGTATGTCTGAAATTCAACAGACACATTTTCATTTACAAAGAACGAAATAATAGTTTGAAAAAAAAATTTTTTTTTAATTAAAAAAAAAGCAACAACAACAAAGAAGACTTTCTAACTTATTTATTATTATTTTACGTTTTGTTTGTGTGGTGAAAAATAATTATTTTAATAATCATTTTAATTTATTTCAACTTCTTTCAATTTTCTTGGTTAGTATTTCTTGAAATTGAATAATTTTTTAAACTTCATCTTCCCATGTTTATTCTTTTTTCTTTCCTGTAAATTCTTTTTTTTTTTACCCCCCCCCAAAAAAATACGATCGATCTAAGCTAAGTATACCCAAAAATTCGGCTGCTATTCATTTTAAAAACAAATTAAAATTAATTAAATCGATTATTTAAGGTCCAATTTTTGTCTAAGTCGAAAACTAGTAACATAATGAGCATCATTAAAAAAAAAAAGAAAAAAATATTACACATGTAATTTATTTTTAATACATTTAAAACGATTTTTTCGGTCAATTTCGATCCTGTATGACCGGAAACGCTGCTTAAAATTTGTGTTTACAAAATAAATTGTAATACTCACGATTAAAAAAAATTACCAAATAATCAGGGAATTATCCGATTTTAATGAAATTTTTAGTATTGATTTATCAGTTAATAAATTTTATAATGCATCAGTTATTTTATTTCAAAACTTTAATAGGTATTTCTGCTATGATAGATTAATACATAAAATTCATTTAAAATATGAGCAGCATTATTTTAAGTTTAAAATGTCATATAATAAGATTCTAAAAATATTTTTTTAATAACTACTTTACTTTAGTATCAATCATCCATATCTTTTTGGTTGAAAACTGTATAAACAGAACAAATATTGTTGTATATTTTTTCTTTTATAAAATAAGAGCCAATCAAATAATTATCAAAATGAGTAAAAAAAAATCTCCAAAAATTATTTTTTTAGTTTTTATTTTCATTTTTTTTCCGATTTTCAGTACTTATTTTTTTTTTTAATTTTTTCTTCTATTCACACCTTCAGTCTTTTGTTTTGTTATTTATGCAGAAAAAAAGTATCAATCACATATATATTGCACCAATATTTTGCACCCCAAATAACGGGAGAGGGGTTCAAAGTTAAGTGACCTGAAAAAAATAAGAAAGTTTTGAAATAAAATGAATAATGCATTTTAAAATTCATTCATTGATAAATCAACACTGAAAATTTTATTAAAATTGGATAATTCCCTGATTTTTGGTAATTTTTTTTCCAATTGTGTGTGTGTGGGGGGATTCAAATTTGTATTGAAAAAACACAGATTTTTCAACAAATTGGGTGTACCTAATCCAAGCCTTTTCAAAACATATTATTGCTGTGATGTTTGCAAAGAAAAAGGTTTGATTTCTTTTTTTTGAATTGACAACACTTCGCAAAAGACTCAAGAAAAAAAAAAAGGTAAATTTGCTTACATATTATAGCTAAGTTAAATTGTTTCCAAATTTGTTTTTTGTTTTTTTTTTTGTTTTTCAACATAAAAAAATAATCGTTACCATTCTAGTATGTGGCCTACCTTTTGAATGTGGCCTACGAAATCATGTCTCTTTTATAGTATGTGGCCTACCATAAAAACACATATTATAAGGTTATAATAATAACTACTAATGCTAAACCTAACCCTAACCCTATTTCAGAATTTTAGAATATTTTAGAATTAAATAGATCTCTGATTCATGTAAATTATGGATAAATTCTTTTTTAATTATTCTTAATTACTATTTACAGCTTATAACTGAATTGCATTTCTTGAAATTGAATATACGTGAAAAATAATTAGTTTTAATATTTACTTATATCTGTAAATATACTCTTACTGAGGTAGGACACATTTACTATAACAGAATCAAAAAGGTAACTATAACAGAATCAAAAAGGTAGGCCACATACTATAACAAAATCAAAAAGGTAGGCCACATACTATAATGGCACCAAATAATCTCACATATATGGGGTAGGTTGTACTGTAAATGTAAGTCTTAACTAGGTACCACCAATTGTGAGGTCACAGACATATTTTACAAAATAAATTTAACCCCCCTGATTGAAAAAAAAATTGATAAAAATCAGGGAATTAACCAATTTTAATGAAATTTCCAGTGTTGATCAATGAATGAATCTTAATCAACGAATACATTATAAAAATTGCTTAATTTTGACCCTCCCTTATTTTGGGGACACAACATATTGGTGGGTTATATAAATTTGAATCTAATTACCTTATAAATAAAAAGATGAAAGACAGAAGGTGTGAATAGAAGAAAAAAAATTAAAGAAATGCTTTCGATAGAAAATAAGTACCAAAAATCTGAAAATTAAATGTAAAAAAAAAAAAGAATTAAAGAATATTTGATTTTAAAATGTAAAAATATGAAATTTAAACCAAAATTATGTGTTTCATATTTTAAATGAATTTTAACTATTAATTAAGTATATAATAGATGGTGTGAATGGTAATATTTATTTGAAAGAATTTTGATTTATTTCCATTGAATCAGTTTCATTGAAATGATTTGGTAATTCAAAAGAAAGAATTCATTGATTAATAAGTCAACACTGAAAATTTCATTTAAATCAGATAATTCCCTGATTTTTGGCAATATTTTGTTTATCAGACTTTTAGGAGAATTTTATAAATAAAAATGTGTATCTGTCTAAATGGCACATTTTTGCTGTTTTTCATCTCTTGAAAATGTGCTCTTTTAGTTTGGTGTGGTTGGGTTTTACAGCATGTCAACCCCTTGGGTTATTTTATGCCGAATACTTCTATTGGTAATTAGGTATTCAAAAATGTATAGGGGTTTATTTGCTGTAATCAAGTTTTCTGTTGAGAATTTGAACATCAAGAGAGTGAGTGGGTAATTTTTGTAGGTCTATGAACTTACATCCTTGATAAGAGGCCGGTTCTTTTCAAAAAGTTTAATATCCTCCTGGGATCTATTTTTCCAAATAGTTTGTCCATGCTGTCAAAATTGTAGAACTTTCTTCGAGTGTGGGAGAGGTGTGTGTATTCAATCAGAATATGTTTTATTGTGTATCGGTTTCCACATGAACATTTAGGTGGGGGTTCTTATTTTAAAATGAAGGAGTGGGTTAATCTAGTGGGGCCGATGCTTATGATAATTACGGATTGGTTGGGCTAGTTTGTACTTTTTTGGAAAAACTACTCCACATCCGGTTCTATTGCTGTCTTTGGAGCCATCTGTATAAATATGTGAGTAGTTAGGATATTTTCCTGAATGTTGTGGAGTTTCTCGTGATAGATTAAGGGGTGAGTATTCTTTTTAGTGAGCTTGCTTAGATCAAGGATCACTACTGGCTGTTTAAGCAGCCAGTGGGGAGAGCTTAGCTGTATAGTATCATGGATGTTTATTAGTGAGATGTCTGCGTCTTCCAGTATGGGTTTCATGCGGAGTCCAAATGGCCTTTTCTTTTTGGTTAAATAGGGTTTGCTGTTTGGGATTGAAAATGCAGTCATGAGCTGTATTGGTTGGAAGTGATTTGATTTTAGCATAGTATTGTAGACCTAATTTTGTAAATCTAAGTTTGTGCTCTGTTAAAGTTATTATAATTAAGAAATTGATAGAATGTCAGAAAAATTAAAATAAGTCACAATTTACAATTTTGATTTTTTTATAAAAATTGAAAGGGGTGTCTTAGTATCAAAATCTTGACCATTGTGAGTTAGTATCCATGCTGTCATAGTTTTTACTCAGTATTTAAAAAGGTAAGAAGACTGTTAGAATTTGTTCCCAATTAAAAAAAAATTTTTGTCATATTTGATTCTTTTTTTTTTCTCTCTCAAATGTCTTCCATGAGATATGAAATACTTTAACAAAAAAAAAATATTCTAAACTAATTTTTTCTCTCAATTTCTACCAAATGATTTTCAGCAGTCCAAATCAAGTAAGACTTTTACAGTTTTTGGTACCTTTTTCATATGCTTCTTGTCCATAAAACAATATGTGCACATTTCATCTGTTGGATTACATTTTTTCTCCTTAATATTTCTTGAATGTTTATTATGTATGTATTAAGTGTTCCAATGTGTAAATAAGCTTATCTTACCTTATATGTAGTTCAATGTTACTGTATCATTGGATATGATAATATTGGGCCATGTTAAGTGGGGATGTGACAAAGTATTCTCCCTAGAACCAACCAAACCATTAAATGCAGTTAAATTCTTGAATAATTTGTAATATTATTCATTAAATAGTAACTTCTGAATATTTTCTCCTTACTCGTGCTCGACAGGCAGTCAGAAAGGCCTGATCCAATCAATTGGCTGGTCATGTCAAGTGCTAACACCTATATGATCAAGTCCTGATGGTATTCTTTAAATTGCTCTCATAGTAAACATACCCAACCCTTAAAGGTGCTAAAAGGCACTGAATGAGTGTCAACTACCAGTTTATTTACTTAAAAATGATTTTTACCGGTGTTCTGGCTAAACTGCATGGTAAGGTTCCAATTCTGGAACTCTGGGAAATGTGGAGTACCCCTTCATTAAAAAAAAAAAATAACCAGTGTTAAAACATCTTAGTTCATGTTGTAACATTTTAATGGGGTAAGGTAAATTTTATAGCATAAAAGAGATAAATATGTAACAGAAAGTTTTGAAAATATTCTTTTTATCTAAATATTTTACAGTATAGAGACTGAATATACAGCAGAAAAATGTTATCTCTCAGTAGAGAGACCCACTATACAGTAGAAACATTTTATATCTCATTATAGAGATTCAGTGTCTATCCGTCTGTAACTGAAACTACATAATACCCTCAGAAACTGCGTAAGTTTATCAATGAGTAATCGATTTATTGTCAAAATCATTACAAGAAAAGAATAAATGTTATATATTAACAAGTTCTCTATGAAAATCTGAGTTAGATTTGCCTCAAAATAACCCATATTATTAGAACGTTTAAAATCCCGCATTGTGTCTTAGATATCACTAAGAAATAGAGGTTTACATAATGTATGGGATGGTTAATTTGCATACTGGTTTTGATAAAACCGGGTTTAATAAATAATCACTTGGCATTATTGATCTCTTGTTTTAATCTCCAGCATATTAAAATCAATGTTATGTATGATATTATATAGAAACCAATTGGAATATAATTAAAACAAGTGTAATCTTCTTATATGCGTTCTCATTTAATTTCACTAGTCTCTCTAACTTAATATATTTCCTTACATTAAAACTGAAATACATATGTCCGGAGGGTGCATATTCTTGATAGTTTAACTAAAAATTCTGGAAATTTTTGCATAGCAAAAATATCTTATAATCCAAGGTAAATAATTAGTTCACTTGTGAGTAGAGTTATTCCCCTTTGAACTAATTATTTACATTGGATTATAAGATATTTTTGTTATGCAAAAATTTCCAGAATTTTTAGTTAAACTATCAAGAATATGCGCCCTCCGGACATAAAAAAATACCAAAAACCAGGGAATTGTCCGTTTTTAATGAAATTTTCAGTATTAATTTATCAATAAATGATTTTTATAATGCATCAGTAATTTTATTTTAAAACTTTCTGATTTAATTAGGTATTTCTGCTATAATAAATTAATATATAAAATTCATTTAAAATATAAGTATCATGAGGTAAAGTTTTAGATATCATATTATTAGATTCTAAAAACGTATTTTAATAACTACTTTACTTTAGTATCAATCTCTAATATTTTTTTGTCGAAACTCTATTGAAAATTTATTTTAAACGGAACAAATATTGATGTATGATTTTTTTTCTTTTATACAGATAATAGCGAAATAAGAAAAAAAAAAAAATCTCCAAAAATATTTCTTTAGTTTTTATTTTCATTTTATTTTCCGATTTTCGTACTTATTTACTACCCGTGCAGATTCCTTAAAAAATGTTTTTTTCTGCTATTCACACCTTCGGTCATTTGTCTTTTTATTTATACAGAAATGAATATCCATCATTTAACCCCACCGATATTTTGAACCCGAAAAATAACATGACTGATGTATTATAAAGTATTCATTGATAAATCAACACTAACATTTTCATTAAAATCGGATAATTCCATAATTTTTGGTAAAACGGAAAGTGGGGGTAAATTTGTTTTGTAAAAATAGGGATTTTTTGACAAATTGGGTATACTTATATAGTACGATGCCAAAGAAAGTCGTGAAAGTGAGTGCTAAAAAGTGTCTCATTTGTTTCTCTCTTAGCATGGACTTTTACTATGCAAAGTTCCCAGCTACCTTCCGCACGGTTTTTGTAGATTTTATTTAATGGTGCTCAACTATACCAGTTTGACACAAAGACCATTAACGTGGGGGTCTACGCACAAACTAAAGCTCATGCGTGGCCGGTGAAAAAGATGCGTGGGTCTCTTCAGCATTCCTCTATTGGGGCACATCGGGCACTGGGCAAGGACTCTATTTGAGATTGATTCTGTTGCTATTGGCTATTACAGGTGTCGGTTGTTAAGGACGCCATTTATGGTTGCTAGCGACGATATTGTTACCCAGGATTGAGGTTATGGACACTACGGAATCTAAAGACACTATTTGAGATTGATTCTGTTGCTATTAGCTATGTTAAGTATCGGTTGTTAGGGATGTCTTTGTTATTCAGGATTGAGTCCTTAGCTTCTATAGCGTCTGCGACCTCAATTCTGAGTATCAATAGCGTCCCTAGCAACATAAATTTGCGTCCTTAGCAACCACCACTTATAATAGTTCATACCAACAGAATCAACATCAAATAGAGTGGTCACCTTATTACATATTTGGTTGTGAGTAGAGATTTATGCGCTGAATTGGTAATTAAATCAGTCCTTTTCCCGCTAAAGGCTAAGTCAATGGTCCAATTCTATAGCTCCATGAACTTCTGAAGTAGTCCTCATCGGAGTAGTAAACACATTGTTTTTCACTTGGTTGCGAGAAGAGATATATGCCGAGAATTGGTAATTCAAATTAATGTGAAAGACTCCAAAAACGGCAATTCCGTTTCTACCATTATGCTCCCTTCGTTAGTAAATTACCCGGTAGTTAGTCCCAGTTCTTTAGTCAATTTCCCGGTAAGGCTTAACTCAATGGGACAATTCAATAGATCAATGAACTTTTAAAGTAGTCCTAATCGGAGTGGTGGTCACATTGTTCCTCATTTGGTGGCAAGTAGTGATTTAAGCGCAGAATTCGAAATTCAAATCAATGTAAAAGACAAAAAAAAGAAAAAATTAAATTTAAAAAAAATTCCGTCCCTACCGTTAACCCCCGTTTTTTAGTCAATTTATCATAAGTCTTAATCGGAATGGTGGTCAAATTGTTCATTTGGTTGAGAGTGTTATAAACCGTATTTGCATGCGAGCGTATGGTGATGAGGAAATGAACAAAACACAGATTTTGAGTTTTAAAATTGTATTAAGAAAAACAACATGAACAGTGAAAGGATAGAAAGAGAATTACAGGATAAATTTGGTTATAGTTATGGGTGGATATCGAGTCCGTAAAATGTCCGGCTTGACTGTGGTATTGGGGTGGTGACGTAGGCAGAATATTGTGTATGTGGAGGTAGGCGCGGACTGAAGTTCGCCCCTTAAGTTGATGATCGTAGAGAATTGGGGGTTGGGAGGTAGATAAGTTTGTTCACTTGTGGTAGCCCGAATGGGGTTTGTATCAGTCGGTATGTCTGTTGTTGTTGTTGTTGTCGTAGGCAGAATATTGTGTGTGTAGTGGTAGGCACTGTGTCTTGAATAAACGTCAGTGAGTAGTGATGGGTGTTGGTAGGTGAGTCGAGTCTTGTATTTTAGAGTCGTTAGCTGTTGTAGACAGAATCTTGTAGTTTCGGTTATTTTGAAGTCGATCGCTGGTCGTATCGAGTTATGATAGCTAGTATATTTTTGTATCGTCGTTGTGTTGTAGAAATGTTCGCTTCTTTCTTGTCTTGTTCTAGGCAGAATATTGTGTACTGGTAGTAGCGCTTTTTTTATCAACGAATGATGTAGAAATGTTCGGTAGTTGACTTGTTGATTTGACTGCCTGGTGAGGTCAGGTTTGGGTGAGTTGGGGGTGTGACCCGCCGCTCTTTGATGTGTCCTTCTGTGAGGTAGCGCTCGTGGTAGCCTGCGTTCGTGATGGTGCCTTCAGCTCTGACTGTCGGTGCCCTTCAAAGCTGTTCGTTTTATAGAGATCGGCGGTCCCAAGTTGGATCACTTGGAGTTGTTTTCACTTTACCCGGGAATCGCTTTCATTGGATGATATTCGAATTTTATTTACCAATTTTTTATTTTTATTTAATTTTGGGAATTGACTATCAAGCCGGAACTCTGATTTGGAGCCCATGCGCAGATATATGTTAAAATGGTCATTCCGTTTTAGGTAACGACCGAGGGCACTTCCGACTTTATCCGTCCCGTTGACGAGTGTATGTAGTTTGTATTAGTGAATCGGGAGATTTCGACTTTTGCATATACAACAAGAGTAGACATTCATTTGCAGAATTGGTAATTCAAATCAATGTGAAAGATTGCAAAAATGGCAATTCTTTAGTCAACTTCCCGGTAAGGTCTAATTGAATGTGCCAATTCTATAGCTCAATAAACTTCTTTAGTAGTCCTCATTTGAGTGATGGTCACATTGTTTGGTTGCAATGAAAGATTTAAATTTAGAATTGGTAACTCAAATCAATGTGAAAGACCACAAAATTGGCAATTCCATTCCTACAAGTAATCCTCGTTCCTTAGACAATTTCTGGGTAAGACATGAGTCAAAGAATTAATGAGAGACTTCAATAAACTTCTGAAGTAGTCCTCAATTGAGTGGTAGTAACATTGTTCCTCATTCAGTTGCGAGTAGAGATTTATGCGCAGAATTAGTAATTCAAATCAATGTGTAAGACCGATGAATTGGGAATTCTGCTCCTACGAGTCATCCTCGTTCATTAGTCAATGTGCAGGTAAGGTCTATGTTGATGTGTTAATGGTATACATAATTGAAGTTCTTAGGTTAATATAAATGATCAAGATAAAAAAATTCTTTGCAAAAGGAAAAAAATTGTACTTTGATTTTGCACGAAAATGGCGAAATTTGCCTACTCTCAGTGGGGGTGGGGGTGGTGGTGTTATCAGGCATCAAAAGTTACCTAAAACTCCAAAATAAGCACTTTTTTCACCATCAGTAAATTCTAGGCATTAGAATCCAAGAGAAAAAACAATAAAATTGATAACGTACATTTTCATCAAAATACGTAGTCTTATAATGGCTGAAAAATGGCATTTTGGGCAAACCTTTTAAGCCCCATACCCCCCCCCAATACTTAAGCGCAATCAACCATCTTTTACTATGTGATACTCCTCATCGAACTATATCAGAAAATCATATTAGTTTGGCACTTTATTTGTACACGAAATTGGCCAATTTTGCCCACTCTCAGGGGGATTATCATGCCTCTAAATCACCTAAAACTCAGAATTGAGCACTTTTTGCACCATCAGTTAATTCAAGGCACTAGAATCCATGAGAAATATCAATAAAATACATAAATTAAATTTTAATAGGGTAAGGTAAGTTTTATTTCATAAAAGAGATAAATATGTAATAGAAAGATTTGAAGATAATCTCTTCATAAAAATATTTTACAGTATAGAGACTCAATATCTCATTATAGAGACTGAATATACAACAGAAACATTTTATATCTCATTATAGAGACTGAATATCCAACAAAAACATTTTATCTCTCATTATAGAGACTGAATATACAGTAGAATCATTTTATATCTCATTATAGAGACTGAATATAAAGCATAACAAATTTTTATTTTATCATAGAGACTGAATATACAGCCGAAACATTTTATATCTCGTTATAGAGACTGAATATTCAGCAGAAACATTTTATATCTCATTATAATGACTGAATATACAGCAGAAACATTTTATATCTCAGTATAGAGATTCAGTGTCTATCTGTCTGTAACTGAAACTACCTAATACCCTCAGTAATTGCGTAAGTTTATCAATGAGTATTCGATTTATTGTCAAAATCATTACAAGAAAAGAATAAATGTTATATGTTAACGATTTCTCTATGAGAATCCGAGTTAGATTTGCCTCAAAATAACCCATATTATTAGAAAGTTTAAAATCCTGCAATGTTTCTTAGTTATCACTAAGAAATAGAGCTTTACACAATATATGGGATGGTTAATTTACATACTGGTTTTAACAAAGCGGCGTTTAATAAATAATCACTTGGCATTATTGATCTATATTATTGTTGTTTTAATATCCAGCATATTAAAATCAATCTTATGTATGATTTGGTATGGAAACAATTGGAAAATAATTAAAACAAGTGTAATCTTCTTATATGCGTTCTCATTTAATTTCGTTATTCTCTCTAACTGAATATATTTCCTTACATTAAAACTGAAATACATATGTCCGATGGGCGCATATTCTTGTTAGTTAAATAAAAAAATCAGGAAATTTTTGCATAGCAAAAATATCTTATAATACAAGGTAGATAAATAGTTCACTTGTGATTAGAGTTATTCCCCTTTAACTAATTACTTACATTGGATTATAAGATTTTTTGTTATGCAAAAATTTACAGAATTTTTTGTTAAACTATCAAGAATATGCGTCCTCTGGACATAAACATTGGAAGATTTTAAATATTTTATTTGAAAAATTGATAAAACATCTTTTAAGTAAGGATGTTACATAACTTTGAATGTTTGTATTTAGTAAATGTAAAATTAGTAAGTTTTTATTGTCCTAGTTGTGAGAAAAAGTTATAAATGTTTGAGTTTAAATAATTAAATATCAAAAAATTTAAAGTAGAATTGGTCATTTCTTTATTATCTATTCTTTCCTGTCTAAATACGAAGATTATCTTTTATTCATATTTGTATAATGTCTTGTTTGTAGTTTAATTAAAGAAGAATTACGACGAAAAAGAAGCGCCCCCCCCCAAAAAAAATACATTTACTAGTCGAAAATATCAATCCATGTCAGTCTATTCAAAACTATCTATATATCCATCTATCTATCTATCTATCCACCTATATCAATTTGTTCATTTTTATCTATATTACCTTGTTTATAAGAATAAACAAGAACTGCGATAAATAAACAACAATTACGACCCAAAAAGGACCCCTCCTAAAATATATTTACTAATCGAAAATATAGAGGATGTGAGGTAAAAATATCGGGCGGACCTGACCACCTGGACCCCCCCCCCCCATCTAAACTCTTTGTTATTACTTATTTATTTTTCCTTAAATGGATTAATATCGATTGCACATCAATCTATCAGATAGAGAAAAATAAATAAAAAAAAAAGTTCTATATTTTTCGAGTTTTCATGGGTGCTCAGTTCCCCGTATAAGTTTATCTTAACACGATCCCGTATATCGTAACCGCTAAATTTTTTTTATTTTTTTTATTTCAATGGATTATTATCGATTACACACCAATCTATAATTTTTTTTTTAATTATTAAAAATACTTCTTTTCTTTTCTTTTTTTTTAGTTTTCATGAGTGCTCATTTCCACATGTAAGTGTATAGTAAATCGATCCCCCATATCGGAACCACTCTACCTTAACAGTTGGGCTTATTGGAAATTTTTTATCGTTAAAAACAAATAAAAATCATTTCTGTATTGTGCATGCCTTTTTTCCCTTTTGGTCTGTCTCTCTGTTTCGTTTCGTTTTTTGCTGCGAAAGCGAAGGACGGGGGCTTCTGGAATTGGCGCCTGTCTGGATTTTCTTGGATCACGTGTCAGCCATAATCTGCCTCTTTGGAACTGGGAAGCGAAGTTAGCGGATGCAGCTAGCAGTTTGTCCCGTCTTGGGCACTGTGAGACGAACACATAAGATGCTTCAGGACGGACATTGGCCGTTTTGAAAGAACCTTGTTTGAGAAAAGGTGGCTAATTGCTGTTGCGACCCAGCAGAATTCCCAGAACGGCTGAGACGGTGGTTTATTCATTTTCCTTTATCGAGAAAGGTCGCAGTCATCGCATGGTCCATCCCTTTGACGAAAAAGCGGACGACAAGTGAAAAGAGTGTGATACTGCGCAGAAGACCAGCTCTATATTTCTTCAGAGAGCCTTGTACTTCACGAGAAAGTCCAAGTAAAGCAGCCTTATTCTACAGCCGGGAGCCTCAGTCCTTGAAAAGGAACGAGACATTTTTTTGACAGAACTGTGAGTTCTGTAGAACTTTTTGTCTCTCCTGCGCGAGAGAAATCATTTTTATATAAAGGGTATTTTATTGTCTAAACCCTTTCGACAGTAAGTGTTTTCTTCCTGTTTTTTTATACCCATTTTGTAGTATATTTTGAAGGGTAGTTATTGGTTAATTAACGCCCATTCTGTTACATAAGTGTAACCCTCTTTATACACTTTTGTACATTTGTATTTGTTATATATTTTTTATTTGAGTTACCTGACCCCTAAATTGTTAGTTAGTCATGCATAGGGAAATTTATGCAATCCTTGTTTATATTGTTTGTGTTTCCTTTTGCCTCCTTTAGAGGAGATTATTTGTAAATAAATTCTATTTCTTTATCAAGCAAGACCATCTTTCTTTTCATTTTCCCCAACCCCTTTTTTGGTTAACGACGCCATCTTAGTTTTTTACGTTCGAATTTATCTGAACGAGGAAAAATTTCGATAGGCTGAACATGCACAAAGGTGTCAAAATTAAAGTGATCCAGAAAAAAAACAGAACTCATAAATTTTATAATAAAACTGTTAATTTTAACTATGGTGATCTAGTGTTTAGGTTTAGGAGTTGGGGTTAGGGTTAGGTGTTAGGGTTAGGGTTGAGGTTGAGCTTTAGGCTTAGTTTAATGGGAAAATGAATAAAATAATTCGGGTTTTGTTTTTATGGGTCACCCTGTATACCGTTGACCCAGAAAAAAAGAACCCACAAATGTTGTAATGAAACTGTTAATATTAAATAGGGGGGGGTTAGGGGTTAGGGTTAGGGGTTATGGTATAAGCTTAGTTTAATTGGAAAATAAATAAATAATATGGGTTAGGGATAGAATATTTAAATATGTATTTTGCTAAACTTGTATGTCTTTTCCGGGATTCTTAAGGGACCTCCGTGCGAGCGGTTTCGATTATGGTTGATCGATTTACTATAGACTTATACGGGGAAATGAGCACCCCTGAAAACTCAAAATATAATGAACGGTTAGGAATTTTATTTAAAACAGTCTTATAGATTGGTGTGCAATCGATAAGAATGCATTGTAGGAAGAAAAAAAAATTAAAAACAAAACATTTAGATAGGGGGGTTCCAGTTCGTCAAGTCCGCCAAAAATCGCATTAACCTTTCGGGAAAAAAGCCCTACATTGGTTGTTTTTTTTCCAAGTAACACCGCCTTGATTACGTAACTGGGGTCGTTATTTTAACAGTCACTGGCCAACAAGTTTTGGTGCAGGAGACAGGGACGCTCTTCTTCATAAATTACCAACGTTTAGTGAAGAAATTCAGATAATTTACGAGAAAGACCATCCAGGTCTCCTGTCTCAAAAAGTGCTAACCGGTGACTGTTAAAATAAAGACCCCAGCTACGTCGTCGCGGCATTGTTACTTGAAAAAAATAACCAACTTAGGGCGTTAAATGTATTTTATGTGGGGAGTCTTCTTTTTTTGTCGAAAATCTTACTTATTTATGGTAATTTGTCGTAATTCTTGTTTAATTATTGTAATTTGTCGTAATTCTTGTTTAGATATGGAGATGGATATATAGTTTTCAATAGACTGAGATAGATAGATAGATAGATAGATAGATAGATAAACAATATAGATAGATAGATAGATAAACAAACATAGATAGATAGATAGATAGATAGATAGATAGATAGATAAATAAAACAATATAGATAGATAGATATAGATATAGATAGATAAACAAATAAACAATATAGATAGATAGATAGATAAACAAATAAAACAATATAGATAGATAGATAGATAACAAATAAAACAATATAGATAGATAGATAGATAAACAAATAAACAATATAGATAGATAGATAGATAGATAGATAGATAGATAGATAGATAAACAAATAAAACAATATAGATAGATAGATAGATAGATAGATAGATAGATAACAAATAAAACAATATAGATAGATAGATAGATAAACAAATATATAGATAGATAGATAGATAGATAAACAAATAAACAATATAGATAGATAGATAGATAGATAAACAAATAAAACAATATAGATAGATAGATAGATAGATAAACAAATAAAACAATATAGATAGATAGATAGATAGATAGATAGATAGATAGATAGATAAACAAATAAAACAATATAGATAGATAGATAGATAGATAGATAGATAAACAAATAAAACAATATAGATAGATAGATAGATAGATAGATAGATAGATAGATAGATAGATAGATAGATAGATAGATAAACAAATAAAACAATATAGATAGATATGAACAAATAGAGATAGATAGATAGACAGATTGAGAGTTTTCTCCTTTAGATGTTCAAAGAGTTTTATATTATTTTTCAAACAGCTATATTTTCTTTTACCCAAATAGTTTCCATGTCCATTCACCAGGCATGATTCCTACGCGTCCTCGAAAACCTGGGGGGTGGGGGGTAGTTTTCCAGTACCGGAAAACATAGAAAACAGAGTTTGTTTTTTTTAATCCTGGAGAATTTTCGTTTATTGTCCTTGAAAAATTGAATTATCTGAGACAAAATTATTGTTATTTTTACCGTCAACAAATATACTATGGACTATTGTAAACATCATTTATGTTCGATATTCTACATTCAAAACTGAATATATAAACACGTTTCAGTAGGTACCACCAATTTGACCCTGTGCAATTTACCCCCCCTACATTTAACACAATGAAACTTGCAGAAAAAATAATATTTTCTTGAAAAGATTTTTTCCATTCAAAAGAAAAAACATTAAACAAACTCCTGATGATTTTTTAAATTTTTTATCAGCTTACGAAAATAATGAAAATTATGATTGAAAAACAATGTTTTCATTTTTGCACTGTTGAATCAACTGAAATTTAACGTAGCTAAAAACAAGTTACGATAAGAGGATTTTTAAAAAATTCTATGAAAAATCAATTAATTATCTGATTTTCCCGAAAATTTCCATAAATGTTTACCATTGGATGTAAATACATCTGAAATAGTTTTTTTCTAAAATATATTAGGGGAAATATTTTTTACGAGATCTATTCCCCCCCTAGTTTATTTTATGAGATAAAAAAAAATGACGCGTCAGAAAATTTTCTTTTCTTTTTTTCTATAAAGATAAGAGTCTGAATAACTATATCAATGAAATTGTATGAATGTACGAGGTCTAGTTTTTTTGAGGAAAAATTAATGAAATCGGAAATAAAAAGTGCAAAAAATTGTCATAATATTAATATTTGAAAACTTTTTTTTGCTTTTATAATTGGTATGTACTATATTCTATTAAATTGTCAACAAAAAAAAAAATTTTTAAGAAATTAATTTTTAAGAGATTTTCAATCTTTTGTGTGATTAAATATTTTTATTTTCTGCGTGAAATAAATTAAATTTTTTTTTTCCTGCGTCAAAAAATCGAATTTTTTACGGATATTTAAAAATATGAATTTTATGATTCAGGTGCACTAAACATTGGTCCGATACGAGCTCGATTAATACTTTTAAAAGAATTTGTAATTTTTGTTGTTGAATAGTAATGTGTGATCCTTAGAATGTACGGAAGAGCATTGCTGAGATTTGTTTTACAAAGAGACGAGACGCTTCTAAGTAACCAAAGTTTGATCCTGTTAGGCTGACAGTGTTAGCGTGAAAAAAATTATTTTATTTAACTTTTTTCAATAATTAAAATAAAAAGTAAGTATAATAGATTATTTTATCAGTTTTTCTCTTAGAAAAAATATTCAAATTTTCATTCCATACTTTTACGGGTTACTCGTAAAAGGGAAATAATTAGTAACTTTTCTGTCTATATTACGGTCTGAAAATTACCCTTTCGCATGTAATACGGGCAGGTTTGTTTATTTTTTAAGATAACGATGTAATTTTTCCCAATCGGATAATTTGATCTTTGAATTAACTATTTTTCTTTGTAACAACCCTGTACGATCTTCTTTTTTTTTACGAGATTTTTGATAAACAAAGTTCGGAAATATCTATTTCCGTTTTATTCAAGATGGCATAAACGGTCTGGTGGTACCTACGTTTCAGATTCCTGGGTAAATATAAATTATATTCCTTTGGATTCCGGTTTTTTAACTAACCAAAGCCAGGCTTTGAAGAAGTCGATAATTATTCATTAGTATTTTATGTTAGTTAAAGCGACTGAAAATTAAAATATTATCCGAAAAATTATAAATGTAAGTATGAAACTTTAATAGAACATTCCTTTTTATTTCAGTCAAATTTTTTTACAATTACAAAAGAAGTTTAATTTCAAAATAATGTTTACTTTTGTTTTTCAACTTAATTGTCTTGTATGATGTAACTTAACTTTTTAAATTAATGCTCGTATATGCTTTTTACAATACTATTTTTACATATTAAAACAATTTTGACTGAAAATTAAAATATTATCCAAAAAATTGTAAATGTAAGTATGAAACTTTAATAGAACTTTAATAGAATTTTTTTTACAATTACAAAAAAAGTTTAATTTCAAAATAATGTTTACTTCTGTTTTTCAACTTATTTGTCTTGTATGATGTAGCTTAATTTTTTTTTATTAATGCTTGTTAGGTACCACCAATTTGACCCTGTGCAATTTACCCCCCCCCCCTATATTTAACACAATGAAACTTGCAGAAAAATTAATATTTTCTTGAAAATTTTTTTCCATTCGAAAGAAAAAACATTAAACAAACTCCTGATGATTTAAAAAAATTTTTTATCAGTTTACTAAAATAATGAAAATTATGATTGAAAAACAATGTTTTCATTTTTGCACTGTTAAATCAACTGAAATTTAACGTAGCTAGAAACAAGTTACGATAAGAGGATTTTTAAAAAATTCTATGAAAAATCAATTAATGATCCGATTTTCACGAAAATTTCCATAAATGTTTACCATTGGATGTAAATACATATGAAATAGTTTTTTCTAAAATATGTTTGGGGAAATATTTTTTTACGAGGTCTATAACCCCCCCCCCTATTTTATTTTATAAGATAAAAAAATGACGTGGAAAAAAAATTTGGTACTTTTTTTTCTATAAAGATAAGAGGCTGAATAACTATATCAATGAAATTGTATAACATACCGAACTATAGTTTTTTTAGGAAAAATTAATGAAATCGGAAATAAAAAGCGCAAAAAAAATGTCATAATATTAATATTTGAAAACTTTTTTTTGCATGTAATTGGTATGTCTATATTCTATAAAATTGTAAAAAAAAAAATTCTTTTTTAAGAAATTAATTTTTACGAGATTTTCAATCTTTTGTGTGATTAAATATTTTTATTTTCTGCGTGAAATAAATTAAATTTTTTTTTTTAAATTTAATTTATTTCACGCAGAAAATAAAAATATTTAATCACACAAAAGATTGAAAATCTCGTAAAAATTAATTCCTTAAAAAATTTTTTTTTTTTGACAATTTAATAGAATATAGTACATACCAATTACATGAAAAAAAAAGTTTTCAAATATTGATATTATTTAAAATAAAATGGGGGGGGGGTAATAGACCTCGTAAAAATATATTTCCCCTAATATATATTAGAAAAAAACTATTTCAGATGTATTTACATCCAATGATAAACATTTATGGAAATTTTCGTGAAAATCGGACCATTAATTGATTTTTCAGAGAATTTTTAAAAAATCCTCTTATCGTAACTTGTTTCTAGCTATGTTAAATTTCAGTTGATTTAACAATGCAAAAATGAAAACATTGTTTTTCAATCATAATTTTCATTATTTTCGTAAGCTGATAAAAAATTTAAAAAATCATCAGGAGTTTGTTTAATGTTTTTTCTTTCGAATGAAAAAAATTTTTCAAGAAAATATTAATTTTTCTGCAAGTTTCATTGTGTTAAATGTAGGGGGGGTAAATTACACAGGGTCAAATTGGTGGTACCTATCAAGTACACACCAATCTATCCCCCATATCGGAACCGCTCGAACTGAAATTGTGCAAAGGTGTCAAAGTTAGGGTGACCCAGAAAAAACAGAACCCAAATTATTTATTTATATTCCCATTAAAGTAACCTTAAACACTCCTTGTTAAAATTAATTTATATTAGTAAATTTGTGGGATTTGTATTTTCTGTGTCACCTTAATTTTGACACCTTCGTGCAAATTCAGCCCAACTGTTAAGGTAGATCGGTTCGGATATGGGGGATCGATTTACTAAAAAAAATGTTTTTCCTTCAATGGATTATTATTGATTACACACCAATTTATCAGATTGTTTAAAAAAATTCTTAAAAGTTCTTTATTTTTTGAGTTTTCAGGGGTGCTCATTTCCTGGGATAAGTTTATAGTAAATTGATCCCCCATATCGGACCCGCTCGAACGGAAGTCCATTACGACTTATGGAAAAGACAAACAAGTTTAGCAAAATACATATTTAAATATTCTAACCCTAACCTAAAATTTTAATATATTTTCCCATTAAACTAACCTTAAACCTTACCCCTAACAATAACCCTAAACCCTTTTAGTTAAAAGTAACAGTTTTATTACCAAACTTGTGGGTTATGTTTCTATCTGTTTCAACGGTATACAGAGTGACCAAAAAAAAACATAACCCAAATTATTTATTCATTTTCCTATTAAACTAAACCTAAACCCCAACCCTACCCTAAACCCTAGATCCCCATAATTAAAAATAAGTTTTATTAGTGTGCGGTAGTTCCATTCAAATTGACACACAGAATCGAGGATTTTTTTTCTATTGAAGCTGTTTTAGAGGCAGGGATTCGATGGGTCCTAAAAATGACCCAGTCACATTTTTCTTTTAATTCCTGCTCAGATTTGGGCAGTCTGTTTTTGCAGATATTTCCTGACAGCAAAATTGGCAAAAAGTTTGCATGTAGTTCAATTTAGGCGGCATATATGCTTCGTTTTGGCTTGGCACCATATTTCAAGGGGGAACTCCTCAAAGAAATCAAATGTTTAAATAGATATACTCAGATAGTGCAAATTCATGTTATTGTTCGCTACTGGAATAAAAAGGAAGAGAAGGTAGTGGTTAATTACATGGACTCTTAGTTCATGGGACATACCCAAGCAGAGGAGCTTGCTGAGAAAATGAAGAAATCTTTATCTCCACTAAACTCCAACAAGCTATTACAGATATCTATGGATGGTCCATGTGTGAACTGGACGTTCCGAAGATTGTTTGAAGAGGATAGATGCAAACATGACCTGAAATGGGACAAAGTTAGTAAACCTTGGGAGCTGTGGTCTCCATACCATTCATGTTAGATGCCAATGGAGCAAGAAAGAAACAGGATGGAAGATTGAGAATTTTAGAGCCCTTTGGCCATTTGTGCAAAAATTCATAAGACAATACAAAAAAATTTGCAAGATAGGACATTGATGTTGGTTCTATCAAATAATAAAAAAGCTGTTGGTGATCCACTTGTTGTAGCGATGCTACAGTTTTTTTATTTAAATTGCAAGGCTGCTTAAACCCTTCCTTGAACTTTTTCAAAAGGATGCCCCCATGGTGCCTTTTTTGGTCAAAGAGCTGCAATCAATTGTAACTAATTTAATTTCATGCTTCATGAAGAGAGATGTTATTGAAATGCATATTACACCTATACAGTTGCTTAAACTCAATGTCCTAGATAAAGAGCTTCATTTATCTTTAAAAGAAGTGGACATTGGACATTTGCCACCAAACAGGCTCTCCTTAAATCCTCCGCGAATCATCCCGGCATCCATCTGCTGGACATACAGTTCAGGAAAGACTATATAATCTTGCTGTCTGCAACAGGAAATAATCTGATCGAAAAATGTTCTCTGAATTATGCAGCAGTAAGATATTTAAGTTCACCTGTTCCTTTGTACATGATTAATATACAGATGAGTGCAGTATTAAAATTTGAAAAGCTCCTCCAGCTGCTTTTGAATGTTAAATGGTATACTGCATAACAATGTGACCAAAATTCTTGTAGAATATAAGAAATTGCTGTCTGAAATATCCCCCCCCCCCCAAAAAAAAAAAAAAAAAAAATAAAGAAGATTTCCTAGCATTTAACTATAGAATTAGCTCCTCTTGTATAGACATATTTTTAGGAAAATTTTTAAGGGGCGAAGAAGAGTATAAAATTTTATGGATGCTACTAAAAACCTCTTTAAGTTGTCTCATGGGCAAGCCGCTGTTGAAAGAGGATATTCAATCAACAAAGATATTTTAGTTGGAAAATTGAAAGAGAAGACATTGATTTCTCTAAGGTTAATACAAGATGCCTGGTCAGATGGCCCGTTAAAGATACTACCCAAATCTCTGATACAACATTGCAAAACTTCAAGAATGATGTATGTTAGTTATTTGGAAGTGGAGAAAAAAAAAAGAAAAAAGAAACCGCAAATGACTTTAAAAGAAAAGAAAAGAGCTCAGTTCTGAAATAAGTAAACTGGACATAAAAAGACAAGATAATGGCCAGCATCAAAGCATTGCAGCAAGAGGCAGATGCAATTGCAGAGAAAGCTGAAAAAAATCTGGACTTTACTATACTTGCAAAATCCAATGCCTACAGCAAAAGTATTTGAGAAAAAAAATAAAGAAGTGACCATTCTATATACCACTTTGTTGAAATTAAAAGAAGAAAAATTACAATGTTAGACTAACCTCAGTATATTTACTAGTGCTTCATGTGTAGCACTTTATATTCGGTAAGTTGGACTATTATCTTGGGTAGAGTTTTTTACTCAGCTTAGATGTGGCACAAGACCAGAAGGGTGAGATGCCCAGTGAGAATAGAACTAACTAACAATGGTCTGCTAGTCTAGCTTGATAAACATTACACCATGTAAGGCACCCATTTACTAAGCGTAGCTTAGATGTGGCACAAGGTCAAAAGTATTGGGTGCCTAGTGAGAATCGAACTCACTAAGTGGATTGCTAATCAAGCTTGCAAGCCATTACACCACATAGGTGCCCAATTATCTTGGGTATAAGCTGTATGAACAAACACCATATATATTTATAGAGTATTCCGACAAAGAGGAGCTTGATTGACTAATGAAAAATACCAAACATTTATTTAACATCAGTAATAAATGGCCCTAAGAATTAATTGCCTAATGGACTGTTTTACAGCAGGACCAATGGATCAATAGACAAGGATTAAAACTGATACTACATCTTCTACTTCAATGACCACGGATCAACAGACAAGGATTAAAACTGATACTACATCCTTCTACTCCAAGGACCAACAGATCAACAGAAGGATTAAAACTGATACCACATCCTTCTACTCCAAGACCAAAACATCACGGGAGGATTAACACTGATACTACATCCGTCTACTTCAAGGATCAACGGATCAACTGACAAGGATTAAAACTGATACCACATCCTTCTACTTCAAGGACCAACAGATCAAAAAAGATTAAAATTGATGTTACATCTTTGTACTTCAAGAATCAACAGACAAAGATTAAAAATGATACTACATCTTTTTACTTCAAGGAATAAATCAGACTTTATGCCATAAGTAATATTTATTCTGAAACTGCAATCAATACAACAGCGGGGCGAATTACTTAAAATGGCTATTAGAATCATAGCAAAAGCCAAATCAAATTTTTACTCTTTGTTTGACAAAAGTAAATTTAACTGGATGTCTTGATTTCAGTTCATTGATGCCAATACAGATTTAGAGATGGTTGTACATAACGTATTAGTCCATACATTAAACCAGGTATCTTCATTATTTTCTTACTGCTCAATTTGATATATTTCATAAACAGTTATAAATTAAAATTGTAGTGACTTTTTTTGTAAATATAAAAACCTTATATTCACTTAGAATTAATGTATTAAAATGAGATTACTTTATGTCCTTTTGTGGTTATCTCCAAATAAAATTATTACTGCCTTAAAATCACAACCTTCCCAAACCCTCACATGTTGAAGACGTTAGTATTAAATAAGGCGTTGATTAACATACAGATGGCACTGTACATTAGGGCAGGTTGATTTTTTTGGAAATTCAATACAGCTTTGATGACGAAAGCTGGGGTTTGGTGTTATAAGAACTGACAGCAAAAATTAGATACCTAACTTTAAAACTCATTTGAGCATTTAATTTAAAAGATCGTCAGCAATAATATACACAAGTACCTCATTTCCACATGATTTTGATGACAAACTAACTTCAAAACTTCATTATTTCAATAATAAATCCAAATAAAATTGATATTTTTCATTACATACAATGAATGGAAAATATATTCAATGTTTTAAATTTGCATTTTTTATTGAAAATTGTACTAAAAGCTCATACACTGTATAAATTATGTAACAACCGAACTGAATTGTTCTGTGTATTTTCCTTTTGAGGAAATGCAGGTGTGATCTGGTGGCACAATGCATTGGTTATGATGTGCTTGTGCCTTGCTTTCTGTCCATACTCAATCTGTGAAGCTTCTGTTGTTAATTTAACAGCTATTTCCACACCTTGTGAGTAGGCAGGTAATTTTGGAAATTTCAGTTCTGTTCCATTCAGTAGAGATTCTAGGAGTTCATTTGTGGAAAAATATTCTGCAACTGCAGGTTCACAAATCACTCTTTGTGAGAGGTCAATCAAAGTTGAGCAATGTGTAGCTTCAAAATTGATAGAAGTAATTTTGTTCAATCTTTTCTTAGGCGGTTCGCTACTTCTGAAGAAAAAAATGAAAATTTATCCAAACTTGAGTATATTTTTGCAATGTAATTTGATTAAAATTATATTTATTCTTGCAAATTGATATAACTAATTAGGTATGAATAAATGTTAACATACCAAATGGACAAAATCTTTTTTTTGGCCTCTTCCCTCACCTCCAAGTCATTGGACTTCAACATTGACAACAAGATGTTATCTGAAAGCAAAAGCATTCTGTTGTAAATTTTTTAATGCAACATTCTGGATTTCAGTTGACTGTTGCTTTACTCTCTGGATCATATTAAAGATATACAATTGTTGGTTATAGAAATTATTGTCCCTGTTTATTTCAAACCAACTAACTGCATATACTTGTATGACAAATTGGACAATGTCGTGTAATTTATCAGAGAGTTTTGGTGGATATGCACTTCTGGTCCATAGGCACATTAACCTGATAGCTAAAGTTAACCATCTTGCTTGATTTCGAGGTCCTCCAGGAAGCAAATCTAGTGTTCACTTTATCTCAAGAAATACCTACAGCATAATCCAGAAGTAGTCATTGGTCACCACTTAGGTCATCCATTACCTTTGCAGGGAGATAAAAATTATCCAGAGGGCCACTGATATGTTCAAATTTTACCTGGGGCAAATGATGGTAATTATTTTCACAAAGTTTCCACAGAGGACCAGTGAAAGTTGTTGGACTTCTTGTAGTTCCATCAATAGTTTTAATTACAGCTCTAAATGGAAGTTCATTTTGATGAAGTGAACAGCTAATTGTGTGCACCTTACTTTATTTTTTATTTTCTCCAGAGCTGTCACCATCCCTGTTTTACAACCAGTGTTTGTACTGGTATTGTCTACCAGAACTGCTTCAACAGTATTTACACTGTTGTATTCTTCTAGAACAGCAGCAACATCCTCAGCTAGATGAATACCAGTTGCACCAATGTTGGGTATGACTCAGTGGGTGAGATATTTACTTGAAGTGCCCATCTCTCTTGTAAATGTTAAGTGGCGCTCTGGTCCCTTGTTCTTTTTAATATTTTTTTACACCATTTTCTTCAATCTCATTGTGTAGCAAAGTGTTCTTTATCCACTCTGAAATCAACTCCAATGCAGAGGAGATTGTCATAATCTTGAACATGCTTCTGATAGCTAGCTATCTTTACTCTTGCTTTTTCCCTATCTATTTTAGATTTGTCTAAAATAATGTCTTTTAAGGGAATACTTGGATTAAGAAATCCCATATCCTGTAGATCTAACAGGAAGGCATTAGCAAGACAAGCCCCAAGATTTGATGATACATCACCCCTAATAACTTCCATAGAATATCTTGGGAATTTTAAAAGACTGTAATGGCCATTCAAAATTCTCCCTGGTTGAAAAATTTGTGGAAAAATATCAGACGTCGAGGATTCAACACATGAAGAATCTTGTTGCTGTCTGTCTAACCTTTGTGCATCCACTGAAATTTTGTTTTTCTATTTTTTAACAGCATCCTTGTCAATAGGTTTCATCTGGAAACTGCCTTTTGGACCTGTTTTCTCTCTCTAATCTTTTAAATATTCCCTATCTTCAATGAGAACCTGAAATTTCAAAATTTGTAAGTGTTTAATAACAGGTCTAGCATACATGACAAATATTAAGGAAAATGTCATGATATCATTTACCAGAAAAAGGAACATTATCAGAGGTAAATTTAAATTTTAGAAATCGAGACATGAACTTGTTCAAATTAAACAAGGAAAACACAATCAAGCATAGAATTAAGATTACCTTCTTGTTTGGAGGACAAGTACAAACTATGTGCCTTGTTTGGCAATTTTCATTGTTGCACTCCATAGCAAAGTCATCACATCTTAAGACAGGCAATTTACAGCAACATGAAGAAATATCAAATAATCTGTCCAGCTGTTCCTCCATTCTTTTCACTTTGCGTGTAGTGAGAGATTTTCTGTTAATCTGTTTGGCCTTCTTGAAACAAAATATATATCCACCTTCTGCCCTATATAATGTTCCCTTAACAAAGTGGGTTCACTGCTTGCCAAATACTCATTATTTCCTTTGCAATCAATTTGGAAATCTCAAAATTTTTCAAATGGGGATAGGTATTTTTATGGAAATAACTAAACTGGATAACTTGTCGTAAATTGGGGATTCAGTCTTATCCAAAGGACAAGGTGCTCCAGAAAATTTTTTGAAACTGCTACTGCGGGTTAAAACTGAATGTATTTTTACATACATTTTTATATGAAAATAAAAATAGAAATAAATGAAAAATTATAAATCAAAATGTTTTAGACTATCTTCCAATTTCATATATAAAAAGCCTGACAATTATGGTAAGGAGTTAGGTTATGTTTGAGTTAGGGTTAAGCTGGGGCTAAACTTTTGGCTTGAAAAGACAGCCTCCCCCCCCCCCAAATAGCCACAATTTTTTGATAAATTCAAAAATCAAATTTATTTTAAAATAATCCAAAAACTATAAGATAATCTTTCTTTTTTTCCTTTTTTTTCATCATGAGAGGTTGTGTAAAAACACACTAGGTATATCCAATTTGTAGAAAACCCCTGTTTTTATAAAACAACCCCCCCCCCCCGTTTCAAAGAATTTTACAAAAAATCAGAGAATTAACCAATTTTAATGAAATTTTCAGTGTTGATTTATCAATAAATGAATTTTATAATGCATTAGTTATTTGGTAAATCTTTTTCAATCGTTTTGTAAACACGGATTTTACAACAGCAAATTGACATAAAAATTTTTTAAATGTATTAAAAATAAATTACATGCATAATATTATTTTACTTTTCTTTTGTTTTTTTTACTGATGCTCATTATGTTACTACTTTTCAATTAAGACAAAAATTCGACCTTAAATAATCGATTTAATTAATTTTAATTCCTTTTTAAAATTAAGGCAGACGAAAAGTTGGGTATTCCTAAAACACACACACACCCTTAGGTAGCTTAAGGTTTATGGCGTTTTATTTATAATTATTTATTTGCCTATTGAAAAATAACAAATCCTGAATGTTAGAAAAAAAAAGAAGCTATTTTTTTTTTTTTTTCACTGTTTAATCTCAAACCAAAACAAATCTAAATTAAAACAGTTTAATCTCCATTCTGTCTCTACAAGTAACATTTTTTTTATTATTTATAATTCTTTTTTTTTTTATATGAATTATTGATATCAAAGAAAAGTTTCAATTGAAAAAGATATTCATTAAATTATATTTAAACATTTTTTCCTCCACAGTACATAATCTTTTGACTGCGGTAAATTGTCCCTCTATCACGGAGGCCACATTGCAGAGCCTTAATTTTCAGCCTTTAAACTCATTTCCTTAAAAATTGGTAATGATTTTGGAAAAAATATTTAGTGTCATTATTTATCATGTCAAACCCCAAATATAACTATCAGTGCTGTATCCCAGTTCCAAAATCGACCAGAAGGAGAATGTAATGATTTTTTTAAAGTATGTAGCTTTGTATAGGTATCACCTATGAACTTTAAAGTTTGTTTATATTTTTGTTTAGGAGCGTTTTTGTAAAAACAAATATCCAAGAAAAAAGAAAAAACAGGAGGCCAAACAATTTTATTATATAATTAATTGATAGATGTAGACATCCTCTATAAGGAACCCAAGATACTTTATTAACCCTAAATCATAAAGATAAGAATAAAACTGGCTAAATGTGTCGATGTTAGATGTAATGGTAAATTATGAAAATGCTGCGAACAAGTACTTTCCTGGAAAATATTTAAAATGTCCTGGAAATGTAATGGAAAGTGATTTCCTAATAAGAGTGGGAACCATACCAGGGCATTACACCCACCGACAACGAATTACTTAAAATTTGGCACAAATGTTCCCCTTCATGAGTTAGGAAAGTGTGCCAAATTATTTTGTGTTAAACCTTACCATTCCAATTTTAGAGGGGGGTTATAATTTTCCTATTTTGCCTCTAAATTAAGACTGTGCAGTGTTGAAGAATCTCAGTGTATTTAAAGAAAGTCTTTCTAAATACTTCCATACATTCAATATTTCAGAAATGTTGAATGTATGGTGAAAAAGGAGTGTAGAATCCAAATATTCAACTATTTTAACTGTATACCTGATAAGAAATTTTATTTTGCTCACTCAAAGGCATGACTCCAAAGTCAACCACTTTTCCTGTAGTGAGAGAGGAGACCTACCTCGTGCAACACGGTGTGACAGAGAGAGTGGCAGGTGGGAAGACTTGCCGTATTCTCGAAGGAAGCGGGCTAGGCTTTGCCTGGCGTGTAGGACTGACCTATAGTCTAACCCGCTTCCTTCAGAATGTGAGAGCTGTGGACGATCAGTGAAATAAGAAATAGCATAGTGGCCCGGATGTAGGTGGTCGCGTCATGCTGACAAGTGTCACACGTGCTGCACGGACAATTATGAGTGAGGAGCCCGGATGTGGTGAAATTGAGGTGTATTTAAAGGATTTATTCTCACAGACCAGCGGGAACGACTGCAGTAGTATTTTGTTGTTGAGATGAGTGGGACAAAGAAATAATTTTGGATATTTGATTTTGGAGCGAGATACAGTTGAGGGAGTGTTTAGACTGTTGATTGGAACCTTGAGTCAGACTTGACTGTGACCCCCCACCCACTGATTAGATTTCCCCTATGTAGCTTACTGTCAGTCTGTCTTAAATATGTCCTATTAAATTTTCGTAAAATTTTGTTCCTAACATCTACCATGCTTGCCTAAATTCACAAAATAAAATTCTGATGGGTATTAGTTTACTTTAGAAGATATGAGCCTGCCAACTTCTGAATTTTTTTTATATGTACATGCACCTTTACAGCAAAAGGTTATAATTAAATCCTATAGCTCCATGAACTTTCAAATGTTGATATTGTGTTCATTGACCAGACAATTAATAATATTGTTTTTATTAATTTTTAAAAAATACTAGGGTGAGTCAAAAGGTAATGCCATTTTGTTTAGGACGGGTATAATTACCAACAGAGGAACATGTATAATACATCAAAATGAAGCTGGTCCTCTGTGGATCTCATCCTTACTTTCTCACACTCACTCTTTCTCTCAATAGCAATGTACCAACCTATAATGAGAGCATGTATCCCTATTCTGTTGTCTGTTCCTTGAGCCACTCCTTCACTACAGATTTCACTTCCTCGTCAGTGGAATAATGGTTTTATTGAAAAGAAAGAATGAAAGAGGATTTGAGATGCAAAAATTATTGTTCTAATTGTACTGAGTTGAAACCGGAGAAAAATGTAATGTTTTATTTAATGATAAATAGGTTTGAGTGATTTCAATTGATCAGTTGGATGTAATGGATATAAAGCTTATGGCTATAGAACAGTATTTGATAAGGATAAAAGACAATAATCTGTTACCATCATAATCAGACCTTGTTGACTAAATAAGAATTGCTTGAAAAGAGATGTATTCCATTTAACAATCATAGAAATCTGTAAATAAAAATAAATATTTACATTTTATGTAAATATTTTACGATAATCTATTAAAATATAGTTTCGCTAGTATTTACACAAACCTCAATTGAATTTTTAGAAAATTGGAACTAAAATTTCAAAACAATTTTCATACCATATACAATAGTTCCGAACAAATTGCATTGAATATCACCCATGACTATATTTAACACATAAAAAATTGCATAAATATTAATATCATATGGAAAGTTTTGTTGTCATTTTAAAAAGAAGATACAATTAAAAAAATTCTAATGATTTTTACCAAAATTTGGTCAGCTTACTTAAATAATGAAAATTATGAAGGAAAACAAATATTAAATTTAATGCACTGTTAAATCATCAGAAATTTAATGTTGGCAAAAACAATGTACAACTAGAGGTTTTTTTCTTATTCTTATATATGAAACTGCTTAATGGTATGAATTCCAAAAATTTTTTAATAATTTATTTTTTAAAAGTTTTTACCTAAAATACAATAGCGAAAATATGTATTGCATACCTCAGTCAATTATTTCATTATATCGAATTGGAAAAAAGTGAAACCACAAGAAAGATTTTTACCTCTCTCTATAAATATAAGAGTCCGATTAATTATATCAGAAAATTATCATAAGTTTCTATCTGGGATTTTTGTAGTAAAAGAACCATGAATACAGAAATTTGCAGGAAAACATCAATAATGAAACAGATCTTTATATTGAAAAAGAACTGACTGCCTGAATGAAATTTCAAGAATAAGGTAAGAATTTTTTCCTCAAATGGATATTTTGATCTTTTTAATTACCTTTTTTTATTTTAAAAAATCTATGTAAGTTCATTATTGTTTTAGTTATATTTATTTTTATGAGAAATTAAAAAAAATAAACCTCAGAAATATATATCAATTCTCTATTAGTATGGCATAAACTGATCACATGCACGTATTTCGTAGCTTCCTAATACACACTGGTATTATAATAAAATGCCCCCAACTATATCTGATTAAATTTGTTTGTAAATTCTAATATGGAAAGAAATGAGAGTATATTGTCAAATATATTTCTCCAAAATTGATTGTTAGATTTACTTAATAAATTATTTAAAAAAATTGTGTATAAAATACAATTGTTTATACAACTTTCAATAATTAATGATAAATCATGAATATTTTTATCATAGTTGTAAATCTATAGTATAGGATGTTATGTTTGTTCTTTCTTCATACCTTTGATATTATGGAAATAAGTAATTGTATGATGATTCCTAACAATATGAATGTCTGATAAATAACTAATCATATGACAATACTAACAAATTCCTAGCCTTGAATTGTTACCATTATTTCATATTAATTTATATCAGGGTTACCAAAATAAAATGTACATTTTCCATTACTGGAAAACCTTGAAAAAATGGGGGAGGGGGATAAAAAATCCTGGAAACTTTTTGTAATTTGTCCTGCAAAATTTGATTTATCTGAGACAAAATTAATCTTATTACAGTAAACAAATATAACTAGTAAATGAACAAGGACGGGTTTTTTTTTATTTAAGAAAATTTTTTTAACCCTTTTCAGAATTTACACAAGAATTCCCAATTTATTCATGAATATTCCTTAAACAGTAAAAATGCTTCTGATTGGGTGGGTACTTGTTGATTTCATTCAATGAAGTTTCTCTAAAATATAGCGATATTTTGATTTATTTTTACGTGACACTAAATAAACATGAATCAAGACAAGAATTAGTCAGACTACTTTAAAGATTGTTAAAAGTTTAAAAACTAAATTCCGTTTTACAAGACGTGAAATTTCGAAAAATTCAGAACATGTAACTTTAACATTTTCGAAAAAAGTAAATATTTTAGAAATACCTCGAATTTGTTTCAAGAAAATATTTTGTATGTAAGTCAGTCAAATAATTTTCACAGAAATTCTACATCAAAACATCTCCACAATTGAATTGACATAATTTCAATTTTATCATTACAAATACCATTATTTAGAAGAAATTTTGAGTAAAATGATCAGATAAAGTATAATTGAAGAAGTGAGCAGTTAAAATCAATTTTTTTTATCGAGAATATCAAATAGTGACTCAAAATCAAAGAATGTTTTGCATTTATATAGAATAGCGTGCACGCAAACTTTTTTATGAAAATTTAAAAAAAAAACAATATGCAGTAATGTAATACTAATATAAGAATTACATAAAATTAATGTTCATTTTAAAAAAGTTTTTATTAAACAGTTTTGAAAGTGCTGAAAAATGAAAGTTTTTTTTAAAAACAAGCGTTGGTCCCCACCCCCAGACCCCTAAGTAAGGCTTCAAACATATGGCACTTGAACCCAATTTTTTTTTCATCAAATGTCAATTTTATCTCAGTTAAAAAGTAACTGTCCTTTTTACAAACATCCCCTCTCTCTCTCCCGGAAAATATTGACCTAATTTACTCTTGTAAATGCAAGTATGCAAGATAAATTTGCATAAAAAAAGTAAAAACTTGCATAATTCTGACTGTTTTTACAGGCATAATTCCGACCAAACAGATATTTTTTTCTGTACATAATGTATTTAACTTTTTTCTATTATTAATTTCTAAGAAGAAACTATTATAAGTTATAATCTTAAATGATGTGGGAATATTTAGTCCGTAACTCTTTCACAGAAATGGCCAATTTTGATTATTTTTTTTTTAGCTGAAATAAATTGTTTTAAATGTATTAAAAATATTTTTCTGATGCTTATCATACTTTTCAAAGTAAACAAAAACTTGACCTTAAATAATCTATTTAATTCATGTTAATTTGTTTTTAAAATGAAAATGTGCACACAAATTGGTGGGACCATATCAAATATGTACTGTGATTTTTTTCTTTTTTTTCTTTCTTTTTTTTTTTTGGCTTCTTATCGACAAATATATGTAGATATTACCCCCCCTGCCTTTTATTGGCACATCAATTTAGATATTTTACAACCCACCCCATTTTTAAATTAATTTTGTTTTTATGAATTTGTATAAACTTCAATTGAATTTCTACAAAACACAATGTCTAATACCCCCTACCCTTGAGGCGTAAAATCCTTCAGTCTTTTTAAATGTTTTTGTTTTTAAAATAATCTACTTGAAAAAAACAATTTGATTTAGCCTTTTTAATGATTGGTTCCCTTATCATATTCATCTTTGTATTGGGTTTACTCAGTAGGTCACTACAGCCCAACATATGAGCTGCTTCTTTAAGATGTCTTGTTTTCCATTTCCTTCCCTATCTATTATTTCAATTTAAAAATATAATTTTAATATATGGTGATCTTCAAGGGCTGCAAAGGGAGATAATTTTTGTTAAATTTCTTAATTTTAAAACAATTACCAATACTCATGGAATCGTCCAATTTTAATGAAATTTTCACCAAATTATTTTCCAACGATTTAATTTTATAAAGATTAGATTATTTTATCGAAGAAACCTGAAATAAAATCTTTTTGTTATCAATTCTGAATTGGGAGGTGGGGTGACCTTTGACCATTCCAAAGAATTTTTGCATTTTTTTAAAGATCATTTCCTGAAGAATATATAGAAAAATAAAAAAAATAAAAATTCAATACACTAAGAAAGTGATTTTTAAATTTAAGTTTTTGTCTAAAAACTCAAAAAAATAAATGTAGCATGTTTTTTTTTTTTTTTTTGTGGGGGTGGGGTTCGTAGTTTAGAAAAATATATTTTTCTTTAAATTGATGCCAAAAAAATTATTATTTCCAAGTTGAATTGAATTTTTTTCTACCATAAAATTTTCAATGTCATTTTTACATGTCAAAATCCATGATTAACTTGAAAATAGATCAAAAGATAGCCCTAAATGTTATTTTTGAAAAAATTTAATTAAAAAATATGCGATGATATGCTGCATATTTTCCAAGAAAAAAAAAAATTTAATCGTCAATTTTAACTATGGATGACAAAACAAGCTGAATTCTTTCCCAGTCTAGATAAATATCTCAATCTCAGAGAAAAGTCTATTTCGCTACACTTTCAAGAAAAATTATTTTTAAAGAAATTGGAAAGAAAATCCAATATTCATCTTTTACTTTATATCCCGATGTGAAAATATACAAGATAGTAAAAAAATGTCAATGTCTGTCCACCATAGGTGTGGACTGAGTAGCAAGGGACAAATAATGAGTTATTACCTCTTGGGATTATTATCGATTACATACCAATATATCATATCAGATTGTAAAAAAAAATTCTTAAAAGTTCTTTATTTTTTTAGTTTTCATGGTTGCTCATTTTTTCATATAAGTTTATAGTAAATCGATCCCCCATAGCGGAACCGCTCAAATGGAACCCAAATCATTTATTTATTTTCCCATTAAACTAACCTTAAACCCCAACCATACCCCCCCCCTAGTTAAAATTAAGTTTTATTACAAAATTTGTTGGTTCTGTTTTTTCTGGGTCAACGGTATACAGGGGGACCCAGAAAAAACAGAACCCAAATTATTTATTCATTTTCCCATTAAACTAACCCTAAACCCTAACCCTAAATCCTAGATCCCCACAGTTAAAATTAATAATTTTATTAAAAAATTTGTGGGTTCTGTTTTTTCTGGGTAACCTCAATTTTGACACCTTGGTGCAAGTTCAGCCCAACTGTTAAGGTAGTGCGGTTCCGATATGGGGGATCAATTTACTATAAAATTATATGGGGAAATGAGCACCCCTGAAAACTCAAAAAATAAAGAACTTTTAAGAATTTGTTTTTTTACAAATTGATAGATTGGTGTGTAATCGATAATAATCCATTGAAGGAAAAAAAAAAGTTGCACTATAAACTATAAGAGTTAACTTTATCAGTTATCTTTATTGAATTATAAATAGAAAATTTTTTCGCTGATTGTCACAATAAAGAGTAAAATCATAAAACTTAAAATTTAATTTGTAAGACAAATTCTGAGGAATATTTTAAATTATATTTTAGATAATAATTTAAATGTTGATTGCTAGTTGTTTTGTTTATGGGATATCAACTTTTCGGTTCATGTAATACCGAATCATGTCATTTTGATAAACAAAGCACTCTGGGTGTTTCGTACTTACATATAAAAAATTCTTGAAATGTTACAATAACTGAATATTGTCGGAAATACTTGAAATAAATTTCATCTCACAACTAATTTCATCTCACAACTACTTAAATCCAGTCGGGCCTTCGACTAAAGATGAAACACCGGATTTTGTCCATATTATTACCATTTTTTTTTTATCGTGGTTATAGAAAATTAATTAGTTAACGAACCCCTCGTCTCATTCCAGAAAAAGAACAGTTTCTAAGGACATTCGTCACTTTTATTGCTTTTTAATACTTGAAAACCTTAACAATAAAAATTAATAAATAAATTAAAGAATTAAGTCATTTTATTTGAATGAAAATGTTAGTTTAATTTATACAAATATGTAACCGTAAACTGATTTTCATGATATTTTTATTTAGAAATAAATATTTTTTTAATAATGTAAATGTAAAGCGTAAATTTTGAATTTCTACAATTTTTATGCATTACAAAAATTAAAATTAAAATGAGTGTACTGTACAATTTAAGAATATGGACAAAATAAGTATGGCCAAAAAAACCTTATTCGTATTATCGGCTATTTATTGGCTATACGCAGCTTTTTTTTTTTGATTTTTATAACTCACTGTAAAAAATAATTTAATCTATAAAAACACATACAAATTACATATTCAGAAATAATATTTCATATTATTTCTAAAGATATAAATATATCAAAGATTGGACAATAAATAGGCGAGAGATTCCGATCTGACTGGCATAGACTGCACTGTTTGTATCGCGAATCTAAAAGGCAGAGTGGCTATCTGAAGCCATTTAAAAATTTTTTTTAACTTGCTGTAAAAAATGATTCAATTGATAAAAACTCATACAAATTACATATTTAGAAAGATTAATTTCTTTTCTTTCTAATGATGTAAAAATCGTTAAAGATTGGACCATAAATAGGCAATAAATTCAGAGCTGAATGGCTTAGACTGCAAAATTAATGCACTAAAATCTTTGCTTCGCCATTAATATTGGTCATGGCTAAGCAAAAACAGGAGGCCAGACAATTTTATTGTACAGGGAGTCTATAAAGTCAGTGCAATTAAAATAATTTATAACTTTAAAATGCATAATGGACTTTATGGACACCCTGTGTTGTTAATTGATAGTTGTACACATAATATATAATAAACCCAAGATAATTCATTAACTATGCAACATAAAAAAGTAACAATAAAAGTGTCTAAATGTGTATATTAGATTAATATCAATTAAATTATGAAATTGCTGTGAACAAGTGCTGTCCTTGAAAATTATTAAATTGTCCTGGAAATGTCCTGGACAATTTTTAAAATGTCCTAGAAATGTCCTGGAAATGTCCTGGAAAGTGATTTCCTAAAATGAGTGGGAACCCTGTATGGATTAACAGTTAATGACACTGCTACAAAGAATTTTATAAGAATGTAAATCCATCAGTATTGCACTTTGCTTTGCAAAAGCATTTAATAAGTTGAAGTCATGGCAATGTTGTGAATTTAATAAATTGCCAACAGAATTATTAAACCTTCAAAAAAAAATTGAATAAACATGAACAATTAATTGCTGTTAAAATTGATGTATATAATGTAACTTTGATATTTTCATTAGATATTATTCACATAATACCAACATTTGAAATATTATCAATATTAAAATCAGCATGAAAATCTTTCAAAAACCTCACTGTCTGCTGTATGTTTTCAAACTTAGTAATTAACAATAGATTAGAAAACAAAAAATAACCAGAATAATCCCTTTCAACAATACATCATTTAACAACACAATTTAAAAATGTATTACTAATTTTTTTTTTTTTTCTTTGGCCCATATTTGTTGTAATAAAGAAATTTTAGGCCCACAACTAAATTCTCTTGATTAGAACGTAATGTTTATTTGTAAAAAAAATTTCAGGCTTAATTTAAAACTCTGTATTTACCGACAGTTATTTAATTTACATTTTCTGATTTTTTTTTACCTCTTATTCGTAATGTAAAGAAGCAGAAATAAATAATTGTTTGAAGATAGGTGAACAACTGGTTTATATGTGAATGGTGTTATAACAATTGGTATGAAGGTGTTGCATAGAAAAGGACGCAAAATTAATCTTTTTTAATATAAAACGTTTATACTTTATATTAACTGTATAGATTAACTCCATCACTGTAAAAATATTATTATTAGGTATAAGTGATAGAACCGTTGTGTTAAAATTACATTTTTTAAAAATTATTTTTATTCAATTTACATTTCTGCATTAAAAGTTCACGAATAGAATAGTGATGTGCTGAAACTGCTTATGGTTGAAGAAAAATTTGCAAACCTTAAATAGTAGTTTCAAAAAAATTCTATATTTATGGTAAACATTTGATAAAATGAATTAACCTGCTGCAACATTTGTAATGTTTAAAAATTATAACGATACGCATGTTTTTTGGTCATGTGTTGATTTTTGTAGCAGTGTAACATATAAACCACTAATAAAAAAAAACCTTTATTTAGTTGTTACATTTTAATTCTAAATCTATACTTCCTTGCAGTTTATTAGATTGAGTCTCATCCCTCACACCCTATTATTTGATACAAAAAATGGGAATATCAATGAAATCACCAGTTTCTACTTGTATAGTAATATCCCGTTTGTAATTTTATTGTATTATGTTTCTAAGCCATAAAATTAAACTGAATATCCTGAGTAAATCAATCCTATGCAGATTGTGTATGTTTTAATGAAAACTACATATCCATTGATGTCGCAATTAACATTGTTATTCATGCCACTTCTTCCATGTTTTTGCATTAGATTAAATCTAAGATATCAAGATTGCATGATGTCATGAACATGGTTGGTTTTAGCTACGATATGCACTTTACAGAGGAAAGATAAATTTCATTCTGATTATTAACTGTTGAATTAGCGAAAGAGAATTTTAAAATATTTTGATAAATATGACCCAAAATAATGTTGAAAATTTTAAAATGAGATAACAGTAATTTTATTGTTTTCTGAGTAAATCCGTTAAATAAGGAACATTTAATGAAATATAGGAGCGATAGGAAGAGTCAATACCAAACACATTATTATTGAATACACCCACCCTGTTACAAATAAGTTAAACAATCTAATTAATAAATTTTATAGAACTAAATACAAATTGTATTAATTTGTATTTAGTATTGTTAGACTTTCTTTTGTAATAATAGATCATTACAATGAATCTTAAATTATACATTTCAGGATTAGGCATATATACCACAAGAACAAATTAAAATACACCATCAGAAACTAATCATGTAGTTGGTAACAATGGATATGAATAGCTTTTGAATGGTCTAAAACTTTAAGATAATATTAATATTTTGCAAGTCTCTCTAGCAAACAAAATGTAATTCCTTTTGCCGTCAGCTCAGCCTCTACCAACTGAGCACATTACTCTCACTTCCTGACACCCCTAATAGCAGTCATCAGATTACACTTGCCGTCTAAACAATTGCTCTCTTCCTCACTCCCTGTGTCAGCGACAGTCTGTCTTATTTCTGCTCGTTCAGCTGCCCTTATGCAAATTCCGATATACTTCATCTGGGTTTCTGCCAACAGCATTTCAGTTATGAGGAGGTAGCAAGTTTGAATATCCGTAACTACTCACCACACTCTTCCCCTTCGAACAGACCAAACATATATTGATGCGCTTTGTTTGTTGGGGCTGGGAATCCACTTGTTCATAGGTCTGCCTTTCAATTTTGTCAAACAAGGCTTTTTGACTGCCTGTCAATCCAAATTAATGTCCAAAAGTGGAGTGTTTTATGCAATCTCACCACTTAGTAATGTTGTAAGAGAATTCATAGTAAACACAATACCATCCTAAGTCGTCACATGTTAGCACCCGTGAACAACAGGTGGCCTCATTAACGGGCTCAGTTTGATTTGTAGATGTGTATTCAGTCAATTGTTTTGAAATATGCAAAATGATGCTAAGAAAGTTAGATAATTAACTGTTTATTTAATCATATAAAAAAGTATACAAGAAATTAACATTATTGATTTGGTTTGTTGGAAGAGATGATCCTTTGTCTCATCACCTCTCGTAAAGGTCCAATGGAGTAAACATAACATAAGATTAGTGCATTTACACATCGAGCCACATTTGTTCAAATAATTTTCACAGACATTAGACATAAAACATATCCACAACTGAATTGCAATAATTTTAAGTTTATCATTACAAATACCAATATTTAGAAGAAATTTTGAGGAAAATGCTAAGATAAAGTCTATTATAATTTCCTTTTTTTCAAGAATAGCAACTGTGTAAAATAGTGACTGAAAAGCAAAGAATGTTTTGTACTTGTATAGAATAGCACACACGCAAAATTTTGATCAATTAAAAAAAAAACCCATACGCAGTAATGCAATACTAACATTTTAAGAATTACATAAAATGAATGTTCATTTAAAAGAAGTTTTTATTAAACATTGATGAAAGTGCTGATTTAAAAAAAAAATTTTTTAAGACAAGTGTCGGTCCCCACCCCCTATCCCCTACCTAAGGCTTGAAGCATATGGCGCTTGAAAAAATTTTCTTTGTTTTTTTTTTCCAACAAATGTCATTTTCATCTAAGTTAAAAATTACCTGTAATTTTGCCATCCCGTTCTCCTGACCTAATTTTCTATGTTTTTACTTCCCATTGTCAGGCATAATTCTGGCCAAACAGATATTATCTGAGTCATGCAATTTATTGGCAAATTAATGTAGATATTTTACAATATCTCCACCCAACCCAGATTTTAATCATCAAGTCAATTTAAATATTTTAACCTTCACCCCACCTAATATAAAAATTTTTTCAATGAATTTTTACAAAACACAAATTAAAATTTTAAATATTACGTACTGCCAATTTTGGTCTCACAGACATATGTTACAAAATAATTTTAATCCCTTTGATTAAAAAAAAAAGGTCAGGGCATTATCATTTCTTAATGAAAATTTCATTGTTGATTTATCAATGAATAAATTATTCAAAAAAATGTCAGAATTTTTTCAGGTCACTTAATTGTCACTCCACCCCTATTTTTGGGGCTGAAAATATCTATTGAAACTCATTAGAGTATGAAAATATAATTTTGAAACTAATTACAGTATTAATAAAAAGACAAAAGATCAAATGTGTTAATATAAGGGAAAAATTTTTTTAAAGGAGCACCTTTTGTAGAAAATAATTAACAAAAATCAGAAAATTAAATGTAAAAAAAAAAATTTGTTTTTTTTATTTACTTTTTTGTTTATATATATAATTGTCGTATCGATTATCATTGAAAAAATTATACATCGATATTTCTATTTTTAATAAGGGTTGTCCTAAATTTTCAATCGATTTGATTCAATGAAGTATTTTAAAAAAAATTAAAATTAGCACACAATTCAGTTGTAACTATCAAATATGTACTGTGATGTGTTTTTTTGCTTTTTATCGACAAGTATATGTAGATATTATACATTACCCCCTGCTTTTATCAACTCACCAAATTAGATATTTTATAATCCACCCCATCTTAAAATATTCTTTAAGGAATTTGTACAATATTCAAATGAATTTCTACAAAACACAACACCTAACACCCTTCACCCTTGAGATTTAAAATGCTTCATTGTTTTTCAATATTTTTATTTTTAAAATGATCTACTTGGAAAAAAAAAACAGTTTGATTTAGCCTTTTTAATGATTGGTTTCCATAGTGTATTCATATTTGTATTTGGTCTACTCAGTAGGTCACTAAATGCCAACATTTGAGCTTCTTTAAGACATCTTGTTTTCCATGTCTTTCACTATGTGTTATTTGAATTTGAAAATATAACTTTAATATATAAGGGATGTTCAAGGCTTGCCAAGTGAGATAATAAATTTTAGAAATTTTCCTTTGACCATTTTAAGAAAAAAGAAAATCCCGGTCCCTAATTCTTGCATTTCTTGACAGATCATCTCCTGAAGAATATATAGAAAAATAGGAAAATATATAATCAATACTGTGACGAAATTGAAAGTCAGCCCTATGAACAAGTGGATTCCCAGCCCCCACAAACAAAGCACGTCAGGATATGTTTGGCCTGTGCAAAGGGGAAGAGTGTGGTGATTGGCTACAGATATTCAAACTCGCTACCTCCTCGTAGCTGAAATGCTCTCCCAACCCTGATGAGGTATATTGGAATTTGCATAAGCGCAGCTGAACGAGCAGAAATAAGACGGTCTCTCGCTGACACAGTGAGTGAGGAAGAATGTGTTTGGATGGCAAGTGAAACCTGATGACTGCTATTTGAAGTGATAGTGGTGTGTTCGGTTGGGAAAGGAATTGCATTTCGTTTGCTGGAGAGAATTGCAAAGGATTGATATTATCTTGAATTTTTGGACCTTTCACAAGAAATACTCAAAAAAAATGATTTTAAAATTTAAGTAATGTTCTTTAAACTAAAAAAAAAAAAATGAATAATGTTTCATTTTTAATTTTTTAAATTTTCTATTTATCGTATTCAATAAAGAATTTTTTTGTTAAATTGATGCCTAAAAATTTTATTTTATCCAAGTTAAATGGAGTACTTTACTACCTTAGAAAATTCAAGATCAATTTTACATGTCTGTCAATATCCGTGACTGACTTGAAAATTTAACCAAAATTATTTTTGAAAAAGTTTTTAAAATATGTGAAGATATGCTGCATATTTTCCAAGATTTTTTAAATTTAAAAAAAATCGTCAATTTCAAATATGGATGAAAAAACTGGTTGGATTCTCATCCAGTCTAAATAAACATGTCAATTGTAACAGAAAAGTCTTATAGGCTACACTTCCAAGAAAAATATATTTTTAAAGATATTGGAAATAAAATCCAATATTTATCTTTTACTTCAAAATACGCAGATGTGAAAACATACAAGATATTTTTTAAAAATTCTATGTACGTACACCTTAGTTGTGGACTCAGCAGCAAGGGACAAATAATGAGTTAACACCTCTTGGGATACGCATTCATCTACCTTACACTCCAAAAATTGAACATGGGTATTAGTATACAATAGTATATAAAATATGATACAAATATAAAATGAGGGACGGTCAGTGTAAAATATATACATATATTTGCAGAAAAAAAAAATTGAGAATTACAGCACGATAAATATCTGAAATTGAATTTTTTTGAAATTTGTACTAATTCCAAAAACAAAAACTAAATCATTTATTTTAAATATTGGGTGAGGGTGTCAAATTGATTTGCAAATGAAAAAATAACTCAGTAATGTTGATCATGCATATGCAAAAACAGGAGACCAGACAAGTTATTGTACAGGATGTCCATAAAGTCAGAGTACACTTTAAATAATTTATAACATTAAAGTGTATATGGAATGTGTGGACATCCTGTTCAATTAATTGATAGCAAACGTAATTTACTTCCGCTTCTATCAAAGACAATGTAAGACTTGAAGATCTTTAACAAACTAAGTTCATCATGTTTTGCCACGTTGCCACTGTCCAACCATCTCCTTTTATACTCTGTCTGGCCAAGACACGTCACAACTCTTGTATCGCCAGCTATGAGACTTGCCACTATAAATCGCGGCCTCAAGGACACTCTTGATTTTTACTTCCACGACTAGTCGGACTCGTCACATTTCTGCTTCTGCCCACACATACAAAATGCCACCCGCTGTCTCTTTGAAGGACAGACCGTTGTTGGCTCATCACCGGTTCATGAAGTTTGCCGCTCGATCTCGCTACACTCCCCCATGATCTGCATTGACAACCCGGGGCGGGTCTTTTATGCCTGGTCCTTCTTTGCGGCAGTACTTCTATCTCGTCGGATGACTCGGCTTTAGTGGTGTCATATGGTGCATCTGCATCAGGCCTGTAGTTACTTGTCTCTGGGGGATCACCGTGCACATCGCTGATGGTGATCAGTCTGATTCTCTATGTGGATTCTTTGCTGTCATCCCCCATGTCTGACTAACTTGAGCCCATAACTGGACGCTGATCCTTCACATGGTGCGGTGTCCTGTCGACCCACACTGACTGTGCATTGCGTACATTGGTCACTATTCCCTGCTTGCATACACTCGTGCATCTTCCGCTCGGTATCTTAATCCATACCTTGTCTCCAATATTAAATCGGCTGTGCTGGGGTCACACAGGTGGGGGCATGGGATCTATGCTGCATATCTGCACAGAGTAGATATGAATTGCATTCGCTGGCACGGGAAATTTCATCATTGGGGGTCACATTATACCAAAACACATTTTTGAGGGCTGAGAATTTTTTTCATGCTGCAATGGTCTTTATGCTATGGTGGTTTCGTTCCACTATACCATTCCCAGAGGGCACCTATGCACACCGTTATTGGCGATGGAAGCCCCAAAACTGTATGAATTGCTGAAAGCAGTGTCTAGTGAATGACGTATCATTATCTGTGAGAAGCTTCAATGGCGGACCTAGTCCGCGAAAAATAGCATCCAATTCTCGAGCGATACTAGTAGATACCTACCGATGTATCGGTTGCCAAATTGCGTACCGTGATGGCCCGCAGTCAATTAAGGTGAGGTAATGAATACCATTGTAGTGTGTGATATCCATTCCCACTCTTTCCCAATTGTTTGTCACACTCAGATGCCCCTTGTCCCCGCGCACCGGCAGTGGGTCGATGGACTGACACATCTTGCAGTCTTTCACTATCCTTCGCACATCCACCCTGGAGACAGTAGGTTGAGTCTGTTGTGCGAAGTACAGCGTGCGCATAATGCCTGGATGACCACTTTGGGCGTGAATGGCAACCAACAGTTCTGAAATCACTGCAACGAAGTTCCACATGCCGGGTCATTCTGATGTAATCTACTTATGACATCGGTCATCATCTGTCTTAGGGGAACCATCATGACTAGTGTCGTCCCACCCTGACGTTACTGCAGTTGCTCGGCGTTTAATAAATGAGGTCGGCATTCATTCATTGCCACTTCCGCTCCTTGCTGCCTCCACTCACGCAACTTCTGGCTGCATACATCAGCATTAGCGGTGAATGATTATTTAGCTCCCTCTAATCGAGTACGGGATTCACCTTGTTTTTATTGGCCTGCACGACTGCCAAAAGGGGAATGAGTCCTTTCGGTGGATCAAGTTCCTTTTTGGGGTATGGTACGTTAGTCAGCCATTTGCTTAATTCAGCATCGTATTCCTGGGATTTTGTCGTTGAGATGTACGGGATGGTGGGCCTTGGCCCACTCCCACCATGCAACCCAGATATTCCTGCTCTGGTCATATTCCACATGGAAGTCTGGCTCATTGATGGTGATAGCCGCGCATGATGGTCGGTCAATTTGAGGAAAGCTCAATGCCCCGCTACTAGTCACCCATACTCCTCCTGACTTCTTAGTAATGTTAATTCCCAGGAAAAGGTCGAACCCCAGTAACTTCTCGTCTATAACTAGAACCTCAACATCAATAGGACAACTGTTATTCATGTCCAGTAATGCTAAACTCTTCATTCCATCGATGCGTATGGTATTTTCTGGCAGTGCCTCATTCATACGGGACTCCTGGAGCAGACTGGCACTAAAGCCTATTCTCCAAGCCTGTTTCCCAGACAACTGTAGGACACACGATCCCTTTTTAACACCGAATTGGGTGTGGTCACCCTCCGGTGCATTGTTATTTACAATATATTGCTAAGTGATTGGGCCCGTTGCAATGATAGCATGTTATGGTGATGTGCGGGGTCCCAGTGGGAAGCTTCTTGGTCTCATCCCGTGAAACTCGCATGACAGCAATCGCCAGGTCCTCCTTCATCATATTGTCTTTCACAATCGCTCAAGCTCGATCAAACAGCTGGTCTGTGGTCTTAGTCTCCATCATGGATGTTGTCCGAAGAAGCTGTCTAAGATGTTGTGGTAATCCAGATACGAAAGCACACGCCAGCCAACGTTCGGGGAGCGAATCCCCACCAGCCGAACTAGGTGATGTAACTAACTGATTGATTGGACCAGGCTTTCCTTTCTGACGGTCAAACAAAGTAACCTTAAAAGGAGAGGGTTGCAGGCTATGTGACCACTTAGTACCAGAGTCACAGATCACACAGGCACCACATTTACATCCTCATTCATTACAGGTCTGCATCAGAAGCAAAAACCATCTCATTGGTCTAGCGCTATTGAAAAAGACAGACTGCATCACTGATAGGCTGATACCAACTTTAGACCACCCTGACGACTTTTTATATATATATATATATATATACTAGAAAACCCGTGACCCGCTGGTTCACCCATTGAGCTCTGGTTATGTTGTCAAAATATCACCCTAATGTAAACTAAAATCAGGGAAATTTCCAATTTTAATGAAATTTTCAGTGTTGATTTATCAATAAATTAATTTTATAATGAATCAGTTATTTTATTTCAAAACTTTATGAATTAATTAAGTATTTCTAATATGGTAAATTAATATTTAGAATTCATTTATAATATGAAACGCCTAATTTTAACTTTCAAATTTACTATTTTCAGATTCTAAAAAAAAATTATATATTTAACAGCTACTTTAGTTTTTTATTGTTATCTAATAATTTTTTTTAGAAACACTATATTGAAAATTTACAACACCTTCCTTTTGAACAGAACAAATATTGATGTATATATTTTTTTTTTATAAGATAATAGTAGGATGGCCCATAATTCGTCTGCTCCCGACAGATCTTTTGTTTTAAAAACGAATTAAAATTAATTAAATCAATTATTTAAGGTCAAACTTTTGTCTAAAATGATAAGTAGTAACATAATGACCATCATTAAAACTAGAAAAATATCTTTACATATACAATTTAAGAAAAAAAACAATTTAAAACGATTTTTCAGTCAGAGACGCTGGTTTTAAATGGCTTAAAATGGCTCTTTTACAAATGTAATATCACATTTGGGATTGCAAAAAAAATTACCAAAAATCAGGGAATTATCAGATTTTAATGAAATTTTCAGTATTGATCTATCAATTAATGAATTTTATAATGCATTAGTTATTTTATTTCAAAACTTTAATGTAGTATTTTTGCTATGAATAATTAATATATAAAATTCATTTAAAATATGAAAAACCTGATGTTAATTTTAAAATGTTATATTTTTAGTTTCTAGAAATAAATATCTATCTATTGCAAACCTTATTTTAGATAAAAAAAGTAATAAGTTTTGAAGAAAAACTCTATTGAAAATTTAACCCCCTTTTTAATAAGAAAAAATATCGATGTATAATTTTTACTTTTATAAGATAATTAAATAAATATTGAAATGAGTAAAAAAGAAATCTCCAAAAAATTAATTATTAATTTTTTTAAAAATATTTTATTTTTCGATTTTCGGTACTAAATTTTTGTTGTTGTTTCTATTCATAACTTTGGTCTTTTATCTCTTTATTTATACTGTAATTAGTACAGAAAATGACCAACTCGCAAAAATGTTAAGACCCCTAATTAAGAGGGGTGGTCAAAATTTAGTGACCTTAAAAAAATGAGAAAGTTTTGAAATAAAATAAATAATGCATTATAAAAGTCATTCATTGATAAACAAACACTTAAAATTTCATTAAAATCCGATAATTCCCTGATTTTTGGTAAATTATCTTCTCCAGCCGGTGATAAAGTAATTTTGTCAAAACAGCATTTTAGGCTCATTATGTTTACCTTAAAAAGATATATATATACATAGAGAGAGAGAGAGAGAGAGAGAGAGAGAGAGAGAGAGAGAGAGAGAGAGGGAGGGAGGGAGGGGGGTAAAAATCAGTCAGCAGTCAGTGCAGCTACAAGTAATTTTTTTCATGCACAGTAATGTTTTTCTCTCATCATTCTATCCTCTATTCTACATGTATTGATAGAGGTGGAGAGAAATAAACTATACTTATGACAGAGATTGGTCGGTCTTTGACTTAATTGTAAATTACGATAATTAGAATCAAATGAAGTGGGATTTTTTCAAACAATGATTAGATTTATGATAAGACAATATTTTGAGATAGTTTTTATATCATTAGTATACATAGAAAAAGCCTTTAGGTGGCAAAGTTGGATTCGCTCAGCTTTAGTATAATAATATCTATTATTATACTAAAGCTGAGATTATCAACTTTCTTTTCCTAAAGGATTTTTTCTATTTATGTTATGGACACAATATTTATACTTAGATATTCCTTGGTTTAAAAAAAATCAGTTTAATTGCTTTTAATTAGCCGTAACTAGCAATTAAGTCAACAACAGACCAATCCCTGTCTTGTATACATTTTTTTGTTCTTTTTTTTTTTTTTTCAAGTGATACCGCTTCGAATACAGACTTCAATCATAGCTGGTCTTGTTTTTCCACCAGTCAGCAGATAGCAGTTTTTGAGGCAGGAAGCCAGGATGGAACTCCGCAAATATTACCATTATTTGTATTATTCAGACTATTGTCCTCATCTTCATTGTTATCTTTACAAAGTTTCTGCTGATGTGCCCTCCGGCCTTCTTCAGGTATTTCTTGTCGGACTCGGTAACCTTCGTGTAATTGGGAGCCATCACGGAACTTTGAACCCAACCCTTTATTAGGTCGACGGGGGTATCCTGTTCTCATTCCACGAACCATAGCTGGGGTACAGGTGTTAAGCTGTGTTAATTATTAGTCTATGTTACTGCTGCCCCCGACCAGGATTGATCCTGCAGTCTAGAGATAACTGTCATTTAGAACTGTCATAATTTAACTCCTTTATCTACTAGGATATGTGTTCAATTGGACAATCCAATGTGAATTTTTTCAATTGCAAAAGTTACAATTTATTTTGTAAAAACGGATTTTAAGTAGCCTCTTGGCAGGCATCTTGATCAAAATTGACGAAAAAAACGTTTTAAATGTATTAAAAATAAATTTTATGTAATATTATTTTGCTTTTTTACTGATGCTCATTATGTTACTACTTTTCGACTAGGACAAAAATTAGACCTTAAATAATCAATTTAATAAATTTTAGTTTGTTTTTAAAATAAAAAGCGTATGATATTTTGGCAGATCCTTCTCTTTTCCCTAATCATCTAGCGAGAGCTTAATGGGTGACCCAACGGGTCACGTTTTGTATAGTATATATATATATACTGTGTGTGTGTACATATATTTTCTGCTGAATCACATTTTTGTTTTCTCCTTTATATTTATAGATCGTTTATTATGTATGTATTAAATATTCCGATTTGTGAATAAGTTTGTCTTAGCTTCTGCATATTTCTGTGTTAGTGTATCATTGGATATGTCCAAGTTGTATCTTGGTTAGTGGGGATGTCACAAAATATCCTCCCTAGTAACAACAAATTCACTCAATGGAGTTAAATTATTGATTAATTTTTTATACTATTCATTAAATACTAAATTATCTGATTCTTTTGCACCTTATTGGATGGCGCAATAGAATTCTTTGACTGCACCTCTGCCCAGTGATAACAGTCCATCAATGAGGCCAACAGTTAGCTTGGGGGAGCGCCACACCTACCTTACTTTACTGCACAGATCCTGCTGCTACTCATACGCTGAGTTGGCGAAAGCTGGTATTGAACTAGGAACCTTGTGATTTCTAACCGAATGCTCTACCGACTGAATTGTCTATTCTTTAGAATTATGGTAAAGGCTTTCATAATCTTTCTAGAGAGTTTGTTGTAAAACCTAATTGATTATATAGAATTGATTGATCTTAGATAAAACTTTAACAATATACTCCTTAGAAGTCAAACAAAATTATCAAAATGAAAACAAAATAAGCCCCCCCCCAAAAAAAAACAAAAAACTATTTAGAATAGATGTAAATGATATTTTGATAAAAATTTATGTATATTTCTAAAAGAAAAGCTAAATTTCTTAAATTACTTACAGTCAAAATAAGAAAATCAAATAATAAATCTAAAACAAACCAACCCCACAACTAACAGGCTCTGTGATCAGTGACTATTATGGTTAAAGGGACGTAACTCTTACATGCTAAACAGTTACACAAAATAGTAGACCTATTTGAAAGTGGCTTTGCGTGCAGATTAAGACGTGTTTTCAAAAGTATAGTTCCAACCCTCCCCAGGTAAGTAATATTATTATTTTGTTGAAAAATATTCAAACAATATCAGTTAGCTATGATATAGAAGCGATTTTGCCTTATCTAAAAGTTTGAAGTATGTCTTGAAGTTTTTTCAATGAAAAAAAAAAACAACCGTTTTTCGTGCAATCGTCACAATTAATTTGTTTGGATAATTCAGCAGATCGGTCGTTTTTTTTTTGTTTTTTGTTTGTTTATTGTAATTTTTTTTAAGTGGGCGAGAAAGAATATCCAGGAAAAACAATTAATAAACATTCGAAGATGACATTTAAAAAAAAATTTAATTTCAAGAAATACTAACTCGATAAAATTGAAATAAATATAAATAATCATTCCACTGAACACCGGTGAAAAAAACGTAAAATAACAACAAATAAGTTAGAAAGTATTTTTTGTTGTTGCTGTTACTTAAAAAGAAAATATTATTTCCTTTTCTGTAAAGTAAAATGTGTCTTAAGTTTTCAAGAGATAACTCATAGTCTTTCGGAAAGCTGTCGTCTGCTTTTGTTCAGATTTGCCTCCATTTTGTTTATTGACAAATAGTACGAGGTAGGTAAATTTTGTTTTTCTTTGAAAATTTGTTTTAATTTATAAATCAGTTAATTCATAAATTCCCCTTTTTTTTTTCTTCCTTATTAACTTGTTAATTTTTCATTAACATGATTTTCAAAAAAATATGACATAAGTGTATTTGCATGTGATAAAATTGACAATGGAATTTACTGATATTGAAGAATACTAAAATCTTTATTCTACTTAATTTCATTAAATATTGGATATTTATAACATTTTGTTACATTGTTATTTAAAAAGAAAAACAGATGTGACCCTCTCTATTAATCGATATTTTCTCTAGTCTTACTACTATTATTTATTATTATTATTCACTCCATTCAGATGGGGATTCAATGGAGGCTGAATGATATTGTTTCTTCAGGTCTCCAGGATTCTTCAGAGTATTCTAGCCGATCTCAATACTGTTGTAGACAGGATGATCACGATTCCTAATTTTATATACTAATTTGGTGAAAATGTCATTAATTTAAGGTAATTGAAGTCTAAGATCAAGGTTCGTTTATGGTAGGGATTTGGTTTAGGGTTAGGAATCTGCATTGCGCAGCACTCACGGCGTTAAGGTTAAGGTTAAGGTTAGGACTCGGCAGGGTCTGGGTTAGGGTTAGTCATTCTCGTTAGGGTTAGGACTCCCGCAGCGGTTGGGGTTAGCAGGGTTGGGATTGGGGTTGGCAGGGGTTAGCAGCGTTGGGGTTAGGGTTGTTAGGGCTAGGGTTGGCGGGGGTTAGGGTTTTTAGGGGCAGGGTTAGGGTTAGCAGGGTTAGAGTTGGGGTTGTTAGGGTTGGCAGGGTTAGGGTTGGTAGGGTTGGGTTGGTGGGTTAGGGTTAGCAGCGTTGGGGTTAGGGTTGTTAGGGCTAGGGTTGGCGGGGTTATGTTTTTTTAGGGGCAGGGTTAGGGTTGGGGTTTAGGTTTGGGGTTTGGGTCAGGGTTAGGGGTCAGGGTTTGGGTTAGGGTTAGGGTTGGCGGGGTTAGGGGTTGGGGTTAGGGTTGGTTAGGGTTAAGGGTTAGCAGGGTTAGGGGTTAGTGTTAGCGGGGTTAGGGTTGGCAGGTTTGGGGTTGGATTTAGGGGCAGGGTTGGGGTTGGCAGGGGCAGGGTTAGGGTTGGTGTTGGTTAGGGTTGGCAGGGTTAGGGTTAGTCATTCTCGGCAGGGTTAGGGTTAGGGGTTAGGGGTTAGGGTTAGGGGGTTGGCAGGGTTGGGGTTAGGGGTGAGGGTTGGGGTTAGGGTTAGCAGGGTTAGGGTTAGGCAGGGTTGGGGTTAGGGTTAGCAGGGTTAGGGTTAGGGTTGGGTTAGCAGGGTTGGGGTTAGCAGGGTTGGGGTTGGGGTTAGGG
>CM042140.1:57500-92500 GCA_023376005.1 Doryteuthis pealeii
TTTACCGGGAAATTGACTCAAGAAGTGCGTGTATCGGCAGAAAGGGAATCTGTTTTTCGCTTTCTAACAATGAATCTAATTTCCCAATTCTTCAAATAAATCTCTCCTCACAAAAAATCGAGAACAATGCTTACACTACTCTCATGAGGACTTCTTCTGTACTACATTGAGCTATAGATTTGTCCTAATGAATTAGGTCTTATCGGGAAATATTACAGAAGAATCAAGTCTATCGGTTGAAACGGTATTGCTGTTTTTGCGGTCTTTTACACTGATTTTAATTACCAATTGTGCTCATAAATCTCTACTCGCAACTAAATAAGGAACAATGCTCACATCACAGCCATGAGGACTTCTTTCAGTAGTACATTGAGCTATAGATTTGTACCCATGAGTTCGGCCTTACTGAGAAAATTTACTCAAGAAGTTATTTAATTTTTTCGTATATACAAAGGAGCTTTAGAAAATATCCTCATGCAAAAATAGGTAATTAAAATTTATAAATACTTATTCGTAAATAAATAAACATAGTTAATAACAATTATAAATTTAAAAAATGAATATACGATGTAGTTGAATAAATTATATGAAGAAGTTCAAATTAACATTTCCTATATAAACACTGTTTGAAATGTTAAGTTAAGCTTTGTTGTTTCTTTCGTGTTTATTTAAACAAACAAAAATAAAAATGATTCTAATGTACGTCACCTAATCAAAAAATTGTTATTTAATTTATCATAATTCTAATGACAAATAACTAGGCAGATCTTTTTTTTAAATTCAGTCACCACTTCTTTTTTTTATTTTTTTTTTTACTAACAACCGTCAAAAATGGTATCGAATTTGTCTGGCTGAACTTGAAAAAACGGTCGGAAATTAGGGGCCCAGAAAAAACAGAACCCACAAATTTTGTAATAAAAACTGTTAATTTTACTAGGGTGTTTAGGGTTAGGGTTAGAGTTGGGATTGTGTTTTAGGGTTAGTTTAATGGGAGACTAAATAAATATTTAGTGTTCTGTTTTTTCTGGGTCACCTGTATACAGGCTGATCCAGAAAAAACAAAACCCACCAATTTAGTAATAACAATTTTAACTAGGTGGGTTTAGGGTTAGGGGTTAGGTTCGGGTTACGGTTGGGTTTAGGGTTAGTTTAATAGGAAATTAAATAAATAATTAGGGTTCTGCTTGTTTTGGGTCACCATATTTTACGACCGTTTTTCAAGTTCAGCCCTTATCTCGAGATTTTTTTCAATTATTTTATTAACATTTTTTTTTAAATTTCGAAGTTACTTTAATTCATTCATATTAGTGTCGTCTCGAATATAACATTTTATTCGACCGTTTATTCATTAGACAATTCTCGGCGATTTTTTTTAAAAATTGATAAATAATCATCTCTTATTATTACCACCAATTTACCCTGTGAAATTTACCCAACCCCCATATTTAACACAATGAAACTTGCAGAAAAATAATATTATCTTGAAATTTTTTTACCTTCGAAAGAAGAAACAATTAAAACAAACTCCTGATGATTTTTTAAAAAAATTTTCAGCTCACGGAAATAATGAAAATCATGATTGAAGCACAATGTTTTCATTTTTGCATCGTTAAATCAAATGAAATTTAATGTAGCCAAAAACAAGTTACGATAAGAGGATTTAACACAATGAAATTTGCAGAAAAATTAATATTTCAAAAAATGTTTTTTTCATTCGAAAGAAAAAACATTAAACAAACTGCTGATCATTTAAAAAAAAAATTTTAGTTCACGGAAATAATGAAAATTATGATTGAAAAACAATGTTTTCATTTTTGCACTGTTAAATCAACTGTAATTTAACGTAGCTAAAAACAAGTTACGATAAGAGGTTTTTTTAAAAAAATTCTATGAAAAATCAATTAATAGTCTGATTTTCACGAAAATTTCCATCTTTGGATGTAAATATATCTGAAATAGTTTTTTTTCTAAAATATATTAGGGTACATTATTTTTTACGGGTCTATCACCCCCCCCTATTTTATTTATGAGATAAAAAATAATGACGCGTCAGAAACATTTTTGTACTTTTTTTCTAGAAAGATAAGAGTTTGAATAACTATATCAATGAAATTGTATAACATACAACGCAGTAGTTTTTTTTTTAATGAAATCGGAATTAAAAAGTCTTAAAAAATGTCATAATATTAATATTTGAAAACTTTTTTTGTATTGTATTTTGGTATGTACTATATTCTATTAAATTGTCAAAAAAAAAAAAAATTTTAAGAAATTAATTTTAAAGAGATTTGTATTTGGTATGTACTATATTCTATTAAATTGTCAAAACAAAACAAAAAAATTTTAAGAAATTAATTTTAAAGAGATTCAATCTTTTGTGTGCTTAAATATTTTTATTTTCTGCGTGAAATAAATTAAATTTTAGAATTCAGGTGAACTAAAATTGGTCCGATCAGCGCTATATTAATATTTTTAAAAGAAATTGTAATTTTTTTGTTGAATAGTAATGTGTGATTCTTAGAATATACGGAAGAGCAAAACTGACATATCTGTTTTGTTTTTATACAAAATGACGAGACGCTTCTCAGTAAACAAAGTTTTGTTTCTTTAGCGTAAAAATTATTTTGTTAACTTTTTCGACCAATTAGAATATAAAGTAAGGATATATTGATTGTTTTATCAGTTTTCTCTTTGAAAAAATATTCAAAATTTCATTTCATTTTCGATTTAAAAATTAATACCAAAAGCGAAGACATTTTTTAAGTCATTTTACTGAGAAAATAATTTTTTCTGTCTAAATTGCGGCTTGAAAATTACCCTTTCGCATGTAATACGGTAGGTTTATTTATTTTTTAAGATAACGATGTAATTTTTCTCAATCGGATAATTTGATCTTTGAATTAACTGTTTTTCTTTGTAACAACTCTGTACGATTTTAATTGTTTTTTACGAGAATTTTTGATAAACAAAGTTCGGAAATATTTATTTCCGTTTTATTCAAGATGGCCTAAACTGTTCACGTGACCGAATTGGTGATACCTACCGGTCATGGACCGGGTACTTTAGCTAGTATACATATAAAGGATAATTTTGTTACGATTCAAACTTCTTTGTTACTTGTAAGGTTTTTACTTGTTTCTTTCAGGTTGTTTTCACTTAGAAATTACCTGCAATATAACTACAAGAGAAATTGACAAAAAAAGATTCAGGGTTGGAGAGGAGAGAGAGAGGAAGAGAGAGAGAGAGAGAGAGAGAGAGAGAAAAGAGAGAAAGAGAGAAAGAAAGAGAGATATATAAAAGAAAAGAAAAGAGAAAGAAAGAAGGAAAAAAAAGAAAAAGTGAGAGAAAAATAGAGAAAGAAAGATAAAAAGAAAGAAAGTGAGATACAGAAAAAAGAAAAAGAGAAAGGAGAGAAAGTGAAGAGAAAAGAAAGAAATCAAGAATGAAAAAAGAGAAAGAAGAAAGAAAGAGAGGGAAAGAAAGAAAGAAAAAGAAAGAGAAAAAGTGTAAAGAAAGAAAGAGAAAGAGAGAGAAAGAAAGAGAAAAAGAAGAAAGAGAGAGATTAGGAAAAAAAGAAATAGGGAGTGTGAAAGAGAGAGAGAGAGAAAGAGAGAGAGAGGAGAATGAAAGAAAGAGAGAAAGAAACAAAGAAATAGACTGAGAGAGGGAAGAGAAAAAGAATGAAAGAAAAACAGAAAGTGTGGAAGAGAGAGAGTAAGAATGAATGAATGAAGAAAGAACAAAAAGAAAGAAAGAAATAAAAAGAGAGAGAAAAAGCAAAAAGAAAGAAAGAAAGAAAGAAAGAGAGAGAGAGAGAGAGAAAGAAAGAGAAAAAGAAAGTGAGATAGAGAAAAAAAGGAAGAGAGAGAGAGTGAAAGAGAGAAAAAGAAAGAAAAAAAGAAGGAAAGAAAGAAAGAAAGAAAAGAGAGAGAAAAAGAGAGAGAGAGAGAAGAGAGAGAGAGAGAGAGAGAGAGAGAGAGAGAGAGAGAGAGAGAGAATAATTAGAGATGGTGTGATAGAGAAGAGAATGAAAGAAAGAGAAAAAAAGAAAGGAAGAAAAGAAAGAGAGTAAGAAAGAGAGAGCGAAAGAGAGAGAAAGGAAAAGGAAAGGAAAGAAAGAAAGAGAGAGAGAGAGAGAGAAGAGAGAGAGAGGAGGAAAGAGAGAGAGAGAGGGGAGAGTAAAAAAGAAAGAAAGAAGAGAGAGAGAAAATAAAGAAAGACTAAGAAAGAAAGAAAGAAAGAAAGAAAAGAAAAAAGAAAGAAATGAGAAAGAGAGAAAAGAAAAGAAAGAGAGAGGGAGAGAGAGAGAGTGGAGAGAGTGGGAGAAAGAAGAGAAAAAGAAAGAAAGATAGTGAGAGAGAGAAAACAAGAACGAAAGAGAGAAAGAAAAAGAAAGAGAAAGTGAAAGAGAGAGAGAGAGAGAGAGAATGAAAGAAAGAAAGAGAAAGAAAAAAGGAAGGAAAGAAAGAAAGAAAAAGAGCGAGAAAAATAGAGAAAGAAAGAAAAAGAGAGAGAGGAGAGAAAGAAAGAGAAAAAGAAAGAAAGAGAGAGAGAGAAAGAAAAAAGAAATAGAGAGAGAGAAAGAAAGAAAAACAAAAGAAAGAAAGAAAGGAAAGAAGGAAGAGAGAAAGAGAGAGAGAGAGAGAGGAGAGAGAGAGAGAGAGAGAGAAGGAGAGAGAGAGAGAGAGAGAGTTTGTGTGTGTGTGTGTGTGGTGATCCGATCTGATGATATTGATAAAAGCTAGAAATTCCGAATTTTTTTTTTGTCTTCATCCGGTACATGGATCAAATCACGTGTCAATCCTTTAGTTTTGCCCCCGTTGAAGAAGAAGACGAATTTCATCCGTGCAGAGAGACACATCTGAATCTTCTAAACGCTCGATAAAGTAATGTTACACATAACACAAGTTCGGAAAATGTAAGTTCTTTCAGAATTTATTTTTTAATTTATTTTTTAATTATTATATCAATTTTTTAACAAAAGAATTGTCGTCTGTTTTCTTGTTGAAATTTACAACTTTTTTTTTTATGTATCTAACAAACTGAAATTCTAGAAAAATTACATTCCATTAAAAATTAATATTGCCATTATCAATAAAAAAAGTCAGTAAACAGAATCATTATTATAATTCTTATTTTACTCTCTGTAGAGTGAATATGATACATAAACTGGAGACAGAGAAATAAATATCATCAAAAATTATTTTTTTAATTTTATTTTTAAATTATTTTTTCAAATATTTTAAAATATTTTTCAAAATTTGTGACCTGAAAAAAATCAGAAATTAAAAAAAAAAAAAAAAAATAACAGATGTATTATAAGATTTCATTGATCAATCAACACTGAAAATTTCATTAAAATCGGATAATTCCCTGATTTTTGGTCATTTTTTCAAGGGGGGGGGGTAAATTATTTTGTAAAACACGGATAAATAAAGTCGTCGGGTGGGCCTAAATCGATATCAGCCAATCAGCGAGGGAGTCTTCTTTTTTTTTTACATCAATCCCCCCTCTCCTCAAAATACGATCGATCTAAGCTAAGTATACCAAAAATTCGGCTGCTATTCATTTTAAAACAAATTAAAATTAATTAAATCGATTATTTAAGGTCCAATTTTTGTCTAAGTCGAAAACTAGTAACATAATGAGCATCATTAAATAAAAAAGAAAAATATTACACATGTAATTTATTTTTTAATACATTTAAAACGATTTTTTCGGTCAATACGATCCTGTATGACCAGAAACGCTGTTTAAAATTTGTGTTTACAAAATAAATTGTAATACTCATGATTAAAAAAAAAATTACCAAATAATCAGGGAATTATCCGATTTTAATGAAATTTTTAGTATTGATTTATCAGTTAATAAATTTTATAATGCATCAGTTATTTTATTTCAAAACTGTATTTCTGCTATGATAGATTATACATAAAATTCATTGAAAAAATGAGCAGCATTATTTTAAGTTTAAAAGTTCATATAATTAGATTCTAAAATATTTTTTTAATACACTTCACTTTAGTATCAATCATCCATATCTTTTTTGGTTGAAAACTGTATTGGAAATTAGCACCCCCCTTATAAACAGAACAAATATTGTTGTATATTTGTTCTTGTATAAAATAATAGCCAATCAAATAATTATCAAAATGAGTAAAAAAAAAATCTCCAAAATTGTTTTTTTAGTTTTTATTTTCATTTTATTTTTCGATTTTCAGTACTTATTTACTTAAAAAAATTTTTTTCTTCTATTCACACCTTCAGTCTTTTTTTTTTTTTTTATTTATACAGAAAAAAGTATCAATCACATATATATTGCACCAATATTTTGCACCCCAAATAACGGGAAGGGGGTTCAAAGTTAAGTGACCTAAAAAAAATCAGAAAGTTTTGAAATAAAATGAATAATGCATTTTAAAATGCATTCATTGATAAATCAACACTGAAAATTTCATTAAAATTGGATAATTCCCTGATTTTTGGTAATTTTTTTTCCAATTGTGTGTGTGTGTGTTGTGGGGGGGGTTCAAATTTGTATTAAAAAACACAGATTTTTCAACAAATTGGGTGTACCTAATCCAAGCCTTTTCAAAACATATTATTGCTGTAATGTTCTCAAAGAAAAAATGTTTGATTTCTTTTTTTTGAATTGACAACACTTCGCAAAAGACTCAAGAAAAAAAAAAAAGGTAAATTTGCTTACATATTATAGCTAAGTTAAATTGTTTCCAAATTTGTTTTTGTTTTTTCTTCATTTGTTTTTTTTTTTTTTCAACATACAAAAATAATCGGTACCATTCTAGTATGTGGCCTACCTTTTGAATGTGGCCTACAAAATCATGTCTCTTTTATAGTATGTGGCCTACCATAAAAAAACATATTATAAGGTTATAATAATAACTACTAATGCTAAACCTAACCCTAACCTTAACCCTATTTCAGAATTTTAGAATATTTTAGAATTAAATAGATCTCTGATTCATGTAAATTATGGATAAATTCTTTTTTAATTTTTCTTAATTACTATATACAGCTTATAACTGAATTGCATTTCTTGAAATTGAAATAACTCTTACTGAGTAGGACACATTCAAACCTGGTAGGCCACATACTATAAGGGAATCAAAAAGGTAGGCCACATACTATAATGGCACCAAATAATCTCACATACCTGGGGTGGTTGTACTGTAAATGCAAGTCTTAACTAGGTACCACCAATTGGAAGGTCACAGACATATTTTACAAAATAAATTTAACCCTGCTGATTGAAAGAAATTGATAAAAATCAGGGAATTATCCAATTTTAATTAAATTTCCAGTGTTGATCAATGAATGGATTTTAATCAATGAATGCATCATAAAAATTACTTAATTTTGACCCTCCCTTATTGGGACACAACGTATTGGTGGTATTATATAAATTTGAATCTAATTACATTATAAATAAAAAGATGAAAGACAGAAGGTGTGAATAGAAGAAAAAAGAATTAAAGAAATGCTTTTGATAGAAAGTAAGTACCAAAAATCTGAAAATTAAATGTAAAAAAAAAAAAAATTAAGAATATTTGAGTTTAAAATGTAAAAATATGAAATTTAAACCAAAATTATGTGTTTCATATTTTAAATGAATTTTAACTATTAATTAAGTATATGATAGATGGTGTGAATGGTAATATTTATTTTAAAGAATTTGATTTATTTTCCATTGAATCAGTTTCATTGAAATGATTTGGTAATTCAAAAGAAAGAATTCATTGATTAATAAGTCAACACTGAAAATTTCATTTAATCAGATAATTCCCTGATTTTTGGCAATATTGTTTATCAGACTTTTAGGAGAATTCTATAAATAAAAATGTGTATCTGTTTAAATGGTACATTTTTGATTTTTTCATCTCTTGAAAATGTGCTCTTTTAGTTGTTTGTGCTTTGGTTTTACAGCATGTCAACCCCTTGGGTTATTTTATGCCGAATACTTCTATTGGTAATTAGGTATTCAAAAATGTATTGGGGTTTATTTGCTGTAATCAAGTTTTTCTGTTGAGAATTGTAACATCAAGAGAGTGAGTGGGTGATTTTGTAGGTCTATGAACTTATATCCTTGATAAGAGGCGGTTCTTTTCAAAAGTTAATATCCTCTTGGGATCTATTTTTCCAAATAGTTTGTCCATGCTGTCAAAATTGTAGAACTTTCTTCGAGTGTGGGAGAGGTGTGTGTATTCAATCAGAATATGTTTTATTGTGTATTGGTTTCCACATGAACATTTAGGTAGGGGTTCTTATTTTAAAATGAAGGAGTGGGTTAATCTAGTGGGCCGATGCTTAGCCGGGTGATAGCGGTTTCTTCTCTTCTGGTATTACTAGGATCAGGTGTCCTTTCTTTTAAGTTGGGGTGTAGTTTGTAGAGTTTGTTGTGGGGATTTTCATCCCATAGTTTGTCCATTTGATTGTCATTATTTGCTTGATTTTGGTTTAAGATCACTGTATGGTATTTTGTAATTTTTGACTGGTATCATGTCAGTGCAGATTTAGCTAATAAATCTGCTTTATCATTTCCCTGGATTCCTATATGGCTTGGAATCCAGCAGAATATCACTTTCTTGTTATGGCTAATGGAGTTAAGTTTGTTTTAAAGTTTAGTGATTCAAGGGTTATCCAGTTTTCTACTTTTAATAGATTGTAGAACAGAAATGGAGTCTGAATGAATAATGAATTTTTTCGAGTTGCTAGTTGAGACAATGTTAAGTGCTATATCTATGCACTGGCCTCAGCAGTAAATATGGAGGCTTTTTTTGGAAGGTTTTGTTGTTGAAAACTACTCCACATCGGTTCTATTTTCTGTCTTTGGAGCCATCTGTATAAATATGTGAGTAGTTAGGATATTTTCCTGAATATTGTGGAGTTTCTCGTGATAGATTAAGAGGTGAGATTCTTTTTAGTGAGCTTGCTTAGATCAAGGATCACTACTGGCTGTTTTAAACAGCCAGTGGGGAGAGCTTAGCTGTATAGTATCATGGATGTTTATTAGTGAGATGTCCGCGTCTTCCAGTATGGGTTTCATGCGGAGTCCAAATGGCCTTTCTTTTTTGGTTAAATAGGTTTGCTGTTTGGGATTGAAAATGCATCATGAGCTGTATTGGTTGGAAGTGATTTGATTTTAGCATAGTATTGTAGACCTAATTTTGTAAATCTAAGTTTGTGCTCTGTTAAAGTTATTATAATTAAGAAAATGATAGAATGTCAGAAAAATTAAAATAAGTCACAATTTACAATTTTTAAGAAGCTAGAAACACTGTTAGAATTTGTTCCAAATTAAAAAAAATTTTTTGTCATATTTGATCTTTTTTTTCTTTCTCAAATGTCTTCCATGAGATATGAAATACTTTGTTAACAAAAAAAAAAAAAAAAAAAAATTCTAAACTAATTTTTTCTCTTAATTTCTACCAAATGATTTTCAGCAGTCCAAATCAAATAAGACTTTTACAGTTTTGGTACCTTTTTCATATGCTTCTTGTCCATAAACAATATGTGCACATTTTATCTATTGGATTACATTTTTTCTCCTTAATATTTCTTGAATGTTTATTATGTATGTATTAAGTGTTCCAATGTGTAAATAAGCTTATCTTACCTTATATGTAGTTCAATGTTACTGTATCATTGGATATGATAATATTGGGCCATGTTAAGTGGGGATGTGACAAAGTATTCTCCCTAGAACCAACAAAACCATTAAATGCAGTTAAATTTTTGAATAATTTGTAATATTATTCATTAAATAGTAACTTATCTGAATATTTTCTCCTTACTCGTGCTCGACAGGCAGTCAGAAAGGCCTGATCCAATCAATTGTCAAGTGCTAACACCTATATGATCAAGTCCTGATTGTATTCTTTAAATTGCTCTCATAGTAAACATACCCAACCCTTAAAGGTGCTAAAAGGCGCTGAATGAGTGTCAACTACCAGTTTATTAATAAACATTAAGTAATAAAAATGATTTTTACCAGTGTTCTGGCTAAACTGCATGGTAAGTACCAATTCTGGAACTCTGGGAAATGTGGAGTACCCCTTCATTAAAAAAAAAAATAACCCCTGTTAAAACATCTTAGTTCATGTAACATTTTAATGGGGTAAGGTAAATTTTATAGCATAAAAGAGATAAATATGTAACAGAAAGTTTGAAAATATTCTTTTTATCTAAACATTTTACAGTATAGAAACTGAAAATCTCAGTATAAGACTGAATATACAGCAGAAAATGTTATCTCTCAGTAGAGATACCCACTATACAGTAGAAACATTTTATATCTCAGTATAGAGATTCAGTGTCTATCCGTCTGTAACTGAAACTCCATAATACCCTCAGAAATTGCGTAAGTTATCAATGAGTATTTGATTTATTGTCATAATCATTACAAGAAAAGAATAAATGTTATATATAAACAGTTCTCTATGAAAATCTGAGTTAGATTTGCCTCAAAATAAACCCATATTATTATGTGTCTTAGATATCACTAAGAAATAGAGGTTTACATGATATATGGGATGTTTAATTTGCATACTGGTTTTAACAAAATCGGGTTTAATAAATAATCACTTGGCATTATTGATCTCTAATATTGTTGTTTTAATCGCCAGCATATTAAAGTCAATGTTATGTATGAATATTATAGAAACCAATTGGAATATAATTAAAACAAGTGTAATCTTCTTATATGCGTTCTCATTTAATTTCACTAGTCTCCTAACTTAATATATTTCCTTACATTAAAACTGAAAGACATATGTCCGGAGGGTGCATATTCTTGATAGTTTAACTAAAAATTCTGGAAATTTTTGCATAGCAAAAATATCTTATAATCCAAGGTAAATAATTAGTTCACTTGTGAGTAGAGTTATTCCCTTGAACTAATTATTTACATTGGATTATAAGATATTTTTGTTATGCAAAAATTTCCAGAATTTTTAGTTAAACTATCAAGAATATGCGCCCTCCAGACATAAAAATACCAAAAACCAGGGAATTGTCCGTTTTTAATGAAATTTTCAGTATTAATTTATCAATAAATGATTTTATAATGCATCAGTAATTTTATTTTTTTAAACTTTCTGATTAATTAGGTATTTCTGCTATGATAAATTAATATATAAAATTCATTTAAAATATAATATCATGAGGTAAAGTTTTAGATATCATATTATTAGATTCTAAAAACGTATTTTTAATAACTACTTTACTTTAGTATCAATCTCAATATTTTTTGTCGAAAACTCTATTGAAAATTTAGCGCCCACTTTTAAACGGAACAAATTTGATGTATGATTTTTTTCTTTTATAAGATAATAGTCAATTAAATAATTATCGAAATAAGTAAAAAAAAAAAAAAATCCAAAATTATTTCTTTAGTTTTATTTTCATTTTATTTTCCGATTTTCGGTACTTATTATTACCCGTGCAGATTCCTTAAAAGATGTTTTTTCTTCTATTCACACCTTCGGTCATTTGCCTTTTTATTTATACAGAAATGAATATCCATCATTTAACCCCACCGATATTTTGCACCAAAAATAACATGACTGATGTATGATAAAGTCATACATTGATAAATCAACACTAAAACTTTCATTTAAATCGGATAATTCCATAATTTTTGGTAAAACGGAAAGTAGGAGCAAATTTGTTTTGTAAAATAGGATTTTTTGACAAATTGGGTATACTTATATAGTACGATACCAAAGAAAGTCGTGAAGTGAGTGCTGAAAAGTGTCTCATTTGTTCTCTCTTCGCATGGAATTTTACTTTGCAAACTCCAGCTACTTTCCGCACGTTTTTGTAGATTTTATTTATGTATTCAACCACACCAGTTTGACACAAGGACCAGTAACGTGGGGGTCTACGCACAAACTGAAGCTCATGCGTGGCCGGTGAAAAAGATGCGTGGGTCTCTCGGCATTCCCCTATTGGAGGCACATCAGGCACTGGGCAAGGACTCTATTTGAGATTGATTCTGTTACTATGGCTATTACAGGTGTCGGTTGTTAAGGACGCCATTTATGGTTGCTAGCGACGATATTGTTACCCAGGATTGAGGTTATAGACACTACGGAATCTAAAGACACTATTTGAGATTGATTCTGTTGCTATTAGCCATGTTAAGTATCGGTTGTAGGGGATGTCTTTGTATTCAGCATTGAATCCTTATCAATAGCGTCCCTAGCAACAGAAATTTGCGTCTTTATCAACCACCACATATAATAGTTAATACCAACAGAATTAATACCATAGAGAGGTCACCTTATTACACATTTGGTTGTGAGTAGAGATTTATGCGCAGAATTGGTAATTAAATCAGTCCTTTTTCCGCTAAAGGCTAAGTCAATGGTCATTCTATAGCTCCATGAACTTCTGAAGTAGTCCTCATCGGAGTAGTAAACACCATGTGTTTTCACTTGGTTCCAAAAAAGATAATATGCCAGAATTGTTAATTCAAATTAACGTGAAAGACTCCAAAAAGGCAATTTCTGTTTCTACCGTATTGCTCCCTTCGTTAGTAAATTACCCAGTAATTAGTCCCTGTTCTTTAGTCAATTTCCCGATGAGGCCTAACTCAATGGGAGAATTAAGTAGATCAATGAACTTTATATTCTGTAAATTCAAGGCATTAGAATCCATGAAAAAGAATAAACGATAACGTAAATTTGCATCAAAATACGTAGTCTTATAATGGCTGAAAAATGGTATTTTGGGCAAACATTGAAGCCCCATATCTCCCCAATTCTGAAACACCACCAACCATCGTTACTATGTGATACTCCTCATCGAACTCTATAAGGAAATCATATTAGTTTGGTTACTTTATTTGCACTAGGAATTGCCATTTTTGCCAACTCTCAAGCCTTGAAAATCACTAAAACTCCTAAATGAACACTTTTTTCACCATCTGTAAATTCAAGGCATTAGAATCCACGAGAAAAGCAATAACATCGATAACGTACATTTCATCAAAATACGTAGTCTTATAATGGCTGAAAAATGGCATTTTTGGCAAACCTTTGAACCCCCATATCTCCCTTAATACTCAAGCGCCATCATCCATCTTTTACTATGTGATACTCCTCATCGAACTCTATCAGAAAAACATAATAGTTTGGCACTTTATTTGAACACGAAATTTGCCATTTTTGCCCTCTCTCATGGGGTATAGAGCCTCGAAAATCACTAAAACTCCTAATTCCACCAGTTTTTTCACCATCAGTAAATTCAGGGCATTAGAATCCATGAGAAAAAACAATAACATCGATAATGTACATTTTCATCAAAATACGTAGTCTTATAATGGCTGAAAAATGCATTTTGGGTAAACCTTTGAAGCCCCATATCTCCCATAATACTCAAGCGCCATCATCCATCTTTTACTATGTTGATACTCCTCATCGAACTCTATCAGAAAAACATAATTGTTTGGCACCTTTATTTGCACATGAAATTTGCCATTTTTGCCCTCACTCAGGGGGTTTATAGAGCCTGTGTTGGAGTTTGTTGTATTGTATAAGTGTTCAATTTGATTTTTAGGCTGTTGTATTGTTCAGTAGTGATTAAGGCTTTATAATTTTTTGTAATTCCGAGCAGTACTGTTAACTTTTTGATGTTTTTGTGAGCCATTTCAATTTGCCTTTTTACCAAGTCATACCGGTAAGCGTATGTGGTGGTGTCGTACTGAGCTTCAGGATCATGTATCTTAAAATAAGTGTATTTAGGCAGCATTTTTTCTTTTATACAGGTTTCGTTGAATGAACAGACATTCCTGTCTGACAAGTCTTTCGTTGATCCGTTCTAATCTTCGGGCCATCCTTCTGGGTTTCAGGGTGGAACTGGTATACCAGTCACTGAATGTTTCAACACTAGCGCTTTCGGCAACACATTTTGCCATCCTCAGGTGGGAAACGATGGAATAGTATGGAATGTTGTATTATCAACTACAAGAGTGAATGCTCTGCACAATATAAAAAAAGCCATATTAAAAACTTGATAACCGTGCAAAACTTACTTCTTCTAAAACAATATTCTTCCCTGAAATAAAAAATATTAAGCAAACTCTCATCAATAATGAATTCCCTAACTATTTTGTTGATGAACAAATCGGAAAACCCTCCATAATATTTACCATAATGAAAACAATAGCACACCAATAGCCCTAACCAAAACATCTATTACTGTAATCAGATGCACCAAAATTATAAACTGGACGAAAATGCATTAAAAAAATTAACACGTTAAACAATGTCTCTTCCACTGACACTAACGAAAAAATCAATTAATCATTTATTACAAAAAATTCAAAACTATAAATCTGGTCACCTGCAACAACACCTCCCCCAAAACTACCCGTCTTAATGAGACCAATATCGTGTATGAATTCAAATGTACCGTAGGAGACTGTCTCTCCAAAATCAATAATACATATATTGGCCACACGACGACTACATTATCACGTAGATTAACCCCACACTTATCAGATTCCAGCTCCATTAATCAACATTCTTAAAACACATCATTTGCCCCCCTCTACCTACCACAAAATTCTAACTGAAAATACACACACACTACATAGAGAAAAAAAACAAACAAAAACTTCAAATAATGAAGCTTTATATATATATATAAAAAAAACTACCCCAAACAAAATAAACTTTGAAGTAAGTCAACAATCCTAAAATGCTTATAATTTCTGCCTACATTACTTCATTACCCCCCCCCCTTATCACAACCTGTGCCCACCCCTCCAACAAAAAAATCACCACTGCTTTGTTCAAACTACTACCATTCCAAAAACCTCCCACTACCAATTGATATTACCTCCCACTAATTCCTTGCTTCTACTCGCTCTCGTTAAAAACGAGACATGAAAATTTCCATCGTTTCTCAACCTGAGGATGGCAAAATGTATTGCCGAAAGCGTAGTGTGAAACATTCGGTGGACTGGTATACCAGTTCCCACCTGACACCAGAAGGATGCCGAAGATTAGAAACGGATCAACGAAAGACTTGTCAGACAGGAATTGTCTGTTCAATTCAACGAAACTGTACATAATATATATGAAGTACAGACAAAAAGGGAGGTTTTGCCCTTTCTCAAAATTTTATATATTTACAATTTACGTGAAATTATTGTGAAAAAAAAGCGGGAATACTTTCTTTTAGTATTCCGTGCAGAAAAAAGAAGTATTGTTAGTGATATTTTTTTTATATTTTTAAAATTTCAAAAAAAGAATGTTGCTATAAATTGCGCATATTTTAAACCTAGAATGCACATACAATATATAATTTAAGTCTAGTCTTTAGCAAAAAACTGAACACATATGTATTTTAATTATTAAAAATGCGCATTTTATAGCAACATCTTTTTTTGAAAATTTTAAAATATAAAAAAAATATCACTAACAATCTTCTTTTTCTGCACGGAATACTAAAAAGAAAGTTATTCCCCTTTTTTTTCAAATAATTTCAGTAAAATTGTAATTATAAAAATTTTGAGAAAGGGCAAAAACCTCCCTTTTTTTCTGTACTTTCATATATATATGGTACAGGTTTTCGTTGAATTGAACAGACAATTCCTGTCTGACAAGTCTTTCGTTGATCCGTTCTAATCTTCGGCCATCCTTTGGTGTCAGGGTGGAACTGGTATACCAGTCCACTCGAATGTTTCACACTAGCGCTTTCGGCAATACATTTTGCCATCCTCAGGTGAAGAAACGATGGAATAGTTTTTCATGTCTCGTTTTTAACGAGAGCGAGTAGAAGCAAGGAAATTAGTGGGAGGTAATATCATGGTAGTGGAGGGTTTTGGTAATGGTAGTATTTGAACAAAGCAGTGTGATTTTTTTGTTGGAGGGGTGGGTCACAGTTGTGAAAGGGAGGGGGGTAATGGAAGTTAATGTGGCAGGAAAATTATAAGCATTTTAGGATATGTTGATTACTTCAAAGTTCTATTTTGTTGGGGTAGTTTTTTTATATATATATATAAAGCTTCAATTATTTGAAGTTTTGTTTGTTTTTTTTTCTCTATGTAGTGTGTGTGTTATTTTCTCAGTTTAGAATTTTGTGGTAGGTAGAGGGGGGCATGAATGTGTTTAAGATGTGGAATTAAGGAGCTGGAAATCTGATAAGTGTTGGGGTTAATCTTACGTGTAATGTAGTCGTCGTGGCCCAATATATGTATTATTGATTTTGGAGAGACAGTTCTCCTACGGTACATTGAAATTTCCATACACGATAGTTTTGGTCTCATTTAAGACGGGTTAGTTTTTGGGGGAGGTGTTGTTGAGCAGGGACCAGATTTATAGTTTTGAATTTTTTGTAATAAATGGATTTAAATTTGATTTTCCGTTAGTGTCAGTGGAAGAGACATTGGTTAGTGTAAATTTTTTTAATGCATTTCTCGTCCAGTTTATAATTTTGGTGCATCTGATTAAGTAATAGATGTTTGTGTCTTTAGGGCTATTGGCTGTGCTATTTTTCATTATGGTAAATATTTATGGAGGTTTTCCGATTTGTTCATCAACAAAATAGTTAGGGAATTCATTATATTGAATGAGAGTTTGCTTAAATTTTTTATTTCAGGGAAGAATTATTGTTTTAGAAGAAGTAAGTTTTGCACGGTTATCAAGTTTTTTTAATTGGCTTTTTTTATATTCGTGCAAGAGCATTCACTTCTTGTAGTTGATAATACAACATTCCTACTATTCCATTCGTTCCCACTCTGAGGATGGCAAATGTGTTGCCGAAAGCGGCTAGTGTTGAAACATTTCAGTGGACTGGTATACCAGAGTTCCACCCTGAAACCAGATAGGATGGCCGAAGATTAAGAACGGATCAACGAAAGACTTGTCAGACAGGATTGGTCTGGTTCAATTCAATCCGAAACCTGTAATAAAAGAAAAAATGCTGCCTAAATACAACTTATTTAGATACATGATCCCTGAAAGCTCAGTACGACACCACCACATACGCTTACGGGTATGACTTGGTAAAAAAGGCAAATTGAAATGGCTCACAAAAGACATCAAAAAGTTTACAGTCTGCCTCGGAATTACAAAAATATAAAAGCCCTAATCACTTAACTGGAACAATACAACAGCCTAAAAATTCAAATTGAACACTTTATACTTAATAACAACAAACTCCACAACAGGCTCTTAACCTGAGTTGAGGGCAAAATTGGCAAATTTCAATTGTGCAAATAAAGTGCCAAAAATTAATGTGTTTCCTGATAGAGTTTCGATGAGCGAGTATCCATAGTAAAGAGATGGATGATGGCGCTTGAAGTATTATGGGGAGATATGGGGCTTCAAAGGTTTACCTTCAAAATGCCATTTTTCAGCCATTTATAAGCTACGTATTTTGATGAAAATGTACAATTATCGAGTGTTATTGTTTTTTCTCATGGATTCTAATGCCCTGAATTTCCTGATGGTGAAAAAAACTGGTGAATTAGGAGTTTTAGGTGATTTTCGAGGCTCTCTAACCCCATGGACAGAGAGGGCAAAAAATGGGCAAATCTTCGGTGTTCAAGATAAAGTCGCAACTTATTATGTGTTTTCTTGATAGAGTTCGATGAGGAGTATCACATATAGTAAGGATGGATGATGGCGCTTGAGTATTAAGGGAAGATATGGGGGTTCAAAAGGTTTGCCAAAATGCCATCTTTCAGCCATTATTAAGACTCGTATTTTTGATGAAAATGTACGTTTATCGATTGTTATTGCTTTTTCTCGTGGATTCTAAATGCCTTGATTTACAGATTGTGAAAAAAGTGTCATTTAAGGAGTTGTTAGGTGATTTTCAAGGCTTGAGAGTTGGCCAAAAATGGCAAGTTCTAGTGCAAATAAAGTTACCAACTAATATGATTTTCCTTTAAGAGTTTCGATGAGAGTAATCACATAGGTAAACGATGGTTGGGTGGTGTTCAGAATTGGGGGAGATATCGGGCTTCAAAATTGTTGCCATCAAATACCATTTTTCCAGCCATTATAAGACTACGTATTTTTGATGCAAAATTACGTTATCGATTTTATTCCTTTTTTCAGGATTCTAATGCCTGTGATTTACAAGATATAATATTCCATTGATCTCTTTAATTCTTCCATTGAGTTAGGCTCATCGGGAAATTGACTTAAAGAACAGGGACTGAATTACTGGGTAATTTACTAACGAAGGGAGCATAACGGTAGAAACAGGAATTGCCGTTTTTGGAGTCTTTCAACGTTAATTTGAATTAACAATTCTGGGCTATATCTCTTTTTTTGGACGCAAGTGAAAAACAATTGGTGTTTACTACTCCTGATGAGGAACTACTTCAGAAGTTATTGGAGCTAATAGAATTGACCCATTGACTTAGCCTTTTAGGCGGGAGAAAGGACTGATTTTAAGTTACCAAATTGTCTGCGCACTAAAATCTCGTTTATCTCACACCAAAATGTGGTATATGAAGGTGACCTCTCTATGAGTATTAATTCTGTTGGTATTAACTATTATATGTGGTGAGTTGAATAAAGACGCAAAAATTTCTGGTGTGCTAGGCGCTATTGATAAGGATTCAAATTGCTGAATAACAAAGACATCCCCTAACAACCGATTACGTTAACAATTGGCTATAGCAAACTATCGAGATCAATTTCAGAAATATGTCTTTAGATTCCGTTAGGTCTATACCTCAATCCTGAGGTAACAATATCGTCGCTAGCACCATAAATGGCCGTCCTTAACAACCGACACCTGTAATAGCCAATTAGTAAGCAGAATCAATCTCAAATAGCAGTCTTGCGGCAGTGCCTGATAGTGCACTCAATAGAGGAATGCCGAAGAGACCCACGCATCTTTTTCACACGGCCACGCATGAGGGCTTCAGTTTGTTGCGTAGACCCCACGTACTGGTCCTTGTGTCAAAACTGGTAGTGGTTGAATACCAATAAATAAAATCTACAAAAACGTGCGGGAAAGTACTGGGAGTGCAAGTAAAATATCCATGCGAGAGAGAACAAATGAGGAACACTTTCAGCACTCACTTTCACGACTTTCTTTGGTACGGTACTAATACGTATACCCAATTTGGTCAAAAATCCCTATTTTTACAAACAAATTTGCTTTCCCTACTTTCCGTTTATTACCAAAAATTATGAACTTATCCGATTTTTAATGGAAAGTTTTACTTGTTTGATTTATCAAATGTATGACGTTTATCATACATCGAGTCATTGTTATTTTTTTGGTTGCAAAATCGGTGGGTTAATGATGGATATTCATTTCTTATAAATAAAAAAGGCAAATGACAAGTGTGAATAGAAGAAAAAAACATCTTTAAAGGAATCTGCACGCGTAAAAATTAAGTACCGAAAATCGGAAAATTTAAAATGAAAATAAAAACTAAAGAAATATTTTGGATTTTTTTTTTTTTTACTCTCTCTTCGATAATATTTAATTGACTATTATCTTATAAAAAAGAAAAAAATCATACATCAATATTTGTTCCGTTTAAAAGTGGGCGCTAAATTTTCAAGTAGAGTTTTTCGAAAAAAATATTAGATTATTGATACTAAAGTAAAGTAGTATTATAAAATACGTTTTTGAATCTAAATAATATTTGATATCTTAAAACTTTACCCTCATGATACTTATATTTTAAATGAATTTTATATATTAATTTAATCATAGCAGAAATACCTATATTAAACAGAAAGTTTTTAAAATTAAAAATTTACTGATGCATTTATAAAAATCATTTATTGATTAAATAATACTGAAAATTTCAATTAAAAACGGAACAATTCCCTGGTTTGGTATTTTTATGTAAATGGAGGGCGCAATTCTTGATAGTTTAACTAAAAATTCTGGAAATTTGCATAACAAAAATATCTAAATCCAATGTAAAAAATTAGTTCAAGGGGGAATAACTCTACTCACAAAAGTGAAACTAATTATACTTGATTATTAAGGATATTTTTTGCTATTGCAAAAATTTTCCAGAATTTTTTAGTTAAACTATCAAGAATATGCACCCTCCGGACCAATGTCTTTTCAGTTTTAATGTAAGGAAATTTATTAAGTTTAGAGAGACTAGTGAAATTAAATGAGAAACCGCATATAAGAAGATTACACTTTGTTTTAATTATATTCCAAATTGGTTTCTGATATAATCATACATAACATTGACTTTAATATGCTGCGATTAAAACAACCCATATTAGAGGGATCAATAATGCCAAGTGATTAGTTTATTAAACCCGATTTTGGTTAAAACCAAGTATGCAAATTAAACACTTACCCGATATATCATGTAAACCTACTATTTTCTTTAGTGATATCTAAGGACACATAATTAATAGGGTTATTTTTGAGGCAAATCTAACTCAGATTTTCATTAGAGAACTTGTTAATATTATAACATTTATTCTTTTCTTGTAATTGATTATGACAATAAATCAAATATCATTTAATAAAACTTACGCAATTTTCTGAGGGTATCTATGAGGTTTCAGTTACAGACGGATTTAGACACTGAATCTCTATACTGAGATATAAAATGTTTCTACTTGTATAGGGTGGGTATCTCTACTGAGGCATAACATTTTTCTGCTGTATATTCAGTCTCTATACTGAGATTTTTCAGTTCTATACTGTTAAAAATGTTTTAGATAAAAAGAAATATTTTCAAAACTTTCTTTTACATATTTATCTCTTTTATTGCTATTAAAAATTTACCTTACCCCATTAAATGTTAATGAACAAGATGTTTTTTAACAGGGGTTATTTTTTTTTTATATGAGGGTACTCCAATTTCCCAGGAGTTCCAGAATTGGTACCTTACCATGCAGTTTAGCCAAACACTTGGTAAAAATCATTTTTTCATTAACTAATGTTATTTAATAAACTGGTTATGTTGACACTCATTCAGCGCCTTTTAGCACCTTTTACAGGGCTTGTGGTTATGTTTACTATGAGAGCAATTTAAAGGAATACAATCAAGGACTTATTCATATAGGTGTTAGCACTTGACAATTGATTGGATCAGGCCTTTCTGACTGCCTGTCGAGCACGAGTAAGGAGAAATATTCAGATTAAGTTACTATTTAACTGAATAATATTTACGAAATTTTATTCAAAATTTAACTGCATTTTAATTGGTTTTGTGGTTCTAGGGAGAATTTACTTTGTTCACTCCCACTTAACATGGCCCTAATATTTACTATCCAATTTGATACAGTAACATTGAACTACATATAAGGTAAGATAAGCTTATTTACACATTGGAACACTTAATACATACATAATAAACATTCAAGAAATATTAAGGAGAAAAAATGTAGATCCAATAGATAAATGGTGCACATATTGTTTTATGGGACCAAGAAGCATATGAAAAAAAGTACCAAAAACTGTAAAAGCCTATTTGATTTTGGACTGGCTGAAAATCATTTGGTAGAAATTAAGAGAAAAAAATTAGTTAGAATTTTTTTTTTTTTTTTGTAACAAAGTATTCTTCAAATATTCTTTTAGGAAGACCATTTGAGACAAGAAAAAAAAAGAATCAAATTATGACAAAAAAATTTTTTTTAATTTGGAACAAATTTCTAACAGTTGTTCTTAGCTTCTTTTAAAAATTTGTAAATTGTGACTTATTTTTATTTCTGACATTCTATCAATTTCTTAATTATAATAACTTTAACAGGAGCAAACCTTAGATTTACAAAATTAGGTTCTACAATACTATGCTAAAATCAAATCACTTCCACCAATAAGCTCATGACTGCATTTCAATCCCAAACACAGAACCCTTATTTTAACAAAAGAAAAGGCCATTTGGACTCGCATGAAACCCATACTTGGAAGACAGGGACATCTCACTAATAAACATCCATGATTACTATACAGCTAAGCTCTCCCACTGCGTTTAAACAGCCAGTAGTGATCCTTGATCTAAGCAAGCTCACTAAAAAGAATCCTCACCTCTTTAATCTATCACGAGAAACTCCACAATATTCAGGAAAATATCCTAACTTACTCACATATTTATACCAGATGGCTCCAAAGACAGGCAATAGAACGGATGTGGAAGTAGTTTTTCAACAACAAAACCTTCCAAAAAAAGCCTCCATATTACTGCTGAGGCCCAGTGCAATAGATTATAGCACTTACATTTGTTCTTCAACTAGGCAACTCGAAAAAATTCATATTTCATTCAGACTCCATTTCTGTTTCTACCAACTATTAAAAGTAGAAAACTGGATAACCCTTGAATCACTTAAACTTTTAACAAAACTTAACTCCATTAGCCATAACAAGAAAGTGATATTTCTGCTGGATTCCAAAAGCCATATAGGAATCCAGGGAAATTTGATAAAGCAGATTTATTAGCTAAATCTGCACTTGAATGATACCAGTTCAAAAAATTACAAATACCATAACCCAGTGATCTTAAACCAAAAATCAAGGCAAATATGACAATCAAATTGGCAGCAACTATTGGGATGAAAAATCCCCACCAAACCAAACTCTTACAAACTACACCCCCCAACTTAAAAGAAAGGACCACCCTGATCCTAAGTAATACCAGAGAGAAAGAAACCGCTATCACCCCGGCTAAAGGATCGGCCCCAACTTTAGATTAACCCAACTCCTTATTTTAAAATAAGAACCCCTACCTAAATGTTCATGTGGAAACAATACACAATTAAAACATATTCTGATTGAATACACACCCACCTCTCCCCACACCGAAGAAAGTTTCTACAATTTTGACAGCATGGACAAACTATTTGGAAAAAATAGATCCCAAGAGGATATTAAACTTTTTTGAAAAGAACCGGCCTCTTATCAAGGATTATAAGTTCATAGCCTACAAAAATCACCCACTCAAACCTTCTTGATGTTCAATTTCTCAACAGAAAACTTTGATTACAGCAAATTAAAACCCCAATACATTTTTGAATACCTAATTACCATAGAAGTATTCGGCATAAATAACCCAAGGGGTTGACATGCTGGTAAACCCCAAGCCACCAACCCAAACCTAAAGAGCCACCCATTTTCAAGAGATTTGAAAAACATCCCCAAAAAATGTACCATTTTACACAGGATACACATTTTTATTTATAGATTCTCCCTAAAAAAGGTCCTGAATAAACCCAAATATTGCCCAAAAATCAGGGAATTATCTGACCGTTTAGCAATGTATATTTTCAGCTGGTTGACTTATTAATCAATGATTCTTTCTTTTGAATACAAATCATTATCAATTGAAACTTGATTTCAATGGAAATAATCAAAATTCTTTAAAATAAAATTACCATTCAACCATCTATCATATTACATTAATTAATAGTTAAAATTCATTTTAAAATTATGAAACACATAATTTTGGTTAAATTTCATATTTTTAATTTTAAAACTCAAAATATTTCTTTAATTTTTTTTTTTTTTTACATTAATTTTCAGATTTTTTTTTGGTACTACTTTCTATCAAAAGCATTTCTTTAATTCTTTTCTTCTATTCACACCTTTCTGTTCTTTCATCTTTTTATTTATAATGTAATTAATTCAAATTTAGTTATATACCACCAATACGTTGTGTCCCCAAAAATAAGGGAGGGCGTCAAAATTAAGTAATTTTTATGATGCATCTCATTGATTAAAATCCATTCATTTGATCAACACTGGAAATTCATTTAAAATTGGATAATTCCCTTGATTTTTATCAATTTCTTTCAATCAGCAGGGTTAAATTTATTTTTGTAAAAATATGTCTTGTGACTTCCAATTGGTTGGTACCAGTTTAAGACTTGCTATTTACAGTACAAAACCCACCCCAGGTATGTATGAGATTATTGGTGCCATTATAGTATTGGCCTACCTTTTTATTTCCCTTAATAGTATGTGGCCTACCCAGGTTTGAATTGTGTCTCTACCTCAGTAAGGAAAGTATATTCAATTTCAAGAAATCAATCCATTATAAGCTGTTATATAGTAATTAAGAAAAATAAAAAAAGGAATTTTATCCATTAATTTTACATGAATCAGAGATCATTTAATTCTAAAATATTCTAAAATTCTGAAATAGGGTTAAGGTTAGGGTTAGGTTTAGCATTAGTAGTTATTATTATAACCTTATAATATGTTTTTTTTATGGTAGGCCACATACTATAAAAGAGACATGATTTTGTAGGCCACATTCAAAAGGTAGGCCACATACTAGAATGGTACCGATTATTTTTGTATGTTGAAAAAAAAAAAAACAAATGAAGAAAAAACAAAAAACAAATTTGGAAACAATTTAACTTAGCTATAATATGTAAGCAAATTTACCTTTTTTTTTTTCTTGAGTCTTTTGCGAAGTGTTGTCAATTCAAAAAAAAGAAATCAAACCTTTTTTCTTTGTGAACATTACAGCAATAATATGTTTTGAAAAGGCTTGGATTAGGTACACCCAATTTGTTGAAAAATCTGTGTTTTTTTAATACAAATTTGAATCCCCCCACACACACACACACACAATTGGAAAAAAAATTACCAAAAATCAGGGAATTATCCAATTTTAATGAAATTTTCAGTGTTGATTTATCAATGAATGCATTTTAAAATGCATTATTCATTTTATTTCAAAACTTTCTGATTTTTTTTAGGTCACTTAACTTTGAACCCCCTTCCCGTTATTTGGGGTGCAAAATATTGGTGCAATATATATGTGATTGATACTTTTTTCTGTATAAATAAAAAAAAAAAAAAAGACTGAAGGTGTGAATAGAAGAAAAAAAATTTTTTTAAGTAAATAAGTACTGAAAATCGGAAAATAAAATGAAAATAAAAACTAAAAAAACAATTTTTGGAGATTTTTTTTTTACTCATTTTGATAATTATTTGATTGGCTATTATTTTATACAAGAACAAATATACAACAATATTTGTTCTGTTTATAAGGGGGGTGCTAATTTCCAATACAGTTTTCAACCAAAAAGATATGGATGATTGATACTAAAGTGAAGTAGTTATTAAAAAAATATTTTTAGAATCTAATTATATGACATTTTAAACTTAAAATAATGCTGCTCATATTTTCAATGAATTTTATGTATTAATCTATCATAGCAGAAATACAGTTTTGAAATAAAATAACTGATGCATTATAAAATTTATTAACTGATAAATCAATACTAAAAATTTCATTAAAATCGGATAATTCCCTGATTATTTGGTAATTTTTTTTTTAATCATGAGTATTACAATTTATTTTGTAAACACAAATTTTAAACAGCGTTTCTGGTCATACAGGATCGTATTGACCGAAAAAATCGTTTTAAATGTATTAAAAATAAATTACATGTGTAATATTTTTCTTTTTTATTTAATGATGCTCATTATGTTACTAGTTTTCGACTTAGACAAAAATTGGACCTTAAATAATCGATTTAATTAATTTTAATTTGTTTTTAAAATGAATAGCAGCCGAATTTTTGGGTATACTTAGCTTAGATCGATCGTATTTTGAGGAGAGGGGGGATTGATGTAAAAAAAAAAAGAAGACTCCCTCGCTGATTGGCTGATATCGACTTTAGGCCACCCCGACGACTTTATTTATCCGTGTTTTACAAAATAAATTTACCCCCCCCCCATTGAAAAAATGACCAAAAATCAGGGAATTATCCGATTTTAATGAAATTTTTCAGTGTTGATTTATCAATGAATGAATCTTATAATAAATCTGTTATTTTATTTTTTTTTTAATTTCTGATTTTTTTCAGGTCACAAATTTTGAAAAATATTTTTAAAATATTTGAAAAAATAAATTTAAAATAAAAATTAAAAAAATAATTTTTGATGATATTTATTTTCTCTGTCTCCAGTTTATGTATCATATTCACTCTACAGAGAGTAAAATAAGAAATTATAATAATGATTCTGTTTACTGACTTTTTTTATTGATAATGGCAATATTAATTTTTAATGGAATGTAATTTTTCTAGAATTTCAGTTTGTTAGATACATAAAAAAAAAAGTTGTAAAATTTCAACAAGAAAACAGACGACAATTCTTTTGTTAAAAAATTGATATAATAATTAAAAAATAAATTAAAAAATAAATTCTGAAAGAACTTACATTTTCCGAACTTGTGTTATGTGTAACATTACTTTATCGAGCGTTTAGAAGATTCAGATGTGTCTTCTCTGCACGGATGAAATTCGTCTTCTTCTTCAACGGGGGCAAAACTAAAGGATTGACACGTGATTTGATCCATGTACCCGGATGAAGACAAAAAAAAAATTCGGAATTTCTAGCATTTATCAATATCATCAGATCGGATCACACACACACACACACACACAAACTCTCTCTCTCTCTCTCTCTCTCTCTCTCTCTCTCTCTCTCTCTCTCTCTCTCTCTCTCTCTCTCTCTTTCTCTCTTCCTTCTTTCCTTTCTTTCTTTCTTTTGTTCTTTCTTTCTTTCTCTCTCTCTATTTCTTTTTTCTTTCTCTCTCTCTCTTTCTTTCTTTTTCTCTTTCTTTCTCTCCCTCTCTCTCTTTTTCTTTCTTTCTCTATTTTTCTCGCTCTTTTTCTTTCTTTCTTTCCTTCCTTTTTTCTTTCTCTTTCTTTCTTTCATTCTCTCTCTCTCTCTCTCTCTTTCACTTTCTCTTTCTTTTTTCTTTCTCTCTTTCGTTCTTGTTTTTCTCTCTCACTATCTTTCTTTCTTTTTCTCTTTCTTTCTCCCACTCTCTCCCACTCTCTCTCTCTCCCTCTCTCTTTCTTTCTTTTTCTCTCTTTCTCATTTCTTTCTTTTTCTCTTTCTTTCTTTCTTTCTTTCTTTCTTTTAGTCTTTCTTTATTTTCTCTCTCTCTTTCTTTCTTTCTTTTTTACTCTCCCCTCTCTCTCTCTCTCTCTCTCTCTCTCTCTCTCTCTCTCTCTCTCTCTCTCTCTTCTTTCTTTCCTTTCCTTTTCCTTTCTCTCTCTTTCGCTCTCTCTTTCTTACTCTCTTTCTTTTCTTCCTTTCTTTCTTTCTCTTTCTTTCATTCTCTCTCTCTATCACACCATCTCTAATTATTCTCTCTCTCTCTCTCTCTCTCTCTCTCTCTCTCTCTCTCTCTCTCTCTTTCTCTTTTTCTCTCTCTTTTTCTTTCTTTCTTTCTTTCCTTCTTTTTTTCTTTCTTTTTCTCTCTTTCACTCTCTCTCTCTTCCTTTTTTTCTCTATCTCACTTTCTTTTTCTCTTTCTTTCTCTCTCTCTCTCTCTCTTTCTTTCTTTCTTTCTTTCTTTCTTGCTTTTTCTCTCTCTTTTTATTTCTTTCTTTCTTTTTGTTCTTTCTTTCATTCATTCATTCTTACTCTCTCTCTTCCACACTTTCTGTTTTTCTTTCATTCTTTTTCTCTTTCCCTCTCTCAGTCTATTTCTTTGTTTCTTTCTCTCTTTCTTTCATTCTCTCTCTCTCTCTCTTTCTCTCTCTCTCTCTTTCACACTCCCTATTTCTTTTTTTCCTAATCTCTCTCTTTCTTTCTTTTTCTCTTTCTTTCTCTCTCTTTCTCTTTCTTTCTTTCACACTTTTTCTCTTTCTTTTTCTTTCTTTCTTTCCCTCTCTTTCTTTCTTTCTTTCTCTTTCTTTCATTCTTGATTTCTTTCTTTCTCTTTCACTTTCTCTCCTTTCTCTTTTTCTTTTTTCTGTATCTCACTTTCTTTCTTTTTATCTTTCTTTCTCTATTTTTCTCTCACTTTTTCTTTTTTTTCCTTCTTTCTTTCTCTTTCTTTCTTTATATATCTCTCTTTCTTTCTCTCTTTCTCTCTCTCTCTCTCTCTCTCTCTCTCTCTCTCTCTCTCTCTCTCTCTCTCCAACCCTGAATCTTTTTTGTGTCAATTTCTCTTGTAGTTATATTGCAGGTAATTTCTAAGTGAAAACAACCCTGAAAGAAACAAGTAAAAACCTTACAAGTAACAAAGAAGTTTGAATCGTAACAAAATTATCCTTTATATGTATACTAGCTAAAGTACCCGGTCCATGACCGGTAGGTATCACCAATTCGGTCACGTGAACAGTTTAGGCCATCTTGAATAAAACGGAAATAAATATTTCCGAACTTTGTTTATCAAAAATCTCGTAAAAAACAATTAAAATCGTACAGAGTTGTTACAAAGAAAAACAGTTAATTCAAAGATCAAATTATCCGATTGAGAAAAATTACATCGTTATCTTAAAAAATAAATAAACCTATCCGTATTACATGCGAAAGGGTAATTTTCAAGCCGCAATTTAGACAGAAAAAATTATTTCTCAGTAAAATTGACTTAAAAAATGTCTTCGCTTTTGGTATTAATTTTTAAAATCGAAAATGAAATGAAAATTTGAATATTTTTTCAAAGAGAAAACTGATAAAACAATCAATATATCCTTACTTTATATTCTAATTGGTCGAAAAAGTTAAACAAAATAATTTTTACGCTAAGAAAAACAAACTTTGTTTACTGAGAAGCGTCTCGTCATTTTGTATAAAAACAAAACAGATATGTCAGTTTTGCTCTTCCGTATATTCTAAGAATCACACATTACTATTCAACAAAAAAATTACAATTTCTTTTAAAAATATTAATATAGCGCTGATCGGACCAATTTTTAGTTCACCTGAATTCTAAAATTTAATTTATTTCACGCAGAAAATAAAAATATTTAAGCACACAAAAGATTGAAAATCTCTTTAAAATTAATTTCTTAAAATTTTTTTGTTTTGTTTTGACAATTTAATAGAATATAGTACATACCAAATACAAATCTCTTTAAAATTAATTTCTTAAAATTTTTTTTTTTTTTGACAATTTAATAGAATATAGTACATACCAAATACAAATACAAAAAAAGTTTTCAAATATTAATATTATGACATTTTTTAAGACTTTTTAATTCCGATTTCATTAAAAAAAAAACTACTGCGTTGTATGTTATACAATTTCATTGATATAGTTATTCAAACTCTTATCTTTCTAGAAAAAAAGTACAAAATGTTTCTGACGCGTCATTATTTTTTATCTCATAAAATAAAATAGGGGGGGGTGATAGACCCCGTAAAAAATATGTACCCTAATATATTTTAGAAAAAAAACTATTTCAGATATATTTACATCCAAAGATGGAAATTTTCGTGAAAATCAGACTATTAATTGATTTTTCATAGAATTTTTTTAAAAAACCTCTTATCGTAACTTGTTTTTAGCTACGTTAAATTACAGTTGATTTAACAGTGCAAAAATGAAAACATTGTTTTTCAATCATAATTTTCATTATTTCCGTGAACTAAAATTTTTTTTTTAAATGATCAGCAGTTTGTTTAATGTTTTTTCTTTCGAATGAAAAAAACATTTTCTTGAAAATATTAATTTTTCTGCAAATTTCATTGTGTTAAATCCTCTTATCGTAACTTGTTTTTGGCTACATTAAATTTCATTTGATTTAACGATGCAAAAATGAAAACATTGTGCTTCAATCATGATTTTCATTATTTCCGTGAGCTGAAAATTTTTTTAAAAATCATCAGGAGTTTGTTTAATGTTTCTTCTTTCGAAGGTAAAAAAATTTTCAAGATAATATTAATTTTTCTGCAAGTTTCATTGTGTTAAATATAGGGGGTTGGGTAAATTTCACAGGGTAAATTGGTGGTAACTAATAAGAGATGATTATTTATCAAATTTTTAAAAAAATCGCCGAGAATTGTCTAATGAATAAACGGTCGAAATAAATGTTATATTCGAGACGACACTAATATGAATGAATTAAAGTAACTTCGAAATTTAAAAAAAAATGTTAATAAATAATTGAAAAAAATCTCGAGATAAGGGCTGAACTTGAAAAACGGTCGTAAAATTAGGGTGACCCAAAACAAGCAGAACCCTAATTATTTATTTAATTTCCTATTAAACTAACCCTAAACCCCAACCGTAACCCGAACCCTAACCCCTAACCCTAAACCCACCTAGTTAAAATTGTTATTACTAAATTGGTGGGTTTTGTTTTTTCTGGATCAGCCTGTATACAGGTGACCCAGAAAAAACAGAACACTAAATATTTATTTAGTCTCCCATTAAACTAACCCTAAACACCAATCCCAACTCTAACCCTAACCCTAAACACCCCTAGTAAAAATTAACAGTTTTATTACAAAATTTGTGGGTTCTGTTTTTTCTGGGCCACCCTAATTTCCGACCGTTTTTCAAGTTCAGCCAAGACAAATTCGATACCATTTTTGACGGTTGTTAGTAAAAAAAAAAAATAAAAAAAAGAAGTGGTGACTGAATTTAAAAAAAAGATCTGCCTAGTTATTTGTCATTAGAATTATGATAAATTAAATAACAAATTTTTTGATTAGGTGACGTACATTAGAATCATTTTTATTTTTTGTTTGTTTAAATAAACACGAAAGAAACAACAAAGCTTAACTTAACATTTCAAACAGTGTTTATATAGGAAATGTTAATTTGAACTTCTTCATATAATTTATTCAACTACATCGTATATTCATTTTTTAAATTTTATAATTGTTATTAACTATGTTTATTTATTTACGAAATAAGTATTTATATAATTTAATTACCTATTTTTGCATGAGGATATTTTTCTAAAGCTCCTTTGTATATACGAAAAAATTAAATAACTTCTTGAGTAAATTTCTCAGTAAGGCCGAACTCATGGGTACAAATCTATAGCTCAATGTACTACTGAAGAAGTCCTCATGGCTGTGATGTGAGCATTGTTCCTTATTTAGTTGCGAGTAGAGATTTATGAGCACAATTGGTAATTAAAATCAGTGTAAAAGACCGCAAAAACAGCAATACCGTTTCAACCGATAGACTTGATTCTTCTGTATATTTCCCGATAAGACCTAATTCATTAGGACAAATCTATAGCTCAATGTAGTACAGAAGAAGTCCTCATGAGAGTAGTGTAAGCATTGTTCTCGATTTTTTGTGAGGAGAGATTTATTTGAAGAATTGGGAATTAGATTCATTGTTAGAAAGCGAAAAACAGATTCCCTTTCTGCCGATACACGCACTTCTTGAGTCAATTTCCCGGTAAAGCTTTAGACATTGGGACAATTCTATAGCTCAATGAACTATGGAAGAAGTCCTCATGGCAGTGGTGTGATGAGTGTTCCTTAATTAGATGAGTGTGGAGATTTATGCGCACAATTGGTAATTAAAATCATTGTAAAAGACCGCAAAAACGGCTTTTCTGTTTCGACCAATAGAAGTGCTTCTTGAGTCAATATACCGGTAAGACCTAAAACATTTGGACGAATCTATAGCTCAGTGTACTACCAAAGAAGTCCTTATGGCTGTGATGTAAGCATTATTCCTTATTTAATTGCAAGTAGAGATTTATGCGAAATATTGGTAATTAAAATCATTGTAAAGGACCGCAAAAAGGGCCCTTAAGTTTCGACGGATGGACTTGATTCTTCTGTCAAATTCCCGGTGAGACAAAACTCAGTGGTAGAAATCTATAGCTCAATGTACTATTGAAGAATTCCTCATCAGAATGGTGTAAGCATTGGTCCTTATTTAGTTGCGAGTAAAGATTTATGCGAAAAAAAGGTAATTAAAATTATTAAAAAATACCACAAAAAAAGATATTCAGTTTAAACCGATAGACTTAATTCTTCTGTCAATTTCCCGGTAAGACCTAACTCCTTGGGACAAATCTATAGCTCAATGTACTACTGAAGAAGTCCTCATTGCAGAGGTGTAAGCATTGTTCCTTATTTAGTTGCGAGTAGAGATTTATGCGCACGATTGGTATTTAAAATCGTTGGAAAAGACCGTAAAAAAATCAATTCCATTTCGACCGATTGACTTGATTCTCCTGTCAATTTCCCGGTAAGACCTAACTCATTGGGAAAAATCTATAACTCAATGTACTACTGAAGAAGTCCTCATTGCAGGGGTGTAAGCATTGTTCCTTATTTAGTTGCGAGTAGACATTTATGCGCACAATTGGTAATTAAAATCATTGTAAAAGACCGTAAAAACAGCAATTCCATTTCAGCCAATAGACTTGATTCTCCTGTCAAATTCCCAGTAAAACCTAACTCATTAGGACAAATCTATAGCTCAATGTACTACTGAAGACGTTCTCATTGCAGGAGTGTAAGAATTGTTCCTCATTTAGTTGCGAGTAGAGATTCATGCGCACAATTGTTAATTAAAATCATTGGAAAAGACCGTAAAAAAAACAATTCCGGTTCAACCAAGAGACTTGATTCTCCTGTCAAATTCCCGGTAAGACCTAACTGATTGGGACAAATCTATAGCTCAATGTACTACTGAAGAAGTTGTCATGGCTGTGGCGTGAGCATTGTTCCTTATTTAGTTGCGAGTAGACATTTATGCGTACAATTGCTAATTAAAATCATTGGAAAAGACCGCAAAAAAAGCAATTCCGTTTAAACTGATAGAGTTGATTCTCCTGTCAATTTCTCGTTAAGACCTAACTAATTGGGACAAATCTATGGCTCAATGTACTACTGAAGAAGTCCTCATTGCAGGGATGTAAGCATTGTTCCCTATTTACTTGCGATGAGAGATATATGCGAACAATTGGTAATTAAAATCATTGTAAAAGACTGCAAAAACTGCAATTCCGTTTCAACCGATAGACTTGATTATTCTGTCAATTTCCCGGTAAGACCTAACTCATTGGGACAAAACTATAGCTCAAAGTACTACTGAAGAAGTCCTCATTACAGGGGTGTAAGCATTCTTCCTTATTTAAATGAGAGTAGAGATTTATGCGCACAACTGGTAATTCAAATCATGTTAAAGACCGAAAAAACAGCAATTCCGTTTCCCATTTTTATTTAGTTGCGAGTAGAGATTTATGCGCACAATTGGTAATTAAAATCATTGTAAAAGACCGCAAAAAAGCAATTCCGTTTTCCCGATAGACTTGATTCTTCTGAATTTCCCGGTAAGACCTAACTCATTGGGACAAATCTATAGCTCAATGTACTACTGAAGAAGTCCTCATTGCAGGGGTGTAAGCATTGTTCCTTATTTAGTTGCGAGTAGAGATTTATGGCACAATTGGTAATTAAAATCATTGAAAAGACCGCAAAAACAGCAATTCCTTTCGCCGATAGACTTGATTCTTCTGTCAATTTCCCGGTAAGACCTAACTCATTGGGACAAATCTATAGCTCAATGTACTACTGAAGAAGTCCTTTGCAGGGTGAGCATTGTTCCCTATTAGTTGCGAGTAGAGATTTATGCGCACAATTGGTAATTAAAATCATTGTAAAAGACCGCAAAAACAGCAATTCCGTTTGACCGATAGATTTGATTCTTCTGTCAATTTCCCGTAAGACCTAACTCATTGGGACAAATCTATAGCTCAATGTACTACTGAAGAAGTCCTTCATGTAAGCATTGTTCCTTATTTAGTTGCGAGTTAGAGATTTATGCGCACAATTGGTAATTAAAATCATTGTAAAAGACCGCAAAAACAGCAATTCCGTTTGCCCGATAGACTGATTCTCTGTCAATTTCCCGGTAAGACCTAACTCATTGGACAAATCTATAGCTCAATGTACTACTGAAGAAGTCCTCTTGCGTGAGCATTGTTCCCTATTTATTGCGAGTAGAGATTTATGCGCACAATTGGTAATTAAATCATTGTAAAAGACGGCAAAAACAGCAATTCCGTTTCCCGATAGACTTGATTCTTCTGTCAATTTCCCGGTAAGACCTAACTCATTGGGACAAATCTATAGCTCAATGTACTACTGAAGAAGTCCTCATAAGCATTCTTCTCTTCTCTCTCTCTAGAGAGAATGGACTCTTGTAATTAAACATTGTAAATGACCTGAAAAAACAGCAATTCCGTTTGGACCAAGTTTGATTCTGACTATAATTTCCCGGTATGTTGCAGGGTCATTTTTAAGTGAAAAAGAACCATGTAAGAAACAAGTAAAACACTACAAGTAACAAACCAAGAAGTTATAATCGTAACAAAGTTGTATTTTATATGTGTATTATAAATTGTCGCTTTTAGAAGTCCATCGCAGACGACAATGACGTCACTTCATATCGTTCAACAGTTGTGGACTCTCTGGTGGCTAGTTAGTCCAATTCTGGACTTGCAGATGCAGGCATACACATTGCATGGGAAATTTCCATCTGCATTTGGTGGTTCATGACGACGAAGCCCTTTTAATCTCGATATTGAGCCGTTCAGCTCCTGTATGGTACGTGTCTCGACAACCCTGTCTATTGGAGGCTAGATCATCCAGATGTGATGGTGCATCGTCTTTACATAGTCTTTGAATAGATTATTATTTATTTCTTTCTCTCTATCTTTCTTTCTTTCTTCATTTTATTCTTACTTTCTTTCTTTCTTTCCCCCCTTTCTCTCTCTCTCTCTCTTTCTTTCTTCCTCTTTCTCTCTCTCTCTCTCTCTCTTTCTTTCTTCCTCTTTCTCTCTCTCTCTCTCTCTTTTCCCCTTTCCCTCTCTCTTTCTTTATCTTTTTCTTTCTTTCTTTCTTTCTTTCTTTCGTTCTCTCTCTCTTTTTTTTCTTTCTCTGTCTCTTTCTTTCTCTCCCTCTCTCCCCCTCTCTCTCTCTCTGTCTCTTTCTTTCTCTCTCTCTGTCTCTCTCTCTCTGTCTTTCTTTCTTTTTCATTTTCATTAGTGATTATCTTTTCACTTTCATATTATAAATTGTATCAACTGAACAATTCGTAATTTGTTAACGAATTTTCCTTTTTATAAAGTCTTATTAGTGTTTAAAATTTAGTTAAATTTTGGTTCACCCTGTCCTTAGATTCTGCGACTGATCCCTTCGCTTGCCAATGCTTTTTCCTTTGTCACTGCTACTATATATAAACCCTTCTCTTCCCTCACTAACAAAAATACACAGCTTATGAACCATTACAATTCAACCATGTAAAACCAACTTGCTACTGAAACCCCAGTCCCATCAATAAC